>BSBM01000123.1:13590625-14317500 GCA_027924585.1 Larix kaempferi | reverse complement strand
TACAAACCTGTGGGGGCGGTTTTAAACCCCCCTCGTAGGTACCTATGGAGGCGGTTCAAAACCCCCGCCAAAACTCTTTACAAACGTGTGGGGGCAGTTTTAAACCCCCCTTGTAGGTATCTACGGAGGCGGTACAAAACCCCCCCTAAAAATATTTCCAAACCTTTGGGGGTGGTTTTAATCCCCCCTTGTAGGTACCTACAGAGGCGGTTCGAAACCCCCCCCTAAAACTCTTTACAAACCTTTGGGGGTGGTTATGAACCCCCCTTGTAGTGATATATGATTACGGCACGAACGAATCAAACCTTCAACCTCCTACTTGTAAAGCAGGCACTCTACCATTGAGCTAGAACCCTTTAAGAATTGGGGAAAGGGGCAATATTAAGACCCAGATTGTATCATTTGTAATTCTAAGGAAACACTAATAATCCCAACATTGTTTCTTATTCGAGAGACCTAAGAAAATAGTCTGAATGGCTCTAACCTTATAAGTTGGATGAACTTGAAAGGTTTCATATGCAGCATTGATTCAATAAATAAAATAGTAATACATAAATGTTTTGCAGGACAAAGTTGGCATTCAAGTTCAAACACATACTCATGAAGTGAACATCTAACTAGAATTTCAAGTATTCATGGATAAGAACGAGCATCGTTTCTAATGGTTGCTTGATGGATCTGTTAGCACCTGGATTGTGCTAAGGGTTCTGGAGGACTCGTGCAGGGAAGGTAGGCCCGAAGTTCAAGAAAAATATTGATCGCTTAGAAACTCTCAGTAGGATGAATCAGGCTGAAAGCATCGATGTGGGAAAAATCTAAGGTTTGAAGTAATTAGCCGAAGTTCAAATGCAAAGGAACGCGCCAACAACCTATGAAAAAATGTATGGACGGTTAGATCTAGCGTCAGGAAATCTGTAGTCAGGAGCCTTCTTTGCAAAGTAAGTTGGTGAGTCTTTAAGCGGAGGTGGGGTACTAGCCGACGAGCAGGTTTAAAAGCAATCAACGGTGTAGGGTGCAGATCAACGACTCACAACATTATCATAGATATTACGTGTGCGGAAACAGTCGCAATTCATATTTGCAAACTTTTCTTAAAGTACTGCATCCTTCGACAGCCTAGATGTGGCATGGAAAAGATCTACGGTCCAGGTGAACTTTGCAAATATTACTTGTGCGGTAACTGGGCAGGACCAAGATTTGCGAACAAATAACGGGACACACGGTTGGACGACCAGGATTTGAGCAGGAACCGGATCGACGGCATGCAGGGTTTCTCAAAAGTCAAAAGTGTTGGAAAGCCGAATTGCAAACCACGAAGAAAGGTGGTAGGAAAGGTCAAAGGATCAATATGGCCAACGGACAACGGACGTGGCTCCTCCATCTTCATAGCTGTAGGGACGATATGGTAGGATAATATTGTAAAATACTGGCTTGCACAAGGATTCTCATCTTGTCTATCATGTGCATGTTGAAAGGCGAGGAAGATCGATCCGTGGTCAACCAACCTAGCTGTCAAACAGCTAGGTAGGCCACTCTTTTCCTCTGTGAACTTTTGTAAATGGCAGGCTCCGTAGGACCTCCGGGTTGCGAATCTTGTAATATAAATGACCGGATAGAGGACAAAGACAATGACATTTTCGACACCATGTTCCTTAATAGTACCCTGGAAGCCGCCAAACGAAAACTAGAAACCATAAGAGCCCAAAGAAGAGATATCCACAAGGTCTACCAGTCTTCCTTTCACCTTTTTACCACCAGTCAGACCCCAAATTGTCCTGAGTTCATAGACTGGTGCTCCAGCTATTATTCCCCTGGCTGCAGGGCGGTCATGGACATTGCAAAATCAAAGATTTTTTGTTACATAGATGCCCCAACCATCCGGAAATCCCTAGCCGTGCCTGAAGATTTTTGCCGAAAGTCCTAGAGTTATCAATTAGAAGCCCTAATTCAGCATTTCCAAAGAGACCCAGACAATCTTAAGGAGAGTTTCTACCATGCCTCCCTACTCCCAGGTGTTTCTGTCCCAACAGACTCTTTCCCTAGCGATGCCAACTTGTTCACAGAAGACTCTAGATATGTAATCTCGATGTTGTCCCAGTTTTTAGGGCTAGACACCGACCATGATATAAACGAACCCTTAATTATCCTTATGTTCGTTATCAGTACCTGTCCCCTTGAGCCATCTGACCCTAATTTACCCCCCCTGTGCGCCTATCTAAAGTTTGACGAAGCCCTAGCAGAAAGTATCCATTCCCAATTTGTGGAATTTCCTAAGACTAGGTCTTTCAGGTTCCAATCCTATTTGGTAATGATGTTCCTGGAAACGAATGATGAAAACCTATAGGTCCTAGAGCTGCATATTACCAAAGAGATGTATTCTGACTACAAGATGTTCATGAATGGCCTCATGGCTGAGGTTTACTTCCTATTTTTCAGAAAAGATTACCTAGAGTAATACCAGAGATGAAAGACCTATTGCAACCCCCAAAGGAAAAAGGGGTAGGGGATTGGTTTCTATTGAAGCAGGGCACTGTAATCAGAGTATATGGGTTTTCCCATGCCCCATATGAGCTTCCTGCATTCCTCACTCCCAGGATATTCGCCATGGAGTTTGTAAGACAGAATCTAACAATTGAATGTGAACACTTCCTAGATGATAAGAAGGCACCGGACATAAATTTTCCTTGGACAGTAGGATCCATCATGGTTAAAAGCAGAGCATCTCTCTCAAGCCTTCAGCAAATAATGAAAGACATGGGATTCCCCTCCAAGGAAGCAGTGAATTATGACCCCCATGACATACTTTCAGAAAGAAGGAAAACAACAAATAGAAAGGGGTATGAACATTTTGAGTTGGCTGGCATGGCTGAGAGGGAAAACTGGCTTGAGTATATTGAGCAGGGACAGATGGGCATTGACCCCCTAGATACTTCCCAAACTTTGGCATACCTTTTTGAGGAAGGCTCATCTTCAACACCTAGATCATCTAGTAAAGATACAGCAGTGCAAATGGCTTTTCCCCTAGTTGCCATCCTAGAAAAGTCCAATCAACAGGAAATCAGCAGTCCAATGGATGTGGACAGTGACCCTAAAAGGGCCTCAAAGAGGCAGAAAATAGAAGAATTTGATCAACAGGTGGAAAAGATTCAAGAAGAGAAGCCAAATTAGAAGTAGGTCAAGTTCTGAATGCCCCATTTTGAAGTCAAAGAACATGTTTTTGGAAAACCTCCCAAGGGACCTGCAGCACTAAGCACGAACAGAGCAGAGCTGCTAGAGGGGCATGAGGAAAATCCAGAAAACATTGCAGCAGAGACAAAATTATACGAAGAAGTAAGGAAAATATATAAGAAGAGCGTAGCGTTGGTGGCCAGCAGAAATTTGGCCCAGAATACTCTAAACCTGGCTTTGGCCACTAAAAACAAAGCTACTGAGTTAAAGGTCAATCTGGAAGATATCCCAGATCCTGACATAATCAACCTGCACAAGGAAACAGGTGAGGTTATATACAACAAACTACTGAAGGGCGCCTTAGAATTTTCTAAAGTACAATCAAACAAATCCAAGGTTCAAAATCAATTAAGGATAGAGAAGGAAGAAAGCAAATCTCTAAAGGTACAGGTGAAGAAGATCCAAGCTCAATTATTAGCCTCTGTAACTAAAGAAGGCAAGTGAAAAAACATACAAGGGGTGTTGGATGGGAAAGATCAGGAGATCCTGTCCTTAAAAAGGAAGTTAAAGATGCATGTTGCTCAGTTGGTAAATGCCCCTAAGATGGCAGAACTAGAGCAAGAGAAAGAAAATTTAAAGGAAGAATTGATTGACTGTAAGGTCCAGCTGGTGGAGCTCAAAGAAAAAGAGAAGGAACTGCAGCATAACATAGCCCTTGTAGCAGCTAGTGGGAAAGTATAGAAATCCAAGTTTGAAGAACAATAGATGAAAGTAAAGGAAAAATAAAAAGAGCAAGAAATGGAGGTCACACCCTCAATTGAGTCTAGAGAGTTCTCCATAGTGGGGAAGATAGCCAATGCCATCCTAGAAGATGTTGAAATAATCAGATTGAGAAAACAAGTAGCTAACCTGAAGACTCTAAAGGACAATGCAGAGAAGGAAAAGGAGGCTTGGGAATCCAAGTACAACAGAATGCAGGTGGATCTTGACAGGTTAAAGGATCAAGTGATAGGACAGAAGGTACTGCAGGAGACTAAGAAAATCATCTGGGATGATGTCATCCAACAAGCATACTGTAATGCCCCATATTTCGACTAGATAGATTTATCCGTGAGACATATTGCACTTTATTTCTTTTTATCTATTGAACTCAGCTAAGAGTGAGTAAAATATACTTATGACACGATCGACCCGATTATATGTTGCTACCATGTTTATGTTGTTACTATGTTATGATTTCATTATGACTATGATGCAACGATATTATGATGTTACTATGTTCATGCAGTTATTAAGTTATGATTATCATGAGATTCATTTCTTTTATGATGACAATATATGTTTTAGCGTTTTCATTGATGAAATGTGAAATATATGGTGTTGTACGTGGATGCCATCCTATGATGAAATTGATAGAACTGTTATATTCCATGCATACCTGTGATGAGATAAAATTGTGACGTGAAATAAAATGATGTTGATGATATGGATCAATTGGTGATCGAATGGAAATGCTTGTTATAAAATGTGTATTTTGCGGAATACTAACCTACAGGACACAAGGGCTATGGGATAGCCAGATACTTGATCTGATATATGGATAAGAACCTATCCATGCAGTAAACCTTAGCAACCAAAATTGATGATACGATGACATGGACCGATAATCTTGATAGCAGCAAAGTATGATTTGATAAGGGTGTAGACCCAGTATGTTGAGAGGGATGGATGTATTTCCCACCCTATGTTTCTATGATACCCGGGCTCGTGGGAGGGCCGTGCTGAGACACGCTCCCCAAGTTGTTGTGATTACGATGGTCGGATGCTTGCTAGGAAAGGCTAGGTCCGCTAGTTAACCGACGCTACCGCTCTCAGGTTCTATGTGGTCAGGTCAGTATAGTTGGCATCCACTTTTTGTACTAGCAAACGAAGGATAGGGAGGATGTGGACGTAGGTTAGGATGGGAGGATATGTTAGTTAGTACTGTTGAGGGTTGGGTATTCCTTGATCTTGAGTTAGTGATAGTAGGTAGCTTTCCTTGTACTTGATTGATTGAACAAATGTAATCATAAAGATAATGAAATGAAATCTTAAAGGTTAATTGATAAAATGATCGATGATGTTTTAGTAATGTTAGGATAAATATATACTTGTTCTGTTTGCATGAAGTATTATTAGTATTAGTTAGTTGTTAAGCATAGGAAATATGATGTATGTTTATAGTACTTGTCAGAGCTGTGCATACGCTGGCCACGCATGCACATTTTGTACATGTGCGATAGTATCTGTTTACAACATACTTATAAGGATTTAGCAATGCTATAAGTTGTCATAGATAATCGAGTTAAGGAGATAGTAAACGACTTAAGTAATATATGATCAAGATACTAATGTGTGAAATAAGTTAATTAGTCTTTGTATATAAACAATGTAATGAACAATTAAAATAAGTTTCTTCAATTGTAAGTATACTCAAGTGAAGGTGTCGTCAGTATGAAGCCAATATATGAAGTCAATATGAAGTATAACGTCAGTATGAAGTCAATATGAAGTATAACAGTTAAACATTAACACTCGAAGAGTGTACTATTTAATTATTGATCACGATTAATTAAACCATTAAGAGTATTTCGTTTATTAATACACAAAGGTACTATGTTGATGTTGGATCATTTATGGATTAAACGAATGAATATTGTTATTCATTATTCACCATTAACTTAATTACTATTATTATTGATTATTATTGTTATTACTATTATTAATTAATTAATAATAAAAACAAAATGATAATTGTCTTTTTATATAAACCATTTTATAAACCATAGTGAATCCAATAATTTATTAAATGGATTATTGAGTTAATTAATTGACCGAATCATTCCAAGTAAGTTGAAAGATTTAAAAATAAATAAATAAATAAATTATCAAATAATTTGGATTATTTTCATATTAATGGAAGGAGGTATATTAAATTGACAAATTAAATAAAGGGATATATGAGGGGATAATCTTTAAATAATATTTTATTTTATACAAGTTAGACCATTTAGTGTCGAGATGCGGATAAACATTTAAGATTTATGTCTTTTCATATCTTGAAAGGTCCCACAATATTTATATTATTTAAAACACTTAACTAAGCGGTGGAGTGATTTTAATATTGTTTAAAATTGTCTTGGGAGTTTAAATATAATTCATAAATATCTTGCTTATATTAAACAAAATGAATTCAAAGCTAAACTAGAAAGTCAATAATCCCACTGCTCGAGAGAAACATGGATGAATTAAAATAATATATAATCATCATTTATCTTGAAAATGGTGTTGCATTAATGATTGATATTTCCAAAACCATGTAGGCTAGGGCGGTGGAGTGACAAGGAAGTTATGATTTTAATATTATTTAAAATTGTCTCGAGAGTTTAATTTAAATATATACATAATCATCACTTTATATTGAAAATGGTGTTGCATTAATGATTGATATTTCCAAAACCATGTAGGCTAGGGTAGTGGAGTGACAAGGAAGTTATGATGGAGGAAAATTTCTATTTAAGGGAACATTTAACAAAGTAGTGGGGGAGGTTATTGTGGGAGAACTGTGAGGATTTGTATGGAGAAGTGAAATATTCCGAGGATGGGGACAACTCGAGGAATGGAGGGAGAAAACTCCAATGAGTAGGGGGGAAACTCACTGAACAGTATGGCTATTGAACTAAGGACAAGGCTGCTATTGAGATTATCGGTCTGTGGGCTCAAGGGCTAGGGAAATCTGTTGATTTCCTAGGATCAACAAGATAATAGTTGATCGGCAGGGTGGACCCATCATTTAGGGTTGCTAAGGGAACCTACAGAATACACTACATAAATCTTCTTATCTTAGTGCAATCTATGGATCCACGTATTTTACTGAGTTAGCTTAGAAAAAAAAATTATTTTCTTTTATTTTCAAATTATGTATGTTAAAAGAACAGAGTTAAAATGAAAAGTCTTAACCTTATGTTTATTTATTTGCAGAGACATATAAACATATAGAAAACAGAAACATAGACAATTGATTTTTTTATTTTTTTTTCAGAAAACAAAAAAACTTGGTATTTACATGAAAACGGAATAGAGACCCAGTGCCATGGTTGGGCACTAAATTTGGTATCAGGGCCACTTGTTCGGACTCTTGAACCTAAAATCCTACTCATGCTTCATCTCATCATGGTTAAAAAAAAATCTACTTGCTAATTTACCTACTTAACCTCCAGCCATAGTAAGCTTCCAAGGTACCTGCACAACGATAATAGGAATAAACATCCGAAAAATGTATATATAATTATATTTTAATTATTTTATATAACTATTGGGGTGCACACAAAAGACTAATATGAATCAGCAAGGATCTCCCTGCCTTCTGTGTGAAAACCTTCACCCTGACAATAGAATTTCTAGGCTAATCTACCACTAAACAAATGCAAATTATTTAGGGCTTCCAGCAATTTATCCCCTTTTGTCCTATTTCCTACTATTGTCCCCAAAATCTTGGCAAATTATTTTTCGATCTTTACTCCTGACGAGCTAAAGGACTTCTCTTGATTCAAATTTATTGAAGCAGATGGCTAACTAAGCGATGGGAATCCATTAAAAAAAAATGAGCAAATTCGCTCAGTTTAAAAGAATCAGAGATTTATATTGAAAAACAAATGCAAATTGCTTGAGGAAATCACTGTCATCTATTTCTGACAGTTAATCAAATCTATGAGATTTTAAATGAAGTCTAGGTTAATTTTATAGGGACGCCATGATCTGAATCCAAATCTCATTACATTTCAAATAAACCCGTACCTGTATTGGTAGCTTAGCATGAACCCTTTTTTTTACACAGAGAATAAAGGTAAGGCCGAAGGAAGGAAAATTGATGGGAAGATGACTGTATGATTGAATTTGAAGTCTCTTATTGAGAATTTATTTTTCCCAGTTAATAGAGAATTAGAGACAATATCCGAAGATTGATTTACTTATCAAGTTGGCCATAATGCGAGCAGGACTAAGCATAGTGCAGATTGATTTACTTATCAAGTTGGCCATAATGCGAGCAGGACTAAGCATAGTGCAGCAGACGCTAACCCCGGAGGGCTGCCACGTTTTTGGTACCCCCTGCTGGCCATGTGCACCAGGCTTGCTTGGCGTCGACTTCAAATTTTAGGGTTGGTGCCGAAGCCACGGGAAATAGAAATGATGACATTAGAAGACTCATAGAAATCATTCTAAAAGTTAAGAAGAAGAGTTCGATTCTAGTAGGGGAGAAGAGCCTGAAGTTGTATTTAAAAAAAAAAAAAATTGAAACAAAAACATAAATGAAACTCAGCGCTCAGCTTGAGTGCATCGAGAGGTGGATGGGCAATGTTCAAATCATTTTATGCTTCTAAAATATGTAGAGCAATAAAAAGAAATAAACCAAAATTCAATATGTTGATTATGATCCCCAAATTTAAAATAATGGCATATTTGATGCATTTCAATACGGAGTTTTATTTTTTTAAACATTAAAATAACTGCAGAACTTGGAAAGAATAAGAAACAAGGGAGAACCTAAGAAACAATCTTGGAGTTAGTTTGGGAAAATAGGTAGAGGCTGTAGGTCCCAATCATTATCCATAGAAGGATGATATACTTGACGACGCATGTATGTTTCACACATAGCAACCCCACTCAGCCATAAACTACCAGTTCCTCCCTACAGAGCTCTATAGTTATTGATTTGTACCATATAAAACATCAAATTGATAAGCAAATTGGGCCATAAATGGTAAATTTAACTGTAAAATGTGTCTATGGGGATTTGATCTCTGATAACGTAAGAAACACACAGAACTCGACCACCATTATCAAGCAGAGCCAGGTGGGATTTGAAGCACCAGCTTACCAATACCAAATGCCAACGCATAAGCGCCAAGTCACAAGGGATCATAGCATGCACAATGCCTCATGACCAACTGTGAAGGGAACTACCCATAGCAGCGTCAAGGGAATCCACGAGTAAAGGCTTACAGACGACGAATAACGGCCTGTGTATATATATGTTAGAATGGGGGCATTCTTGCATATGTATTATCGCCCAAACTAGTTGTTGAACAAGGAGAGACCCTCTACGATAGGACACAACCCAATAGGTAATTGAAGGGTTTACAAGTTTTACTCACTTGAAGCTTGTGAGGTCGTAGTGCTGATTGTTACAGCTCCAACGTTAGGTAGGGGGGATCATTTTGGACACCGCACCTGTGAGCACGCTTGGCTGCGAGGCGTAGGCATTGGAGCAGCCGGACTTGAGCCTACGTACCAATATCTTCGCTGATGCCAATGTTTCCATACTTGGAATCTCCTCTGCACTGAGAGATATCAATGGCTCTTTACACAATCACCCAGGTTCGAGCCTAAAGGGCCTTCACGCGCGCGGGCAGGGATGAACTGCCTTTGTATCCAGGCGCCCTGCATACGAACGGTGGGAAAAAGGGCCTGCATGCAGCCCGCATGGCTTCCATGCATTCCATGAGTCCTCGTGATTCCCTTACAGCCGGGTGAGTATAGTGGTTAGTCGGTGGAGACGGTGGAGACCAGCACGTGGAAAGGGAGCATAGCCATTGTAAACAAAGCATAATTTATTATAAAATATTAATTCGAAACAAAAGAAAAACGTAAGCATGTATTTAAAAAAATAAAAATTATTACCATCATTTAACTGTATTCTGGAATTTAAATCTTGTTCAAAATTATGGGAGTAATTAACGCATACTCATGAAGATCGACAGGTGGTAGTTCTATTAGCAAAATTATTTCTATATAATTTACATTCTGAGACAATCTTAATTGACCAGAAAATTATCATATACTTGTAGATCGGGCTTATCACTCTATTCTCATTTTATTTTGAGGTTCAGTTTTCAGACCTTATAAGATAGGTCGGATCTCTGTTTATTGACCATTAAACTCTGTTCTGAAATCATATCATGAGTCTCAAATGTTAAGTTATTTACCTAAGATCTACTCCATCTGTTATGGTCGAACTCCTTAATCTCAAATCGTATGGATCTGGGCGAAGGTGTATAAACATCAATTTCCTTATTAAAATGCCTATAGACTTAGATCGTGTAGATCTCTACCCATAAACTCGGTGGAATGAGTATATAACTCTCTCCTCGATGAACACCTTTGTCTTTAGATCACGGACCCGTACCTTTGGTCGCCACTCAAGATGATCCATTTAAATCTCTACCAGAAGTTTTATTTGATGTTGTAAGTTAAATCTGAAGTTCCACTCTGTCCGCGATGAGTGTATTGATAATATAATTTCAAAGAGATAATCTCTGTTGTGAATATAATATTAACAATTTTTTTTATGTATATATGAGAACTGAAGTCTTGTAGTATGTTTGTACACTGTTCATGATTTTTGTATTTAATATTTATAAGTCCATCTGAAGTTCAAACTATGTCCACGATTAGTGAAGTGACCTTTTAATTTAGATCTGGTGCTTGATATGTGAATACCGTGTTGATTTTTTTTAAATATGGGATCTTGTACTTGCTCGCAACCATCATATTGTTATTTATAAATTAATTATGGAGTCTTGAACTCAGTTCGAAATAATCATATTTGACATTCTTTTAAAAATCTAGAGTTGAATTCAGTTGGTAATTATCCCATTAACTTTTTTTTCTTTTTTTCTCTTAAGTGAATCTGGGACTTCATCTGGGACCCGTATACCGTAACTAGCTGTCAATTATCTAACAGATATGTTGTAGCTAACTCTGTTTGGTATGAACAGGATATTTAAATGCATGTTCTCAGTAAACTCATTAAGACCCAAGTAGTCGGTTATCTAATGGGCATAGGTCGTAGCAAATACAGTTGAAATAATCGGATTATTATTTGCATGTTCCAAATCATTCACTAAGTTTCCTGCTGGTGAATACTGTCTAGAGATGATCAGTTTTCTTTTATATAACATATAGTAGTTAAAATATTCAACAACAGGTGTCGCGACCATTTATAAAATTCTTACCATTTATAAAAGTCTAAACTTTTACCATCTGTGCCATATTTACTCACAATTGACATCATTAAAATGGAAGGAAATTAAGGTATGTTTTTCAATTCATAAAAACTTAAATGTAAAGAATGTAGGTGTGATCTTCCAATTGTAGTGCCTTTTGGACTGTAGTTTTATATTGAAGTTAAACATAGGATTACCGTGTATCAAATGTAGGTTTGAGAGAAAGGAGAACATAATTGTCTAAAACATAGTTACATTGTGTTAAGGTTCATGTTATGCCTAAGCCTTTACATAGAATTACAAAGGAGGATAAAATCTCTGGTGGTATATTTGGATGTATTAATAATAGGGCTTATAAAGAACTTTTCATTTATTTAAGGAATGGTAAGATGCTTGATGCTTATTACAACGAAACAATGCTTAGATGAACTAACATATTCTTTTCCTTAAACATAGTTAAGGAGGAATGGTGCAATATAATGCCTAGGCATGTAACTCGAAGGGACTAAGAGTTTTGAAAATGATAATGATATCAATAAGTAAATATATGTGACAAGTAAACACAACATAAGTAAAGTATGCAAAAAAAAAAATACAATATGTTTAAATGACACTTAATTACCATAAGAGATAGTGTTAGGGATAGAAGGAGTAGTACACAAATGAAGAAGTCTTTCAAGCCCTATAATAAGAACTAGTGTAGAAATATGATGTTGAATGGATAAATGACATTTCAATATTGTTATAGCAAATGATATGGCGAGCATGGGTCGGTTGATCCATTATTGAACTTCTAA
Source organism: Larix kaempferi (assembly GCA_027924585.1). Lineage (NCBI taxonomy): Eukaryota > Viridiplantae > Streptophyta > Pinopsida > Pinales > Pinaceae > Larix > Larix kaempferi. The sequence goes on along the minus strand of BSBM01000123.1, from coordinate 14,305,490 downwards.
GATGGCTTAGCAAGAGGAAAGCCATGAGGGAGCTAGAGATATGTAGGAGTGGTTAGAAATCACCATGGATAATATCAATGAAGGCATGGCATATAACTATAAATATTGCAAGGTATAAATTTAGAAAAGAATATATGAACAATTATAGTTATAAGAGTAAGAATTGCATGGTAGTCCTATAGATTGTAATGATGGCCCTTATAGGAAGTGAAAAAAAAAAAAAAATTAAAACATTTTGGGCATCTTGTATTACCCTTGCTAGTAGGCATATTTGAGCATTTGTGATGAAAACTATAATAGGATTGCGTCCTAGGTGCGGTAGCATACTTCCCAAGAGAATTTACGATGGAAATAATTACGAAAGAGTATGGTTGTCTTTACAAAATCAGTGAAAGGAGTAGGTTGAGTACGCATAACGAATTTCTAAAAATTTGAGTTAAAGTGAGTATTATGCAATTGATGCTAGTAAGCCAGGTTTTCACCTTGTAAGGATAGGCTAGATAATGATTAACAATACCTTAGGCTTGCAAGATAGTACAAATCCTACAGGGTATGTGTATAGGTTTGGTAGGTTGAATTTCATGGTGGGCATAAGTTGGTTGCATTCCACATAGGGTAAATTTTGTTTCAAAATTAAAACCATATATAGGGATGGGCATATCGTGAGACTCGTGAGTCAAGATCTCCTCAAAATTATTGGGTAATAATATGTAATTCATTGAATAGTAATTGGTGTAAGTCAAAGTGAAGTTAACTTGAGATGAGGACTAATGAAGGAGTCGTGACAATGTTTTAGAATCAAACTAAAAGTCATGTAGAAGACACGGTCTTCCTATAAAATCACCTTATAAATAAAAAAATGCAATATAATTTAACAAGGATATCAATTATTCTATGGGTAAGTATAGTAATGAAACCTGAATACGTCAAATCAACAACCTACATAAACATTAAACAAAATATAAGAACACTTCCCTTGTGATAAAATGAGTAAATTTTGTAAACATCATTATGTCTAAACGAGAGGAAGCCCATTTGGGCAAGTATAGCCCAGGTTTTTCCACCTCGAAGAATGTAGAGACTATGCGTCAAGATTTTCCCTTGCTATTTTGACCATAAATTCGGGATGAAGTTTCCTAAAGGGTGGGTGTATGTAACGCCCCATATTTTGACTAGATAGATTTATCCGTGAGACATATTGCACTTTATTTCTTTCTATCTATTGAACTCAGCTAAGAGTGAGTAAAATATACTTATGACACGATCGACCTGATTATATGTTGCTACCATGTTTATGTTGTTACTATGTTATGATTTCATTATGACTATGATGCAACGATATTATGATGTTACTATGTTCATGCAGTTATTAAGTTATGATTATCATGAGATTCATTGCTTTTATGATGAGAATATATGTTTTAGCATTTTCATTGATGAAATGTGAAATATATGGTGTTGTACGTTGATGCCATCCTATGATGAAATTGATAGAACTGTTATAGTCCATGCATACCTGTGATGAGATAAAATTGTGACGTGAAATAAAATGATGTTGATGATATGGATCAATTGGTGATCGAAAGGAAATGCTTGTTATAAAATGTGTATTTTGCGGAATACTAACCTACAGGACACAAGGGCTATGGGATAGCCGGATACTTGATCTAATATATGGATAAGAACCTATCCATGCAGTAAACCTTAGCAACCGAAATTCATGATACGATGACATGGACCGATAATCTTGATAGCAGAAAAGTATGATTTGATAAGAGTGTAGACCCAGTATGTTGAGAGGGATGGATGTATTTCCCACCCTATGTTTCTATGATACCTGGGGTCGTGGGAGGGCCGTGCTGAGACATGCTCCCCAAGTTGTTGTGATTACGATGGTCGGATGCCTGCTAGGAGAGGCTAGGTCCGCTAGTTAGCCGACGCTACCGCTCTCAGGTTCTATGTGGTCAGGTCAGTATAGTTGGCATCCACTTTTTGTACTAGTGGAGGAAGGATAGGGAGGATGTGGATGTAGGTTAGGATGGGAGGATATGTTAGTTAGTACTATTGAGGGTTGGGTATTCCTTGATCTTGAGTTAGTGGTAGCAGGTATCTTTCCTTGTACTTGATTGATTGAACAAATGTAATCATAAAGATAATGAAATGAAATCTTAAAGGTTAACTGATAAAATGATCGATGATGTTTTAGTAATGTTAGGATAAATATATACTTGTTCTATTTGCATGAAGTATTATTAGTATTAGTTAGTTGTTAAGCATAGGAAATATGATGTATGTTTATAGTACTTGTCAGACCTATGCATATGCTGGCCACGCATGCACATTTTGTACATGTGCGATAGTATCTGTTTACAACATACTTATAAGGATTTAACAATGCTATAAGTTGTCATAGATAATCGAGTTAAGGAGATAGTAAACGACTTAAGTAATATATGATCAAGATACTAATGTGTGAAATAAGTTAATTAGTCTTTGTATATAAACAATGTAATGAACAATTAAAATAAGTTTCTTCAATTGTAAGTATACTCAAGTGAAGGTGTCGTCAGTATGAAGCCAATATATGAAGTCAATATGAAGTATAACAGTTAAACATTAACACTCGAAGAGTGTACTATTTAATTATTGATCATGATTAATTAAACCATTAAGAGTATTTCGTTTATTAATACACAAAGGTACTATGTTGATGTTGGATCATTTATCGATTAAACAAATGAATATTGTTATTCATTATTCACCATTAACTTAATTACTATTATTATTGATTATTATTGTTATTACTATTATTATTTAATTAATAATAAAAACAAAACGATAATTGTCTTTTTATATAAACCATTTTATAAACCATAGTGAATCCAATAATTTATTAAAGGGATTATTGAGTTAATTAATTGACCGAATCATTCCAAGTAAGTTGAAATATTTAAAAATAAATAAATAAATAAATTATCAAATAATTTGGATTATTTTCATATTAATGGAAGGAGGTACATTAAATTGATAAATTAAATAAAGGGACATATGAGGGGATAATCTTTAAATAATATTTTATTTTATACAAGTTAGACCATTTAGTGTCGAGATGAGGATAAACATTTAAGATTTATGTCTTTTCATATCTTGAAAGGTCCCACAATATTTATATTATTTAAAACACTTAACTAAGCGGTGGAGTGATTTTAATATTGTTTAAAATTGTCTTGGGAGTTTAAATATAATTCATAAATATCTTGCTTCTATTAAACAAAATGAATTCAAAGCTAAACTAGAAAGTCAATAATCCCACTGCTCGAGAGAAACTTGGATGAATTAAAATAATATATAATCATCATTTATCTTGAAAATGGTGTTGCATTAATGATTGATATTTACAAAACCATGTAGGCTAGGGCGGTGGAGTGACAAGGAAGTTATGATTTTAATATTATTTAAAATTGTCTCGGGAGTTTAATTAAAATATATACATAATCATCACTTTATCTTGAAAATGGTGTTGCATTAATGATTGATATTTCCAAAACCATGTAGGCTAGGGCGGTGGAGTGACAAGGAAGTTATGATGGAGGAAAATTTCTATTTAAGGGAAGATTTAACAAAGTAGTGGGGGAAGTTATTGTGGGAGAACTGTGAGGATTTGTATGGAAAAGTGAAATATTCCAAGGATGGGGACAACTCGAGGAATGGAGGAGGGAGAAAACTCCAATGAGGAGGGGGAAAAATCACTGAACAGTATGGCTATTGAACTAAGGACAAAGTTGCTATTGAGATTATCGGTCTGTGGGCTCAAGGGCTAGGAAATCTGTTGATTTCCTAGGGTCAGCAAGATAATAGTTGATCGACAGGGTGGACCCATCATTTCGGGTTGCTAAGGGAACCTACAGAATACACTACATAAATCTTCTTATCTTACTGCAATCTACGAATCCAGGTATTTTACTGAGTTAGCTTAGAAAAAAATGTATTTTCTTTTATTTTCAAATTATGTATGTTAAAAGAATAGAGTTAAAATGAAAAGTCTTAACCTTATGTTTATTTATTTGCAGAGACATATAAACATATAGAAAACAGACATATAAACATATAGAAAACAAAAACATAGACAGTTGATTTTATTTTTTTTCAGAAAACAAAAAAACTTGGTATTTACATGAAAACGGAATAGAGACCCAGTGCCATGGTTGGGCACTACACATACGACCTAAGGCCCTATTTGAAATTCATATTGGATAAGGAAACTGTGGTAAATTTGGCTAAACAAGCTGTAGCAGTAGCCAATGAAAAGCTTAATAAGAAGCCATCGGATTATGCAGAAAATGCAGTGGAGTTTCTGAGTGGTTTGTCAGAGGAACAGGCTTATACAACAGGCATAAAGGATAGGGTAGTCACAATTATATGGGATAAGAGAATAATTAACAAGCATCACTAGGTGAAGATCACCTATTCTGGGATAGACATTCTCTCAAATCAACTAAGGTTGTTCAAGGAGGCATTCGACCCCTTATTCAAGAAAGGCCTACCTATGTTCTGGGAGGAGAATGGAACCATGTTATCAAATGAGGAATACAAGGTTAAAATATGGGATTGCAGGGTAAACCAGGAGGATTTTGCAAGGATGGATCAGCCTCTGACGGGTCAGATAGTAGCTGAAAAATTGACAAGGGATTTCAAGTTAGCCTCAATGTTCGGGGGAGCCAGGACACTACATGCTAGTTATTCTTACAAAGAACACAAAGAGCTAAGAGTGTTAATTAAGGATCTCTCCACCCTAGACCTACCCTCAACTGACCAATAGAAGTCCATTGAGAAGTATGGAAAGGGGAGAATTAGGACAGGTGCATGAGGAGTTCGAGGTTCTTGTAAAGTTTTCTGCTATTGGGAGCATTCGGTTAGTAGGAGCGGCTAGCTAGAAGAGCATCTCTGAGATCATTTTTTGTATTTTTGTTAAGTATAGGCATTCATATAGTAAAAACGACCTGTAAATGTAAAAGGATGTTGAGCCGATTTTTCCACCTCTCTCTCATGTCTGTAATGGTGAATATGCCTCGATTAGGTGTCAATAGGTTATAACCGTTTTTTGTTCAAGAGAAGGCTGAGCCTGGGGCTCGAAGACATCTATAAATTAAATGTAATCAATGGAAAAGGGGTTAAAAATTTCGAAGGCTGAGTGTTGCTCTGTGTTTGAACAATTTTGAAGCTATTTTAAATAAAATTGGCAGGCCTTGCAGGCGTTTTTGTTCAGAGATTCATGTGTTATTTGATCTACAGTCTGTTCTTTCTTTCTCCCATGTGAAATGTGTTTCCTTCATTGTTAATTCATTTTGTCATGTTATTTCAGTAGCAACCTTTAATGAATGAAAAGGTTTTAATTGCATTGTCATCTAACACAAGCAAAAAAATTTCATCTAAAAACGTAACAATCAAGAGCAGCAAATTATGGATGCAATAGAGGTTACATTTCAATGCATGGTAACAGTGAAGACATGCTACTACCTGAAAATGTTTAATAGATAAGAGAGAGCTAAATTCTCATCCCAAATATTTATGAAGCAATTAATTGTTATCTCATTCCATCATTCCTGAATACCCCAGGTTTCATTGTTGCTGGACAAAAATGTTACCTGAAGCTTGTTGCAGAAATATATAAGAAACAAACAACAAAATAGAACTGTACTATCCATATCCTTATTTTAAGAAAAAAAAGTAGGACCGTACATTTTAGATACAACACTAGAGTATCTCCTTTACTACGTAAACATAAGAAAAATGATCAATGCCCTCAAAATTATTTAGGACAACCCAGTTCTCAAACATTGATGAAGAACAACTTTATTTATGATCATAGCCTAGTCACATCAGTTCTAGAGCATAAAATTAACATTTTCTTTATAGAATTCTACCAATGTTTATTTCTCTAATTTTAGTGGCAATACAATAAGTTAAAGAACATGACAAACTATGAAAGGCATTATATAAGGTATTTTTTTGGTAAAGTTAATTATACATTCTCATGAATTCCAACAACTAAATAATATCTTGGTAACATATGCAATGAACAAATAGATCAAATACATTTCAATGGCTATATTTCACGCCAGATGCAACAGTAAAGGTAAAGAAAAAACCTGTATTCGTAGTTTCGTAATATTCCATTGAGAAGTAGCACAACAGTTTACATATTAAACTCAGTAACAGTGAAGAGACAAATCGCACTGGTCAATATACTCAAATAGATTCAAAGACATTTTTTTGTTAGAATATAGATAAACTAAATTACAATGAAAATGGAGTCTTAGCCTGATGGTAAGGAAAGGGTGTTTCATACTCCACTATGGTGGGCTATTTCACTTGCACAAGCACACGCAAGGCTACTTGTGGATGGAATTACGTGCAGGCCCTGTGCGTAATTGGAGAAGTAGATTCTTGTAAATAATATGTACTCCACTGTAATATGGAAAGAGTACTTTTGTTGCCTGGTTAGTTGAAAGCTATCAAAATGGTGAAAAAAAAACTTCAAACTAAATTGCAAAGTCAATCTTAATCCCTCTTGCTGAAAACAAATAGTAAAATATTGATAAGCTACAATTCACGAATACTAAGTCTAACCTCTTCCTTAAAACAATGATCTGTCGAGGGTTCCACGTGCTTACCCAGACAATCTATAGACGAAATGACTCCATTCGTCGGACAATTCATCCAACGACCAATAACCCAAAAAATTAAAATTTGCAGAAATGACAATAAGATATCTAATTGAAAAATTAGTTGTGGTGATAAATTACAAATATGCATTAGAGAACGATACAAATTGTCATTATATTTCTTTCCATTGTGAAAACCTGCATATATCATGACAAAATGTTATTTTCATATAAGCGATTGATAGATATGTAAAAAAAGGCATAACATATATGAAATTCTAAAAAAATGAAATCAAAATACCTGAATGAGCTTCTCTTGGTTTCAAGAATATCTTATTCTCTACTAAACAGGTCCAAACACATGAAGGTTGAAGCTCATATGGCCCCTCCCCCCCACCTCACATTACTCTCAATTCCCCACACCCAATCTATCTACTATAAAAATATATGCATGAAAGGTAAATCCAAGTAATAATATGCATAAACAATAGAAAAACAAAAAATATATGCATGAAAGGTAAATCCAAGTAATAATCTAAGATATAAGTTTTCACAGATACAACTTAAATGAGAACTAATAAATAAATCATGCATGCTACTTACTGAACAACATCCAACCATGTGCCTTCACAATCTTGTCGAACATAATCCATGCCACCATCACCTACAACTTCATCCTCTTTGCATTTTGTCCCTTCAAAATCTGCAACACTTGATAAATCTACATACTCCAAATCATATCTATTACAATTTCCTTATCCCTTCAGAGGGCATGTCAAAACTACACACCAGTCATTCTCTATCGGATAGTGTACATAAAACACTTGTTTCACTTGTGATGCTAGAATAAATAGATCATCTTGCAGTCTATCCTTACTCAAGCATCTCTTTAGGTTCACCATGGTGAAACCAATTTCATCAACTTTCATTCCATTCTTCTTGTGTACATCTATCCAATCACATTTGAACAATGGATACTGCACCAAATAGTAGTTCAATAACATTATTTCTTGAATCACTCCATAATATGTTGTCATTTGATGTATAGGGTTTTTATCCTTTGCACTTGATCTCATTAATGTTTGTGCATCTATGCACACACCACTATTTTGGGTGGCCCTAACATTTTCTAATCTTTTAACATGAAATCTACACCCATTGATTAAGTAGCCATCATACTTAGTTGCATATTTCCTTGGGCCACGTGCCAACCATTTAAGGGTATCAAAAATATTTTCTTTTCCTTCCACCTTGAAATTTTGAAATGTCGTTAGAAAACCATGCAATTTCAAAATATATTAAAAGAATCTCACCTTCATACATCATAATAGTCTTGATCAATGAAGTTCAATTAAATCTAATATGAAGAACATATCGTTACCTATTTTCTTAACCAATCACTAAATTGTTGGTTGTGGAGCTTTTGTAGTAAGACTTCATCCTTTTTTGCTTGGATGTTACTATTGGCAATTTCTGTCAAGTGCATCCTATTTTAAAGTAATGTCAATAAACAATTTATGAAAAAATTGTGATATATTATAATAAAAAATGATTTCATAAGTATGTGCTTATTACTTACTCTATCCAAGGTTGAATTTCATCTATGTTGTGCAAGACCCATCTGTGGGCTTGTAACAAACTAATTTTATCTAATTCAATAGAAGTTCCACTAGATAAGGCCTTCCCATATTGTCCAACCTCTCCTTCTTCATCGTCCCAAGCTTCATTTCTACTAGGCATGCTTTCAATATAATCCATACCTTCAACATATCCAGCACAATGCAGTTTTCAGCTATGCAGCCTTCGGGCCTATTCTTATTTTTCACATAACTTTTGAAAACTTTCATGTTCCTAGAAAAAAGCACACAATTTGTAGAGAAATCAAAAGTATGAATAAAGAGTTGCTAGTAATGTATTATTATTATATGCACATAAAATGCTAGAATTTATGTGGATTTTCACTTAATAACATTTAACTGACCTTTCAAAAGGGTACATCCATCAATATGCAACTAGTCCACAATAACGTAGCTCTCGCACCAAGTGTACAGTCAAATGTATCATTATATCAAAGAATGAAAGGGGGAAATATTTTTCGAGTAAGCACAAAATTTCCACAACATTTGTAAGTTATCAAGATCTGTTGGATCCACCATTTTTGCACAAATTTGCCTACAAATAGTGTTTCGAACTGCTTTTGGTAGCACATGGCGCAATGCTACTAGAAGGATTTGTTGCATGAGAACATGGCAATCATGTGCTTTCATACTATGAAGCTTGAGATATTTCATAGATACATGATTTCTAGGGTTTGAACTATATCCATCTAGAACTTTTATGGTGAACAAAACATGACAAAGAATCTCTTTCTCCTTTTTTGAAAGAGTGTGTGGTGCGGGTGGAAGAAATATTTTTTTTCCTTTTCATTATGGCCACAGGGACCTCCTTATACCCAACTGTTGTAAGTCATCACGAGAATTTTTCCCATCCTTTGATTTATCTTTTATATCTAGAAGGGTTCCTAAAATACTTTCGCATACATTTTTTTCTACATGCATTAAATCTAAAATGTGACACACTAGGAGTTTCTGCATCCAACCGTATAAAAAATCAATGAATTATAACATCAAAGAAAAATTAAATAATATATTCATATTAAACACAATGAAATCCTTCAAGCATCGTACATTTTAGGCCTTAAGTTAATGTGTGCACATACCTCCCAATATGGTAAACTGAATAGAATTGACCTTTTCTTCCACGCGTCATTCTTCGAATTTTCACCTTTTTTTAAATTTCTCTTTCTTTTTGTACTTTTAGTCTTTCCCAATTTCTCTTCCCTTCCTTCTGTTTCTGTAAAAATATCTGACACTTGTACAATTTTAGGTGCAATGAGATGTTCAGACTTCCCATTAAATGGTCCTTTTTGTGAACGATACTTATGATTTATTGGAATATATCTCCTATGTCCCATGTACACACACTTCCTACTACATTTGAGATACATTGAATCTATGTTCCTTCCACATATAGGGCATGTGCAAAACCCTTTAATCATGCAACCAACCATATTTCCATAAGCAGGAAAGTCATGGATTACCCACATCAATATAACCTTCATATTGAAGAATGACCTTGAATGAGCATCGTATTTCCTTTCCCCTTCATCCCATTTTAGTTTTAGTTCACTTACCAATGGTTCCAAATAAACATCTATGTCATTTCCTGGTTTCTTGGGACCAAGTATTAACAATGACAACAAACAAAAGCTCCTTTTCATGCATAACCATGGCGGAATGTTATATGTGACTAGTACTACTGGCCATACACTGTAACTACTACTCATGTTTCCAAAAGGATTAAATCCATCCACTGCCATTGCAAGTCGTACATTGCGAGGATCGTTGGAAAAATTTGGCCATTTAGAATCTATAGTTTTCCATGCTGGGCTATCAACTAAGTGGCGCATTATTCCATCCTTACTTGCATTCTCATGATGCCACCTCATTTTCTGTGAAATATATGTAGAGTTGTAACAAAAACATAAAGAATCATATATGCATTGCACTACTTAGTAGGTTAAAGAAGATGATTTTCTAGTAGGTTGGTAGTACATGAAGGTGTTTGATATAATGGAATTATAAGAGTTCAAAATCATACATGTACATTCTCTTCAACCTCGGCACTATAGGGAAATACCTCAGCACTTTGGCCGAGACACCAGTATGCACCTTTTCCGAATGAGCATCAACCTTCCATCTTTATTCGCCACATTTTGGGAATTCAATTATTTTTTCATATTTTCCCCAATATAAAATCAAATCATTGTGGCATACATGTATCATTTCATAGTCCAACCCCAATGATTTAATCAAACTTTTTGCAGCATATGTAGATTCTGGAAGTGTATTTCCTGTTGGAAGCATTTCTCTTTTCAACTCCAACAACTGGGTGAAACTTGCATCAGACCATCCATTTCTCACTTTAAGGTTGTACAATTTCATAGTGGTTGATAGCTTAGTGAAACTAGTGCAACCTAGGTACAATGGTGCCTTCACATCTTCAATTAACTTTAGATATTGATTGATATCACTTTTTTCTTCCATTGATTCTGCTTGGCCATTTTCACAATTCACATCTGGATTTTCATTATAATATTGATAAGAATCATTCACCATTTCAACCATATGATCATCAACCATGGTTTCCTTGTTATGATCGTCATTCTTAAGAACTTTAGTATCATTTATAAGCAATGTTGCAAACTCATCATTCTAATTATCATATTCATGTCTGACTATGTGTTCATCACCATGTGTAATTTCTGGAGGAAAATCATGCATCTCTGTTATGTGGCATTTCTTGCTCTTGTCAAATATATAGTCCTGAGTAGGAACTCTCTCTCCATGGAAAAACCAAGTTTTATATAAACTTGTTATACCATGAATCATCAAGTGGTCTTGTACTTCCTGAAATGTCAATACTACAACATTGCAACATTTTTTACAAGGGCATCTTGTGTTGTTATTATCCTCTGAATGCCTTTTTGAAAACTCTATGAATTCTTCAACCCCGACTTGATATTCCTTTGACATCCTACATAGAACCAATTTGCACATCACGTAAGAAGAAAACACTACAAATTACAATGAAGACATATGTTATAAAATATCATATTGAAGAATCAAATATAAAAGGTATACCTCATTTTCAAATTTGTCCAATCCCTTTTTTTGGCCATTTGAAAATAAAACTAGCCCAATTTCTCGAATTGGCTCCTTGAGAGTTGGCCTCTCAACTTCCTTCCAACATATGGTTAGGAATATTCATGTAGTACACCCATATGCTTTCCAAAATAGAGTTTACCTGCACATGACAACAATATATTACACCACACAAGCTTCCACCTTATAATAACCAAATCCAAACATCAATTACATAATATTTTGGTTTTATATTAAAGATAATATATTTAAGATTTAAACCCATCAATATAACTCTGAAGATAAAAAACAAATTTGTGAAATCTGGTGGGACCCTCCCCATTGGATATTGCGCTCGAAGATTGGAGGTACAAAGGTCACGTTTACGGAGCGTGATGGTTTATAAGGCTAATCAACTTGACATTAACAGTTCCTTAATACTCCCACCACCCTGCAAATCTGACGTCTACCAAGCACGAGTCAGCTGGATACAACTGCAACCTCCAGAATTATTGACCGTCACAACCAGGTACTCCTTCATCGTTTATCAACCCTTTTGTGTTCTGTAATTCATCCAATAGACAGTTCTACTGTGGCCTCGTCTATAAAAAGCCTTGACCCATCTGAGGAGATTATCTGTGATCGACTTTACAATGCTTATGATCCTTGTTTGCGGTTGTCCAGTGTCAGTGATGCCCAGAACTCTTTGTTGTCACCTTCCAGAGACGAGTCGGAAATGTTGGTAAATTTAAAGTCATCCTTAATAGGGTTTACATTAGAACAATTGCCCTATTTCCCAGATATTGTCCAAAGGGTAGCCTCCAATTATTTTGCCACTGGGAAGGCCATCTTAGATGATACCCACTCCCATGTCATTTACAGAATTACACTAGAAGATATCAGGGCTTCCCTGGGTCTCTTTGAAGCCCAATGTCAGGCCCTGATCCCCTTCACCGAATCGGAGGTTCTACAGGTGTTCGGGAAATCCGACCTAGAATCCAAGAATAAATTTTTCCAGAACATTTTGATGACCCCAGTTCCCTTAGAGATCCTTATCACCCCACTCTCTTCCGAATTTTTCATAAAGTCTGTCGTATCAGCCATCTCCCTCTTGAGTCAAATCCTATGTCTTGATAGCCATATAATGGTCTCTGAAGTAATGCTAGGCATTCTCCTTTACCTGAGTCAATCTGAAGCAGGAATTAAGTTCAATGATTTCTTGGCTGAAGAAATCAATTCTCAGCTTGAGAAGTTTGATTTGGATAAGCAGTTTAGATACCAGGTGTATCTATTTGCCATCATAGTCAGTTCCAACCGGAAGACCCTTGAGGACGTGGATCCAGAGGTGTTCAAAAACTGGCCTCGGTCTCTCCAGAAGATCCAGCACTGGTCTTACACCCTATTCATTGATAGAATTGACCTCAGCATCTCCAAACTATTCAACCCTAAAGAGAAGGGGATATCAAAAGACATGTAGGTTGCCTTGCAGCAAGAGGGTATTGGAGATTGGTTTTTGATGCATAAGTATTCAGTTATCAGGGTATATGGTTTTTCAGCTGCCCCTTTCATGCTACCAGTTTACCTAACTCCCTCAGTATTTGCACTAGAATTGATTAGGCAGAGGATTTCTGCTGATGAGGAGCATTTTATTACTCACAAGAAGAACTATTGGATCAAATACCCTGTTAATTTCGGGCCCTTCGTTGTGAAGAAGCCAGCAGCATTACAAATGGTGGAGAAAGTTTTGAAGGACATGAAGTTTCAGGGGACTCATGCACAGAATTATGATCCTAAGGGGATCATTTCCTAGAGGAGGTTTGAGGTGTAGAGGTCAGTCTTTATTCTCTCCATGATCCCTGACTTTTCCCAAGATGCAAATTCTCTTGCCTATGATTTTGATTGGACTCCTGCAGAGAAAATTCAAGATCCTAAAGAAGTGCAAGGTACAGTCCCAGCTACTCCCTTGCCCCTAAACAGTGATGGTAGTAGCAGAAGGTCTCAGTCAGAGCTAGAGGATATGGAATGTGATGAACAAACCCCTAGCAAGAAGCCTAGGATAGACGTAGAGGAGGACGTAATCAACCTAGAGCAGGAGTTTAATTTTGAATCTGAAGCCCTCAAGAAAGTGATAGAGGAGGAGCTTGTTTCAGTAAACCCTGCTGGTGGAAAGGTTGCAAATCAGATGGTGATTGCCCAACCAATAGTGGTTGTAAAACCAGCCACTACACACTCACAGAGAAAGCCCCCATGAACCACACAATCAATCAAGAAAGGGGGTGAGGAGTCTCTAATCAATTATCAAAAGTATTATTTTGCCTCCGCTGTTGAAGGGAAATTTAATATTGAAAAGCAATTGTTGACCACCTATGGGAAGCTCAAAGAGCAATCCGAGGCTGAGACTCAGAATTAGTCCAAGAAGCTAAGGAATCTATCAGGCAGCAAAGTCTCTTTCACTACTGCCAGGAATATTACAACAAACTCCCTGAACCTAGCCATCGCTAATGAGGAAGGAGTTTCAAAGGTCGAGTTCAATATGGATGGGTTCTCAATCCTAGATAAGATTGTGTTCCATAAGGGAGTTAGCGATCTCATCTATGATGATCTGACTAAGGAGGCGTTAGCCCATCTCAGGTCCCAGCAAAGGGTGGTTAAACTGGAGACCCAATTGAAGCAGAAAAAGGAAACAAATAAGGCCTGGAACCTGCAAGTGAAACTCCTAAGTGACGAAGTGGCAAACCAAACAGCATAGAATGCTATATAGCATCCCCTTGCATCTAAGCAACCAGTGGCAACAGAGCAGCCTATTTTACCAGCTAAGCCACTATCCAAGATACATGCTTACAAAAAGAAAAGAAAGACACCTATGAAAGACATCCAGCTACCTTCTCAGACCGTGTAGTTACAAGGGGAGATTGAGACATTGCGACATGAATTTTTGGATCTGAAAGGCCGCCTTGCTGTGCTGGAGGCTGACAAGCGCACATGGGAAGAAGAGAATTAATGAACTTAATGACTATAGAACCCCTGAGGACAGATCTCCCACTGCTCTGGCGATCAAAGATATGTCTAAAATGTCCCTGAAGGACCTAGAAATCACTCAATTGAAGGAGGCCAATCAAGAGATCCAACACAGGATCACTGCTAAGGAAAGTGAAGACTCTGCTGAAGAGATCAGGACACTCAAAGAGAAGGTAGCCAAGTTTGAGGAAAGGGTCATAGGCCAAATTCCCCTGCAAGGGGATAAACATTTGCTCTGGGATGCAGTGATAAAGGAGATTCTCTCATTAGAAAAACATTTGGTCATGGTGGATGAGCATAAACAGGATGTTATGGTAGCAAACAGAAGATGTAAATCCCTACAGGAAAGTCTAGCACAAAGGCCTAGGGAGGAGGCCCAGAAGGAGATTGATGTTATGAGATCAACCTATGGGGAAGAACTAATTGCCCTAGGGATTAATGAGAGGATATCAGTTCTGGTGGCAGCAAGGAGGATGACCACAAAGCACAACATGTTACAGAATGCACTTACTAGGATTAAAATTATTCAGCAAGGGGTAGAAAAGTTCAACAAATTGTTCCAGCCCCTGTTTCTGAAAGGGTTGCCTGAGTTTTGGGGTCAAGAGGTGAAGCTGATCCCTCGAGGCAAATATGTCAAACTCCTGAACCAGGAAAGAGTAAACCATGCAAAGTTTGAGGGTATGAATGTTGGGCTAAAGGGAGAGGTAATCATCGATAAATTCAGTGAGGACTTTGAGTTGCTAGCTCAATTCAGGACTGTCAAATCAAATCTCCCTACTATTGACCATAGCCCCCTGATTGACCTGGATGTTCTCCTAAAGGAGCTATTTGAGATGGCCACCCCTACAGATCAGCAGTGGCAAGATATACATAGACTGAGCAATCATCAGCCTGTAAGGCCTGGCATCAGCTGAGTTAGTCGTAGTCTGTTAAAAATATGCTCGGAGTTGTCATTTTCATCAAGTGATCCAGAAAGCCCCAGATGTCGATATTTCCATTTTTGATTGGTCACGCGCAGCACAGCGTGCCTTCCTGAAATGTTTTGTGCGCACGGCGCATCTGCCACGTCAGAGTTTGTTAGGATTTAGGACTTATTTTTGGGTTTGATTCCTGCAATGTAACTGATTTTGATGCCCTATTTCAAGATCCGTCTCGAGGGTAAATGCCACCTCTATGGAGGAGGAAGGGTTTGACTTTCATTTTTTACACCTCTGTGCTTGGACTGTAGCTTTGTAAACTTTCTTGGAAGTGTTAATGAAAAGTTTTTTTTTAAGTTTCCGAGATTCATCACAATGTTCATATTCAGTTTGTGTTTCCTGTTTGCATCAATTTCATATGTGTAAATTATGCTAATGCTTTCTAGAGAAACCCATGACCTGTATTGAGCCTGCTAAGGGCTGTTGTGACATGTCTTAGTCCTGCTAGGACTATCGTGACTAGCTGAAAGTGCCTTGAGGACTGTTATCAAGGTACCATGACCTAATGTGGGTTACTAAGGGTGTTGTGAGGGTGTGTAAATGTGTTGGCCGTGATCTGTTAGTATGGATGGCAGTCTGTGAGGTCTAGTACGTGGGTCACTACCCTTTATTGGACTAGTGATATCGCTGGGATAAGTTGCAAGCCTTGAAACACTTTTCATGTGCACTATATTCTATGGAATGCGCTCAATAAATTTTGGAATCCACCATTGATTTGGTGGGGACACTGATCGAACGATCAGAAAGCCACTTCGCTAAGTGAAAAAGTAAGTTATATCAATAATCAAGCTTGCAGTGAAATTGATCAATGGCGGGGAAGAAGCATTTTGCGAAAACTCTATTCCCACATTCCGAAAAGAATTCCGCTGCGGAAGACATTACGGGAAGAGTTTGTTTTGGATATCAGATCTTGATTTTCGCAGCACTAACAGTGAACAGTAAATGCAATAGATATATCTTTGTGTAAATAACAAGGAAAATAAACCCTAAATATCATATTCATATAACTTTGAGTTTACAATCACTGTAACAGCAGTTCTAAGGTGGACAAACAAATCTGAAATTACTTTAAATCTAACCTGTAGCTTCCTGGGCGTGCACAATGATTTATGGAAGTGATTTGGCCTTTTTTGGTGTCTCGATTTTTCTTTGGTGTATGGCAGCTCCTCAAAACAACCCAAATCATCTTCTTCTCATACTCCCTTATTATGCTGTAGCACCCTCCTTCACTACCCAGAAACGTTATGCACTGGCGTAACAAGAAGGAAGACTATAATGAGAATAACCAACAATGATGTAGTAGATTCCTGTAGGTGTCAATAACAATGTTGTAGTAGATTGTAGCTCCCTTTTTGGCTGTAACTGTTAGGATATTCCTATACTCCATCCTAGTCCTTCTAACATTTCTGACATTTTCAGTCCTGCATGCAAAATTAGGGTTTTGCATGCAATTAGGGTTTTGCATGCAATTAGGGTTTGCATGCAATTAGGGTTTGCAGCACCAGCACCTAGCCCTTGCCAAACTAGCCCCAGGAGCTTCTCTCGGATCAGTCTTAGCTCTCCTAGAGCTTACTGCGCCCTCTTTTCAGTTATTGCATGATAAGGGCGCCTTTCTTCACCTACCAGTCCAGTTTAGTTCAGTTATCTTCAGTTCTTCCTTGATTTAAGGATTAACTGACTCCTAACTGAACTTATCACTCTTTTGGACCTCCAGTGTGACTAGATAGACTGTTTTGACTCCAGTTAGCTCCATGAGCGCCCCCACTTAGTCTCCTTCACTATATCAGTGCTTCCATGTGCCAGTTACACCAACCACACTCAGTTAGACTCAGTTTGACTCCCGGTTGATCACTACTTGTGCATTGATGACTTCACCGATGATGAGATAGACTCCTAGTTTGGCACTGATGACTCTCCACTGATTATGGATCTGTGCATGAAGGACAATTCGAATTACACCTAGTGAATTCGAATCCTCATGCTCAGCATTGTATATTTACCCGGTTACTATTCTGATTAATGCAATGTGTGTAATTATTCTGCCTCTATTGGATCTATGTTCTATTGCTTCTCTCTTCTTCCTAAATTCTTTCATAGTGAGGTTTACATCATCTCTTTGGATCTTATGTGGGCAATTTCACATGGTATCAGAGCCTTGAGAGTATATTCTACCTCCATTCTTGAGAGTTTTTTGCAGGTATTTTGAAGTTCCAGCAGTTGCAGCAGCAGATTCAGTAGCTTCTATTTTGCACTTGTTCAAGCAATCAAGATGAGCAATTCGAATGATCCTTCTTCTATACTTCTCACTCCTTTCAATTATTTCGAATGGAAGAGGAAGATGATAATACTCTTGCAATCAAGAGGGTTTACTAGAATAGTTGAAGAAAAAGATGCCATACCACATCAAGCTGAAAAGAGAGTCAAGCACCTAAACAAAATGGATGAAGCCTTTGGATTCATATGCCTTCATATTTCTGATGATCTATTGTTTCATGCTGATGGATTGAAGTCTCCATATGATTTATGGATAAAATTGAGGAGTCTTTTTGGCAAACAAGACGAACTGAGAGGCTACATTCTTGAGAATGAATTGGTTGCCCTTCAACCTAGCAATTTCGAGAGCATTCAAGATTTCTTCTCCAAATTTCAGAATTTGGTTTTGCATTGCAAGCAATGTGGCATCACTAAAAGTGATGAGCAATTGATACTCTCTATATTGAGCAAACTTGGATCTCAATTTTCTGTCTTTGTATCTACCTTTCATTCTGTTCGAATGTCCATCCCTGGATGGAAGTTTCCCACCTTAAGTAACTTCATTGAGGCTCTCACTCAAGAAGAGAACAAACTGTTTCAAATGGGTGCCATCAAAACCTCCAGAGATCTAGCTCTATTGGCTGGTGAATCAAGTGGAGCGAATGATAAAGGGGGACAAAAAGGCAAAGGAAAGAAACCTTCAAGATCCAAGAATGACAAACAAAAGAGACCAAATTGTACCTATTGCAAGAGAGGAAACCATCCTGAGCATGCCTGCATGCATAAGAAGATTGATCTTCTAACCAAGCTTCTTGAACAAAACCAAATTGTTGTTCCAAAAGAAGCAAAGATGTCTGATTCTGGAAGTGGATCTGATGATTGTCATGCATTGATGGCTGGTTTTTCAAAGACAAAAGCTCTCCTCATAGATTCTGGAGCTTCCAACCACATGATGGCACAAGAAGAATCCTTCTCCTCTTTGGATCTCCAAGATGGGCCTACCATTCACATGGGAGACAACTCTCAGATTTCTGCCAAAGGTTTGGGTACAGTTCATATGGAGCATGGTAAGTTCAAAAATGTCTTATTTGTTCCTTCTCTTACAGCTAATTTGTTATCAGTATATCAAATGACTCATACAGGATCTCCAAAACAAGTGATTTTTGGTCCAGACACAGTAGAGATTACAGAAATCTCCACTGGAAAGGTTATAGCGAATGGGATTGCTAATCATGCCTCAAAGGCATATGAGTTCTCCCACTTCATGCCCTTCTCTCCAACTATCCCTTCAGATTCTGATGAGGATCACAGTGACTTCTCTTCCAGTGACTCCTATTCTAGTGAGGAAGAAGATCAAGATTTTGATGTTGAGATCATAGTTCAAGAAGATTCAGAACCAACACCTATTCTTAGTCCAGATTCAAGAGAAACATGTTCTCACACAGTCCTTGCTACTACTAAGAACACAGTTGATGATGTATTTGCTTACAGAACTACTAGACTTCAGCAGCATGCTAACCTTGCATTATGCCATCCACCTCTCCATGAGAGATTCAGCATGATGATGGGGTTTACTCTTCCATTCCTTGGGAAAACTCATCATGATACATTCGCTCCAGTGACAGAAAAGGTTCCTGAAAGACTTGCTACATTCAACACATTCTCTAGCACTTGCATTCGCACTTTACAGAGGATTAGCTTACCAAGTCTCTTTGCAAAGTTTTCACTGATGAAAGCTTGCTTCTTTTCTGCTTAGAGTAATGGCTCCTTGAGTTATTCAAAAATATAAAAACACAAAAAAAAGAAAAAGAAAAATTGAGGCAGTATTCTTTTTATCATTTCATTGATTGTATGGGTGACCATTGGTCCTAGTTACCAGGGCCCAGGATGGATTAAGGGGGGGTGTTAGGATATTCCTATACTCCATCCTAGTCCTTCTAACATTTCTGACATTTTCAGTCCTGCATGCAAAATTAGGGTTTTGCATGCAATTAGGGTTTTGCATGCAATTAGGGTTTGCATGCAATTAGGGTTTGCAGCACCAGCACCTAGCCCTTGCCAAACTAGCCCCAGGAGCTTCTCTCGGATCAGTCTTAGCTCTCCTAGAGCTTAGTGCGCCCTCTTTTCAGTTATTGCATGATAAGGGCGCCTTTCTTCACCTACCAGTCCAGTTTAGTTCAGTTATCTTCAGTTCTTCCTTGATTTAAGGATTAACTGACTCCTAACTGAACTTATCACTCTTTTGGACCTCCAGTGTGACTAGATAGACTGTTTTGACTCCAGTTAGCTCCATGAGCGCCCCCACTGAGTCTCCTTCACTATATCAGTGCTTCCATGTGCCAGTTACACCAACCACACTCAGTTAGACTCAGTTTGACTCCCGGTTGATCACTACTTGTGCATTGATGACTTCACCGATGATGAGATAGACTCCTAGTTTGGCACTGATGACTCTCCACTGATTATGGATCTGTGCATGAAGGACAATTCGAATTACACCTAGTGAATTCGAATCCTCATGCTCAGCATTGTATATTTACCCGGTTACTATTCTGATTAATGCAATGTGTGTAATTATTCTGCCTCTATTGGATCTATGTTCTATTGCTTCTCTCTTCTTCCTAAATTCTTTCATAGTGAGGTTTACATCATCTCTTTGGATCTTATGTGGGCAATTTCACAGTAACAACCCTTGATATTGTCCCAGATGAAGCGTGGGTATCACTGTAGATGTGGAACTGTAAGGATATGCGCCCAACAGAAAGTAAATCATCCTCACAAACAAGACTATGTCCTCTCCAGATGATGTCACATCCCACGCAGTACAAACTCAGCCAACAAATGAAGAATACGGCCTCCACAAGATGAAATCGGACCCTTTGTTACTCCTTTTTTTTCAAAAACATAAAAACCAAAAAAGACAAAAAAGCGAATCTTTAGCATCTTATATCTAGACGGGCCTGAAAATTTGTTGTATTGAGCCTATAATCCTAGGTATAATATAATATTGTTACTTGTTAGACTCATAGGAAGACTCCCTTGGGCTAAACCTTATTATAGAATATGCTATGGGGATGGCGCTAGGGGGTGCTAGTTTATTATAATATTCTTATTTTACTTATTGCATAATCATTTCTAGCTTCTATTATATTGCTTGTCAAGGATATCTATAACTTACATTGTAGGGAGTATTTATGGGTTATATATAAATATGTTTCTAATGTGGACATATCCCAACCTTTAAACTAACTAATATATGTTGTTAGTATGATAGGAGATCAAGATGTTAAAGTTGTCACCACCATTTTAACATATCAATGTATTTTTAGGAGTTAGAATTGGCTTCGATCCCCTCATTTAATGGCTTGGAAGCTATGGAAAACTTCATTTCCTTTAGAGCTCAAAAAATCTCACTTGGGAGTGAGTAAATTACTCAAAGGTGCAGTTCAATGGCCATAACGTTATTAGAGATCACCTGGTTCAATAATTTCATATGCCACCTGTCGTTGACTCTCCAATGACCTAATTTAATAGAAATTCCCATGTAGATATCTGTAAAAACTATTACACTTCCACCACTAAAATGGTTCTTTGAACAATGCAAATACATAAATTAGGTGGAGGCTCTAGATTGGCATCACATGATGTGTGGTAGATGTAAGGTAGGAATCATTGAAAATCGACTGGAGGGATATCGTAGCAAGTAATCAGATTTTCATTAGGATAATAGTTTCAATGGTATAATACTAGTCTAAAAAACATAGGTTAATGGTTCAAATTCCTTTTATCTTTATAATAATTTCATATGGTTGGAAGAGGTAATGATAAAAATTCTTAATATTTAAAAGGATTATATAGGTTCTTTTAGGATTTCTCCAAGTAGGACCTTAACCAATGTATTGATTTGTATAGGTTCTTGTAGGTTTTCTCCAAGTAGAACCTTAACCTTAACCGTATATCTCTTCTCATTATTCTAATACCCCTAGTGACCTCATTAATATCTTAATTAAGAAAGTAGATTTGTAAGGCATACCACCAATCAAATTTTGTCTCATATGATTTCCATGAGAAGAGAGATCATAATGAGTCATAATTTTTTGAATACATATGATAGATCTCTTTGTTATAAGGCTGCGAGAAACAATAATGAGTCATATCATGCCAGTAGTTACAATTAATAGCATAAAGAGGAAATATCTTGTGTAGAATCATAAGAGAGTCTATGGAAATAGACTAATTTAGTACAATTATTTTATCCTTGTGGTATCCTTACTTATTGGCATGGGACCTTGAATGATATATAATTAATTTGATCAAGTAACCAGTAAATCCACCTAGGTATAAATGCAGTAGATACCGACTAGAAATAATACTATGTTTGGATGTAACCTCAACATCTAACCTCAAATGAAAATGACATCCCTTATGTGGTAAGCTAAAATTGATTACTAGTCATGCACTTCAATCCATTGAAACAAACTCACTATCCCCATCCTTCTACAAATAAACCTCACAATCAATGCCTTAGAAGCCATGCTTATTAAAGATCTAACAATAATGTCTCCAACCACCAAAGCTAACCTCTTGAGGGGATATTTGTCCTTATAGTCAGAATATGGGAATTGTTAAGAAGTTTTTGAGCATTAGGTATGGGTCTTGGGGCTATAGACATGGTTAAGGAATGGAAATTGGGCCTTAGGACCTAAAGGAAGCTTCTAGGTATATATAGCCAAGAATGATATGTTGAAAAACCACAATAGACCTTTCCACGGTATTTTTGGCCTATGAGTGGGGTTTTTGTGGCACAATGAGAATTTTAAGACTAATTATAGGTTCCAACACCATAGATATGGTTGGGGAAAAAAGAGTGCGACTTAGGTCCTAAAGGAAATTCCAGGCATCTTTGGCTAAGAACAATTCCTACAATCACCACACATGACCTCCCAAGAGCATATTATTCATATAAGTGGGGATATTAGTGCCATTAGAATGTTTTGAGAACCTAGTATAGATATTGGGTTCCCTATACATGTTTGAGGGAGAAAATTTGGGCCTTAATAAAAAACTAACCTTTTGAGAATCCATGGCCAAGAAGAACAACTTGAATAAACACACATGGATTCTTGAAAGTATCTTTAGTGTTTGAGTAGGGATGTCTATGTCATTAGATGGTTTTGAATAGTAGTTAGGGGTCTTGAGGCTCTATACATAATTAAGGAAGGAATCACATGCCTTATTCCCTAAAGGAATATTCTTTGAGGTATCCATATCCATGAACAATATTTTAAAGAAACACACATCAATATTCTAGTATATCTGTAACGTCCCCGACCCCCTCAGTTCCCTTTAGAGGTGATGGGGGATCTCCTTAGAATACAACCTGATAATTTTTTTTCTTCCAAACTATGCACTTTCGTATAGTTGCAATAGCTTGGTCCACAATCCGCATGTCAGAGTCGGAAGTCGGCACCCCAACGTGCCACTTCAAGAATCACACCTTTGACTACCGCAATCCACGACGTGGGAGTCGGAAAGTCGGAACGACAAATACACGACGTCGAATAAATACGCCTCTGACTTTCGCATTCCACAATCTGCGAAGCAGGAGTAGGAAAGTTGGAACACCCAATTCTCTACTTATCCAAATCATGCCCCCGACTTCTATAATCCACAACATGGGAGTTGGAAGTCGGAACTCCAAAGGTCTCAGCTTCGCAGAATCGCGCCTCCAACTTCCGCGATCCGCAATCTACACTGCGGGTTCAGAAAGTCGAAAGTCAACCATATACCACTGTTACTGCCAACTTCTCAGGCTGATAGCTTTCTCATCCTAGGTCCATTTTTGGAAAACTTGGTATCATATATTGGAAAGCTCTCGGAGATCCCCATGCAAGTGTATGATATTCTTCCAAACCTGAGAACTCTGAATTTTCCTTCTTCCAACCAAGGTGTTTCCCCAATCCTCATCCATACCTCTTTACCACCCTGTAAAGAGCTCTAATCCACTATGCCATGTCTCCTCCCTTCATCTGACCCACAGAGGGAACATGAACACAAAAGGGGTTTCTATTTCTCCCACAGAGTCATGACCGAACATTCTGAACCTCTTGGGCCTCAACAAGACTTGTCCCTATTCATCATTGAAGAAATTCATAAAAACACATGGATGCATATGCATACTCAAATAAGCATAGCTGAATGAAATATGAACAGTTAAACAATCATAACACATAATTACCATGAGATGGAGTGGCTTATGGGTCGAGCAAACCGATCCCATACCCTGCCTTACGAATTTTAGGGCTACCCATACTCCATCACTCTCATGGACTAAATTTCTCACCCAATTCCTTACAACAGAATTAAATGACGACTAGAAAAATCAAAGGGGTTCTCAAGATGACATATGGAAGCCAACTAGGTTCTAATCACAAAACCCCCTAGTCACCTCTTCCTAGTGGATACACATAGCCCCCTCATTTAGTTGCATCCATAGCCAACCCCTTGGTATTTTTATTTGCATTATAATCATCTACATGTTTTTACAATTTCTATGGCTTACTAACACATGGATGGCACAACATAAAATATCATCCCTTCAAGGCTGAGAATTCACTAGCAAGGCCTTGGCCTTGAGCTCCATGCTAGGATTAATCGTACATCACATATGCACAATTTTTACATTACAATTCAATACATCCGAAGGGTCCCAGTTAGTATAGGTGGACTTGAATCTATCGAAACAAAATCATTGTCCCCATCCTTCTAAAAATAAACCTCACAATCAATGCCTTAGAAGCCATGCTTATTACATTATTTAACTTCATGTCATCGACCACAATAGGCTAATATTTCCTTTCCTTTTGATGCATTTCTTTGGTTCCCTCCTTCATTCGTTTGGTCCACCTACATGAATCCCAGTACCATGGTCATTGAAAACCTTAGGAGAAAACTCGGGTGTTTTTGCTATCTATACCAAAAAAAAAGAAATTTAATTTACCAAAAAAAACAAAAAAAACAAAATTTAATAATAATAAAAAATGGGACCCCTAACATAACTTTTCAAATTTTATCTCTCGTGAATAGTTTTGCTGGGAAAGGGTGCCATTTTCTTTTGCATAGGCCAACGTTTACTTGCTTTGATTCTGGTATTCAACGCCACGAAAGATGAAGCTTTGCTATTGGGATATATTGAGGTGAACTGTGTGAGGTGAACTGCGTGAGGTGAACTACGTGAGGTGAACTGCGTGAGGTGTAACTTAGGTTTCACGACATTCTTGTTCTGCGTTCTGCGTTATTGCAGGTATTTTATCCATGTTTTCGTGAAAACAACATAATAAATGAAAACATTATGTGGTTTCTCTGTTGACAGAAATCAAAATAGTGGTTCCTCTGCTACAAAATTTTAAGTGTAATACACATTCTGTGCTGCATTTTGTACAAAATTTTATCATATGCTTAGTAAGTGTAATACGCATTCTGTGGTTTCTTTATTGACAGAAATCAAAATAGTGGTTCCTCTGCTACAAAATTTTAAAATTTTTGTAAAAATTTTGGTTTCCTCTAGGGATGACCGTGGATTGTGATTTTTTTGTGACCACTAGAGTTGGACTACACTTTCCCACTGCTGCAAGACCATTACCGTGTTCATCTTTGGGGCTGCCTATGTAAACCTTGTCCTGCTTGCAGCCTCTAAGGCTGAGGGGTCTTCACTCTTGGAGACTAAGATATCTTGTTGGCTACTGTACGTGTCTAACATAAACCCTAACCCTCTCTCTTTCTCAAATTATTACATCTGTTCCTCTTAGCAGATAGTCTTCCCTTTTACTTTTGAAACTTGTTTAAACAACTTTCAGTTAGCAATTGAGTGATGATAGACTTTATTTTTTTGGTTATGCAGGCTTTGTACAAGTGGAGACATGGAGGTAAGTGATTGTTTGTGATTGAATTATATCATTATTTTTATTTAATTTAAATTATTTTTTTTAACAGAAATGAGTAGGTTTTATATTAATAAAACTATGGCTGAGCCACCCAAGAGGTTACATCTGTGAGTTCTTTACAACAACAAAAAAAATTCCCCATCACAACAAATGGGAATACTACTTTTATTTAATTTAAATTGTTAGAACATATTACTTTGTACTTTAATAACAATCTAATAGGCTATGGCTAATCAATACTCTAATCATTTAAAAAAAAACAGAGAAAGCATATTATGACACGAAATCAAAAAAATATGATTATGAAATTTTCAAAAAGAACGCGTCAAAATGATCAAATGGGAAATAAAGGGACATGCATCTCAGAAGTTAAATACTTAGAAATAGAACAATGTATTTCCTTATGCAGTATAATGCTTATTTTTATTGTATGATGATGGTGGGCATATGTTTAATAACATTCTTGGCTACAGTTACAAAGAAGAGGAAAATACAAACAATAGCAAAGAAGATTACACCTTCTATTCCTTTGAAATACTCTACTAGTCCTAACAAAGAAGGAAATGACAAAGATACATTTTCATGTTTTCAATAGGAGGAGCAACATGAACAAGGTAAGCCCATTAATTCAGATTTTTCTAGTTCTTTATAAATATAAATCTTATGATTAAGAAATCCATAACACCTTTATATGCCCTTCTTTTATAGAAGATGTTCACAAAAAACAATGCCATATGGATAACAGTGTAGAAGGGGAAGATCCCTTGACACAAAAAAAGACAGAGCAACATGAAGAACAAGGTAAGCTCATTAAAGTATAATTTTGTAGTTCTTCATAAATAAAATTTTATGACTTAGAAATCCATAACACCTTTAGGTGCCCTTCTTTTATACAAGTTGCTCACAAAGAACAATGCCAACAAGATATTAGTATACAAGGTGAAGATCCCTCTACACAAGCATCGATAGAGAAAGTCAAGAAGAAAGGTAGAGGAGCAACTAAATGTGTAGAAATCAATAACTTGTAGGAAAATATCGAAATTCATATCAATGAAAGGAACCAACCAATTGGTCCAAACTCTGTGAAGCTATCTTCATTACTAGGTGTGCTCGCAAGGGAAAGGGTTCCAATCAATTATTCTGATTGGAGGAAGGTTTCTGATCAATTAAAGGAGGACTTGTGGAACATTATTAATGTGAGTATTAGAGATTATGTGTATTTGTTTTCAACATTTATATTTTTGGATGATTTCAAAGTTTATTTTCAAACCATGTATGACATCTAAAAATGCAATTCTTGTATGTTGCAGGAAAAATTCATAACCCCCCCCCCCCGGTCCTTAAAGAATATTGTATGAAATCCATTGGCCATAAGGCAAATAGTCATAGATATCGGTTGACCAAAAAATACTGTGACCCTTATGAGTCAACAGAGGAAAGATTAAAAAATGTTCCTCCAATTAGGATAAGTGAGACGGTGTGGAGAAAATTCGTCCTATCATGAGCCACCACTAAATTCCTGGTAAGGAAAAAGTTCACATATCATATAATCAAGTTTCTTATAATGTCTATTGTCTTGTAATGTTGACTTATATATGTTATTTTCAATTGATTTCTAGGATATAAGGAAAAAAAACAAGGAAAATAGAGAAAAGGAGAGGGACTTGCACACCTCTAGACGTCGAGGTTATCAATGGGTCGAAGATGATATGGTAAACAATTGTGATGATATTTTATCTAATTATGAGAAATATTAGCATATTTTAGTTTCACTGTAATGTCACAACTTAACCATACTATTTTACTTGTTGCAACTAGAAAAACTCTATAGCCTCTGGTGATACAACTACAAGCATTAGTAGGGAAAACTTATGGAAGAAGTGCCATCAAAAGAAGGATGGCACTCCAATCACACCAGCTATAGGAGAAACAATAGTATGTTCTCAACCTTTTAATTTAAATATTGATTAAAATTTCATTTTACATGTTGGAAATGTTTTCTTCTATGATCTGATTTAATTGTATGTCAATGTTAGCAAAATGTTGAACAAGCACAAGTAGAAGTTGCATCTCAAGACTTTTCATCTAGGGACGATTCCCTTGCCAAGGTACTAGGGGTTGATGCAAGAGGTCTATTTCTTGGCATTGGATTAGGAGTTACACCAACTAACTTTTTTGGAAAAATTCCATATAAGGAGGCGCTAGCTGTAAGCCAAGCTACAGTGAAAGAAAAAACACAGGAAATCACATCTTTGAAAACAACAATAACTGAACTACTGAAAAGAGTAGAAGATATGGAGAGAGGACATGTGGTCAACAAAGAAAGTGTTAGTGTCCAATTCTTTACTCTTGTCTCAATATACATATTTTCACACTAATGATCTGACTTCTAATATCTGTTAAGATTCAATATGCTAAGACAGAAAATATCATCATTACATTCCATTTCACAATAATAGCATATATAGGATTACTGAAAGAACAACAAGCACAACATAAATACAAGAGACACAGATTTATCCTGGGAAACCCTTATGGGGAAGAAAACCCAGCAAAGCTTCCTCAATATAGATGACCAGCAAATACAAAGATGTAATCCACAACCATGATCTCCTTCTCCTCCACAGCAGATCTCTCTCTCACTTATGCGCTATTCACAAGTGAGTGCAATGTGTGTATAAATGAGGAACACACCTCCTCTATTTATACACATATTCGACTTGTCTTTTACATTAACTAGGTTGGCCCCAACTTAACCACTGGGTTAAACACCCCATTACAACTAACTAGGCCGACCCCTCTAGGGTGGTCTAATAACCCTTTGACCCACATAACACATACAGGGCCGACCCCCACTAGGGAAGTCTAATAACCCAAGTTACCACATTCCGACGAAGGAATAAACATCTCTGGATATACAATAAGGTCTTCACAGAGGAATGAAACATCTCCGGAATAATAAAGTACAAATATAACATTCTTTGAAGTTACAATATTTCAACACTCCCCCTTAATGAGAAGGATATTATAACAACATCTACACGAGCAAGGAGTCATCAACTACATCATACATGATACATCTATAAATCATTGGAAGCTTTTTCAACATCATCAGTAACTCAAGCAGTTACTGGAACATCAACATCCTCAGTACTGAGTCTTCATACGATCATCAGCATCGTCATCCAGACCATCACGGCCATAGCATCGTCATCTAGATCATCATGATCAACAACATCATTATCACGATCAGCAACATCATCATCTAGACCATCACGACCACAACATCGTCATCTAGATCATCATGATCACAGCATCATCATTTAGACCATCACGATCACAGCATCATCATCTAGATCATCATGATCAATAGCATCGTCATCTAGATCATCATGATCAACAGCATCGTCATCTAGATCATCATGATCAACAACATCATCATCTAGACCATCACGATCACAGCATCGTCATCTATACCATCATGATCAGCATCGTCATCACACGATCTACATCATTGTCATCAAATGGATCCTCTCGATCAACAGCACAATAGCAGCACACCCTGCAACACACATGTTCTATTTAAGACACCATATCATGTCTAGGGATGATGCAGTCCACTCGTCAACTTAGACAAAGTCTAAGGACCACTTCTCGAAGACATATGTCTACGGATCAATTCAAGGACCGAAGTCCAGGGATGATACAATCCCCTCACTCTCTGATACATCTGTCTGTGGATCAATTTAGGACTGAGGTCCAGGAATGATACAATCCTCTCACTCTCGGAGACATCTGTCTAGGACTGAAGTCCAAGGATGATACAATCCTCTCACTCTCAGAGACATTTATCTGCGGCTCACTTTAGGATTGAAGTCGAAGGATGATACAATCCTCTCACTCTCAGAGACATCTGTCTGCGGCTCACTTTAGGACTAAAGTCCAAGGATGATACAATCCTCTCACTCTCGGAGACATCTACCTACGGCTCACTTTAGGACTAAATTCCAAGGATGATACAATCCTCTCACTCTCGGAGACATCAATCTGCGGCTTAGTTTAGGACTAAAGTCCAGGCATGATACAATCCACTCACTCTGGGAGACATCTGTCTGTGGCTCACTTTAGGACTGAAGTCCACAGATGATACAATCCTCTTAATCTCGGAGACATCTGTTTGTGGATCACTTTAGGACTAAAGTCCACAGATGATACAATCCTCTTACTCTCGGAGACATCTGTCTGTGGATCACTTTAGGACTGAAGTCCAAGGATGATACAATCCTCTTACTCTTGGAGACATCTATCTACGGATCACTTTAGGACTGAAGTCCTAAGGATGATATAATACTCTCATGTACATTTTGAACCAAATGCTCAGGGACGATGCAATCCTATCATGTACATTTTGAACTAGTGGTTCCGAGATGATGCAATCCCCATCACGTACATTTTGAACTAGTGGTTCCGGGATGATGCAATCCCCATCACGTACATTTTGAACTAGTCATTCAGGGATGATACAGTCCTATCATATCAACTAGGTACCATATACTGACCTCATCGTCAGAACAAGTAGCCTCGTCATTGATACAAGTATCCTCATTATCGATACAGTATCCAAATCATCAATACAAGTATTCACACTAATACGAGTATCCACATCATCAAGACAAGTATCCACACCAATACAAGTATCGACATCAATAATACAAGTATCCACACCAATACAAGTATCCACATCATCAATACAAGTATCCACACCAATACAAGTATCCACATCAACAATACAAGTATCCACACCAATACAAGTATCCACATCATCAATACAAGTATCGACACCAATACAAGTATACACATCATCAAATACAACATCCTCATCAATACAGTATCCACATCATCGACCTTACCGTCGATACAGGCAATCTCATCATCAGTGACCATATCAATCCCCCTTTCGAGGAGGGTCTTTACCAAGCTGGTCTCGGAAATACTTTTGCTCGAGACAGAGGTTTGGTCAACACATCAACAACTTGTTCATCAGTGCCTACATACTCGAGCTTAATAGCTCCTTTCTGCACCATATCCTGTATATAGAAATATCGGATCTCTATGTGCTTTGACTTATCATGGAACACTGGATTCTCTATCATCTTGATACAACTCTGGTTGTCACACAGGATCATAGTGGATTCCATCTCTAAGTCAAACAATCCTGATAACAACTTCCAAAGCCATAGCGCTTCACAACTAGCAGAGAAAGAAACTATATATATTCTGATTCAGCTATGTTGAGAGCCACACTAGACTACTTCCTGCTAGACCACGAGATCATGGTAGATCCCAGACAATAACATCCACCCGATGTGCTCTTCCTGTCTGATACACTTCCTGCCCAATCAGCATCTTGTGTAGCCATACAATTTGAAGTCATGATCTCCAGGACAACATATATCAAAGTCTATCGTACCCTTTAGGTACCTCATCAAATGCTTTGCAACTATCAGGTGAACACATCTAGTTTCCACTAGATATTGACTCAAGGTGTTCACAGCAAAGAATATATCTGGCCTGGTATTCGTCAGATACATCAGTGACCCAATAATTTGTCTGTACAGAGTCACATCCACTAACTCTGATGATTCATCAGCTAACAACTTCAAGTTGGAACCCATGAGAGTGGCCATTCCAACACATCAAATCTTTTCAAGATTTCTCATCATACTTTCCCTGGTTGAGAAAGATTCCTTCTAAGCATTGCCATACTTCTAGACCTAGGAAGTAATGCATCAATCTGAGATCTTTCATCTCAAATTTTGTAGCCATCTTCTTCTTGCTTTCCATGATCTGTTTCTCATTCCCTTTTAGAAGGAGATCATCCTCATACAATAATAGTATGACTGGTTCATCATTCATAACCTTAAGGTAAAGGTTAGGATCAGCTTTACTTCTGGTAAAGCCCAAGCTTTGTCAAGAAATTATCAATTCTCCCTTTGTGGCTGAACATCATTCACACTCTGCATTGAGTGATATTCTGCATATCTATTTGTGCCATCTCTCATCAGATGGGTCTACTAATATGCGCCTCAAGATCATTCGAAATCTGTGGTGAGTTCCTTCTATATATAGATACCATCTTCAACCTTGTTTCAAAGGTTGAAATCTACATCACCCATGGTGATCATTAAGTTCATCAAATGACTATCAATCTTGGGTACCCGTATAGAGCTTTCTTCGATTGAATCCTGGGAGTTTTCTCGATTCGCACTTCTTCTTCAATCACACCATTGAGAGAAAATTATTTATCTAGCTACTTGGAGCAAACATCTCGTCATGATCCTCTTCCTCTTTCTAAGAGAATCTTCTAGCCACGAGCCTTCTATAGTATGTTTGATTTGTAAATCTTCTTGTTGAACATCCATCACTTGTTCAGTGTTCATCATTCTTCATGATCTTTCCTACAAATCAAAATTAAGTACATGATTAGTAATACTTCATAATCATCAAATCATGTTGACATGATAACCTATTATGCATACAGAAATGATTTACATAGTTATGCTACTATCTTGACCAATACTTTGGCACAACACTTTTCCATATCCTGTATGCATACAGTGGCTATCTAGATGCCTTCCATCTCTACCAGAACATACTATCGAGAGCGTGCACAGCTCTCAGCATGTCATCAAAGAGGTTTCATTCTAGACAATCAACAATGGAATGTTTGTCCAACTTCCCAATCATATGCATATTAGTAGTATATTGTTCAATGCTATATGAATGCTTACACTTAGCATGATATATTCTAGGAATACAAATATGCATACAACTATTACGAGCAATATCATAGACTATTTAGTAATTCAAATAACAATTCAAATACTTATCTTTTTATGTCTTGTGAGGTTGCATCCTTCTTGGTCTCGACTTCCCTTCCATGTCATGAGCTTCTATCCATCCTTGACCACTATGCATGCTTAAGTGTGCACTAGTGTCATCATCATGATCTCATACATAATCATACATTTATTAGTATAAACTCAATATTATCACAACATTATGATTCTAAGTAATCTTGAATATGTATGGTCATGATCATTCAATACATGGGTATACTAAGATCCTAGCACAAAGTAGGATTCTAACTTGACATAGGAAAACATACCTAGATTAGTATACATGCTTAGTTATGTCTAACATACCCAAACAATATCTTTATTCTCTTCAATGATTTAGAGACCTTTTGCTAGTAACCTGCATACCTCATAAGTTAAGCATAGTAGAAATAAATCATACATACCTCGTAAGTAGAGCTTCTAAAGACAATGGATAAGTCTTTTGTCTTTATGTCATCATGGTCATAGAACTTGATTTGTCTTTCTTGATGTACCTGTCTTTTGTTAGTAGACAACGTCATCCTCATACAACACCATAGGTGCATTAGTACAATCATATAACCTTGATCAAAGAATGTCTTCTATCATTCACATGCATTCATACTTTTACTAGGGTGATAAGACAATTCTAAGATTAATCAAGATTGTACTAACCTCAATAATATGAAGACAAGCATATTATAAACTTAATCATGAACAGATTTCAACACATACCTGTATCTCCTCAAGTCATACCTGTCAGGGAATTCTTGTAGTCTTATTTTGTAAGGCCTTAGCCTCATCTCCCCCTAAAACTGGATCTGGAGCTCGATTAGGGTTTGTCAGAGAAACCCTAAAAATTCAAACTTTGACTTTCACACTTTTGAATGGATGGAAAGATGTGCCTTGCTGAGCTGATCAAGCTAGCATACTTCAATTTTGAAATCTCCAAAATTTGACCCCTCAAAATTGCCTTTGAAACTTCTGGATCTTCTGGACAAGATACCGAACTAGGGTTTGATGAAGCCCACCCTTATTTCCAATCAAAATCTATAAACTCTTATTTTTCTGAGTAGCTTCTAGCCATGGTCATAGACTTCAAAAATTCCAACTTTTGCAGAAGCCCTAATTTTCCACCTTTCTGATCAAAATCCTGAACTGGGGTTTGATCAACCCTGGTCTTCTACACAACCAAAAAATTCGATCTTGGTCTCTAAATTTTGAATTTTATGAGTAGAATTCATCTGTGGAATCCGCTTCCAAAAATTCCAACTTTCTCCGAAACCCTAATTTTCCATAGCAGTGACGATTCAAGAATGAAGGTGCTCAAAATCCAAATCTATTTTGACAAAAATATGCACCTGATTGTTTCTGGAGTAACTCTGAAATTACAAATCCACAAGGTCTGAAACTTCGTTCTATGGTATCCCAACCTGTCCTCTTTCCAACCCCACAATTCTGACCTCAATTGGATTCTCTGAGAGAGAGTTATGCCAAGTGTCACAACATGACCTGTTTATGGACTAAAACAGGAGAGCGAAATTGTACGGAGTTCCACCTGTCACAGGTTCACCTTTGTCCTCTGAAAACGTTATCAGAGATAGTACAGTCCGTTCACTACCTTTCAATTTTTACGAAATTTCATTTGGAGCTTCCTAGCCCAAGTTATGACCTTTTTTCCTAGGTCACCTGATTATGACTGAGATCTGGAAGAGGCAGAAACCCTAACTTGTACTGATCATAACTCACAAAGTACAATGCATCTAAGGGTTTCCTTTGGAAACAAGGTATATTAGGATGTTATCTATGACCTTCAAAGGTTTTAGATCCCGAAAATTTGCCAAAATGGATTTATAATGAAAGTGCCACGATGACTGGTTTTTTCTATACAAAACCCTAACCTTCAAACTGTCGCAAGTGAAGTAAGTGTCATAAGTGCCATACATTGCCTTCCTTCAGGTTAGCTCTGATACCATGTTAAGATTCAATATGATAAGACAGAATATATAAGCATTACATTCCATTTCACAATAATAGCATATACAGGATCACTAAAAGAACAACAAGCACAACATAAATACAAGAGACACAGATTTATCCTCGGAAACCCTCATGGGGAAGAAAACCCAGCAAAGCTTCCTCAATATAGATGACCAGCAAATGAAAAGATGTAATCCACAACCATGATCTCCTTCTCCTCCACGGCAGATCTCTCTCTCACTTATGTGCTATTCACAAGTGAGTGCAATGTGTGTATAAATGAGGAACACACCTCCTCTATTTATACACATCTTCGACTTGTCTTTTACATTAACTAGGTCGGCCCCAACTTAACCACTGGGTTAAGCACCCCATTACAACTGATTGGGCCGACCCCTCTAGGGTGGTCTAATAACCCTTTGACCCACATAACACATACAGGGCCGACCCCCACTAGGGAAGTCTAATAACCCAAGTTACCACATTCCGACAGAGAAATAAACATCTCTGGATATACAATAAGGTCTTCACAGAGGAATGAAACATATCCGGAATAATAAAGTACAAATATAATATTCTTTGAAGTTACAATATTTCAACAATATCTGATTGCTCATATAAACAGTGTCCTACTGTACAAAATGCTCATGCTGAAATCACACTTGTGGTGGAGGTTAGTTGTTTAATTATTATTTAAAATAATATTTTATTTTCATCTTTTGAATATATATATATTACATTGTGTTGCCTTGAGAGAGTAATACAGAGGACATAACAACCCCTATGAACGGACTAATACAAACAAAATTAACTTCAATGCATACTCCATCATATTCCCTAGTAAGTATTGATAAATTTAGTAATTTAGTTCAATTTTATTTTACTTTATCAATATATTAGAAATCATTGTCTATTGGGTGCAGAGTCGTGCATCAAAATATGACCAACATTATGTACATAAAACACCAATGGTTCCATCGAAACTGTAAATTGACAAAATGAAAACACCAATTCAGGTAAGATTGTAATTATTTAATCTAGGATCATCAATGTTTAAATTATTATTTCCATGCATCTTACTTTGTCTCATTTATTTGTAGGTTCAATATAATGCTAATGAGTTGACACCAACTTCCCAATTGGGGCTGCAAGGAAAGAAATGCTTTCTCATTGCATTAAACTCAAGGGTTAAAGTTGCAAGGGAGAAAATACATAAGACTGAACCAAATGCAATGGTACACTATGTCCCTATTGGAAAAGGCTATTATATTGTGAATCCGATAGAAATTTTAGATCCTCTATTTGAATATATAGCTCTACCACGACCTAGTAGCGCATTAAGTAATCTAGCAGATGTTTTGTTGAGCTTCATTCCTTGGCATAATGATGACATTGAACTATGTAACTAGTGGTTATACTGTGTGACTAGTGATTTCAGTGATGTTGTATCAACTAAGAATATTTGATCTATTGAATATTTATAATTACATCAGGACATAGTTTATAAAAATTTTGTAGTTCGGGATTAATCTTTACATTTAATTAAAATTTTGGGCACAAGTTGCCATTATATGTCATGGGCACAATTTCTGATTTTGTAATACATCAGTATGATATAATCTTCGTTGCTGGAACTCTGCCATATTTCTCCGAACTCTTCTCAAGTCTTCATTCCTACTCATTATCTGCAACTCCACTAGATTGTTTTCATTTTGGAATAGTCTCGCCGCTAATGATCTGACTCCACAGCTCGAATTTAAATGATGACTCCATAGCTCAAATGAAAATCTTCCAAGAATGAAGGAAATTATTGGGCCATCTTGTTTTACTATCAGCTTGGTTGGCAGTGTCCAACTCATCTTGGCACATGCATATTCTACCAGAGATGCAACTGTGAAATATCATGCCATGGCAGAGTGGTGTCTTGAGCATTGATTTTGAAGGTACGGTTTCTAACTATAGTCATGATTAGGCATCTATTGACATCGCAAGCAATAATGGTTATACTTGTTATTTACTCCTGTCATCGATCCATAGAAAATCAACTGAACCAAAATCACATTTAAAGTTGTTACCCATACTTATGATTTGACTGTTGTTCTACCTGACTTGTGCAATAATCCTGCCACGAGTTTTATCCCAAAATTAACTCTGCCACCTTTCCAAAAATGCTCAATTCAAACTTCGACTGTCCATCAACCATGTCTGCATGCAGTCATTTCGATGTTCGAAACTGTAACTACTATATTCGTTACAATATTTTGCAAAAAGCTCAGTGGTATGGGTATCCCTGTGAGGTATGAGCCTTTAACAATAGAATCTATGTATAAGAACAGAGATGTCTTTGCTATCTTTCAAGAAGCAGGGTGGATAGACTATTTTCAACGCTTGAATGGTTTTCATGAGGAAACAACCCTTGAATTTGCTCAAAACTTGATGAGCCTCATTCAGAGGTTCGAGGCATAAGGGTAGATGTTTCAGAGGTAATCCTAGCAGAGGTAACGGGACTTCCCAGAATCAGGCAGTGCTGGTTTAGTCGGAAACACCATCACCCGACTGCAACTGAGGATTTCTTGGTGGCAGGGGAGAGTGTTTGACCACGAGGCAGAGGAACATCGTTGGAGACTCTTCTGAGTCCTTGGGACCAAGTTGCACTCTTCTTAAAGAAATATATTACATGTGAAGGGAGGTACAGTGTTGTTTACATTTATGAATTTTTCCTCCTATCACATTTACGTTATCGTAAGATGCTAAATATGCCATACTATCTTCTTAGATCCTTGCAACGCATGGATTATTATGCTAAAAGAGCTCAACACCCCTTATCATCCCTCTCAAATCATGGGTTAATTAAATTATTGATCTTACGGGCCCTGGCATATAACAAGTTGACCTGGGGGCAACTTCTGGTTCATCCAGGAGCACCCCGTGAATTCTTTTCAAAGATAGTGGATGAGGACTGGAGTTCCTCAAACTCAATTGGGGGGAGGATTTGAACACCAGAAGTTTGATTGGAGGATGAAGAGGAGATAGATGAAGAGGAGATTGAAACTGAGGTATCTAAAATCGCAACAGTAGAAGTGGAACATCAGGAGAAAGTAGTAGTAGAAAGCGGTCTAGAAGCTCTGAATGTGGAGACCTTCCCTGAAATAATAAGAACTTTAATTCGAAAGGAGGGATTTGGCCCTGTTTCTAAGGAGATAGTATTTTTTCTTCCTCAGAGGAGAAAGGAAGGGCTAATAAGCAAAGGCCATACATCCAGCCCAGCGAAAAGGAGAAAAATCAAAATGGCTACTACAGCAGAAGCAGGTCAATTTATTGGGGCAAAAATCGAGATTGCCATCTTAAAACCCCGACCACCTACTGATACACAAGAACCTGCTGTAGAAGAACCTCAAATAGAGAATCTTCTGTTTGAAAATGAGCTGTTAAAGGAGGAGGTGCAAGTGATTCGTGCAGAAATAGAAAAATGGAAGGACACATGCTAGAAACAAGCAAAGAAATATGTGAGTTCAATGGTGGAAGCTATAGACCAATTGGGGAATTTATAGTCCATTCAAGGGAATGAAGGACAACCAGAAATGATATGCCTGGAATGTGGAGATTTTTTTAATATGGTAGGGCATAAAGTTACAGTAGTGGACCTAGCATTACAGAAACCCTGAGGAGCAAGAAAATCAAAGGAATTATCTCAGGGCATGGACTCATTGTTTCAGGAACATTGAACCGATTCAGCAAGCCAAAAGAATCAAGAAATAGGACGTTGTTACACAAGAACCAGCGCCCTCAAAATTTCTTATTTGTTGGAATTACAACTCAGGAA
Organism: Larix kaempferi; assembly: GCA_027924585.1. Lineage (NCBI taxonomy): Eukaryota > Viridiplantae > Streptophyta > Pinopsida > Pinales > Pinaceae > Larix > Larix kaempferi. The sequence continues at coordinate 14,267,250 of BSBM01000123.1, read as the reverse complement.
AAAGATGTTGAGACGGAGACATAAGGAAAAGATATTGTTTTAGAACGACCAACACAATTGAAAATATGGTGAGTTCCAATATAAGACGAAGCTGCTAAGGGTAAGGAGAGGCTATCACACAAGAACCAGCGTTTCCAATGGCTAATTGTCAAAATTGATTCCTTCAACTCACTTGCATAATATGAATGAGGATCAAAGTCAGGATCGAACTAATCAGCTATTGCATGAGGACATGCAATTGGATAGTTGGGGGGAGATGTTGGGCCCTAGAAATGCCCCTTTTTAACCATACCTATTTCATCATTTTGCCCAGTTACACCCTACTTTCATAAACCATATACATGCCTTTTTCCAGATTAATCATCAGTCCTGACAAGGTATACATCATTATTGTTTCATTTAATTAAATGCCTAAGATTGTTATGGTTATGAATTCTAGCCTTCGATTTATGCTAACTTGTGTTGATTTCATTAAGTTAAGATCAAAGCACAGGTGTATCAGTAGCAATGCCTTGGGAAAGAATCATACGTGGTGCCAGCTGTTACTCTTCTGATTTGATTCCTCATATTTCAAGGGATAGTGCATCTCTCCACGTGCAGCTGTAACAGGTCGCTGGAACAGAGTATAGCTGCGACAGACAAGATGCCTCCCAATTTTTTAAACCATTGATCCATTGACTGCCAGTGTAACAACATCCTTCATGATTAACGGCCTCATTCATTATGGCTATAACAGTTTAGCTATAACTCTGCAACATGAAGATCAGAGATCTTCATTGCTACACGAAATTAGTGGATCACGAACTGTATTTTGCATGTATAAATATGGGAAGGCTTTCAAAGTCTGGGGTTGGATAATTACCATTTTGTATGGGCTATATAACAAAGGATGATACTGTGGATTACCATCTTTTAATGAAGAGCAAAGTTATTTTCATTTTTGTGTCTTAATTTGTGGTAGTTCACTGCGTCTTTGTTAGAAGGCCAGGGCCCACCTTCTCACAAAGATTGCTGAGTTAAGTAGGTAGTTAGATTAATTCATTTCCTGTTGTGTGTTGTGGAATTGCATTAGGCATATTTCTGATAGCTACAACAAAGATTTATGATTGCATTCTTTATTGGTAGTTTATTCTTTGCATTAGGAATAACTGCAACTATGTGGTGTGATAGTCGACTGTGTAGGTTAGTTTGATTAATGCATGTGTGTTCAATAGCTGTTACAACCAAGCTCAGCTCCAATTCCTTTCAGTATTTATGCTTTCTGGGATTTCCAATGATTATCAATTTAGAGTTCAAGTTTATTTTCTAATTCTGGTTGATGTTGTATCTTTAGTTGAATTCATAGATTAGGCAGATTATGATCGAGTTACAGTAGTTGTTGGATAAATCATTTTGGTAAATATTGAATACTGTAGTTTGATAAGTATAGGATTTAACTTCTTGCAAAAGTAATCTAGTTCATTTCTATTCTTAGATCAATAACTGCTAGGTTGATTTCTATAGGAAGGTAGTTTCACTTTGAATTCCTAGATGTATGAGTTAGATTAGTTTTCTTTATGGAATGAATTTGGCTGAGTAGATAGGTAGGATTATTATCTCCATTCAGTTAATCAACTACCTGAAATGTTTATGCATAGATTGTGCTTATTTCCATTGAAATAAAAGACTTCCCTAGATTTGAAAAATTATATTGAGCATCATGTGTGTTAGTTGTAATTAATTAGCATATAGGATGACCAATACCTTCTATTGCCAAAAACAGACATTTACAGAAAAAATCGAAGCCCTCCCATTTACAGATTTTCATTACGAAAATAGTTTTTCTATGGGTTATATGGGGTAAGTCAGTTCCTTCCATTCACCCTAATCTAAGCAGATATCTTCCCAATCGACTTTGTCAAAATCGCCTATCTTTCCCATTTCGCGCAGCTGCAACACTGCTAGCTATGGCTTATTTCTCTTTACCGTAAATGCAACACCTCCAAAAGTGCCTATTTTTCCTATTTCAAGTAGCTGCAACACCTAAATTTGTCCATTTTTCCTATTTCGAGCAGCTGCGACACCTCCAAAAGTGCCTATTTTTCCTATTTCAAGCAATTTCAACTCCTAAATTTATCCAATTTTCCTATTTCGAGCAGCTATGACACCTCCAAAAGTGCCTAGTTTTCCTATTTCGAGTAACTACAACACCTAAATTTGTCCATTTTACCTACTTTTGGCAACTATGACTCCTCCAATTCCTCATTGAATACTCATTATTTCTTTGTTCATCGGTATCAACGCTCTCCATCAGTATCAGCGCTCTCCATCAATGCTCTCCATCGGTATCAACGCTCTCCAATAGTTGTCTATTTTTCCTATTTCGAGCAGCTGCGACACCTCCAAAAGTGCCTATTTTTCCTATTTCAAGTAGCTGCAACACCTAAATTTGTCAAATTTTCCTATTTCGAGCAGTTGCAACACCGCCAAAAGTGCCTATTCTTCCTGTTTCGAGCAACTGCAACACCTAAATTTGTCCATTTTTCCTACTTTTGGCAACTGCGACTCCTCCAATTCCTCATTGAATACTCATTATTTATTTTCTCATCGGTATCAGCTCTCTCCATCAACGCTCTCCATCGATATCAGTGCTCTCCAATAGTTGTCTATTTTTTCTATTTCGAGTAGCTGCGACACCTCCAAAAGTGTATATTTTTCCTATTTCAAGCAGCTGCAACACCTAAATTTGTCCAATTTTCCTATTTCGGGCAACTGCGACACCTCCAAAAGTGCCTATTCTTCCTGTTTCGAGCAGCTGCAACACCTAGATTTGTCCACTTTTCCTACTTTTGGCAACTGCAACTCCACCAATTCCTCATTGAATACTCATTATTTATTTGCTCATCGGTATCAGTGCTCTGCATCAATGCTCTCCATATGGTCGTGTTCATTGTTGAAATGGCTATCTAGCCATGCTCTTGGTTTTTCTTATGGTGATCAGATAAGGAAAATATCAACCTGCCAAAATAGAAGAAAAATGTTATTTTGCATACTAAAGACAAAGGAAAAATTGCTAAGTGTTGTAAAGGGGCTAAGTGATGCTCGCATTAAGGTTGATGCCCGCATTAAGCTTGATTCCCACAATAAGGATATTGATGCCCACATGGAATAGATGATGATGTGGCATGAATTTGAAATCATTGTTGCATTATGAATCATTCTGGAGAGATACGACAAATTAGTGAAAATTAATAAATTGGCTAAGTATGGGAAAATTCATCCAACTATTTTACTATTTTAGAGAACATGAATGAAGGACAACTATATGCAATTAATAAGATTAATATACATTATATGCAATGAAAAAACACTTTTCACTTTTTTTAGAAAATACGGCTATTATTATAAAAAAAATATTTACACAGCAATATGCATTACCTCAATGCAATCAGCACTGCAATTAGATCATATTGTCTTTGTTGAATCTTACGAGTGTGATTGGTTTTTAAGGAATCTATTGGTTAAGCAATTCAGAGACATATTGGCCAAATCCTTTCAATGGATTTGGTGGCCTCGACAATAAACTTCAATTTAACAGATGCAGGGGACGCATTCGGCCTATCCTCTTAATCAATTCACTCGCTCATTACCAATAATTGCAACGTTCTGCAATCACGGCTCTATCCCAACCAATAATAACATACAGATTTTGATCAATGGATTTCTCGAAATATTCAAATACAGAAACATACTCCGTTTTAACTCAACATTTCTACCATGAAGGCGCATTGCAAGCCATTCAAACGCATTTGGACTGACATTCAATCTTGCAGAAAAAACCATTTCAAGGATGCATTCAATTATAGAGATCATACACAGAGGTTTCAAATTTTAAATCAACATAGACACTCAAAAATCAACCAGTGAAAAGAAGAATACATACGTCTACAATCTCAACTTTCATCTAGCAAAAACTCACAATCATATCATAACATAATTCACCAAGAATAGGGATCTGTGTTATAATGTAAATCATATCAAACCCATCATTCTTAGTTATATGTTCATATCATCATAATTCATTATGAAGAGTCGTTTTCAATCCAATTTAAACTCATATTCAAATTTATCACATTACCCTAAGTAATTTTGCAAAGAGTCCTATGACAATTTCAAACGAATGGTTAAAGTATGTATTTTTGTCAAAGGAATGGTTAAAGTATGCATTAGCAGATACATTCTTAGCATCATGCATTATCAAAAAAATATTATCTTTTACTTGAACACTTACCTCATCAGAAATCAACTTTTTAAAAGAAGAGAACGGTACTTACGGTTACTTAAAACACAAAAATACACTTATCATGATTGTGATATGGAAGAATAATCATTTGGGAATACTAAACACCATTCCAAGTAGCCTTTTTTTTTTGGAAGTAAGGAGATTTTGCATTATATTAAAAGGAGGAATTACAAAAGGAGCAATCTGGTCGAAGCTCAGAATTGTTCATCAAAATAGATACACACCCTCGTGACACATTTGAAGGCTATTGCCATATTAATCCAGACAAACCTTCTACCCGAACAAACAAAAAACCATAGAATTACCAAAAACCACAGAACCAAATACTTTATTCCCATAGGATCGCAGGCCAAAGAGCATAAATATAGACACCCAAGAATAATAGACACCCCATCTTCATAACCACTGATATATAAGATAAATGCTAAACCATGATGGCGAAAGTTGGAAGAAGAAGCAGCACATGGAGGAGGTTGAAGCGCCATGGCAGACAAAAGGAAATCCAGCTTCTGGTGAATCGCACGAGACTCTTCAAAGAGAAGCTACGCATTGTCATCTCTGAGAGGATGCCTATCGCGAATGGAATAGCCAACCAAGTTTTTCATCATCCAAAATAGCACAACAGTGCACTCGTAAAGACTAACGCGACCAGCCGTGTTGCCAGGATCAATGATCCAATTCTCCAACTGCTTATGCTCCCCCACCAAGGTTTCCCTACTCAGACAAGCCCACCATTGTTGTTCATAGTCATTGATGTCCCTCTGGATTTCCATTGGGATGTTAAGAGAGAAGGAAGTTTCCTCCCTACACGCCCATTGAGTGGCACGAGACAGACCACCACCCGGCTCCCCCGGAGAATCCCCATGCCCTCTCTTCCTATTGCAACTAGAATTATCTCCAACCTCAAGACGACAGTTAGTATCTTGTGGCTCCTTCATCCTATCACTAGAGGCTTTCTCCATAATCAACCAGATTACCAAAACTTGCATGCATGCAGAAAACCAGCAATGACGATCACGGTTTCCACCTTGAGCCTCCATATATTCACGCCTGCCACCGACTATAATGATGAATTGGGTACATCTTAATAACTCTTAATAACTGAAGGAGGTACAACGAGTGATGCTTGCTATGATTTTCTTCCGTCATTTCCCCCATCAAAGAACTGCAAAGGAGGATGAAAAGGTTGATCGAGAACTACAAAAAGACAAGAGTTAAAGGTTGATGCGGACAACTACAAAAGGCCAGAGTTACCTATCCCGATTATCGTCAGCATGATGTCTTCTCGCACGAAAAACCATAATGTCTTGGTCCTGGATAACTCTGCAGCTATCCCAAAAAACTGCTTCTGTCAAATCATCCCATGTATAAGAGTAGGAAGCCATGTGAACACTGCTCCCGTGGTTGGCCAGCAGATCATCTTGACATGGGAGAAGGAAGCGCTACGCCCAACAATGAATATAGAGCCTTCCAACCGCCATGATGATGCCACTTTGGAGCTTGATTTGCCACGGTGCATCTCAGCAGCCATGTAGAGAATGATCTTGGAATCACCTTCCACGATTAGAGGGGTCCATATTTTTTGACATGTGAGCAGTATTCCTTAGTGAAGACCTTGATATAGTTCGGAAACATTATTAGACTCTATCCCCAAAAAATTAACCAATTTTGAACCCGAGCATGGGGTCCAAGTAGCTCTGAGAGGATGCCTGGCACAAATTGTCTGTTGAAGAAAATTCCAATAGCACATGGGGATATTGTAGGCTGTTGTTTTGTCTACTCAACTATGGTCTCAGTTTGTCCAAAGAGATCACCCTGAAGAAGAATTTATGGACCTTCCAAAATAGTCGTGTAGGGAAATTAGACCAAGCCTAGTAGAAGATAAAAAATTGTCCAAGTATGGTAAAATCTGCCTAATTGGCCTTAGGGAAATGCCCACCACAGCTCATAGGATGATGATAAAAATATTTCGAGGGTGTGGATCTCCAACCCCCCCCCCAAAAGTACAAAAGTCCAACAAGACTTTTGGGGGGGTCTTTCCAAACCCCCCCAAAAGTCCAAAAGTCCAACAAGACTTTTAGGGGGGGTCTTTCCAAACCCTCCGCAAAAGTCCTGTTGGACTTTTGGACTTTTGGGGGTTTTTTTAAAAACCACCCCCAACAACCAAATTCTAAGGATTTTTTAGGGGGGTTCTTAAGGACCGCCCCTAAAAGTCAAATTCTAAGGACTTTTGAGGAGGGTTCTTAAGGACCACCCCCAAAAGTCAAATTCTAGGGACTTTTGATGGGGGTTTTTAAGGACCACCACCAAATACCTTTAAAAAACGTTTTGGGGGGGGGGTTTAGCAAGACTGCCCCAAGCCACTTTTAGGGGGTCAAGACTTTTGGGGGGGGTTTCCACAACTGCTCCCAAAAGTATTGAAAATTGGAATTTCAGGGGGCGTTTTTAACCAACCTCCCCCAAAAGTATTAAGAATTGGACTTTGGGGGGGGGGGGGGGTTTACAAAACCACCCCCAAAAATCCTAACAATTGGACTTTTTAGGGGGGGTTTTGAAAAACCGCCCCCAAAAGTCCAATTTTTGATACTTTTGAGGGGGGTTTTGAAGAACCACCCCCAAAGACCTAAAAAAACCTTTTTGGGGGGGTTTAGCAAAACCGCCACCAAAAGGGTATTTTGTTGTAGTGGATGATGATGATGATGATGATGATGAATATGATGATGCTGCTGATGATGAGGATGGTGATGATGATGATGATAATAAAAACGATGATGATGATGATGATAATAAAAACGATGATGATGATGATGACGATGATGATGACGATGATGATGATGAAGATGTTGATGAGGAAGAGGGAGATGCCGATGATGATGATGATGTTGATGAAGATGATGATGATGATGATTAATATAAAGATGATGGTGATGAAGATGATTAATATGCTGCTGATGATGATGAAGACGATGACGATGCTGCTGTTGCTGATGATGATTATGATGATGATGATGATGATGATGATGATGATGATGATGATGATGGTGGTGGTGGTGGTGACGACGACAACAATGATGATGATGATGATGATGAAGATGATGATGATGATGATGATGATGATGAAGCTGATGATGATGAGGAGGAGGAAGAGGGTGATGACGATGACAATGATGATGATGATGATGATGATGATGAAGATAAAGATGATGGTGATGATGATGATGATGATGATGATGATGATGATGAAGATGATGATGATGATGACGATGAAGATGATGATGATGATGATGAATACCATGAAGATGGTCATGACGATGATGATGAAGCTGATGATGATGGTGGTGGTGGTGGTGGTGATGAAGATCGTGATGAAGATTATGATGAATATGTTGTTGTTGTTGATGATGATGATGATGAAGACCATGAAGATGATGGTGATGACAATGACAACGATGATGATGAAGATGATGAAGATGATGATGATGATGATGACGAAAAACATGGATCTTACCTATCCATTGCACTTGTTGATCACTTGGTGGATGGATTGAGGGAGTTTTTGAGTGCAAATTGTGAAAATGGTGCTCTCTTGCTCCGTGCACGTGATGGGTGAGTGAGGCTCGGCCAGTTGGGTGAAAATAGAACAACTCTGCCCTATTTTTTAATTATCTTAATAGGAACGCATGCGCACTTTTGAGCATGCACGTGCTAAAAACATGCACGCGCAGCAGCACGCACACGCCCTGATTCGGTATCAAACCTAACAACGCGTGCATGCTTGCTTAGTCATGTGAGCGCATTTTTTTTATCCCCGCTAACGTGGCCCTGCTGCAATACTTTTGGGGAGCATCTTTGTGTGCCCACTGAGGACTCAATTGTATCAACATGGTGTTATGTATTCCTATGATTAGATTGATTATGCACAAAGAATGTAGGATTTGTCTTGGGTTTTAACAAATATTAAGAAACCCATGCTAGTTCTTTATATGATCAATGTACCTATGAAGATGTTCCTATTGACATACAAAATAATTATCCTTATATATTATTCTATCGGTGAATTTGATTGATGCAATAACATTTTTATATTCTTGTAGTCGGAGTGAATAAACCTTAAAATCTTATGACATGAGTTATGTTTTAATTAGAGTAATGAATAAGAGTATTTAGGGAAACTCATCATCATCTAATGAGAACTGTTTAAGTGGGTTTATATACAAATAACATGTATGTTTAGTGTTGAGACTAACATAACTATTGTTGTACAAGGATAAGGAAAAAAATTTACACCCCACTTCCCAATTTTATTAAAGGGAATATGATGTATGTTACAACTACATTGTTTTCTACATCATTTCTTCTCCTCCAATGTATTACTACCTTTCATTTCCCAACTATGGAATAATTAAAGTCATTATTTTCCTAGTAGCCTTATTAAGTGTTTAACATCAACTCTTAAGTGTTTAACATCAAGTCATGATAGTCATCTAGGGATAGGGTTAGGGTTAGGGTTTTTCCATGCTTTAATTTGATATTAAGGTTAGGGTTTTAGACTCTTAATAAATCCTCATGAAATTACACATCGGCTTATATTCACATGTGTTAGTTATGGGGCATGTGGAATCCACTTGGTACTGGGTTGTTCAATAAGACAAGTTAACTCTGGGAGACATAACTTTCTCATACAAACTCTAATTGAGGTGATATTTTCCCATTTGAAAAGCTTGAGGTTTGTAGACCATCATTGAGACACGAAAAAACTTATTTATAATTTTTTTACACTAAAAATATTGTTTAATGCCTCAAATGGACTCTAAATTTCTAGGACCCCTCATCACAAAAATAGTCCCCACTGAAGCATAGATCCATCATAAGACCAAATCTATCTAGCATCAAGAGGGATCCAAGTTTTTGAGGTGTAATTTTTTTTTTATCTTAAACATTTTATACATTAAGATAAAATTTACACCTCAAGATATTTGATACCATGCTTGATATATATAAGTTTAGTTGATGATGAAAACAATATAATTTCGTTGTTTGTCGGGGTTGCTAGAAATGGTAAAGATATCAAGCTCTGGTAGGACAACCTTGAGATGAGCTCCCTAGCCAACTTTCAGCATGAATTAAGAGATCTCAAAAATTGGCTTGAGCACAATAATACTCACACTATGTTCGACATTTCAAATTCAACCATTAGCGGTAGGTGGGCTGGCTGGAAGGAATTGGACCTCCCTAAGCATTTGAAACCCGATTATGATGTTAGGATATTTAGACACTTAAGAGTTAGTTAAGATCAACTTGTGTAATATATCCATTAGGAAAATTGTGTTTCTTTAGTATGCATTTGTAAATATTTAATCCGACGGTCACGATATGTTCTAGACATAGAGTGATCCAACGGCTCAACTTCTCTTAGATCATACCTAACCTTGATCAGTGGCTTAACACCCAATTAGTCCATGATCTCTATTTAAAGAGCATGGAGGGTCATTGTCTAGTTGATCGATTATGAGAAGCTCATTTGTAACTTTCTTTCTTTGCATGGTAAATTGCTCCGTAGAATTTATTCGGCCGAGGCCGTGGAGTGTTTCCCTCACGAGGGTTTAAACCATGTCAAAACATCGATGTATCGACCTGTGATTTGTTTGTGTGAAGTGGTTTCTCTAGGTGTTCAATATTTTGGGAGAACCCTATGTACCCGAACATGGTATCAAAGCTTTTATGAAGAGCCGCTTCCGGTTATGATCTAGATCTTGAACTGTTGTTGCTGAAACTTAAAAGGGTTTCTAGTTCTGGTAATTCTGTGCATTTTTGGGTTATGGGCGGTGTTCCCTTGCGTCCGGAGCACCGTTTTTATTAGGAAATAGTTTTTGTTTGATCGAAAATAGTTCCCGGCTGCTTCAGAAATGTGTATTTCATCATATCTGAAGGTATAATGTTACAGTGACGTTTTTTTTATTTATGTTTTAAAAAATATATATATATATCTCATATTTTATCAGTTTATTATTAGATTTTTTTAGTTTCGGATTGTTGCTTTCCCTGTCTGCGTATGCTCTTTGCCGTGCACCTTGTGCGATCTCGGTGAATCAGAAACAGAAAGGGAAAGCGTTTTTCTCTGCTGCGTATGCTCTTTGCCGTGCACCTTGTGCAATCTCGGCAAATCAGAAACAGAGAGAAAAAGTAGAATTTATGGGCAAGCTAACGAGATCTAACCCCAGAAGCGTGGAAAAGTTTTTTTGTTTTGGTTTATGGTATGATTTGCAGGAAAAAAGGAAAACACGAAAACTGAGCAAGAAGAGTAAAAAAAAAAAAAAAGACCCCATTCCTCCTTCCCATATTTTACATACCTTTTAATCTAGCTCACTTGATTCAAAGTTGCTTTATTCTTTAATAGGTCTTGAGTTCAAGTTTTAGGAAGTTACTTTTAAAAGAAAAAGTGCATGCAATTTCTATTTTCAAGTTACTTTATTGTAAAAGTGCATCTCACTAAAATAATAAAAATTAAAAATTAAAAGTGAGTCACTTAAGTTCTTTTTTATTGTTGCACTATTTAAAGTAACATCATTGTAAAAGTGAAATCACTTATTTTACAAAAATGATTCAATTAAAGCAACTTTATTGTAAAGTGATTGTCAAAGGTTCATCTTGGGAAGAGGGGGGTCCTTTTTTTTAGTTGGTCATTCTCTATCTACCATGTCACTATTGAGGACATCTTCAATTTTTTCTTTGTTCAATAATAACTTCATCATACAGAGTCAGTTTTCAGTGTCGTTTTTTTTAAACTGCCTATTTTTTCAAGCTCTTCGCATCAAGACTATTGGTTTCTATTTTTATATCCATTAATTTGCAGTATGGCCGCCCCTTGTGATATTCTACTTACTAGTTCCAACTATTTCTCATGGAAATCTTGTATGGAAGATGTTCTACGAAGTAGAGAAATTTTCAGAATTACCTCAAGGAAAGAAACAAAACCCATTGATGATGACAAGAAAATAAAATGGGAAAATAGATGTGACGAAGCTCGTGGATTTATTGGGATGTCAATCTCTACTGATTTGCGATTCCACATATCTAGAATTGATGAACCTGATGCTGCTTGGGACAAGTTGGAATATGTGTTTGGTAAACACAATGAAATTCAAGGTCACCAACTCGAAAATGAGTTGATTTCTTTAAATCCAAGTGATTTTTCATGCATACAAGATTATTTATCTAAGTACAAAACTCTTAAACTCTTATGTGAAGAATGCAAGATTAAGAGGGAATACAAACAATGTGTTTATCATATTCTTTCCAAACTTGGATTTGCATATTCTGTTTTTGTATCTACATTTTACTCCATGAAAGAATCCTTGAATGCAGCTAGCTATCAAGAGCCTAGTCTTGAATCATTTTGTGATTTCTTGATTAGAGAGAAAGATAAGCTCATCCATCTTGGAATAATTAACAATGCAAATACATCTGTGAAATCCTTATTGTCCCAACAGAAAGAAAAGTCCAAGCCTCCCAAGAAACAAAATTTTCACAATAATAAGTCAAACAAGGGTCCCAAACCCTCTCAGTTAACTCCTTATTTTAAAAATGACAAAGGATCCAAGCCAAAAGGAAAGAAGACTGAACGTCATTGCAACTATTGCAGGAAAGATAATCATGATGAATCTAAGTGTTTCAAGAAGATGGCAGCCTTGGAAGCAACAATGAAGAAGCACCACATCAGCCTAGATTCGCCTTCAAAATCTACCTCTCATGGACATGCACTTTGTGCTTCTGGTTATTCTTATAATGCATCTTATTCTTCTACTTCAAATGAATGGCTCATTGATTCTAGAGCATCTTATCATATGGCTAAGGATCAAGCCATCTTTTCTACTATGCATGAATGTAACACCAAACAAATATTTGTTGGTGATGATAGATCTCTAAGTGTTGTAGGAGATGGAACAGTTCCAGTAGATAATGGTCATTTTAGTGATATACTATGTGTTCCAAAAATTTCATGCAATTTGTTATCAGTCTATCAAATCACTCATTCTGGTGAAGGTAAAACTGTGACGTTTACACCTCACCAAGTTGTAATCAAGGATTTTAAAGATCCTCAACAGGTCCTAGCTACCGGAATTGTTGATGATATTACCAGGTTGTACAAGTTTAACAAATTTGGGGCATCACCTTTTCCTTCAGTTTTTGTTGCTCATAGTGATAACTTGAACAAACTTTGGCATGAGCGATTTGGTCACTTAAATTATTGCTCATTGCAACAACTATGTAAAGACAATATGGTGACAAGTCTTCCAATGGTATCTTGCAGGGATGGTGTTTGTTCTGGTTGTGTACTCGGAAAATATCATCAGGACAGTTTTGACAAACGTGCCTCTTGGCACGCCTCGGTTCCCTTGGAGCTTGTGCATAGTGACTTGTGTGGTCCTCTTCCATCTGCTTCGTTTTCTGGTTTCAAATATTTCTTAACTTTCATTGATGATTACACCAGACGCACTTGGGTTTATTTCCTAAAACTTAAGAGCGAAGTATTTAACATGTTCTTGGCCTACAAGGCCCTTGTTGAAAAACAATATGGTCATCAAATTATTAAGTTAAGATCTAACAATGGAGGAGAATATATTAACAAAAATTTCACTACTTTCTGCACTGTACAAGGAATCCAACAACAACACACTATTCCATATACACCACAACAAAATGGTGTAGCTGAATGGAAGAACTGCACTTTAAAAGAAATAGCTAATTGTATGATCCAATCTAAGGGACTAAGTCTTCAATTTTGGGATGAAGCCATTAATTGTGCAAATTACATAGTTAATCGCACCCCCACTAAATCATTACAAGGTATCACACCGGAAGAAGCATGGAGTAAAATTAAACCAGATGTAAGTCACTTCCGTGTGTTTGGTAGTGAAGCATGGGCTCACATTTTGGATAAAAAATGGAAAGCATTGCAGCCTAAAAGTGAAAAGTGCATATTTGTTGGATATTCTGAAGTTATAAAAGGTTATAGACTTCTTAAACCACATTCTCATGATGTAATCATTAGAAGAGATGTTAAATTTAATGAAAATCTCTTGGCTTGCGAGCCTAACTAGGTGATTGTGCCATCTTTGGTCTGCGAGTCAGATTCGGCGATTGTGCCTTCTTCTTCTTCTTCCAACTTCCTTGATAGGTTTCCAACTCCAGTTTCTGATGATGACAGTAAGGATGAAAATCCACCTCCTCCTCCTCATGTTCCTCCAGTTGCACCAACACAAGTGCTTCCTCGATTGGTCTGTTCAACATGTGAAGCAGCTGGTGATCTTGCCGGTGATCCTAGAGATCAACGTCGAACCCATTCTAAGTTTCAGCGAGCCTCTTCTCTTTTGGATCAAGTTTCTGAGAATCATGATCTTGAAACCTTTGTAGAAGCTTCAGGAAATCCAAATTGGGATGCAACTATGGATGAAGAATATCGTTCCTTAATGGCGAACGATACTTGGGATCTTGTACCTCTTCCAAAAGGAAGAAAACTTGTCAAATGTAAATGGGTCTACATAACTAAGTATGCATCAAATGGAAGTATTGAACGACTTAAGGCAAGGTTAGTTGCCAAATTTTTTTCCCAAGTTGAAGGGATTGACTACAATGAAACCTTTGCTCCTGTCGCAAAAATGAACTCCATCTACCTTGTCCTTTCCCTTGCAGCCTTACACAACTGGGAAGTCCATCAAATGGATGTCAAGTCTGCCTTCTTACATGGTGATTTACAGGAGGAAATTTACATGGAACAACCTCCTGGATATGTTCAGAATAACTCTAGCCTTGTCTGCCTCCTTAAGAAATCCTTATATGGCCTTAAGCAAGCTCCTAGAGCTTGGTATGCCAAAATGGATAGCTTTCTTCTTGACATTAGTTTTTCTAGATGCCATTCTGACCCCAATGTCTATACCAAGAAAGTAGGAAACCATCTCATCATACTTTTTCTATATGTTGATGTACTTATTATTACTGGTAGTGACCCTAAGCTTATAACCCATGTGAAATCCAGTCTTAAGCAAAATTTTGAAATGTCAGACTTAGGACATTTGCATTATTTTCTTGATCTCCAAGTCCTGCAAACCAAAGAAGGAATCTTTCTTTCTCAGTCTAAGTATGTTTGTGACCTTCTTCGTTGCTTTCACATGGAAAATTGTACACCTACCCCTTCTCCCTTCTCGTATGGAATCAAACTTTCTGCCACTTATACTTCACCTAAAGTAGATGCCACCTTGCATCGTCAGCTTGTTGGTAGTCTCTTATACTTGACTCATTCCCGTCCTGACCTTTCCTTTTCCGTTGGTCGTGTTTCCCGTTATATGCAAACACCTCATGAAAGTCACTGGAAAGCAGCTAAAATAATACTTCGATATATTCGAGGTACAATTCAGTTTGGGATTCATTACAGTATAGGGGGGGAACCTTTGTTGGTTGGTTTCACTGATTCAGATTGGGTCGGCGATCCTAATGATCGAAAGTCTATAGCAGGTTATGTTTTTCAATCTGGGATCTGGACCTATCACTTGGGCTTGCAAGAAACAACAAGCTCTTGCTCTTTCTTCAGCAGAGGCAGAATATCGAGCCGCAGTTAATACCAGTCAGGAAGCTTTATGGCTTCGACAGATCCTTTCAGAGTTTGGATTCAAGTAGCAGCAGTCTACTCCACTTTGGTGCGACAATCAAAGTGCCATCAAGCTTGCCAAAGATTCAGTCCTACATCAACGCAGCAAACACATTAATCTACATATGCACTTCATCAGAAATCTTGTTCATGACCGTGTTCTTGAAGTGCTCTTTTGTCCTACAGATGATCAAGTTGCAGACATCTTAACCAAGTTTCTTACAGAAGTGAAGTTTTCTAAACTTCAATATATGTTAAGAGTTCAGGAACTTGTCATTAAGGGGGGATAGGCTCTAATGCCTCCTTCCTTCTCCTAATAGTGTCACTTTTGTAAATACTTCAATCCTATCCCAAGTTGTTCTTAAGGGGGGATGTTAGGATATTTAGACACTTAGGAGTTAGTTAAGATCAACTTGTGTAATATATTCGTTAGGAAAAGTGTGTTTTTTTAGTATGCATTTGTAAATATTTAATCCAATGGTCATGATATGTTCTAGACATAGAGTGATCAGATGACTCAACTTCTCTTAGATCATACCTAAACTTGATCCGTGGCTTAACACCCGATTGGTCCATGATCTCTATTTAAAGAGCATGGAGGGTCATTGTCTAGTTGATCGATTATGAGAAGCTCATTTGTAAATTTATTTCTTTGCATAATAAATTTCTTCATAGAAGCTATTTGGCTGGGGTTGTTTCCCTCACGAGGGTTTAAACCATGTCAAAATATCGGTGTATCGATCCGTGATCTGTTTGTGTGAAGTGGTTTCTCTAGGTGTTCGGTCTTTTGGGAGTACCCTATGTACCTGAACATACGAAGCCTTCCTCTCCTTACTACAGGAGTAAAGTCCCACAAACTGGCATAAAAAAGATAGAAGGGGCTGGGAAAGGTCTGGAAAGTACACGGTTAAAGAGGGATATCTGCATGTTTATAACAATAGGACTGAAAGTAATAAAGATGTCAAATGGGACAAAATATGGAACAAATATGGATTGCCAAAAGTGAATGTGTTTTTTTTGGATTCTCTCCCATGGGAAAATCTTAACCATTGAGAACTTGAGAAAGCATGGAATAGAAGGACCTCTTCGATACACTCTCTGCAAAGACTCGGAGGAATCCATGGAACACATCTTCCTTGAGTGTAAATTCTCTCTAGAGGTCTGGAGCTTGGACTTTAGCAGTCTAAACTTCAATATTGTAATGCCTAGAAACTGGAACGATCTTTTCAAATGCTGGAAGGAATATTACCAAGGCACCCTCTATAGGAAACCAAATTTCACCAAAGCCTAGGAATCCCTTCCTAGATTCATCTGCTAGAAAATTTGGACGGCCAGGAACAAAGAAATCTTCAAAGACATTTCCACAAGTTCCAGATGGGTCTACTCTTCAGCTAAAGCCCTCTGGGTCAAATCCCTGTCTTCCCAAGGAATGCATAACATACATCAGGAACCTCTTTCTGTCAAAGAAAGGAATTGGATGGCTGAATTTCTTACCCCAAATTTTCCTTTCTCCTGGAGAAAACCTCCTAAAAAACTGAGGCCTAAGGCCTGGCATCTGTGGATGAGTAAGGATGAATTTCAAGATTGGAGGAAGAATCTAAACTATGGTTCGCTATTCTTTGATGGAGCCTCGAAAGGAAATCCTGGGTTGGCAAGTGCGGGGGGAATAATATTTGACTCCAAGGGGAATAAGAAGAAAGAGTATGCATGGGGTATTGGGAGAAAGACAAACAATGGAGCAAAATGGCTCTCGCTCATTAAAGGATTAGAGATTGATTCAGCTCTGGGCATTGAGAACCTGAAGGTTATCGGAGACTCTCTCATCGTAATCAAATATGCCAGGAATATTTCCAACAAAAGAAAGAACCCCTCCTCAAAATTGCATCACCTCCTTCTTAGCATCAGTAAATAATTTAAGGAGGTTTCCTATTACCATGTACTAAGAAATCTCAATGAACAAGCTGACGCCATGGAAAAATCTAGAGTTGGACTCCCATATGGCTTCCTCGAATGTGATAATGTCACCTTCAAAAACATTTGGATCACCTAGCCAAGGGTCTCTACCTTGGTCCTTCTCAACTCCTTAAAGAGACCTTCTAAACTCCTGATTTCAAACTATAGAATTTCAAAATTTTTGGTTTTTGGTAACCACACGACCCAAAGTGACGGTCTGCACAATCCCCGTAATATTTGGAGGCACTCCATCATTTATTTCTACTGGATAACTCACCAATTGGCCAGCATGCAAAGATAGGGGCATGGTTTAAGACAGGGAAGGTCGGATGCATCTTGCATTCCTGCTGATTGCTCCTCACTCTGGTTTTTGCATAGTGTTAAGTTGGGTCTGTTCTTATCTTTGTATTGGTGTGTTTTCGTGTTGGTTAGTAGTATGGATCATCACTCGCATTCACAGGCTGGGGATATCCTCTACCTGAGATGCTTTAGGTGCAGCAAGCCTATTAGAAGCTCGAGTGCTGCTTGTGTCGGGGCAATTCCGATGGTGGATGATGATTTAGGCATCTCGGCGAATAGTAGGCACCCTGTGCATGGCCCTTGTCATAGGAAGGACAGGGCTGGTAGCCTCCAAAAAATTGGAAGAGAGGCACGACCTCACAAACTTTGAACTGGATATGAAGAGTCATTTGCAGGAATTAGAGGGCCAAGTCCGATTGATACATAATGATAACCTGGAATTCAAGAAGGTCTTGATCTGCCTCTATTCCTTAGTGCAAACAACACATATTGAAGTGAAACACCAGAATAGCATGGTGGTAGAGAAAGTGGAGCATTTGGAAGAGACGTTGGGTCTCGGTTACCCAAATAAAAAATGCAATTCCGGTGCTGAGAGCAGTGAAATGGTCAACCTTCGCAGGAAGCTAGAAAAATTAAAGAGTTTCATGGCCCAAGCAGCGAATTTCATCGACTTAAGACCAGACAAGAACGAGACTGTTGATTCCAGTGAAGCAGTCATGAACACCGACACTCTCTAGTTGCTTGATGGTTGGTACAGTCTTTTTTTTGGTTTGTTATGCATCTACATCAGTTTTTTTGGCTTCGGCTCTGTATCACTAAACTTCATAGGATGGGAGAACTTCATAGGAATGACACTCTTCTGGATAGCTTCAGCTTTCACTATTTTTGTTTAAACTTATCAGTTTAGTTATGTATTTCTTCTGTATTAGACTCCTAGGGAATTTTGTTAAGAGTTACATCTTTCATGGACTTGGAAGATTTTATTCTACTTATAAGCATGTAAAAGATGAACAGGGAGCGTTAGATGCTTCCTTGCTAAAGGAGCAATTTGCCTCTGCACTTTGTAAATTTTGGTTTTATTTTTAATCAAAGCTACTCAACCGTCTGTGTTAAAAAAACAATATAACTTAATGTTTTTCTTTAAGTTGACATCATTTGCATTTTTATTTTTATTTTTATTTTTATTGGAATGACATGTTACATGGTGTTACACAACCAGTTAAAACATCTCCCAATAATTTTTTCACTTTTCTTTCAACCAAACAACATTTTAATTACAACATTAATTCATATGTATCTAGCCTTGTTTAAAATTATGTGAGAGATCCCTCTCTGGAGAGGAAGAAGCCAACTTACCTTTCCTGAAGTGGTTTTTTGGTTACCCCAGCTTGGCCTTTCTGCAACCTTAAGGTACAAATTGGGTGCTAACAGAGACTTGCATACAAAACACTCTCTCTGCAAACTTAGCAGAATAATCTGACAATATTACTCTGCAACTCATTAGTTAGCATTTCCTTCATCGAATCTCTTGTGTGCTCAACATAGCGGTTTCCAGCAACACAAGGAAAAATTTGTGAGCCCCCTTCTCAATTCAATGGATATAAAGATTGCCTAGGTCTTTTTGGTCAGTGTAACATTCAACAAGCCACCTACTCTGTTCCACTTCCATGGAGAACATGACCACATTTTTAGGAAAGTTGCCCCCTGTAATAGCTAGTAAGTAAGTGCAAGATGCAGCCTCTCTGCTTGAGTCCAGGAAATATTATTTTCCCCTCAAACCTTCTCGTTTGAGTCCTAGAAATATTCTTTTCCCCTCAAACCTTCTCGTTTGAGTCCAGTAAATTTACTTAGTAACAATCATTTATTATTTCTTGCATGCCACATGCAACATAATAGCAACAAAATATTAACAAATATATTCACCTATTTACTTATCACATTCTATGCATTTTGATGATCACACATCATTAATCATAATTCTACCATTAATCGTGGTGCATAAAATCTTGTAATCCATACTATAATAAAATGTAAGATATATCATTACTTACTCTTGGGCGATTTAGCTCAATTTATCTATATAAGTGGTTTTATAGTCAACGTTCCACTTGGATTATGACATCGGTCATAGCCAAGATCACTTCCTCAAATGTTAGTATAAAAGAAAAAAATTCCTTGCTTCAATTTCTCAATAATTGAACATATTAGTTCCATAGCATTACACGCATTCTTATTCAATTAACTTGTGCATCCTCTTCAATTCATCCCGATGTATAAATGTAAACTCTTAAATATCCTTAGTGTGAGTCTGAGGTCAAATTTGCTAACAAACAAACATGTTAGTATCATAATTTCGCTGTGTATAGATTCATTTCCATCTAAGATTCATCATCTAAAGATTTTCTCTATAATCTTTCCATACTCTTTGTTTTAAAAGATACTATGATTTAATTTAACCATAACAAGGTTTAGGATTCTTTTTTCCCTATAATCAAACTCCTACTGTTAACAAGATCATTTAACTTGATACACATCAATCTTTATTAGAAGATATAACAAACCCTACCAGGGATCTATTTTAAAATCTATGGAGAAAATAATTAAAATTATATGCATTAAAATAAGATCATTTAAATCCCTAGTAACATTGCTTGCAATTTCATACAATAATACACCTTTAGGCTTATACTTAGAATTCTGATAACGATAAGAAGTTCTATAATGAAATACAATTTATATTAAGTAATAAAATCTTAACATTAAATAAAATGATGATTTTTCATAACCAAAAATAATATTCAAACACATCAGTCATCTTATCACATGAATTTGTTCACGTCTATAACTTGTAACCTAGTATGTCAAATTCATCCTGGCTAACGATACTTAATGATTAATAATTACTTGGGTTATGGACTCCATACTATTGGATCCACGGAAGAAAATGAAAGAAAGACACCATATATTTTTGCAATAAGCATACTATCAAAACCTAAGTACAAAGATGTACATTCTTTCATTGATACTTGAGGACCAAATTTCATTTAGAGGAATGCACCTAATAATAAGTAGTTATAACTTCCTACCAACTAAATTAAACAAATGTATTACCTGATTATATTCTATAATATCTACGAAGGCAATATTTTCTGAAACAACATTCTATGAAACTGTCATAATAACTATGCAATACCAACAACTATAATGAAGATCTACTTGATACTCCTATCCAATTCGAGATTACATGTTAAGTTAATCTGCAATATTCATAACCTTTGCTTGGTCAAGGTAATAACACATTTCACCAAAATTTTCCATATCTTTATCTATTTCTTAGACTAGTACTTATCAAATGACATGGAATTATGAATTCAACAATCCAACATAAAAAATTATGATGCTTCTATTCTCTTTAACAAGGTTAATTAATCATGATACAAAAATCATTATATTTCACATCAAACTCAGAAAGGTCATAAGAACAACATCTATATCGATGCATCGTTCATATGAGATAATTATATCCTAGTATTTATTTGCTACCTTCAAACCTTTCTTGTATTTTTCCTGCATATCATACTCATACTAACCGGCATTTTAACAAATGTACTTAATTCAATTAGTTAGATCTTTATGACTATGTCATAGAATGTGCTTTACATGCTAACATTTATTGTATCATTTTGCAACAAAACCAATTACCTCGATAATTAATGAATCATTCTTTTTAGGCCTAGAATCATTTTCTTCCATTTATAGCAGTGATTAGAGTATTACATATGCATTCCCTATTATAGGTTTTAATGGAAGTACATCACTCACACACTTTTATCAATAAATAAAATCAACTAAGTATGAGTATTTTCTACCTTATGTAAATCTCATAACTCTTTTGCACATATACTGAATCATTTCATCAAAATACCAATTTCCTTAACAATACCATACGATAATGTGAGTTTCTATATCTTCTATCTAGCAAGGGAAATTTACGATAAATGAAAACATAGTTGCCTCATAATTTTGTAAGGAAAACAATATGAAATACTTATCTTTACTCTTTTGGAGAACTTGAAGTTTAACTCGGATAACATTACCCCTCGTCCATTCCAATCCATGTATCCAAAACAAAACAAAAACAATTTGATTAGTTAATTTAACAACATCCATGCTTTACTCATTCCATGTTGAGCCCAATAGGCCCGAGTGCTGTAACCTAGCACTCTGATACCATATGTCACATACCCAAAATTTGGATTAGCAATTTAGTGGATTTTCAAAACCTTTAATGATAATTATATTACAAATTCCACAACGTAAATTTACCTAACATAAAAAAAAATGTCTATAAAACTTCTTTACCTTACTTGGGATAATTTAGTGTAAGAGAAATCATAACAACTATATACCATGATAAGTTATCTCGACATACCTAGCTATTTAAGACAACCATTCATTCAACATAATAACTAGAATCGAAAGAATGTTGTCTTTATGCTGATTTTATCCATGAAATTTCTTACTCATTAACATAAATGTGCCTAAAAAATGAGTATATTTATATGGCTATGCATGATCAACATATTACAATAATAAATTATTCTTCTATATAGACGAGAAAGCCTTCTCAAATGTCCAGGAGATTCAAGGCGAGATACACACATAAAAGGCACATACCATGGACACCGTTTTACCTTGGTTCACCCAAAACTTGGGCTACATCCACAAAAGGAGAGTCATATCTTTATTAATGTTCCACAATTGAAAGTTACATTCTACAAACCTCTTTCATTGAGCACTTTAACCAAAGATTCAATAACCTCACCCTAGAATGTTACCGATATTGTAACATACCCATAATATTAAGCTCTTTTTAAGAAAATATTTTATACTATATATATCCAATTTTCTCACCTTTCTCATGGCTATCTATTTAAAAAAGGAAAGCATAAACCAATCCAACAATATATATATATATTTCTTTATATATTGACTTACCAAGGTCACAACTATTTAATGAGTCCTAAATGTACACGACATGCACCTAGGGTTTCCGATGCACATTGAACTAAATAAGATTGGTTTACAATCAAATCACAAGTGTGAGATGGTTTGGTCTAAGGTTAGATATCATAGCGAAATTATATGTATAGTAAAATATATACTTACATGAATCCAACCAAAAAATGAAAACTACAAAGTCTTAAAGCGTCTTCTCCTTTAAGAAAGACAGGGTATACACGTCGATGAACTATCGAGTATTTTCATAGAGTATACCCTTTATTTTAACAAAACAATGCAGAGAAAAAACTAAGGATAAGAGAACCACAGATCTGCTAAAGTATCCATTCAACGTTTTTTTTTCTTAGTTTCTTTAGCGGCTAAAACTCAGATCTTAAGAACGTAAATAGACACCACTTCGTTAGCAGCTATCAAGCACATCAATCAGAACAAAAAACACTAACATGCCAAGGCAGATCAAAGTGTCAAATAGAACAGAGACGACGCCAAAATCATGTTACCCTGATCCTACAGGGATCAAGGTGGAATTTACTGGGGAAAAACCCTAATTTTGATGAAGATTTCAAGGCGTTCGATGCTGACAACATATAGATCAACTGAGTTAAAAATTTCATGGTTTGTAAGACAGAGATCTACACTGTTTATACTTTCGAAGCTGCAAAACCCCATACAGAGTACAACTCACAACCAAAGTAACGAAATACCCTACTATTTCGTGGCAGTTAAGTGAGCAGAGATCAAGAATTCTCTTTCGTAACTATTTCTTATGTTCACGATTTCATTATACAGGAAGAACACAGAGATTTAAGAATTCTTTCCATAGCCACCCCTAAAGATCACGATTTCATCATACATTATATATATATATATCTATATATATATCAGCGTTACCGGAATCAAACCAAAAGGAGAAATTCTCTCCATTGGCATCTAAAGATGTAAGAAAGTGTAAATATCTGAATAATATTATATATATCGACTGCGTTTCTATCATACTGTAATTCTGTCAGGATCTTTTCTATTCGTTGAAGAAAACCCAAAATAGAAAAATAGGCAGAGACCCCACGATTTTATCAAAACAACTTCAACTAATCTATTAGATGCAGAAAATAACTTATCTTAACACGCGTTCGGTCTAGCAGAGGTCGCTTCTATCCTGCGCGAACTGTCCAGCACCATAAACAACGAAGGCTGGTGTACCCCTCTCATTCAATCGCAACGATGAATCGTTCTTTCCCAATTCTTGCAGAGATAAACATTTCCGTAGAAACGAAATTCATCGACACCATTTTCTTATTTACCTCACTCACTCATCTCTCAGTCTTCTACTGGATATATGTCCTACGAAAAAGGCAGCATTGTTCTCCACGTGAATAGCAGAAGTGAAACAGCTCAAAGAGCGTAAGAAATGGGCATTCTGAGAAAGGAACCCGGGACCTCTCGCACCCCAAGCGAGGATCCCACCACTCACCATCTATGTTATTGAAAAAGCATCTCCCTTCTGTTTCCCCCCACCCCCTATTCATAAACCCACCGTATCGTTGTTATTCTTGAGAGTTTCACCAAGTGTAGGAAAGATCCCTTCCGCAAGGGAAATCGTAGTTCAGATAGGGTAAAACAATGCCAAGTGGAAGCTATAACATATATATATATATAAACATAACTACTTATTTTTAATAGGTTTACTTCTTTTGACATAGTTGTATCTGCCTTCCTCTTGAAAGGACCTTTCCCTTTTGCTTCACTATTATTTTATTCTCTTTATTTGAATGAATTGTTTTTAAAGAATCATCAATATGCAACTAATATTATATGATCAATCTTATTTATGAAAAGCTTGACTATCCATTAAAATATTTTACCCTTGCATCAAAAATGATAGGGATGTCTCTCCATAAACAATAATCCCATAGATATTTTGACTTTGTGATCTAATCTTACTTAGGATTGTAATAGTAGTTAGCTTTAGGCTTAATAGGTATTCATATTTGCTTATAAAGATTATAGCTACTTATTTCTCCATTACTATGTAACTAGTACATAGCATTTATTTTATACATATAGATTATAGCTATCTACCAAGCAATAATTTATCTCTAATGTTCCTTTATTCATATATATATATATATATATATACCAACACCACAATTGATATAAAGGTAATGACTTATACCTATACTCATATTTATAATAATATTTATCTCTTTTACCTTTCCAAGATATTAAGCGTATATCTTGATATAAAATAAGAATGTCTTCTTGACTTAATATAATAGCTAGCTTTGATCATAAAAGGTAATAGGAGCTAGAATAATAACTTTGTGATTAATAATCACTATCTTTACCTAAGACGGTAATACAGATAACTTAAGGTGATCAAGTATAAGTGTTTTGAGGAATTAAGATGACACCTCATTCTCTACCACGGTTTCCTCGTAACTACACTACCCTTCACTTGTCGCTTTCCCCCTAGTGGAAAATTGTTTCCCGTTGTTTAAGTTGCATGGTCGTCAATTGTCTCTTAAGTCTGAAATAACACTTATGAATCATAACACTAGTTTCAAGGTCCACTGGTGGGGGCCTTGGCCTTGAGCTCCTCACCAGGGCCATTTATACAATTACAATTACAATTACCAAAATTAATAATAGTAGCGATCAAAATAGGAGGGATGTTACAAGAACTCGTTTACCAAAATCCAATAATGGAGTTAGGACATAAAAAGACACATTAAAACCTTGCTAAAACCTAAGCATCTTCTTGTCCAAATGGACGGTTGGGATTTTACGTTCCAACGTAGCCATAAAGAGCCTACTTGCGTTGTTAACTCGCAGCCGGGACGGCTCATAAATTGCTAAGAATTACACAGTACAACATTAAAACCATCACAACAACCATCAACTCGAATGATGTTTAAACCATAACTTTATTTATTTGTAAAAATTTATAATATTCGACTATAGGGTAGAACCATATCCCAAACAATAGTCATAAACATTTGAATAGGCACAACCTTGTTACATTTTGATAACCCTTGCACCTAGGGCTTGGTAATATCCATGGCCTTTATAGTTTACATGGGATCAAGACTATAACCATAGTCTCCCACTATTATCCTTTCTGTAATGAATTTAAGACCATAACCTAGGATCCACACTTAGTTTTAGAAATAAGAAAGTTATATCATAACTTAACTAGGAAATTGTAAAGAGGAATGAAAAACATCACCTCGATCATGCCGATGTCACACCGTAGAGCCTTTTGAGTTAACCTACCAAGTTTTAGTTGCAGAAGTAGTGTAAGTAACTTTACATTGCAACGATGATTTCGATTTATGCTATTTTAACTATTGCATGTTAATAAAGTAGAGATGATTTACGCATTTATATGTTCAAAAAAAATAAAAACAAAAAACTCATTTTTATTTATGAATTTTGGAGGTTCATGACATAATGGTATCAGAGCATGGTTACAACACTTGGCCTGAACCGGCCCAACATTATAGCTGTTAAAAACAAAGAACTAATTTTTATTTTGGGTTTAATTCTCTTACTAAATAGGAAGAGGAAGAAAACTTTATTTTTGCAAGAAACTGTGGTAGAGTTCGGAATGCCTTAAGGAAAAGAATCACCCCCTAGAATACATGTGAACAATGAACAAGGTGAAATATGGGTAAACTTAAATGAGAGTAGAACCGACAATCCGTCAAAATTACAACAGACTGTCGAATAATTAAGGTTTGAATTAAAAAGAGTTAGGAATGAGAACGAACGAATTATGAAAGCACAAGAAGAACTAAATAACATTCTGCTTGCTAAAATACACAATAATGAAAACAGATAAAAACAAAGAATCTAAATATGATAAGCCAAAAGCTGCACCTTACAAACTTAAGGGAAGAAAGCTGGAATTTTCTAGTCATGGGGTTGAAAATTCTAGTGAGGAACAATCAAAACGAGAACATCAAGATTCTAGTGAAAGTAGTGACAGTCATAAAGATAAAAAGAAGTACAGACCCTATGAATAAATTTCAGGAGAATTTAAGAAAATTAAACCTCCTGTGTTTAATGGTGAAATTGAGAAAGGAGAAGAGGCAGAAGCTTGGCAGTCTAGAATGAAGAAATACTTCCAAATTTATAACTATTCTGATGAAGTAAAGGAAAAAATGGCCATTTATAACTAACCAGATATTTGGTGGCAAGATATCAAAAAAGCAAAAGGTATAAAAGAGCAACACGTAACCTGGAAAACCTTTAAGAAACGGTTTAAACAAAAGTATCTTTCATAACAGTATTATGAAGAAAAATCGAAAGAATTCTACAATTTAAGGTTAGGTGCTTTGACCATGAAGGAAATCTGCAGTAAATTTCTGAGTCTGCTTCGTTATGTACCTTACATAATAGATGAAAAAACAAAAATACAATGCTTTCTCAATTGCTTTCCTACCCCGTTTAAATAGCGGATTGAATATGACAATCCAAAGAAACTGGAAGAAGCAATAAGGAAAGTGAATTACTGTTATGAACATAATACAAATAAAAGAGAAAATGCACCTAATTCGAACACTAAAAGATGGGATAACTTTGACCCAAGAAGAAAGAATAATAATAATAATAAATTTCACAAAAATTCTGGAAATAATTACAAAGGGTATATGGTAATAATTATAAATGTTTTAAACCACAACACCCTGCAGCAAACTTGAAAGAGAACCTTCCACTAATTTTAATAAAAACACTGCACATAGAGAACCCTTAAAATGTTAGGAATGTTGTGACCCACATTACTTAAGGATTGTCCTGTAAGAAACAAAACCTTTAATAAATTTTACTCCATTCAGGAAGTTGTTACAGTTGGGGATATGGCGAGAAGTATGCCCAGAATCAGTGTTGCATTGGAGAATCGACAGGCAGACCATCAAGCTTCAATGGTCGAGATCGAAGGTATGATAAAAAGTCAACCTATTTCCATACTAATTGGTCCAAGTGCAAGTTTAAGTTATGTATCACCTAAGATTGTTGAATTATGTAAATTAGTACCAAAAAATTTTGAAAAATCTTGGCTGGTAGAGTTAGCCACATGTACTAAATGTAAGGTCACTAGTTATGTGAAAAATTGCGAAGTATTGATGAATGAATTTAATACGCATGTTGATCTGAATATTTTACTGTTAGGTTCCTATGATATGTTGATAGGAATGGATTGGTTGGAAAAACATAGAATCATGTTAAATTGTTATGACAAAACTTTTACATGCATAGATAACACTGGAAACACAATTAAAGTAACATGAATTCCTAGAAAAGCTACAATCAGACAGATCTCAGCCTTACAAATGAAGAGATATGTACGCAAGGGATGTAAAGTGTTTGTTGTTTATGCAATAGATGATAAATATCAAGATAAAAAACCTAGAGTGGAAGACATACCTATCCTAAAATATTTTAAAGACATATTTCCAAAAGAAGTCCCTAGACTACCTCCGAAAAGGGACATAGACTTTACAATCGATCTAATACCGGGGGAGGTACCAACATCAAAAGCCCTATACCGGATGAATATAATAGAACTTACAGAACTTAAATCACAGTTTCAAGAATTAATTGACAAGATGTACATTCAACCTAGTGTTTCCCCTTGGGGAGCACCGGTATTATTCGTAAAGAAAAAAGATGGAACTTCAAGATTATGCATAGACTATCAACAATTAAATAAAATGACTATACAAAATCGATATCCTTTACCCCGGATAGACGATCTATTCGATCAGTTCCAAGGGGAAACAATATTTTCTAAAATAGATTTAAGGTTCGACTACCATCAAGTACGGATCAAAGATGAAGACATCTGTAAAACTACTTTTAGAACTCATTATGGACATTACGAGTTTGTCATAATTCCATTTGGATTAACAAACGCACCCGCATCTTTTATGTCCTTAATGAATAGTATTCTAAGTAATTATTTGGATAAGTTTGTAGTCATCTTCATCGACGATATACTGATTTACCCAAAGAATAAAGAAGAACATGAAAAAAAATACGCTACTCGCGATTTAGAACTTGCTGCAATTATACATGCGTTAAAGGTGTGGCAACATTACCTCATCGGAAGAAATTTTTTGCTAATGTCATATAACATAATTTTAAAATACTTGTTTGATCAACATAATTTAAACACTAGACAAGCAAGGTGGTTCTCATTTCTAAGCAAATATGTCTAAAAAATAAAACATATAAAAGGTAAAGAAAACAAAGTTGCAGACGCTTTAAGTCATCATGCAAATTTATTATTTGCAAGCACTAGTTATGAATCTGATTTAGAAAATCGGATTTTAAATGCAAAAAATTCTAATAAAGAATACCAAAATTTAAAGGAAAAGACTGTTGAAAATGAAAGAACCAGATAAAAATAGATTTCAGTTTAAATGAAAGAGGGTTACTGCTACATAAAAACATATTGTACATACCAAATACATCAAAAGTCAAATTAACTGTTATGAGTGAGTTACATAAACGACCCTATTCAGGACACCCAGGGTACCAAAAGATGATCAACATGATCAGAAAGGGCTTCTTTTGTCCTAACATGAAGAAAGAAGTAGCATACTTCTTAGCTCGCTGCATAGAATGCCAGCAAGTCAAGGCAGAACACCAACATCCAATAGGGTTATGACAACCACTACCCATTCCATAATGGAAATGGGAAACAATCAACATGGATTTTATAACTGGCCTACCTAAGAATTTTAGGCAGCACGACTCGATCATGGTTGTAGTCAATAAATTAAGCAAAGAAGCTCACTTTATTCCAATAAAATCTACTTATAAGGTTGTTAACGTTGCAAATATATTTATGAAATATATTTTTAGGTTGCATGGCATACCAAAGGTAATAATCTTAGACAAAGATGTAAAATTTATTGGAAATGTTTGGAAAGCTCTGTTTAAAGGGTTAGGCACTCAAATGAATTTTAGTACTGCGTATCATCCACAAACTGATGGGAAGACTGAAAGGGTAAACTAAGTCCTAGAGGACATGCTAAGACTGTATGTAATGGAAAAACCATGTAAGTGGGAAGACTACCTACACTTAGTAGAATTTGCTTATAATAATCATTTTCAAGTATCAGCTGGTATGAGTCCTTTTGAAATTCTGTATGGATGTAAATGTAATACTCCCATTTAATGGAGTAGTCCGGTGGACTGATTAATGTTAGGACCCAGACTCTTAAAAGATATGGAACTAACCGTGAAGCAGGTACAACAAAATTTGAAGGCTGCCCAAGACAGGAAGAAAAGTTATGCTGACTTAAAAAGAACTCATCGAGAGTTCCAGGTAGGAGAGCATGTGTATATCAAGGTAAGACCCAAGAAAATCTCCCTAAGACTAGACAAGTATTCAAAATTGGCACCTAGGTATTGTACACCATTTGAAATTTTGGCTAAAGTAGGGTCGGTAGCATACCAGTTAGCCCTACCGCTTACTATTAAAGTACATGATTTTTTCACATTTCCATTTTAAAGAAGTATGTTCATGACACTACTCATGTGATTGATTGGTATGTCATACAAGTGGAACCCTAGGGAGAGTTCTAGGTGTGACCGGAGCATATCCTCGATAGAAGAGAACTTTTACCCTGGAACCGTACCATCGGACAAGTCAAGGTGCAATGGAAGCACCTTAGTCCAAAAGAATCTACTTGGGAATTGGAAAGTGATATGTGGGAGGCATATCTAATCCTATTCTATGATAGAGAAATGGAAGAATACAGACAAGAAAAAAATAATAACACTGAGGATAACGTTATTCTTTAAGAGGAGGTGTGTGTAATACACCAGGATTAAATAAGGTATTCTTAAATACTTTTTGAATATTTTATGTTTATTTATTATTTTAAATACTTTTGACAAGAAGTCAAAAATAAAAACAATGTAATGAATTATTCTTTTATTAATAAAAATACTGAAAGGGGACAGAAATGAAATAGTTGTTGCATGAGTGATTGTTGACCCTCAAGAGGAAAATACAAGTGGTTGAAGATACTCAAGGTGCAGGAGGCATATTCCCCAAAATAAGGTCACAACTCTTAGTTGAGTACTGAAGAGCAAGAGGCTCATAAATGACCAAGTCCTAGGAAAAATACTATATAATAGTGTGTCCATAAGCAGCAGAAGGCTAGCATTGGACGAGGATTGAATCTAATAATGCAAGAGATGTGCATTAAGTGGATTTTTCTCTTGTGTTTTAACGATCAAGCTCGGGGGTTCTAGAGAAAGTGTGACTTGGTTGCTCTAGGAGTTGGTTGGGAAGAATGACTGTTTCATTTCTTTTTTTCCGACAATGGCACCAGGTTCCTTGTTCTATTTCTTATTTTTTTAAATTTATTACAGTAGGAGTTTTTATTTAACACATCTAACCCATGGCAGGATCTCTGTTATGCATCTAAATAGACAAAATATTTATTTATGCATCTGTGTAATATCTTCTATTATGTTTTGAATTCAAATGATCTGTTGTATTACTATTTAGATAATAAAGTAATCATAATTAGTTCGTATATAATTCTACACATCTCTACTATGATTGAAATATCTTTTCTATGTTATTTTCAATTGTAAAGCTTTTTCTATTGAATTGAGATCTAAATCTTTTTATTTTTCCAATGAAAAACATTTCTGTCAAAATATTTATCTATAGGATAACCATTAATAATGTTTTCTAATAGATCTCTTTTTCAATTCGAGTTGGATTAAAGTTTTGTTTAAAACATAATCAAAAGATGTTCAAACGTGTTAACCAGACCATAACAGGATCGCAAACTAAGCTAAGTATAGCTTAATAGCTTAGACGAGTGTTTCCTTCTGCTTAACTAGAAAACTACAAACAATAATTTATTAAGATCTAGGAAATAGCCAAGACGCTTCTATAGAGAAAGAAAACCTTTCTATTTAAAAATAGTTCCTTTTTCTTTCTAAATCGTCGCTACAAATCAAAGAGTCATATATGAATGAATCATAACTTAAGCTACGAACTACAATGCCATAATGAATATTATAAATAGTTAACCTTTCAAACCATCAAAATCATTAAATATTTACAACATTCCTTTTTCTTTAACTAATCAACAGCTCGACAAATGTCAATATTTTTATACAAAAAGGAAATTGTGAAACTCTCCAGGGAGGCCACAAAATATCTTTATGGTTTCACAACTAAGTAGTGCCACAACCCAACCTACCTACGTGGCAGTAATCCCAACGTAGAATGGAAGTTGGGTTAATAAATAACAAAGCAATCAATAAATAAAAGAAAAACTTATATAATTATTTTTAATGGAACAGACTGAGAACGGTTGCTCTAGTCATTCATCACACTAAGCATAGCATCAAAGAAGAGTTTAACCAATAGGAAAACACTTAGATTATATCCACGTTATCCTTTCTGGAAGTATTCACCAAAGTCGGAAAGACCCTAAGGGTTACTGTATTTTTAATAAACCGCAGATGTTAAATAGAGGGATTCATATCCCTGTAAATACAAGCTACCCATTGTATAATATAAAAGCCCAAAAATTTTAATTACAGAGGTAGTAAAACTAGAAGCCATCAATGATGGTAAACAAACAGAGTTTTGGAAAATGTTTACAAGCAAACTCTAAAACGAAGGCTACGAGGTAACCTCTACCAATAAATTCATAAACCCTGACAGGTCAACCATTTAAGCAATTAACTTATCTTGTTGTCAAATGCATGTTCCCTTCTTGCGGTTCCAAAACCCCGCACAAAGTTCCTTTAGCAACCAACATTTGTATTTAGTTAGCAATCAAACAAATAAACTCCATTGTAAATACTTAAAGGGTTTCAAGGCTCAGTCTTCCTCACCTGGGCGTTTTGAGCTCGAGAAGAGAGGACCCTGTCGCCAACTTGGAAGAGGCCTTCATTTTGCATTTTCAAACACACAATCATAATCCTTATAAACTTGGAAGTAATCATTTAAATATTGAAATAAAGGCTAAAATATTACCTATGCAAGCCGCGGATAGTGCCAGGGGTCGACTCTCCCTATGAACCCTTATCACTTCGCTGCCTGCAGGAAAAGATTACCTATGTTAATCCATGCGACCTGTTTAAAAACTAGAAAGCACTTATCAATTTTAATCACTGTGTATGAATTAAAACCTTCTATTCTTACCTTTTGATGTGCAGATTTGAGGTTGGAGAAGGTCGACCAGGTTCGGTCACATCTCTCAGTAAGTTCTGTAAGTGGTGGCCATTAAATCCTGGATGTCTCCCTTCACACCTTGGACAAGAACCAGCAAAGAATGTATTAACATTGCATGGTAGTGATAGGAATAACGTTGCAGAATCGCCATCAACAGAGCAGAGCAAAGAACTCGTTTACCAAAATTCAATAATGGAGTTAGGACATCAAAAGACACATCAAACCCTTGCGAAACCCTAAGCATCTTCCTATCCAAATGGACGATTGGGAATTTACATTCCAACGTAGCCATAAAGAGCTTGGTTGCGTTGTCAAATCGCAGCAAGGATGGCTCATAAATTGCTAAGCATTACACAGTACAACATTAAAGCCATCACAACAACCATCACCTCGAATGACGTTTAAACCATAACTTTATTTAATTGTAAAACTTTACAATATTCGACTATAGGGTAGAACCATATCCCAAACGATAGTCATAAAAATTTGAATAGGCACAACCTTGTTGCATTTTGATAACCCTTGCGCCTAGGGCTTCGTAATATCCATGGCCTTTATCGTTTACATGGGATCAAGACTATAACCATAGTCTCCCACTATTAGCATTTGCATAATGAAGTTAAGACCATAACCTAGGATCCACACTTAGCTTTAGAAATAAGCAAGTTATATCATAACTTCACAAGGAAGTTGTAAAGAGGAATGACAAACATCACCTCGATCATGGCAATGGCACACATCATAACCTTTTGAGTTAACGTGCCAATTTTTAGTTGCAAAGTAGTGTAAGTAGCTTTACATTGCAACGATGATTTCAATTTATGTTATTTTAACTATTGCATGTTAATAAAGTAGAGATGATTTACGCATTTATATGTTAAAAAAAATAAAAAATAAAAATTTTATTTATGAAATTTGGAGGTTCATGACAATATCTATACCAATCAAATTCAATTTGAAACTCAACAACCAGAAAATATCCTAAATCATATGGATTTAAGGATAGATTAGAGATTTGATTGGGATGTCATAAGACCTGGGAAAAACTATATATAAGAGTGCACTGAGATAGCATGGAACGCCATGTTGTGCATAGAGGAACGAGTTGAGTGTTCTCTCTTTTCATAAGTCCATCGGAAGAGAGTGTCGGAGATTGCTTGCATTCTAGTTCATGGTCGTGATCCAGCTCGGGGGTGGAGCTGGGAAAAAGTAGAGTTGCTCTCTCCTATGGTTGGGAGGACCTGAAACTCCAAGTGATCATTTCCGTATTGTTGGCACATTGCGTATTTCGTCAATATGTATATGATAAATTAGCTCTGAATTTTTATGGATGATTATTCTGCTGGTATTTTACTTGTTTAATGGATAATACATTCGCTCCTAGATATACAATGACCATGTTTAGCAATGTAGGTTTCACCGGAAAATAGATCGAATTTTGTTCCTCTTTTTTTTTTTTTTTTTTTGCGGAAACGGTGCACGGGAAACCCACCAATACTTCCCCATATTTCGTGGATGGTAAGGATGGTAAACCATCGGCCAAAAATAGCGGTTGGCCTAACCCCTTAGGACTCAAGGCTCAAACTCATGACCTACCCCCGTACCGAGAGAGTGTTGCACGTCTTACCAATTGAGCTAACCCTTAGAGCTATCAAATTTAGTTCCTTACATGGATCCTCCCACTTCCTTTTTTATTTTACTATATTTTGTGTGACAGTATAGTCATTGACTCTTTTTTTTTACTCTTTTATTTCAGTCTCAAGTGTTATGTCTAGACGAGCCCGATGAAATCATTTTCTTAACGAGGAATGGCAGCCTAAACTTAGAGAGATCTCTAAACCTTAGCCTTTCTATTAAATACACTCGTGGTTTATAAACCCCTTAAGGATTCTCGTATCTTCATATTAATCGGGTCAGTTTTTGTTAGTAAGTCCACACTGGAAGAATATGTTGGAATAAATCCATGAATGTAACAAAAAGGTTAGTAAATTATACTAAGCTACCTAATTTGTCTTGTGGTAAATGATAATTTAAAATTAAGTTCATTTTCAAGCAATGTGGTAAATGTGGTAAATGCTAATTTAAAATTAAGTTCATTTTCAAGCAATGGAAATTTATAGAACATAGGTTTTGCATAAAAAAAAAACAATTATAATCCATAAGATAAATCGACCTTATTAATAAGCGAAATCCCTTGGCAATATTTAAAAAAAAAAAATATTTTTTAAAATATTTATTTTTTAAAAATAATTAAAATATTCTTAATTTTAATTTTTATGTGTAGATTTTTTCATTTTTAAAATAATTTTTTTTATGAATTATATTTAAAAAAATTATTTGTTTCATATCCATAAACTAATCATAAAATAGAATATAATTTTTAAAAAATTTAAAATAATTTGTAATCTCTAAATTATTTAGTTTAATATAAATATTATTATATAACTATAGAAAAATTTATAAAAATATTTGGATGGAATATAAATTAATTGTAAGTAAAAGGAATTTCACTATAAATTAATTACAATATCTAAGAATTTTTTACTATAAAGTAATTACAATATTTGACTATAAAGTAATAAAAATATGTAACAATTTTTTTATTTAATATTTTCTAGATAATTTTGTAATATCATTTTTTATTTTTCTTTAAGCATAATTTCATTAAAGGATAATCAAATTACATATTGTATAAGTGCTTCAGTGAGCCCTTTCAGGTAGTAGCTTTTCAGCTTCATGTCTCAAAAATGCAGAATAAGAAGTTTCGATCTCAAGAGATCCCATTACAGGGTACATCCAAATATCAAGGAAGTGCTATAAAGTGAGTTGCTAGTGTCCCAAAAAAAGAGTAAATAGTGAGTAAGTTGTTCAAATATTTAGTTGATCAAGTCCCTCGATGAACGGCCTGTGGTAGTGTTCATGAAATGTATCATTGTCCTGTTCCAAAATTTTCCATTAACCAAGAGGAAGAGTCAGGCCCTGTTTTGACAAGAGGTCCACCTCCATATTCCTTTCTCTGTAGACATGTTTTGAGAGGATCGAGATGTTGTGGTTTACCAATATCGAGGGGGTGGTGGTTTTGTCACAAAACATCAGTTGGTTACGAGCGAGCCAAATGCCCCAAATAACAATCATAGGCAGGGCTCAGATGAAAGAAGTGTTCGGTGAGTCGTGCCAAAGCTTCCAGGCCTCTTCAATAGAATTCCCACCCCACATACCGGCTGTAGCGTGTATGAGTTTCAGCTTAGACCAAATGTTTGCAGTGAAGAAAGAGGTGGTGTATGGATTCCTCAGCCTATATGCAAAGAACACACCAGCCTGGGCCTTCAATATGTTTGTTCCTAATACGGTCCCAGGTGGGGATATGGTTTGCGAGTGTGCACTACATAAAAATTTTAGACTTTGAGGGACAATGTGATTTCCAAATCTCTTGCCACCACCATTTCAGCTCAACCTGTTGTTTTTTTGTTCCATTAACAGTTTGTATCCCAACTTAGGAGTGTATCTACCATTTGAAGCTGGCAACCACATGAGATCATCAGAGGAATCAGTGATACGAATATGTGAGAGACGCAGTGCAATGAGGTAGTTCTTCCAGTGGTTGTGTAAATTAGCTGGGAGATTCAGGTCCTTCGAATTCAGCCAACCCTGTTGCTTGAAGCTGGTAGATAGAGGGTCAAAAGTTTGAGAGAGGTGTAAAAAACCACTTTGATGAAGAGTATGAACGAGGGGATCTGGCAGAATGTGATAGTTTTGACACCCAATCCATGGGTCTGAGCCGATGCATATTTGAGACCCATTTCCAACTTTCCAGACTAGGCCCTTTGTAATGATTGGGAGTGATTACAACATAGCTTTCCAAATCATAGACATCCCAGTCCGAGGCTTAATGGGGTTCTAGATCCACTAGATGAGTGAATTTGAAGCAATATACTTCTGTTTGATGACCTCCGACCATAAATTATCTGTGTTGAGAATTCTCCAGCCCAACTTTGCAGCCAATGAGGTTGCAGAAGTGTGAATATGTTTGAGGCACCATCCCCCCAGGGATTTCGGCAGAGCTAGGCGTTCCCATTGAACCCAGGGTGTAGTATAGGTATCCGAATGACCAAACCAAAGAAACCAAAAACAGAGCTTCCTGG
Organism: Larix kaempferi; assembly: GCA_027924585.1. Lineage (NCBI taxonomy): Eukaryota > Viridiplantae > Streptophyta > Pinopsida > Pinales > Pinaceae > Larix > Larix kaempferi. The sequence goes on along the minus strand of BSBM01000123.1, from coordinate 14,230,684 downwards.
ATTTTTACCGAATACCCTTAGGGAACCAAGCCAGTGACATCCAATACACGGGTATGGCCTCCAAAACCGATTTGATGAGGACAAGACGGCCCACTCTAGAGAGCCATCGATGACTCCAAATCAATAGTCGTTTTTCCAATTTTGTGAACAACCAATGCCAGTCACACATTTTTTAGCCATTTGGTTTCAAGTGAAGGCCTAGATATTTTAGACCCTCATCCATAAATAAAATTTCAAAGGGGGAGAGTGTGAGGTACCTGTGTTGTTCAACAACAGTCGGTTTGTAGAGAGTATTATCATTTTTTTATATTTTAATGTTATTTTAAAATGAAAGCCATAATCTATAAAATATTTTGATTTTAGTTTATGAACTTTTAAGTATATTAGTAATATTTTAATGGCTTATAGCTTCAGTAGTAGGTTAGAACAAGAATGCTCTGTAGGAAGGTTAGTTGATCTCCAAATTGCCAAAAATGTGAGGACCATCAACCATTCTCAATTCACAGACGATACTCTTTTGATGGGAGGGGCTTCTTGAATAATTTCCCAAAGATTCAAAAGTCTTTTGGACTCGTATCAAAGTGTGTCAGGGGAAAAATTCAACAATCAGAAATGTAAGAATTTTGGATGGAATTGCTCGGAAGCTATTTTAAGAGCTATCTCTACCATCCTTGAATTTACCTTAGCCTCCTCCTCGAAGTCTTTCAAATATTTGGGACTTCGTATTTCAAAGAGACCTATTCCTTCAAAGGATTGGGACAACCTCATCCAAAATTTCAAGAAATGAATCACTATCTATGGTTCGAGGTGGTTAAATCCAACAAACCACATCATTCTTTTAAAATATGTCCTTTTTTTTTTTACCAATTTTCTAGTCTTCTAGCACCCAAAGGAATATAGACTTAGATCGGCACTCTTCTCAGAAATTTCTTATGGGAAGGAGGTAAGACAAAGAGAAAGAAATATAATTTAGTCAATTGGAATATTGTTAGAGCCTTAAACAAATGGAGGACTCGAAGTTCGTGATCTTATATCCTTGTTAATAAATCTCTTGGAACTAATATAATTTGGTAAGTTTTCAACGATGGGAATGAGTGGTGGAAACAAGATTTTCAAAGCAAATATTGGCCAACTACTAATCTTATCAGACTAGAACGTGCTGACTGGTTAGGAAAGGGATCCAATATTTGGCATCTCTATGGTTTTTGCACCTCTTATAATCAATCATCTCAGCTGGATAGCTAGAGATGGAGCTAATATTGATCTTTGGTCAAACAACTTTTCCCCTTAGCTGACAGCAGATGTTCCATGACAAGTGGCTGGTCTCTAGCAATGGTTTATCTCCAAAGGAAAATGAACCATTTTTTATATCTCTCGTTGGGAATTCTCTTCTAGGAAATGTCTCGAATGGAATCTAAATGAAGTATTATAAGTGGAAGTTTAGGTGAACTAACCATTTTGATTTTGCAGGTCAAAAGGGAAAAACCAAAGATTGAGACACTGGCCATTGTTTTGAAGAAAGTAATAAGTCAAATAGAGCGAGATGAAAATGCTCTCAAAATTCCATCATATTTTGGTCGCTAACATCTGGCTCCTACTTAGGGATGAAAGCCTCCTTGTGAGGTTTCAAGAACCTGGTAGTTCCAGTCGCCTTTACCATTGGGCTGTGGAGTCATTTGGCCTGTGCAACTGGTCCTCTGAAAACTTACAGCCTGCCTGCTTATTCAAGAAAACTGAAAGCGATCTACCTGCTTGTATGAAGAGATTATTCTCTCTACTTACTTCTAACCATTTGACTGATGCTTAATCAAGCAAACTCATGCTTCCAATGAAGCCATATCAGAAATTGATTTGCTGAACCTGTTCTTGATCTTGACCCAAAAAATAATGGAATGCATAGCCAACAGAAAAATATTTTGAACAGATGATAAAGCCAACTTTCATCTGACAAAAATACTTTAACACAAATGCTACTCATAGATTCTAAATAGTTTGAATTAGGGTCATTAAAACCATAAAGGAATACCTCTTTAAACTGTTGTTCCAACTGACTGTATTGCAGCTGCTGATGGTTTCCTTCACTGATCTCAATACTAAATGTAGACTGCTCAACATCTATTAGAGAGTCATATAGGATGGACTGCTGATCTAGATATTTTTGTTCATCATCTTCCTCTTTATGTCTGCTGCAATTCCCTTTTGTCTACAAAACTGAAAGCTGAGGGCTGCCCTTAGTATTTGTTGAAGAACTAAATTTGTCACATATCGATCTGTCAATCTGCTCAATATCTTCAAAGTTTTAAGAGGGAAAAATATGATCTTCATGACAACCATCATTAACAGATGCATTTAATACAATGTCAAAAGAATCATTATGGTTATCATAGTGTGGATCACCAATCTCTCAATCATATTGAAGAGTATTCTCTACAGCAACATACTCTTCATGAATGTTTAATCCTTTATTCAAAAGATTAAATTCATGACAACACTCGGGATAGAGAAAGTCATCTGGAAACTTGTCTTTACAAAACGCATGAAAAGCAGCGTGAAAATCTACCAAAGAGATGATACTGGCAATAAGAAGGGACCGGTACCAATCATGAACAATCCCCTCTAATGAATACCAAATTAGTTTAATTCGAACATCTTCATGTACAATTTGCAACCGATGAATGCAATCATGAAAGTCAAGCAAATGTTCAACTGGCACTTCCCATTCTTCTCCTCGAAATCTGGGAATACTACAATCCCATTCATCTCTACTAGGCACTGGACTAGGGAAACCAACACTCTTTGAAAAATCGCAAAAAGCATACCTCTTTGCTAAGATTTTGTTCATGTCATACCAATGGAGTCGCCAACATATTTCTGAGCAATGGAGTCGCCACTGAATCCATCCTTCATGGAGTCGCCAAATAGATTATTACAACCAAGAAAATGTCCAGGCTTTGTCTATCATCAAATCTGGATCTATGTCGTTCTCCCATGGAAGCTGAGCTTCAATCTCCTCTCCCCGAGCGGCTCCAATTTGTTATCCCTCCAGGAAACTCTCCTAGGTTGTATCTCATAGATCCCTGGTATGTTTGGAACCCATGTCTTTACTTTGTTAGTATGTTGTTGTTGGATGCATATGCTTTGTAAGTCGTCCCATAGTATTTGTTGATCAATAGTTTTGTGTTATTGTTGTTGGCGCATATGCTTTGTAAGTCGCCCGTAGTATTGTTGATCCATAGTTTGTAACGGCCCATGGTTTCGACCCATAGTATTGGCGCCTAAAATTAGTATATAAGTGTGTGTTGAGACCTATGAAGGCACCATGAAGTTATTTGTATTGAGCTTGCTCATAGGAGGTTTCCCCCTCGAAGTGGCCTGTGATCAATATAAAAGTGATTATGAGTTCTGTCATTTCTACTATTTCGCATATTCGTATTAATTAATTGTTGCAGGTGCCTCACATCTGGTATCAGAGCACTTTCTTGGGCTCGCTGGGTGAAATTTCTTCCAAATTTTTTTCATATCTGTTGCAGGTTCGGATTTGGGAATAATCCCTATCCGCTTAACTGTGGGAAGTACTTGGGCATAAGCCCTAAAACTCATTGTGAGGAGTACCACAGGAACCCCGAAGTAGCTGTCCCATTGAGAGGACTTGCCAGCGAAAAGGGCAACGATCCCTACCTAATTGACTAGGTCCCACCCGTGAGGTAAACCAAGAGCTGTCATTTGTGGCAAAGCGGTTATCAGTTTTACCTGAGCCGTGGAGTGAGGGGTACTGCCCCAATACGCAAGCCGTCAGACAACATTGGTGGCCGAGTGAAACCCCTGAACTATTAGGAAGCCGCACATACCTGGGGTCCATATCTACTTTCAGCTGAACTATTGTCGATCACTACTGTGCCGTTCAGATCCATTTTGCAAGTCGTTTTAGATCAGGCCGCTTTCAGTCCATTCGGCGCTGTTCCAAATCCCTTCCGAGCCGTAGCCGCTCCAATCTAAAATTCAGTTTTTTGTCCATATCTCCCTTGTTTTTACTCTGTTTCCCTTGAAATTTTCGGGGAACCCCTGTCATCCCATTCTGCATATTTCATTCCTGAGGACCCTATCCCCAATTCCCCTTCCCAAAGGCCGAAAGCCCACATTTGTCTATTTTTAGGGTTTTCCATAACTTCCTCAGATTTCACCCAATCACCTTCAAATTTTACCACAGAATTCCTTTCTAAATTCTGCTTCTTTTTCCCCCTCTGCCAAATTTTCCCATTCTTTCACCCCACTTCTGAAATCCTCATTTTTGCTTCCCTGTCTAGTCAACAGTGTCCAAAACCTAGTCAAACCCCAATTACCCTTCAGATTTTTTCCCTAGTCCAGATTTTCCCTTACTGAAGTAGTTTCTGTTTTTGTTTTCCTACACAGTCAACCAAAAAAAAAAAATCCTGGTTATGGTTGTCACCCGTGCAGGAGCAAAAACCATGGAGGAAGCACTTGCAGCCATCCAAGCCAAACTCCAGGATCTGGATGAAAAATTTCTCGGCCTCCATCTTGAACATTCAGCTATGAACAACAAACGGCAGTCTAAGTCTTCATCAGACAATGGGATCTCCTCTTCCAGCAATTTTCGTGGTCTGAAGCTTGATTTTCCTCGCTTCAATGGTACTGATCCAACTGGATGGATCTATCGTGCAGAATAGTATTTCAGTCTGCATAATACTTTTGATGTCAACAAAGTTCCACTGGCATCCTTTCACTTGGAACAGGAATCTCTTCAATGGTACCGTTGGTACATCAAGGCTCATCCAGAGCCCAAATGGCCAGACTTTTGCCAACTCCTTTTGCAACGATTTGGTCCTAGTGCTTTTGATGACTTCACAGGAGCCCTCATTAAACTTCGCCAAATTGGCACGGTGAGAGATTATCAAACCGAATTTGAGAATCTAGCCAACCACACCAAAGGATTGTCTGATGACTTTTACCGGAGTTGTTTTATCAGTGGTCTAAAGGATGCCATCCGCTCTGAGGTCAAAATGTTCTGTCCCAACACAATGATGGAAGCCCTAAGGTTGGATAAGTTGGTAGAAGACAAGATTGCAGCCCAACAACGCTCCAATCCCACTTGTGTTCCCTTCCGAAATATGGGTTCTCAGCGACCACCTATACCGCAGGCTCCTCGACTGACTCCTATCAAGCGTTTGTCTGAAACAGAGATGCAAGCACGCAGAGAAAAGGGGCTTTTCTATAATTGTGATGAGAAATTCACTCGGGGACATAGATGTGTTCAGCAAAAGCTCTATCTCTTGGATGTGGAGTCTCTGCCTGCCTCTGAAATTGGTGACGAAGATCCAGAAACACTGGATGCTCCGGTCGACATTCAAGAACCGCCTATTGACCCCCCATCTCAGGATGACCAACCAGAGATATCTCTCCATGCTTTAGCTAAAATCACCACCCCCCAAACAATGCGGGTCAGTGGTTACTTCAAGAATCTTCCTCTTACAATACTCATTGATTCTGGTAGCACTCATAATTTCATTGACCCTCGGATCGCCAAACAAGCTGATTGTTTTATCCATGCTTGCTCCAACTTTGAAGTCATGGTTGCCAATGGGGGCACCTTACCTTGCAAAGGGAAGTGTCGAAATGTGCGTATCTCTATGGGAGATTATACCTTGCGCTCTGACATGTTTTCCTTTCCCTTAGGCGGATGTGATGTGGTTTTGGGCGCTCAATGGCTACGCACACTTGGCCCTATCTTATGGGATTTTGTTGAACTTTGGATGCAGTTTTCCCTCAATGGACAAAAACACACATTGATAGGATTACAACCAGGTTCTCTCAGCATCATCAGTTCACATCGCATGGAAAAACTCCTCAAGAAGAATTCACATGGTGTCATCGCTCAGATCCATTCCATCCAGATGCAACCATCAGCGGTCTCCACTACTCCTTTGGATCTACAACAAATTCTGGATCGATATACAGGTGTCTTTGCTGAACCAGTGGGATTACCACCTTCTAGGCCAGAAGACCATCGTATTCAGCTCCTTCCTGGCAGCGTTCCCCCCAACATCAGGCCCTATCGCTACCCATTTCACCAAAAAACAGAGATTGAAATGCTCGTTCGGGACTTATTGAAGCAAGGTATTATTCGCCCAAGCACTAGTTCCTTTTCTTCTCCAGTTATTCTTGTCCGCAAAAACGATGGGTCATGGCGCATCTGCATTGACTTCCAAGCACTTAATCACCTCACCATCAAGGATAAGTTTCCAATTCCTATTGTTGATGAGCTTCATGGGGCTCACTTTTTCTCCAAGTTGGATCTTCGTTCTGGGTATCATCAAATTCGGGTTCATGAGGATGATATTCCTAAAACAACTTTCCGCACACATGATGGCCATTATGAGTTTTTGGTCATGCCCTTTGGCCTCACTAATGCTCCTTCCACATTCCAGGCCTTAATGAATAAAATATTTCGACCCTACTTGCGGAAATTCATTCTGGTATTCTTTGATGATATCCTCATCTACAGTAAAACATGGGATGAACATCTCCAACATCTGGATCTTGTCATGCAACTTTTCTCTGACCATCATCTCCATGCCAAGCAGTCTAAATGTGTTTTTGGACAGAAGGAAGTTGAGTATCTTGGGCACATTATCTCAGCACAAGGGGTTCGCGTGGATCCTACCAAAATCGATGCCATGAACAATTGGCCCCATCCTCAGACACTCAAGAGCCTTCGTGGTTTTTTGGGGTTGACTGGCTACTGCCGCAAGTTTGTCAAGGATTATGGGAAGATTGCAGCTCCATTAACTGCTCTATTGAAAAAGGATGCTTTTACATGGACACCTGCTGCTCAGTGTGCATTTGACAAACTAAAACAAGCTATGTGTACTACACCTGTGCTAGCTATGCCCGATTTTTCCAAGCCCTTCACTATTGAAAGTGATGCTTGTGGCAATGGACTTGGTGCTGTCCTCCTTCAAGATGAACACCCCATTGCGTTCACCAGCAAATCCCTTTCAGGTAAGAATTTAGCTGCCTCTACCTATGAGAAGGAAATGATGGCTATTTTGCATGCAGTACAGAAGTGGCGCCCATACCTATTAGGGAATCATTTCTGCATCAAGACTGATCACCAAAGTCTGAAATATTTCCAGGACCAGCGTGTCTCCTCCCCGGTACAACAGAAATGGGTTAGCAAACTCATGGGTTATGACTATGAGATCACTTACAAGAAGGGTAAAGACAATATTGTGGCAGATGCTCTTTCTCGCACATTTGATGCCCAAGGTTCTCTTTCAGCTATTTCTATGCCTGTTCCAAATTGGTTGCAATCTGTTCAACAGGGTTATGTCAATGACTCTTCCTTATCTCAAATCATCCAACGCTTGACCAACAACCCTTCTGCTATACCACATTACTCTTGGGATGGTGCTTCTCTGCGATACAAGGGTCGTCTGGTGCTTCCCCAGAGCACAGATCTTCAACAGGCTGTCTTTTATGAACTCCATGCTTCTCCATCGGCAGGGCACTCTGGGTTCCTCAAAACATATGAACGAGCACGGCGTAACTTCTTTTGGCAGGGCATGAAAAGGACAATTCAACAGATGGTGGCCGAATGTGATACCTACCAGCGCAATAAGGGTGAAACAACACTCCTTCCAGGATTGCTTGAACCCTTGCCCATACCTACACGGATTTGGACAGATATTTCTATGGATTTCATTGAAGGGCTCCCTAAATCTGGTGGGAAGACAGTGATTCTCGTTGTGGTTGATCGCCTCTCCAAATATAGTCATTTTTGTGTTCTCAGCCATCCCTATACAGCCTCCTCCGTCGCTCAAATTTTTCTGGACCAGATCTTTCGTCTTCATGGCATCCCTTCTTCCATTGTCTCGGATCGTGATGCGACTTTCACCAGTCATTTTTGAACAGAACTATTTCGCCACACTGGCACCAAACTGAAGATGAGTTCAGGGTATCACCCAAAAACAGATGGTCAGACTGAAATTGTCAATAAATGCTTGGAAACTTATCTTCGTTGCTTCACCTCGGAACAACAACATCAGTGGGAAAAGTGGCTCCCTCTCACTGAATGGTGGTACAATACCTCTTACCACACTGCCTCTAAAATGACCCCATATGAAGCAGTCTATGGTCAGGCACCTCCAGCTCTTCTTCCATACACCCCCACCAGTTCACTAGTTCAGGAAGTTGACACGGTCCTTCGCAACCGCGATCAGGTTCTTCACATTTTGCGGGACAATCTTCACATGGCAAGAAATCGCATGAAGCAACAAGCTGATCAGCACCGTTCGGAGCGCACTTTTCAAGTCGGCGATATGGTTTTTCTTCGTCTCCAGCCGTACAAACAATCCTCCTTGAAACTCAAAGGGCGTCATAAGCTCGCTCCAAAGTTCTATGGGCCATATCGGATTCTTCAGAAGATTGGGTCTGTTGCTTATAAATTGGAACTTCCTCCTTCTTCCCGCATTCATCCAGTCTTTCATGTCTCTTGTCTGAAGAAAGTTCTTGGCACCAACATCAGCGGACAAACGATTTTACCCGAACTGGATAATGAAGGATCCATCCTTTTGGAACCAGAGGCCATCCTCAATCGGCGCACGCGTCAGCTTCGCTCTCGCTTTATCACAGAGGTCTTAATTCAGTGGCATGACATGCAACCAGAGGATGCTACATGGGAACCACTCCTTCAGATTCAACGACAATTTCCACATCTAAAGCTTTGAGGACAAAGCTTTTTTTAAGGGGGAGGGGATGTTAGGAACCCATGTCTTTACTTTGTTAGTATGTTGTTGTTGGACGCATATGCTTTGTAAGTTGTCCCGTAGTATTTGTTGATCAATAGTTTTGTGTTATTGTTGTTGGCGCATATGCTTTGTAAGTCGCCCGTAGTATTGTTGATCCATAGTTTGTAACGGCCCATGGTTTCGACCCATAGTATTGGCGCCTAGAATTAGTATATAAGTGTGTGTTGAGACCTATGAAGGCACCGTGAAGTTATTTTTATTGAGCTTGCTCATAGGAGGTTGCCCCCTCGAAGTGGCCTGTGATCAATATAAAAGTGATTCTGAGTTCTGTCATTTTTGCTATTTCGCATATTCGTATTAATTAATTGTTGCAGGTGCCTCACATGGTAACTTAACTATTCTTTCAATGGTTCACTTAATGATGGGTAATATTGGATCAAAATGAATATCTAACTCACTAGATGGTATACTCAATACAATCTTAAGTACATTCAGACAAAACAAGGCCTTCAAGAGCTACTGTCAGATAGGTAATATATTAATAAGGATGCAGAAAATGACTTTATCAACCAGAACACATACACACAACCATATATATATGATGGGCCAATAAAACCAGTATGATTGCTTATGATCCTTTGCTCACTAATCAGATGGTAAGATGACAATCACCAATGGATTATGTAAACATAGACAAAGCACAGAATTCCACTCATAAGCATAAAACAGAAATGTGAAAGAAAATCTGACAAATAACAATAAAAGAAGCTTGCGGACCAAATATATTATAGAAAGTGTCTTTATCAGAACAACAGTATAGTTTAAAACTCCAAAATTGACCCCTTTTCTTCTACAGAAATCTCAGGCTTTGAAGCCTTTACAAAACAGTTTCAAGATCCTATAAAACTGGATCTGATATGCCAATAATAGGAAATCAAAACAGTTTTCATAAAACTATGAAGAGATCCCATTTAAGGGGGAAAACACCATCTTGGTAGTCTCTATATCTTCGATAGCTGCAGCAGGCCTCCAAAGGCTGATGAATCAGGTTGAAAATGCCACCTGGAGAATTGACAGGTCATCTTTTGCCAAAGATAGACAATAAGCTTCATCTCTTTCACCTTGCTGGCATCTCCAAAACTGGATCAGCATATTGAAACAGCTCCTATTTATTATCACCTTCAATTGGAAACCATCCTCGTGCCTTTTGGAATGACAAAAGTTGGAACTGTGCAAAAAGATGTCATTCTTCCCTTTTCTGCGTTTTTGGTGGCTAAAGAGCCAAAATTCGAACTTGTAAGCCACCGAAAACTCTGCTTTAAAAATGGCTTTACAATTTGCAAAAATGATTCCTTTGGTCTGTCTGCTACATATTTTCCAACATATCATGTCCTCAGAGCATCAAGATCTACACGTAGTTGACTTGAAAGATTGCACATCAATAGCATATTTCGAGATAATTATCTCAGTCGTATGCTTGTTCTGTTTTAAAAGATCTATCTCCTAAAAAATTGTGTTATGCAAAAACAACGTAGCTGCAGAATGGCAAGCCCTAGCTGCTATACAAACTAAAGGCTTATTCATAAGGAATACAAGGAACCCTATCATGTCGATCAAGTAAAAAATAGGTTTTACAATCAGCAACTAAAATGAATTTGGTGTCTTAACCTCGACAGCCTTCTAATCTATCATTCTTTTGAGAACTATCACATTGCATTCCAGCTCCAACCATCTTGCCATCAAACATATACACGAGTGCTAAGGAAGCCATATGTGACCTCTTCGATCCAAACGATGAGCAAATTCAAAACCTTGTAGAGGCAATCTAGCACATGTTGCCATCGCCATTAACCTGTACAATATTAAAACTCATCGTGGCACATTGATTCAAGGCTATTGTACATGGAATCGATGAGATATGTAGGAAATTGGCGTTGGCTTGGCGTTCAACAGAGGGTTTGGTATATATCGGTTGGTAGATTGACATGTGGACTGGGCTTGATTCAAATTATTAGAAATGAAATAGAACTCAGCGCAGCATGTGGCTTACTGTGTCAACATGTAGATCAATTCATAACTTGACTCATGTATTGGATACATAGCTTAGCTCATGGCTTTATCTTTAGTGTAGCTAGTATAAGAATGGCTTGGAATATGGAATATTGAATGGTTTAGTAGATAAGCTAATTCATGCAATAGCTTTTAAAGAAAACCATCAAACCCAATAGCCTTAGACTTAGATATAAAGGGAGCTTAGATTTGTGGTTAGCTAGGACTCATGGTTTGGCATATGACTCATAACTTGGTAGAGTTGGACTTTAGATTAGATAAATTTTAGCACCCACTACTTTCACAAAAATACAAAATAATAATTTTTATTTGTAAGTATTATAAGTGGAAGTTTAGGTGAACTAACCATTTTGATTTTGCAGGTCAAAAGGGAAAAACCAAAGATTGAGACACTGGCCACTGTTTTGAAGAAAGCAATAATTAAAATAGAGCGAGATGAAAATGCTCTCAAAAGTCCATCATATTTTGGTCGCTAACAGTAACCTACCTAGAACTTGAAATATTTTATGTTGTGGAAAACATTACATTAAAATTTATTGTAAAGTTTTATGTTATTGACCAAGGATGGTCAAGAATGATTGTAATTGAATATTATTATTATTTAATAAATTAAAATAGGAGACACTCTTCCAAAGAGGACTGTTGAAGAGTGTTCACTGACCCACTAGGAGGAATGAAACTGGTGTAGAAGGAAATTGACAAGTGGCAGCATCTACACTCACTTACTAGCTGTTGCAGGAGGCAACTTCCCTAAAAATGTGGTCATGTTCCCCAAGGAAGGTGGAACTAAGAAGATGGCTCATTAAATGATAAACTGACCCAAAGACCTAGGCAAACTTATATCCATCGAATTGAGCATGAGGCTCACTAGTTTTTCCTTGTGATTTGTTGGAAACTGCTATGTTGAGCACACAATAGATTCAATGAGGGGAATGATAACTAATGAGTTGCAGAGTAGGACTGTTTTATTATGCTGAGTTACAGAGAGTATTTGTATGCAAGTCTTCATGATTGTTGATATACAAAGAGATTGTTACAAGCATCTACACAGTATCTTCGTCCTGGTGGTTCAGTGAACAAGATCGGGGGTCCTAAAGCAAGTAATCTTGGCTACTTTTACGAGACGGTTGGGAGGAATAGTCTTCTTTGGGTGTTTGTCCACCTACACAATTTAAACAGGTTATGCATTATTTTTATCTTATTTTCTAGACTTACTCTATATACTTTTCTGTAAAATGCTATCTTTGAGCTAGCATGTTTTAGATGTTTTATTTATGAATGATATCTAGTTATTTAACTTATTAGAAAATAAAACTATGAATTTTATTCTGCATAAATGATTAACTGACCTGAATTTAGAAATTATAGAATGATGAAAATAAATCCTCTCTGTATTTTTCCTGTCACCGAAGTGATGTACTCTAGTACAGAGTGTGTTTAAGTAAATAGAGTAGAAATGTTCTAATTTGATAGATAGAATGCTAAACTTATTAATATATCAGAATTAGATATATCATTTGAATACTGTATTAATACACAGAAAAATTATGAATGTTCACAGTTTATAATTTTTCTTTTACAGTATTTACTTAGGAAGCAGAAGATAGTTAAATAATAACTAGATATCAGTTAAACCCTAGAAAATCAAATGAAAAAATATTCTTATACATAATACAATATATGATTCATTTCTTTTATTTATAGTGATATGCTTTATACAATTCAATACATCGAACTCTTTAAACAAGCACAACGTATATAATAAAGTCAATGCCCAGTTCTTACCACTAAACAATACTATTTTTTGTAGTAATATCAAGTCTTATTCCTCTAATTAAATATTGCCGTTTCGAAAAAAGAATATAATCACATAATTATTTCTTAATAGGGTCATTAGCCAGAGTTACAAATATATACTACTACATTCTACAATAACATTATTAATGGAGTATCTTAAATAAAGTACGTCAGTTCAAACAACAAAGTATGTAGCGACATAGTCAAATATGTAATCACTGAACTTAATAATCGACGAACTTCAAATAAGTCAGAATCATATACCAAAGATGAACCTTTAAAGCAAACACAACTACAATTTAGGGATTTTCCCATAATTGTTTCATAATATAATTTCTTTCAGTAAGCATTATACAATCGAGAGACTGTAGAAAGAATTTCAAATATAGTCAAGTTCTTAGAATAGGAAAATAAAATTAACAAAAAAATTAACATTACAATAATGAGCAAACGGGAACAAATCCCATAAACTAAGTTCCTTCGGTTCAAACAAAGCAAATTGACAAGTGAAGTCTATTTAGGTCGAGGATTCGAGACCGTAAAGGTCAACCTCCTTATTACAAGGGTTAACATTTAATTTACAGATAGACTTCGACTGGGATTTGAGTATTCAAGTCAAGGTCCCATAATAAACCCAACAAGTAAGTAGTATTGCAAACAGGGCCATTGAAAATTGGTTTGGGTATAAATCCTTCCATCATTTTTAATACAAATATAAATCCTGATGAAGTTAGTTTCTCCAAGATCAAATCCCTTCAACAATTAAAAACAATTTTAATATCTTTTACAAAGAACACGATAATGCCTAGGGTCTCTACTAAAATAACAAGCTTGTATAAAGAAAACAAAATCTTTATCTTATGCAACAGAGCTAGCATTAGCAGCTTTTGTAAATCGAGAACAGTAATGAAATTAGGGCTCTTCCCAAACTTGACATTTCAACTTATCCACTTTTTCCAGGACGCCTAAAAACGTAAATCACAGTCACGTAGAAATCCGGAAAACATATTCATGTAACAATACATTATAGTAAGGATGCATGGTTTAGTCATTACGACTTCCAGCATTCATATTTTCAAGCTAACCCTAAAACCTTTTAAGAATGAAACTACTATACCATTGTCTCATGACTTTTGAAACAGTAAAGGTTACAACCTGAAAGAAAACCAAACCCTACAGGACCATATCTTATACATCACAACGAACAAGATAATAGAGGATAGCCCGAGGCTTACCAGGGCAGCTTCAACCCTGGCATTGAGGTTTCACTCCTATCAAAACCCTTATCCCTACAACTGATACTTCATCACTGTGTAAAACCCTTCCACCACAACATTCCAAAGCAATGTATTAAAACTTGGTTATATTCCAGTACAGTAAATAAAATGTGATCAAAATAATTTAAGTGGAGACCGAACCTTACCTCTGCAAAGTTGTTGCCACGATTTTCCAACTAACCCTGCGTGAAAGTTTTCCACAGCCATGAAAAATTAACCATCAATCATCTTTGTCGGGATGGCCTCATTAAACCACTGTAACCCTTTCAAATCCTTGCACAGGGTGGATTTATCCATAGTCATGGCGGCCAAGAGCTCTACAAGCTCGGCTCTTCACAAGTCAAATGAATGAAAACTAATGCCATTACAAACCCTTCGAAGGTAGGTTTTATGGTTACACCATTGAGGAGCCGATTTGGAAAAGGTTTCACGTGGCCTCATAAATCCATGCAACTGTCATCCACTTTAACTCAAATCTTTTCATGCCCTCGCTATAGTTTATGGTCACATTTTAGACTTAAATTAACACCAAGAAATATATTTGCTTGAATCCCCTTTTTCCTATAGTTTTAATGGCATGTTTTTATATCTTGGATCTTAACCTTTGAACCAATGAACTAGGTTATTTCCCTAAGTCATCTTCACTTGAGTTATGCATAAGAAGTGCTAGTAGGATAAGAATTTGTAATGCCCCTAAAATGACTGTGGACCTTAAGGGCACCTGTTGAGTGACCCAATTGAACAAACTTCAATAAAGTGGTCTCTTGAGCCTTGATATGTCTTAAATGATTGAGGAAAACTTGAAGATGTGAATGACGACAATAATTGATAAATGAATTAATGAATTAAATGATATGTGTGAAGTGGGATAATTGATTGGTTACATCTTGCTTAATGATTAGCCTTGATTGTGAAAAATGTGTTATGTGAATATGATGCTTAAACGATTAGTTGTATTATGAATTATGAGATGAGAGAAAAAGAAATACATATTGATGAAATGCTTTACTAATTAATGGAATGTATGATGTTATGAGTAAACTGTAATTTGCATACGATGGATAAATGGACCCGACGAAGTGGTACCATGCTGAAAGATGAGCATAAAGGACAGATGGTCCCAACGGTGTGGCACCTAGGTCCTAGAAGGGATAAATTGGTAAACTTTATGCATAAAAAACATATAAAATTGCATTTAGAACACTTGCTCATGACAATACTTTTTAATATTAAAAATAATAGAAATAATTATTTTTAGGCATTTGCACATATAAATAATTTTTAGTATTTAAAATATTAGAAATAATTATATTAGGATCAAAATGGAATCCTAGGCTTGAGTTATTAGCTAACACCACATGCACCCACAAAATAGAATTTAGAGTGAGCATCTTAGAGACAAAATTGAGTAAATTTAGGAAAGTAGGTGCATTATTCTAGGAAACTTGACACATGGATTTGTGAGATATATTACTTTTTGAATATTAAGAAATTGGGTATTTTGCATGAAGCAACATGTGTTGCAACGAAATTTCCTTTTTAAGGAAGGCTTTGGGGATGGGTAAAGGACCCAGTTTTTGGATGGTTATTGTAACCTTGAAAAAAATGAGTGACTTGCTGCTATTGGGGTTTGGCTAGAAATTCTTGTGGGGGGGGAACCCATTGAGGAGTTTCTTGAATGGTGTGTGTGAGCTCTACAACCCGAAGCTCAGGGGTGGCCATGTGATTGAAATCATGAGCCTATGGTTGGGTGGCGAAGATAATGGTTGCTTCGCCAATGGTCAATCGAGCTTTGCTGGAGGGATCCTACAGAAGACGTGGATGACAATTCATAAGCTGGATCGGATTAACGACAACTTCTCCTTTGACAACGGTCACGACCTATGGTCGATGGGTTATGGTTTTGTCTATATTTGCTAAGTTATTTAGTTAATTTATTCTATTTCTCTAGTGATTATGATATCTAATGTGTTTTGTATTAGTATGTTAAGTTTCAGGTTAAGCACGGAAGGACCCTACAAGAGGGGCCCTACAAAAGTGCTAGTAGGATACCACTATCCTATAGTGGGTAATCCTTATTATCTTTTGTTTGAAATACTATAAAAATTATTGTGGGGTTATCTTCATCCCTTGCATTATTTTTGTACCCTTACCTGGAACCAAAAACAAGTATCAACATGTGTTAGCTTCGCAGAAGCTAAGTAAGCCAGGGCATCGTAGGATTTTCCCTTAAAAGGAAAAGAGCATAATCAATAACTTAATTATCAAAATGTTCTGGAATGTAACATGTAAATGTCGGCATCATTACAATAAGAAATCCATTATAATTACAATGCTTAGGATGTAATAAATAAACGACAATTTTGCTGTCAAACAAGTAAATGCATTTACATAAAAAAAACTAAGATCTATCCAGCATTGGAGTTATGATACATATGATAAACACTTAAACATAGTTGTAACTTGGATTAAAATTATTGATAACATAAAAACAAATATAATCATAAGTGCATTTGCAAAACTACAGATTTAGTATGTAACCTACCTAGTACTTGAAACATTTTATGTTTGTGGAAAAACATTACTCTAACTTTTATTGTAAAGTTTTATGATAATGACCAAGGATGCTCAAGGATGACTGTAAATGAATAATATTATTATTTAATAAATTAAAATAGGAGACACTCACCCAAAGAGACTATTGAAGATTGTTCACTGACCCACTGGGAGGAACGAAAATGGTGTAGAAAGCAATGGATAAGTGGCAGCATCTGCACTCACTTACTAGCTGTTGTAGGGGGAAGCTTCCCTAAAAATGTGGTCATGTTCCCCAAGGATGGTGGAACTGAGCAAGTGGCTGATTAAATGTGAAACTGACCCAAAAGACCTAGGAAATCTTTTATAGCCATCGAATTGAGCATAGGCTCACAACTTTTTCCTTTTGTTGTTAGAACTGAGCACATAAGAGATTCGACGAGGGGAAGCTAGGTAATGAGTTGCAGAGTAAGACTGTCTTACTGCTGAGTTGAAAAGTATTATGTATGCAAGTCTACATGATTGTTGAAGTACATAAGGGTGATATGTATGCCAGTCTTCATGATTGTTGAAATACATATGAGTAATTTGTATGCAAGTCTCCATGATTGTTGAAGTACAAAGAGAGTTTGTATGCAAGTCTTCTTTATTGTTGAAGTACAAACAAAGTGTCTTACTTCTACACAGTATCTTCGTCCTGGTGGTTAAGTGAACAAGCTCGGGGATCCAAAAGAAAGTAATCTTGGCTGCTTTATGGAGAAGGTTCGAAGGAACAGTCCTCTTTGGGTGTTTTTCCACCCTATTAGTTATGAGGTTCTACTTTGTTTTTAAATTATTTACTTCTAGACTACTGATCAAATTCTGGAAACTGTATTTGTATGTTATCATAGTTTTCAGATGTTTTCCTAGATTTTAGTTAGTTGTTAGAAGTGATAGGTTACTGAACTGATAAATTATTTCTGTACAATGCATGGATGAATAAATATTGGATAAATAAAGAATGATGAATAAATTTCTTCCTGTATTTTTCCTTTCACCATAGGTGATGTACTCTAGTACAGGAATATTTTTAATTAACATAGATTAGAGATGATAGGAAGATTTTAAGCAAAATAATAATTCTGTATAATACATTAGATATAGATTTCATTATTGTTTGTTGCTTTCATTAACACTTGTATGCTCAATATATATATTGTTTAATCATAAATAGATGATATTGAAAAATCAAGTAGCAAAGTCCATATTTAAATCATCATAGGTTTTTACACATAATTTACAAATATAAACCCTAGATTTGTAAACATTACGAATTATGTTAACATTTATACATAGATAGATTATCTTACACATAGAATGAAAAACATACAATAAAAAGCCTTGTATCATTGATACACAAAGAAGTTTCAATTATTTAAACAAAGTATACAAATGTATAATCCATATATTCATAAGTCGACTTTCCTTCTCTTAAACAAACATAGTATAGAGAGTAGAATATTTCCCATTTACAGAGCATAATTACTTATGTATTACACAGTATTAATACAAGCATCTTTAACAGAGATTCTAACTTTAAAACTCTAATCTAGTACAGTTTAATTCTTCCATTGAAACCAAAATAGTAAGTCGAGCTTAAAAGATAGTTCAGGGTCAAACCCTATAACGAGTTAACATCATATAACAATGTATTAAAATTATCAATGATCATCACCGTAATAATAGGCAGAACTATTGTAATATTTTAATAAGAGTTCGAGACCATAAGGGCTCACCCTGAGTTCGTAATACGAACCGGGTTGATACAACCCCAGGGTTGTCAACCAAAACTAAATACAGTTGGCATCCATATATGTAAACTATAAACAATAAATACAGTCGAATAACTGAAGTGATACAGAATGCATTAAGAATAGAGCTTGATGTCATCTAATGGATGCATCCTGGCCATCTTATTTAGACTGTTATCAAAAGAATAGTTTATTAAAAGCTCAAGGGTTCGAGTCTCAAGAGTGAGCTCGCCGAGTCGTAATATAAATTTATAAAACATTGGCAGGGTTTAGGGTTAAACCCTGTAGCAACCAAAACTATTAACATTACAAACTCCAAACTAACACAGTAATAAAAGCTAAATGTAGATTTAAGTAGGGCTTGGACCAAACTGGTCACATACCCATCATCTATTTTTAACTATCGAATTAATCACTGCCCCGAAAGCCTTGTTACAAATCACATTTAAAAATGATAATGTCGGAATGCATATACTGTAATAGAGTTATTATTTTCCAAACCTAGAAACTAAAAACCCAGAAAATTCTTTGGGTAACTGACAAATTTCACCATACAGTAATCTTTTCATATATTTACAAAATATCAACTAAATGATTCAATCCCAAATTATAATCATATCAAATAGCTAAGAGACAAATAGTAACAGTCTCGACAGAAAGAAGCTTAATGTCATAGCTTTCATTTAAAAATGTTGGTCGAACCCAACACCAACCTATACAAGCCACTAATCCATTTGGATGCCCAAAGGCTTACAAAATTATAAATACCAAATGCTGACAGTGAAATCAAATATGTTTACAGAGGAGACATCGTGGAGAAACCGAGGGCTTACCGTGGTATTTAAACCACTGGGGGTTTCCTTTATCTCAGTAATGTTGTGGCCGTAAGATTAAGAGGAGAACAGAGAGTAGCTAGAAAACTAGAAACCTCCTGCCAAAAACACACAAAGCAGTTAATACCCGACATATGATAAAATATAAACAAAAGACGTAAAATATTGAAACAAGTTCAAGTTGGTTCCATTCTTATCTCTTACAGAGAAAATGAAGTGCCATGAGCATAGCTTACCCTAGCAACCAAGGCCACGGTGATAGCATCACTTTGAATAATCCTGAAACCCTGAAGACCACTCTATATTTTAAAAAGCTTAATGTTGGAACTGTGCGTTTGTGCCCTTTTGGGCATGGCATCCAAGAGAGAGCTCGACTCTCCAAACCCTCACACAACAATAGGTAACAATTCCAAATATCAGCGAAGAGTTATGGTATTGTCCCTTACGTGGTAGCTCTTCACTAACCTTCATGTGGCTCATTAATGAGCTTGGTTGGCATCCACTACACATTCGATATTTACCCATAACCCTATAGTTTGAACATGTTGTTTTCCATCAAACTTCGATTCACTATTGCGCCAAGAACTTTGGTAGATTTGTTATAAACACTAATGTTAACCTTTGTTATGCCTTCACCTTGGGTAGAAGCCATTAGGGCTAGAACATCCAAACCCTTAGTTAGGGTCATAATAATAATTATTCTTGCAATTTAATTATATAGCTAGGTTATAACCTTAGCCCTTAAAATCTATGAAAATTTTAGCCAAATCATGCTTAAGAGTCCTACCTATAACCTGGACAGGGTAACGTAATATTCTTTAGCTTGAAAAGCTAAGTAAGCCTCACGACTGCTCCAGAACTCACTTGTCAATCAAAAAGGATGTACACATAATCAAATATTAATATAAAAACATATTACGACATAAGAATGACAAGCAATATAACAACGTTAACACAATAGATAAGTTATGGCTCTAAGACTTGGAGTGTTGAATGTCGACATAATCACATTATACATTTATTAGTCCATGACTTAACAATTTGTACATAATAACCAAACGATCAATGTTTTATAGAACAACGATGCAAATGAATTCATAAATACTCTCAAACCATATAGGAGACTCATAGTCCTACTCCAATGCCTTAAGGACAAAGAAATAAATGTCAAATTCATGATTATCATAATAGCATCGATAAATACATAAGACATTTATACTATAATAAGTTAAGAGAAGTTCTGCAAGTATAATGTTGTATTATGGACAGTAACATATAAATTACAGACATAGGAATGCATATTTATCTAAATGTTGTTAAGACACATTTAATGATTGACAACTATTGGCAAAACAAGCAAGTGTCACAATTAACAGTATAGTTAAGCAGTTAATAAAGATGATAAACATTCACATTTATACTTACGCACAGAAATTAATAGCGATTGTACTGCTTAGAAAAATTTGGAGATGTTATATAGTATCATTTTACGCTAATTACAAAATTTTAATTTTTGACGAAATTTTGGAGGTGTTACATGTGGTATCAGAGCGCAAGTATAAAGAAAACAAAATCTTTATCTCATGCAACAGAGCCAACATTAGCAACTTTTGTAAATCGAGAACAGTAATGAAATTAGGGCTCTTCCCAAACTTAACATTTCAACTTATCCACTTTTTCCAGAACACTTAAAAACATAAATCACAGTCGCGTAGAAATCCGGAATAACATATTCATGTAACAGTACATTACAGTAAGGATGCATGGTTTATCCATTATGGCTTCCAGCATTCGTATTTTCAAGCTAACCCTAAAACCTTTTAAGAACGAAACTACTATACCATCGTCTCATGACTTTTGAAATAGTAAAGGTTACAACCTGAAAGCAAACCAAACCCTACAGGACCATATCTTATACATAACAACGAACAGGATAATCGAGGACAGCCCGAGGCTTTCCAGGGTAGCTTCAACCCTGGCATTGAGGTTTCACTCCTATCAAAACCTTTAGCCCTACAACCGAGGCTTCCTCATTGTTTAAAACCCTGTCACCACAACATTCCAAAGCAATGTATTAAAACTTGGTTATATTCCAGTACAGTAAATAAAATGTGATCAAAATAATTTAAGTGGAGACCGAACCTTACCTCTACAAAGTTGTGGCCATGATTTTCGAACTAACCCTGCGTGAAATTTTTCCATAGCCATCAATCATCTCTACCGGGATGGACTCATTAAACCACTGTAATCCTTTCAAATCCTTGCACAGGGTGGAGTTCTCCACAGTCATGGAGGCCGATAGCTCTACAAGCTCGACTCTCCACAAGTCAAATGAATGAAAACTAATTCCATTACAAACCCTTCGAAGGTAGGGTTTATAGTTACACCATCAAGGAGCCGAGTTGGAAAAGGTTTCACGTGGCCTCATAAAGACATGCAACTGTCATCCACTTTAACTCAAATATTTTCATGCCCTCACTATAGTTTATGGTCACGTTTTAGAGTTAGATTAACACCAAGAAATCTATTTGCTCGAATCCCCTTTTTTTCTATAGTTTTAATGGCATGTTTTTATATCTTGGATCTTAACGTTTGAACCCATGAACTAGGTTAATTCCCTAGATCATCTTCACTTGAGTTATGCATAAGAAGTGCTAGTAGGATACCACTATCCTATAGTGGGTAATCCTTATTATCTTTTGTTTTAAATACTATAAAACTTATAGTGGGGTTATATTCATCCCTTTCATTATTTTTGTACCCCAAAAACAAGTATCAACATGTGTTATCTTCGCAGAAGCTATGTAAGCCATCACAGGATTTTCCCTTAAAAGGAAAAGAACGTAATCAATAACTTAATTATCAAAAAAATTTGGAACGTAACATGTAAATGCCAGCATCATTACCATAAGAAATCCATTATAATTACAATGCTTAGGATGTAATAAATCAACGACAAGTTTGTTGTCGAACAAGTAAATGCATTTACGTAAAAAAAAAAACTAAGATCTGTCCAACATTGGAGTTATGATACATACGATAAACATTTAAACATAGTTGTAACTTGGATTAAAATTACTGATAACATAAAAATGAATATAATCATAAGTGCATTTGCAAAACTACAGATTTAGTATCATTTTACGCTAATTACAAAATTTTAAATTTTGACGAAATTTTGGAGGTGTTACAACATTGAATTACAAGGTATGAAATGCAACCATATGATCTCAGCTTACCAAACTCTTAAGCTATGGTTTACGAGGTCATTACCCACATTACATGATTCGAATCCTGAGTTCATATTTGATAGCATAACCGAGATTTGTACACCATTTAAAATATCTTGTATTAAATTAAAACTCTTATGTATTAAATATGTTACTGGCTTAGCATTAATGCATGGCCCATCTTAGTTAACACAGGACCACTAAATACTGCCAACTCAGCTGGGATTTGGTGAAGCCATGTGATGGCTTGATCACCGTAATAAGTATTGGTTCCTTGTGTGGCAATGTTGTGATTGTAGATCACGATCCTTGGGATCGTAACTAGATTCCTCCAAGGTTTAGTTATGCTGTGAGGCAAGGTAAGTTAATTTGTTACTTGGTAGTGCAGCGTTATGCTGCTGCGATGAAGGGTGGATCTGTGAAGAGCTTACCCAACCCTGTTTACACCATGGTGAAAATTAACAAGCTTTAAAGCTGTTATGGCCTCTCTGCGCAGATCTTACAAGGGTTTTCCCTCAGACCATCAGGTCTTTGGTTCACGGTGTGACTCTGTGGTTTCACTTGCTAAGAATTTGGATATCTTAGGGATCTGTCAGAAAGTGTTAAGTGTTAAACTTAAATCCCAATGGGATTCATTGGAATCCAATGCTGACCATGAGAAATGGAGCTCTCAGCAACTCTGTTTGACCTTCATGGTAAGTCAAGAAATGTCAAACCATATTGTTTTCATTATGTTAAGCTTTGACACTAGCTGTAGCTTGTGTTTCGCAGAAGTTTTGCTTTACATTTCGTTTATTTATTTTGAATATAACAATACTTCTTTGTATTGTGTGTTTTGTAGGGAGAACATGTTATGTCGCAACCTTAGGGGACACGCTGGCCACCATAACCCTAGTAAGCATTCTCCCATTAAACGTGTTATGGTTTATTTAATACTTATTAATTCTTTAGACCCTAACTTGCTCGTTAACAATGCTTGCATGTGGTCTCATGGTCGTGGCTACTATTTGGGCGTTTAAGCCAGTACACGTAACTGGAATCTCCACAACAGTACGTTAATCGCTTACTGATTCAAGCTTATGCGTGGGCTGATACAACCATAGCAAATTTAAGGGTTTACTTGTTTAATGAAGAAAGTTCCTGTCGGCTTGTTCTATTTCTTGTATTAACAACACTTTGAATACTTTCAACCTATGGAACTGTTAACACCCAAAAAGTGCTCACTAGCTCATTTCCTTATTCACATGACCCATTTGTCCACTTTTCCACCATTTGAGCCTCTAAAGCCATCAAAAGGTCACCAAAAGACCATAATACACCCCTTTTTCCCCTCAAAATGAATATTTTTCCTCAAAAAGCATAAAAAGACCCTCAAAAAGGGTCCAGAATTCCCAAAAATATTAAAAAGGGAATAAAAATATTCAAAATATTCAAAAAAGGAAAAAGGAGGGAAAAGGTACCTAAACCATGTTGGTCAATACCATTGGTTTCCTCAAAACCATAATGGTATTCCCCACCACCAAAAACTATAAAAAGGTGGTAGGGACTCCTCACTTTCCATCCATCCATCATCCTATCCTCATGCTGTCAAAATCTCTAATGAGTTCTTGACCATTGTAGCAATCTTGGAGAAGAGACCATTGGAGCCTGGAGCATCTCACCCTTGGAGCTGCTCAACACCACAAATCCTGACCATTTGAGGTGTGATAATACAAAACATTCTTTTATTTCTTGTTCTTTCTATGAATCATTTTTAGATTTATTTGTTATATGCACATGCTAGTTTAGATTTAGATTTAATTTATAGTTGTTTTTGCTTTCAATATTGAAACTTCTATCACATTGTTGGTAGGTGCCCATTGCACAAAGCTTGGTTGCAAAACCAAGCCAACAGTTTTTGGCGACTGGCTTCGAATTCTTAGATCTCAGTTTTTTGCTTTAGATCTTAGTTTTTCTTAGTTTTAATCATTTTTATTCATAGATCTGCCATCCTAGACAGCAGATCCATTGTTGTTCTAGATCTTGGCCCCTTCTATTGCCATTAACAGCCTGAAATTTCCATTTTCGGCATCCGTTTTTCGGCTTTCGCCTCGTGGTTTTTTGCCCGACAGTCACACGGCTCATCGCGACCTCGCGGCTTTTTTCAGCGCGTCTTTCGTCCATTTTACGCGTTGCACATCGTGGCTTTGCGGCCATTTTCCGCACTGCACATCGCGACTGTGTAACCTAAACCCGCGCTGCACATCGCGGCTATTTTCCCAAAACCCGCAATGCAATTTTTTTTAATTCGGCCAATTTTTTGAAAATTATTTTTGCTGTATTTTTTGCCCATTTAGCATATTTTATAGCATTAATTTTTCTACATTTTTACAGCCACATTAAATCTTTTACTATTTAGAATGCTCCATTAAAAGTCTTTTTAAAAATTTTCAGTAATTGAAAGAGAGATTTTTTTGCATTTATTTAGATCAAGGTTTTACTGTTTATTTGCTCGATACTTTGCCCAAGCAACTTTTAAGAGATCCATTTATTTCTTGAAATATTTATGTTATTTGATTTCCTTCAAATTATTTCAAAGATCCATTATTTTTGAATAGTTTTTTCAAGCATTTACATTTCAAAAATGCCTTTATTTTATGCAAAACTGGAAGCGTCTTTTCTTTCATTTGTAATCAATTGCCCAAGCGAGGCAAATCAATTTCAGTTTAAATACCACACTTGCACCCACTCTGCCACATAATTTAAATTGAGCCTTAAAATTTACCTTAAACTCAACAAACTTTTAACCCCACTTGGGGAGCACTTAAAACAATTTTGTAGTTAGGTAGAATTGAGGGGATAGGTGTTCCAATAACACCCCTCAATTATTACATTTGAGACATAGTGGTTGTCCTCTACGGTACCAAAATCTCTTATAATTTTGACACGGTTATCAACCAATTTATTGGGAAGGCCTCTCCCTTAGGAGGGTTGAAGTAGCCAAACTGGTTCCGGAAGTCTGAGTGGAATACCGCAATCCATTCAGTAACCGAAGGATACCTTTTGAAGTTCTCGGTGTACACCCAAGAGGGTGTACAGCGGCGATAGAACCAAAATGTAGATTCACCCAACCGAACATGTCATGAAGGGGTTATCCTAGTTGCCACTCTTTACGATTGTCTACCCGGTATCCCTCCCGGTAGGGGGATATCTAGCCATTGATTCAACACTCTATATTGTCTGACTTGGATTTCATCAGCTTGCAGAGGATATCATTTGTTGACTCACAATACTTCTAGTTAGGTGTTTGCATGATACATTACCCACCTTTGGTCTAGTAACACCCCTTTTTTCTAAAAACTGTTTGACTTTTGGTATTCTAACCAATTTTGTTGCATCCCTCCACTTATTATAGCACAGCTGCTATAATAAGTGCTTTTTGAGGTTGGTTGTTGGCCTGAGAGCCTTTATTTTTTCACTCCCCTCTTGCACTCATTGTTGCATTAGGGTTTTGAGTTTTTTACATCACCACCTTACACTAAAATTTTTAAATATTTCTCACCATTGAGAATTTAAAACGATCTCGTCGTCTTCAGGGTCAACCCCCTCAGTTCGGTACACTTGGCTCTACACGTCATAGACGTAGAGCCTTATCCCTTGACTCGACACGTCATCGACCAAACACACAGTCATCCGATTCTGACACACCTCACTTCACATTTGATTCTGAGGCTGAATCTGAAAACCCTACTGAAATATCACCAACCAACCCCATGGCTGGATCACCATACGATCCCCTTTTCACCAGTACTATAGGAGATACATCAACAAACCCTACTACTACTGTGCCACCCATGATAACAACAACCCCATTAGGCATGCCTAATATAGGGGCCATTCCCCCTTTAGGTATGCCCAACACAAGGTCACCACCTGTTATGGGTATGCCCAACATAGGGGTCACACCCCCTCTCATTACCACAACCCAGATCCCAGGAATTCCTGGCACTATTTCTAACCCCTTTGCAACCCATGTTGCACTTGGGAGCGCTGGCCTTTCCCACACCACATCGGTTGGAGCACACATACCTTCCATACCTAGCATACCCTTAGGGGCCACTCGACCACTACATAATGCTACCATTAACAGTTATGTCCCAGTCACTACATCACACCCCTCGACCAGTCTACCATTTATGGAAAGTTTGAATTTGCCAGACTTGGCAAGACTAACTAATGATCCTATTATACATGACCCCACTTGGCCCCCCATGCCCAAAAAGCTTCCCTCGGACATCCCGAAGTTTGAAGGAAAACCTGGGGAAGATCCCCAAAACCACATAATGTCATTTCACCTATGGTGTTCATCTAACCCCATAGTGGATGACTCCATTAGACTAAGACTGTTGCAACGAACGTTCACTGGCTCTGCAGCCAAGTGGTACATTGAACAACCACATGGGACCCACCATACATTTACGTCCCTCGCCTCCACTTTCGTTCAGTTTTTTAAGCTACCTGTATGCTATGATGCAGGAGTTGAAATACTGTTGTCTTGTAGACAAAACACAGCTACCCACATCACCGACCATATCCATGAGCGGCGCAAGCACCATATCCTCTGCAAGATAAAACTGGACAACCGTATATTTTTGGATTGGTTTCTCAAATCACTCCTGCCCCTCATAGCCAAGGATGTAGCTTCTGAACAACCCCAGTCGGAAGAAGAAGCCATTCTAAAAGCCCAGTAGTTTGATCTGATCTACGCCCAGTGTGGCTACCTGTATACCATTTTACCTGACACTCCCCGTGGCGATTACTCCCAAACTGACGCGCCGGGAGAATCCCGCGCCGTGGACAAGTTGCGTCCCACAACCAACCATTTTCCATTATGAGCAATAATAACGGCCCCGATCTTTCGCGGGCCACATCTCACTCCAGAGCTACAACTTCGTATGCTCCCATGGCCCACCCCCACCACACTCATGGACCCCCATGTCCACCACAGTGTTATGGTCATGCACCTTCAGCCTATCCACCTCTGGTTGCACCCCCTACGTATTACCATCAGCAGGCCACACATGCTCCTGTTCACTCACAAGCCCCAACGGCTTATTTCCCACCACAGGTATTCCTTGCTTCACCACAACCTCCAATCGCTCAGACTTATCCTCCAAACAACAACAACGCTACCCCCTCCAACCAAAACCCTGATCGACCACCGAAACAGGGTAAGAACCCTAATTTACGAACAAACCACCCATGTTCCATATGCGGGGTATACGGCCATTATACATACACTTGCCCCCATTTGGGGCGAGCACGCCAACTGTGGTCTGATGACGCCCAACGCCAAGGGCATGCGACACAACCAGCGCCACCTCCTCAACCACAACCCATGGTGCTGCAGAATCCTTTGCCCACACAAGGAGTGGCGAACACTCGTCCGTTGGATCCTCCTCAAGGAACCACAACATCACAACAACAAATCACATATGCTGCACACACAAACCAACCGATGGATTCATGTAGTCATCATCTCCTTATTATGTCATCATCTAACATGAATCTCCAAACGCGTCAAAACCCATACGCCCCCACTGCACCTAAAAATATTCTCCCTATGATTGAACAACCAGTTCAAAATGCACCTACATCGTTCGTCTCCACAGTTAGACCCGGATTATACTCGGAATCACCTATGACTTCCACATTCCAATCCATCCCACCCCCTTTGAATATAACTGAGATATCTGATTTGTGCACCCTCTCACAGAACACACAGGTACCAAACCAACAGCCCCCTTTACTCCCGCAACCACCCTCAGTGCCAACTCATGTAGGAGCCACACTAATTCATACTATCCCATTCTTATTTCCCCCTTTAGGCGTCATCAGCACACCAGTCATGGCTACACTTAATCTCCCAGGATTAACATTAGGACTACCTATGTGGTACCTACCTGCCCCAACCTCTCCTCCAACACCGAATGTCATTTTACAACTGGTGCAATCCATCAATACTTCTAACCGTCCACCCCCTGGTGTAGCAAACATCCAGAATCGACCACCTCCAACAGCGGCCACCACATCAACATCCAATTATACTCCCCCACCACTTCGAAACACTGGGGGCAGAGGTCCACAAACCTACACCACTGGACCCACAACTCGCACCCCCCCAGCAACCCCCAAATTGGTGAAGAATCCCCCAACAAACCGCATACCCCCCAAGTTCAATTTGTGCAACGACATAGGCCATGCCACCCATCAATGTCCACAGTTACCAGCACTTCAAGAACACATGAATATGTTGGATGACGACACGAACGTTCCAGTAGTCAAACTAGAACTCCCCCCTCAACCTCGTGATAAATCATTGTGCACAAACCATCCTTGTGCAATATGCGGAATCTACGGCCATTATTCACATCACTGCCCCGATCTCCCAGATTACAAAGCATCACTGTACGAGTTGAATAACGTCGACCTAGAGATATCCCCTCTTCTCATTGAGGAAATTCATCCCCCACCATCTTCCTCCTCGGAAGAAATTAACACCATTTACACAATTTCCACTAGATACCCCTCTGTCCAGTCGGCCCCTTCCATTGATCCCTTTGACACACATGTTCAACCCTTTCAAATCGACGAGGAAACCACATGTCCACAACATGGGGGCAGGCCCAAAACCTTGCCTACTCATCATCATCGTGATTCTCGTCGGAGATACTGGGGGCATCCACCCCACAAGGGGAATCCCCCATCATCATATCATCACTTCAGTATGCCACCACGGCCCACAGCCTCATGGTACACCCCCCCTCCAGTATTTGGTCAATGCCCTCTTGATCCCTCTCTAAGACAACATCTGCACCGCATTGACACCTCTGAGTTCGGGGACATAATAGATTACCTCGAACCTAGGATAGGGGGCATGATCAATCATTTTGACCCTACCCCATCACCTCTATCTCAACACCTCAATGAGCCCATTGTTCAAACCAACACATATGTGATCCACAATCACAAACCCCATGCACATCATATGGGGGCAGGTCATTAACCCTGCTCACTTTTTCACATTCGTGATCTCAACCATTTTTGAGGTCACGTGTCACTTGTATATTTGAGTTGATTTGATACACATAGTATTTCGCCCCCATGGGTCATCATTTCTCCCCACCACTACATCCTTGGCTTGGTGGGGTCACCTTCATTTGTAGCAATTTTTTAAACTAGTTATTTCCTTTGACCATTCCGGAGTCCTTATGACCTCCGTTTTTCGCACCATTTGCACCGCAGGATTCATATTTCCATGCCCGTGATGATGTTTGAGACCATTTCTCGCTCTCACACCCATAATTTTTGGGAATTTTTACAAAATGCCACTTATCGCCTCGGTTTATGTGCCACATCGGCCGTCATCCATTTTTGACAAGTTTGATATCATCGGATTAAGTTTTCCACGCTCGTCATGATGCTTGAGATCATTTCTCGCTCTCACCTCCAGATTTTTTGGGCATTTTTCCCATGCCCCCTCGTCGCCTCGGTTTGCATGCCATATCGGCCATCGTCTATTTTTTACAAGTTTGATATCGTCAGATTCAGTTTTCCATGCTCGTGATGATGCTTGAGATCATTTCTCGCTCTCACCTCATAATTTTCATACATTTTTTCAAAATGCCACTCATCACCTCGATTTGCGTGCCACATTGGCCGTTGCCCCTTTTTGACAATCTTTATGTCACTGGATTCAGTATTCTGCACTCATGATGATGCTTGAGACCTTTTCTCGCTCTCATCAATCCCTTTTTTTTTGGTATAGTTTACCCCTTTTTCGGGCCGAGCAATCCCTTTTACGAAAAAGGCACTTAGGGAGTTTTTGTTAAGCTCTTTTCTAACTCCTAAAACAATGAAAAGATCGTCGAGCAACCTTGCTTCCTTTCATGCTCGCTAAACGTATCTGAAAGGGTGTCTACATGGTATAAGTTTACCCCTTTTATGGACCTTGTAGACTAATTACGAAAAATGAATACTCTAGTCACATCGGCTAGAAGAGTTCTCCATTTGCATCATTTTATGCTTTTTGGGGCCTTGGAGACTAACTTACGAAAAAGAACACCAATGGAGTCCACTTACCACTTTCAGACTCTCTAAACATGAAAGAAACCACGAGCAATCACCATCCTGGGCACGTAAAAACCCACAGGATGGTACTCACAACCACTGCAGAGTCTTCTTATCATTTTCAGACTCCTCAAAAATGAAAGCACCCATGAGCACGAATAGTCCTGGGCTCACAAAATCCATAGGACAGTACCATTTCAGAGCACACTTTTATCCCTTCTTGGAGCT
The DNA here is from genome assembly GCA_027924585.1 of Larix kaempferi. NCBI lineage: Eukaryota > Viridiplantae > Streptophyta > Pinopsida > Pinales > Pinaceae > Larix > Larix kaempferi. Next base: position 14,200,050 of record BSBM01000123.1, on the reverse strand, counting down.
CATTAAAACTACAAAGAAGGACCCAATGGTGCTTCTCGGTGCCACAACAGATCACATCTACTCATATGGCAGCTTCCCCATTTTGGTCGCCTTTGTTTAGAGTATTCTGCAGTATGTCACCCTGAGAATCCCTCGACAACACCCATCAGCTTGACCCCCCAGAGTCAATACATACCCTTCAGTCCCTAAAAGCTATGATCCCCACACCTACAAATCAGTTCCCTACGCTGCCAGGTCAACCATGTCATCATGCTCTGAACAAAGGAAGTTTGAGTCTACCCACTCTATGACCCCAGTTACTTTCCATCCCCACAAGTATGTCAGTCCTACCATCAGTACTACCACACTTCAGTTCTACACCTCATGCTCCTATCAAGGAAACATCATTTCCTTGTTAGTTGCTGGTCTCCCTCTGTCGACGACACCCAAATTTATTCCAGAGGATAGACCTAGAGGTCCCTGTGTCTTGGACTCATCATCATTTATGATGAGTGCCTATGAATCATTTCGAGAAGAGTCCTCAGTGCCTCTCCAAATGGTTGTTTCTCACATGCTTGACTTCAACACCTTGATCGCATCGTTGAGACTCGCACAGGGTATTGGTCCTTTCAGTTATTTGTTGAAGACCCCGGATACCACCTGACTCTTCCACATTTAAAAGTCTACTTATGGAAACAACCAGTTACATTTTTCCTATAGATATCCGGGTTGCACATGGCGACAGTATTCAGATGAACCCCAGTTTTATACTCCCTCGAGTATACAGTTACTTATACTCCTCAGAGTTGACTCGAATTCAGTTGACTCCCGACAAATGTTGGACACCTTTAGATTCACCAGTTCATTAACCCTTCTGAGACCTTGTTCAGAACGGTTGTCGCTTTATTCCAGTGTATCAGTTATTGAGATCAATCATGTCATGATCATGAGTACATCCCAAAATAGTGTCCCCTTTGGACCATCATGATGTACCAACAGATTTTTTATGTATTATTCAGGTCCCCCTTCTTGGGACTAATTGTTATGTATATGTCTTGATACGAGCATGGGTATGCCCGCCTCGTCCATTATCAGATATTATTCCTCATTTAAATTGCGGCCATGTAATATTTTTTGTTTCTGTAGCTTCCAAGGGTCGTGGATCTAGTCTCCAACCGGTCTCTTCTCCTCCCCAAACCCTAGAAAAAATACAAAAGAACTATGATGTCTATCGGCCATACGATGAGCTCCTACCCTCACACATTAAGGGGCAATCTGTTAACACCCAAAAAGTGCTCACCAGCTCATTTCCTTATTCACATGACCCATTTGTCCACTTTTCCACCATTTGAGCCTCTAAAGCCATCAAAAGGTCACCAAAAGACCATAATACACCCCTTTCTCCCCTCAAAATGAATATTTTTCCTCAAAAAGGGTCCAGAATTCCTAAAAATTTTAAAAGGGGAATAAAAATATTCAAAATATTCAAAAAATGAAAAAGGAGGGAAAAGGTACCTAAACCATGTTGGTCAATACCATTGGTTTCCTCAAAACCATAATGGTATTCCCCACCACCAAAAACTATAAAAAGGTGGTAGGGGCTCCTCACTTTCCATCCATCCATCATCCTATCCTCATACTATCAAAATATCTCATGAGTTCTTGACCATTGTAGCAATCTTGGAGAAGAGATCATTGGAGCCTGGAGCATCTCACCCTTGGAGCTGCTCAACACTACAAATCCTCACCATTTGAGGTATGATAATACAAAACATCCTTTTATTTCTTGTTCTTTCTATGAATCATTTTTAGATTTATTTGTTATATGCACATGCTAGTTTAGATTTAGATTTAATTTATAGTTGTTTTTGCTTTCAATATTGAAACTGCTATCACATTGTTTGTAGGAGCCCATTGCAAAAAGCTTGGTTGCAAAACCAAGCCAACAGGAACCCGTACGGCTCTGTATTTGTGATTTTATTTATACAAAGTAATTTAAAGATTTATGCCCTTCGACATTCAAACCCTGAGTTGTGTTTATGTGAGCCATTTGGCTTTGTTGCTTAAGTCTTGTTTTAAAAGAAGGTAGTGCATTACTGTTTATGTGTTTCAACTTCAACTCTTAAGTGGCCTTATGGCACTGTTAAAGTTTTTTATTTAGCTTATGGTTCGAACAAGCCTTATGACCATGTTATGAACCATGCAACTGTGAAGAAACATAATGCAATGAGACCTAGGAGTCTGACAACTCTATTTAAATTAAGTTTGTATTTATTTTTTAAACCATACGAATCTCGTATTTATCCTTACGGCTTTAGTAACACGGTTTCATGCTATTTCCTCAACCTAGCATGCAACGCATGCAAGCTTAATAGCTTTGTTTGCAAATAGAGTTGATTAGTTTGACTTCTATGAAAATTGTGTTTGGAAATACAATGTATTAGACCTTTGATTAAATGCTTATGTGATGTATTTAAAGTGTGGCCTCTCAGCTCTGTATTTATTCCTTGGAATCTTATGACTTGATCTATATAGTTGTTCGTGATGATATGCTTCTATTATACAATATATTTGAGCCTTACGGCTATGTGTATGATTATAGTCTGTTATTATGGATAATATGAAGACATTTAAGCTCTGTATATAAAATATACATAGTATTATATTCTATCAAACCCTAGCATGTTATTTTATTAAATGTGTGTATTAAACTAGAACCTGTAATGGAGTGTTTTATTATAAACCCTAGTTCTGTTTTATCAAAGAACAGAGATAAAGTATTATTCACATTAATTCTATATACAGTAATATAATTATAACATTTTAGATGTAAAGAGTATTGATAATAGAACATAATAGAATACTTTTAGTTTTATAAACATCAATCCTATCTACAGCAGTATAATTTATAAAAACTATAGATTCATATATAGAGAACATTAATGATAGAAGAAAATAGGATGCTACAGATACATTCTTCAATATGAAATAAATCGTTTACATAACATATAAATGATATATACAATTTATTATTTGCTAATCATTCTACACAGTAATTAATAAATAGATAATAATAAAATGTGCAAAATACTACTGAAACAATAATAGAACCTGACTAAAAGAACAGACCGAATCCAATTTGAAGTTCGACGTTCCTCCCAACCAATCTTCCAGAACATCCAAGATTTCTTGTTATGAAACCCTTGATCCTATTTGTTGGACCGCAAGGACCAAGACAGCTAAAGCAACCCAGAACTATCACTCAGTTCTCATTCTCATCTCAACAAAATAATTTCCCTCTTCCATCCAAGCCTCCTGCTTGTCAAATGGGAATTTCTTAATAAATAATTTCCTATGACTTAGGTCTATCATGATCCTCCTGCTCTAGAACCTCCATCTGGAGTTTTGACCTTAAAAATAGGGATGATGCCTCCTGCACCTCTTGAGGTATTAATTAGTGGTTATCACCACTATGGGAAATATTCCCAACACATGTCATTCCTATTTGTGGTCCAACAAACACTCTTTGAATAGCTACTTCAGATTGGATTCTCCTGTTTTTATTTATTAAATAATAAAAATAATACAATATCCTCAAACAAGTGTCTTTGACCACATTTGGTCAAATAATTGTTCCACAATAATTAAAAACATTATTACAAAGTATTTAAACTTTAACTAAGGTTCTGGTGGTATTACATGTTGGAATATTAAATATTCCTATCTATGTCATTTAAATACATTGGTAGCATTAATTAATCATTTATGATTAATTCCTATGTATTAGACTAGATAATTGCCATTTGAGCCATTGTGTGGACCACAAGGCAACTTTGGGGGGACCACAAGACTTCCAAGTGTTGACCACAAGCTTCCTAGACCACATGGGCACATTTCTATATGATTATGGATAAGATTCTAGTGGAAAAGGCGCCTCACTGCTTTTTACTACTTTTTACCCTAGGGGGAAAAGCTAGTCAACTAGGGAAACTTGTTTTTGGGACCACACATCCTCCATGGTGTTTATTATTTCCATTTTTGGGATTTGACATTTGTTTTCATCACACATCAGCTATAGGTCACTAATTCATACATTCGTGATCCTTTGGAGTGACTTGGAGAACACACTTGCCACCTAGGGGAGATTTGTACAGTTTTAGTAAGTCTGATGATATGAGGATCCAAATGGCATCTTTATCCATTCGAATATCTATTTTAATGTTATATAACATCATCCTATTACTTTCAAAGGTTGGCTAATTTATTTTATTCATGAGAGTTAATACAATTTGTATTTATTTGTGAGTAATTTTCTGTGTCTTTGACTAATTGTGTGAGATCTTTGTGAGAGTGTGTAATTTCTTGATCAGATATTGGTGTGAAGTAAATTTCACATGGTATCAGATCTATCAATCTATTCCTTTCTCCTTCTATTGTCTTGCAGGATCCAACCAGTCTCAAGGAGGACGCAGTAATTCATCCACAAGGTGCATTCTACCATCAAGAAGGCGTAGGAAGCAAGCTTTGGGCACACCCAAATCATTCCAAAATTAATTTCAGAACTTCCATGGATCAGTCACATCATATCATCCTCACTCCATTCAATTATTTTGACTGGAAGGAACAGATGGAGATCATACTAAGGAGCAAAGGGCTCTACAAGGTGACTATGGAAACTCAAGTTGAGCCAACCTCAGCAGTTGAGAAATCAGAGTGTGCATAATCGAAGAGATGAAGCTTATGGGATACTGTGTCTCACTACATCCACGGAAATTCTATTCCATCTCAATGGTCTTACCTCTCCTTGAATTTTGGCTGAAGCTTCAAGAATTGTTCGGAAAGACCGATGAATTAAGAGGCCACCAACTGGATAATGAACTAGTTTCATTGAGTCCACAGAATTTCGATAAGATACAAGATTTCTTCTCCAAATTCAAATCACTTGTGTTGTAGTTGAAGCAATGTGGTATTGAAAAAAAATATTAGCAATTAGTTTTGGCCATTCTCTCCAAACTTGGCCCCTACTACTCAATCTTTGTCTCGACCTTCCATTCCACAAGGAAGGAAATTAAAAATTGGAAGAGCCCAACACTTTCAGAATTCATGGAGTCTTTGACAAAAGAACAAGAAAAATTGGTCTTGATGGGAGGCATTAAAAATCCATCCAAAGACCAATGTCTGAATGTTGGAGATTCAAAGGGTTTGAAATGGAAGAGTAAGGGCAATTTCAAGAATCCCACCGGTGAGAGGAAAGACAAGTAGAAAGTTAATGAAGACTCTTCGAATTTCAAGAGGAATCCAAATAAAAAGAATGAGAGGACAAAGTGCAATTATTGCAGCAAGGAATTTCATCCTGAAATCTCTTTCATGAAGAAGACCATTGACCAAATGGATCAATTCCTGGAGAAAGCCAACATTCCTCTTCCAGAGAGCGCGAGGAGGAAGGATGGAGGACAAAATTCTGATGACAAGGAGAGAGTACATGCACTAATGGCAATCACATCCAAGCCTACCTCATTCATTATTGATTCCAGATCTTCAATACATATGGTGTCTACAAGTAAGTTTTTCACCTCACTTCACTCTTCCAGTGGTCCAAATATTCTATTGGGTGACAATTCTGAAACATCTAGCAAAGGCAAAGGTAGCATAGATCTCGAGTTTGGTTCATTCAATAATGTCTTGTATGTTCCTAGACTTGCTTCAAACCTATTGTCAGTCTATCAGATGACCCATACATGGATTTCCAAGAGAGTAACTATTGATGTATTTGTAACTTCGGAATGTATTTCATATATGTATATTGTATTCCCATAGAGATGTTATTATTCCTCTATACGGAAGTGTTTGTATTCCTATAGAGATGTTATTATTCCTCTACACGGAAGTGTCATCATTTATATTGTAAGTGTCGTAACTTATACTTGATGGGTTATTAGACCACCTTGGTGGGGTCAGCCCTGTATAAGTCATGTGGGTCAAAGGGTTATTAGACCACCCTATTGTGGGTTGGCCCTGTCAGCATTATGTTATGTGGTTAAGAGGCCAACCTAGTAAAGGTTATTAGGCAAGTCAAGTCATGTATAAATAGAGTGCGGGAGGCACTCTATTTGATCATTCAATTTCTCACTCATACTCTCATTGGAGAGTGGTGCACTTGTGGAGGAGGATAAGCTGCTGCTAGGAGAAGACTATCTCTTATGCTTGGGTTGTGTGATTGCTCTATCTATGTCTGAGGAAGTTGCGGGGTTTTTCACCTTCTTGGTTTTCCCCGGTGAAACTCTGTGTCTCTTGTGTGCTTGCATTATTGTGTCCATGATTGATATGTTGTAGATATGTTGTACATGTTATTCTCTTAGTTAAGATCCTAGATCAGATTGAAATTTCTGAAAAACTAACATGGTATTAGAGCTAACCTGAAAGAAGGCATGGTATGGCATTTATGACACGTGTTGCACTTGCGAAGCTAGGGCTTGATATAGCAAAAACCAGTCATCATAGAAATTTCTCTATAAATCCATTTCGGAGAGGTTTCAGGATTTGAAACTCTTACGGGTCGAATATAAGATCCTCATGTACCTTGTGTCTGAAGAACAACTTCTAATTCGTTGTACTTTGTGTTTTATGGTCTGTACAATCTAGGGTTTCTGCCTCTTCTAGATCTTAGTCATAAACAGGTGACCTAGGAAAAAAGGTCACAACTTGGGATAGGAAGCTCCAAATGAAATTTCATAAAAAGTGACAGGTAGGGAATGGACTGTAGTTTCACAGGTAAGGTTTTCAGAGGCTGAAGTTGAACCAGTGACATGAGGCACGATGTACAATTTCGCTCTCCTGTTTTATCCCATAAACAGGTCACGTTGCGACACTTGGCATAACTCTCTCTCAGAGAATCCAATTGAGGTCAGAACTATGGGTTTGGAAATATGACAGGTCGGGCTACCATAGGTCAAAGTTTCAGACCCTTTGGATACGTAATTTCTGAGTTACACCAGAAAACATTAGGTGCATATTTCTGTCAAAACAGAATTGGATTTTGAGAACCTTCATTCATGGCTCCGGGAATTAGGGTTTCGGAGAAAGTTGGTATTTTTGTAATCGGAGACCATGGCTGAATGCTACTCATCAAAATCGAAATTTAGATACCAAGATAAAAAAAATTGGTTGGGTAGAAGGCCGGGCTTGATCAAACCCTAGTTCGGGACTTTAATCGGAAGAGTGAAAAATTAGGGCTTCTACAAAAATGGGAATTTTTGAAATCTGTGACCATAGCTCGAAGCTCCTTGGAAAAATCAAAGTTTAGAGCTTTGGATCAAACTATTTGGTTGGGTAAAGCTCTGGGAAACTCAAACCCTAATTCAAGGTCCTCCATAGTGAATCCGGAAGATTGAAAAGCAAATTTGAGGGGTGAAACTTTGCAGTTTTGAAATTCTGAGTATACCAGGTTGATCAGCTCATCAAGGTGCATCTTTATATCCTTTCAGAAGTTTGAAATTCAAAGTTTGAATTTTTAGGGTTTCCCTGACAAACCCAAATCCAACTCCAGATCTAGTTTCTACAAATCAAGTGGATTGGGTTAATCCTAAAAGAAAATGGATTGGTCACCTGCATAAGTGAAGAAGTTCATGTTTCAAAGGGAGATGAGGCTAAGGCCTTACATAAGAAGATTACAAGCAATCTCGATAGGTATGACTCACAGGTATGTTTCGAAATCTATTCATGATTAAGTTTATGGTATGTTTGTCTTCATTAAGGTTAGTACAATCTTGATTAACTTTAGACTTGTCGTATCACCTTAATAAAATTATGAATTCATGATAGAAGATATTCATTGATTATGGTTTTGACACTTATGATTGTACTAATGCATTGTGGTGTTGTATGAGGTTGATGTTGTCTGCTAACATGAAAGGTACATCAAGAAAGACAAATCATGTTCTAGTTCAAGAACATATGACCATGGTGACATGAAGACAAAGGTTCATCCATTGCCATGGATCACATAGAAGATCTACTTACGAGGTATGTATAACTTGGTTCTATAATGGTTAACCTATGAGATATGCAGGTTACGAGAACAAGTCACTTAAGAGAACAAGAAGACATCATGTGGGTATGTTAGACAATAACCAGCTAACATATTAATCCAGGTATGTTTTTTTCTATATCAAGTTAGAATCCTACCTTGTGTTAGAGTCTCTTATATAAGTATACATGGCATGATTGATAATGATTATTCATTGAAGTTAGTAATCATGGGTTTAGGAATATTATGCTTCTTAATTTGATTGATGATATGACTAACCAGAAGAGTCCTATGGTCAATAAGAATATGCATGAGTAAAAGAAGTATTCCATGAAACCTTGAATACTAATGTTTATTGTCTGTGTTTGAAATGATCATGACTATACATGTTTAAGATTATGTTGTTTTAGTATCTATACTAATGAATGTATCATTATGTATGAGATCTTGAGGATGGCACAATCATGACACTAGTGCACACTTAAGCATGCATAGTGGTCCAGGATGAATATAAGTCCAAGGACAGGTAATCCAGGAAGCAAAGATCAAGAGGGAGCACACTTCAGTAGTTCTTGCAAGGAAGCAAATATTGAGAGGGAGTCCACCCTACAAACCAAACAAAGATAAGTATTTGAATTGTCATTTCTTGCATATTTGTTTGTTTAAATAATATTGTTCAATGATGTATATGCCTATGTTCCTAGACTTAGGGTGTGTATTACGCATATTAGAATAATTGCATTAATGAACAATACACTACTAATATGCATGTGATGGGTAAGTGGCCTATGGCACTGTACAACATTTCATTGCTACTTATCTAGAATGAAACCTCTTTGCTGACATGTTGGGAGTTGTGCACACTCTTAACAATGTTCTGGTAGAGATTGGAAGGCATCTAGAAAGTTACGGGATATGGATAAATGTTGTATTGAAGCATTGGCTAAAAATAATTGCATGACTGTATGACGTATTTCTTTATGTGTAAGAATTTGTTGTGAAAACTATGAGATGCTTCTAATCATGCAATTTAACTTTCTTTGTAGGAAAGATCATATACAATCACCTACAAAAGAAGGACTACAACATTTGTTCCAGCAATGAAGTTTAAAGAAATCTATCTATTGAAGAATCTTAAGTTCCCAGGATATGGGATACAGTAAAAGGATGCCATGATCTAGCAGTGCCAGTTGATCATGAAGAATGATGTTTGGGATGTGGTCCCAAGACCAGATGGGAAGTCTATTGTGACTTCCAAAGATCAAGCATGTTGCAGATGGCAGCATAGAGAAATACAAAGCGAGATTTGTAGCTCGTGGCTTCTCCCATAAAAAGGGAATAGATTATGAAGAGACCTTTTCTCCTGTGGCCAGATACACTTCCATTAGATCAGTACTTGCTCTGGCTGCAGTGATGAAATGGAAGATACACCAGATGGATGTCAAGACAGCTTTCTTGAATGGTGTAGTCAAAGAGGAAGTGTATGTGGAGCAGCCACTTGGTTTTGAGACACATGACAAGAAGTCATATATGTGCAAGTTGAAGAAAGCCTTGTATGGCTTGAAGCAAGCTCCTAGAACTTGGTATGGTAGGATGGACAACTTTCTATCTAGTTTGGGCTTTACCAAAGGTAAAGCAAATTCCAACCTTTACTACAAGGTTGAGGAAGGCAATCCAGTGATACTACTTTTGTATGTGGATAACCTATTTGTTACAGGAGAGGATAGTTTGATTGCTGATACCAAGAGGAAGCTTGCTGCCGAGTTCGAGATGAAGGACTTGGGGATGATGCACTATTTTCTAGGCATGGAGGTGTGGCAGAGTGCAGATGGGATCTTCCTTGGATAAGGGAAGTATGCAATAGAGATCCTGAAGAGGTTCAGGATGATGGACTGCAAAGCAATGGCCACACCTATGGCATCGAACTTGAAGCTTCTATGTGATGCTTCATCTGATCCAGTTGATGTCACAATGTATTGTCAGATGATTGGATCCTTGATGTACTTGATGAACACTAGACTAGATATTTGCTTTGTGGTGAACACATTGAGCTAGTTCCTGACAGATCCGAGGAGTGTTCACCTCCTGGTTGTTGTAAAGGATATTCTGAGGTATCTGAAGGGTACAATTGATTATGGGCTCAAGTATGATGTGAATCAAAAGTTTAACCTGTAGGGTTAGGTTGATTCGGACTGGGAAAGCAGTGCTGCAGATAGGAAGAGCACATCTAGGTGCTGCTTCAGTATGGGATCATGTGTGATCTTTGGTTTAGCAGGAAGCAGTCCTGCGTAGTACTGAGTACAGCTGAAGCAGAGTATGTTGCAGCTTGTTCGGCTAGTTGTGAGGCAGTATGGCTCTAAAAGCTACTATCTGAGTTATTTGATCTCCCATTGAAAGCTACTGGTATATTTTGTGACAACCAGAGTTGTGTGAAGCTGTCTAAGAACCTGGTGTTCCACGACAGGTCGAAGCACATTGAGATCAAATATCACTATATCAGGGATATGGTGCAGAGAGGAGCAGTGAAGCTCCTGTATGTTGCGACGGATGAGCAGATTGCAAATGTGCTGATGAAACCACTAGCTAGAGTGAAGTTCGAGTACTTCAGAGAGAGGCTTGGTGTTCTTCAGATTGACGACACTTCAAGGAAGAAGTGATGGACACATTTGCAAGAGCTATTCCAAGCATGGTGAGAGGAGGATCCTTCACATGGCTATGGATGTAAGCATTGGATGATGAGCATCAAGACGATGCTCCAGTTACTACTATGTATATGCATCATGTTGGATGCTTGTTATGATCAGTTGGATCATGTATATGTATATGCATCATGTTGGATGCTTGTGATGATCAGTTGGATCATGTATTTGTATATGTATCAGGTGGATACATTATATGATTAGGTAGATCATGGATGATGATATGTATCAGGTATGCATCAGGTGGATGCATTGTATGATCAGGATGATCATGGTTGATGAGCTTCAGGATGTTGCTTCAGATGATATGTATCAGATATGTATCAGGTGGATGCATTGTATGATCAGGATGATCATGGATGACGAGCTTTAGGATGTTGCTCCAAATGATATGCATTAGTATGATGCTATGATAATGATTAGGTTGATCATGTGATAATGTACATCAGGATGATGTATGGTGAGTATCAGGTTGATACTTTTTGGTCGTGGACAGGTTGTGCAAGGGTAGCATGTAATACGTCCTGGAGATCTAGACAGGTTGTGCTAGTCACATAAAAGGCCTCAGATGCTCTTTAGAGATCTTGCTTGGAAAGACACTCTTTTAAGGTTTTGCTAGACCACATGTAATACGTCTTGGAGATCTAGACAGGTTGTGCTAGTCACATAAAAGGCCTCAGAGCTCTTTAGAGATCTTGCTTGGCATGACACTCTTTTAAGGTTTTATGGGGACCACATGTAATAAGTCCTGGAGATCTGGACAAGCTGTGCTAGGCACGTAAAAGGCCTCAGATGCTCTTTAGAGATCTTGCTTGGCAACACACTCTTTTAAGGTTTTGTGGTAGGCGTCACATGTAATAAGTCCTAGAGATCCGGATAGGTTGTGCTAGACACGTAAAAGGCCTCGAATGCTCTTTAGAGATCTTGCTGGGCAAGACACTCTTTTAAGGTTTTGTGACAGTCACATGTAAAAGATCCTGGGAGATCCGATAGGTTGAGCCGTGTGCTCGTAAAATGCCTGGGATGCTCTTTCGAGGTTTTGTTGACGCACGTAATAAGTTCTGATGATTCCACAGTATGGCCAATGATGATGAAGACCTACAGGTGGTGGGCCTACATCCAGTATGAAAAAGGATTGGCTCTGTAGAACTTCCTATGACGAGTAGTTCAGAGATTGATTGAGATAGCAGCAGCAATGGCGATGATGATGATTCGATGTCGATGATCCAGTGACGATGATCTAGATAAGAAGACTTGTGCTAGAAGACCTGTGTCGAGAAATACCTTCCTAGTTAAGAGGGAGTGTTGATGTATTTGTAACTTCGGAATGTATTTCATATATGTATATTGTATTCCTATAGAGATGTTATTATTCCTCTATACGGAAGTGTTTGTATTTCTATAGAGATGTTATTATTCCTCTATACGAAAGTGTCATCATTTATATTGTAAGTGTCGTAACTTATACTTGATGGGTTATTAGACCACCTTGGTGGGGTCAGCCCTGTATAAGTCATGTGGGTCAAAGGGTTATTAGACCACCCTATTGGGGGTCAGCCTTGTCAGCATTATTTTATGTGGTTAAGTTAAGGCTGACCTAGTAAAGGTTATTAGGCAAGTCAAGTCATGTATGAATAGAGTGTGGGAGACATTCTATTTGATCATTCAATTTCTCACTCATACTCTCATTGGAGAGTGGCGCACTTGTGGAGGAGGATAAGCTACTGCTAGGAGAAGACTATCTCTTATGCTTGGGTTGTATCATTTCTCTATCTATCTCTGAGGAAGTTGCAAGGTTTTTCACCTTCTTGGTTTTCCCCGGTGAAACTCTTTGTCTCTTGTGTGCTTGCATTATTGTGTCCATGATTGATATGTTGTAGATATGTTGTACATGTTATTCTCTCAGTTAAGATCCTAGATCAGATTCAAATTTCTGAAAAACTAATAGCAACCTTTACCCAAATGATGTTGAGATAGCTGAAATTTCAACAGGAAAAATTGTTGCATTAGGCATTGCTGATCATAGCTCTAGAATCTACAAGTTTTCTCACTTTGTGCCATATTCCTCGCCTTCTTCTCTTTTAACCCATGCCAATGAGTCAAGTAAATTATGGCATGAAATAATTGGCCATCTGAACTATAAGTACCTTTCCCAACTCCATGAGAAATAAATTGTTATAGGGCTGCCCAATATCAGATTTCCCAAAGGTGTCTGTCAATTTTGCATCCTAGGAAAACACCATGAGCATAAGTATGGGAGATCCACTACTGAGAGAACATCTCCACCATTGGAACTTATTCACACTAACATATCAGGTCCATTCCCTCATGATTATTTGAACCATGCCAAGTACATCCTCACATTCATAGATGACTTTAGCAGGTACTGTTGGATTTATTTCATCAAGCTAAAATCTGAAGTTTTTGGTCTGTTCAAGCTAATCAAAGCCTCAATTGAGAACCAGTCTTGTAGGAATATAAAAATTATCAGATATGATAATGGTGGTGAATATGTGAAATCATATTTTCAGCAATTTTGTGCCTCTTCAGGCATTCAGATGCAACACACAGTTCCATATACACCTCAGCAGAATGGGGTTACTGAGAGGAAAAACAGGTCCCTCAAGGAGATGGCCACATGTATGCTTGAGGCAAAGTCATTATCTCCCAAGTTATGGGTTGAGGAAATAAATTGTTCCACACACATTCAGAACAGAGTGCCACACAAATCTCTCAAAGGTATCACTCATTTTGAGGCTTGGACATGACACAAACCTGACATCTCTCATTTCAGGATTTTTGGCTCAAAGGCTTGGGCCAGGATTCCACTTGAGAAGAGGAGGGCTATGCAGACCCAAATCCAACCATGTATTTTTTTTGGATATTCAGAGGACTCCAAAGGGTATAAGTTTCTGAACATGAGCACTCAAAAATCCTTCATAGAAAGGAGTGTTTAGTTTGAAGAAGAGCCCTCTCAGAGTGCTGAAATTGGAGAACCATCTTCACCACCACCTGAAGAAGTAAGTGATGCTCCTATTGAATTTTTTTATTCTGATATTTTTGATGATAAGGAAAAATTTATTGCAGATTCTAATTCACCAAAAAATCCTAAATGGGATGCTAAGACTTTGCAAGCAGCAAGTGAACTAGTGGGAAATCCTCAGGACACAAGGAGGACTAGATCACAATTTGAGACTGCTCTCAATGTGAATGACCCCTACCTTTTATGAGAAGTGTTATATGATGATGGATTATAATCCTCGGACATATGAGGAAGCCTCACATGACCCAATATGACAGTCTTCCATGGATGAGGAGTTTCAGTCATTGCAAAAGAATGAAACATGGGAGCTAGTCAAGCTCCCCGCAAGCAGCAAATTGGTAAGGTGTAAGCGGATCTAAAAAACAAAATGTGCAGCTGATGGTACAGAAGTGAAATATAAGGCTAGGATGGTAGAAAAAGGATTTTCACAAGTCCAAGGCCTTGACTACAATGAGACTTTTGCACCAGTTGCACAAAAGGATTCAATAAGACTAGTTCTGGCAATTTCTGCATCCAAGCACTGGGAAGTGCACCATATGGATGTCAAGAGTGCATTCCTCCATGGGGATCTTGAGGAGGATATTTATATGCAGCAGCCATAAGGGTTTACATCAGATCCTAACTATGTGTGCAAGTTGAATAAGTCCTTATATGGGCTTAAGCAAGCCCCCAGGGCTTGGTATGCCAAAATGAACAACTTTCTCTTGTCACAATCTTATGTTCGATGCAAATATGATCCTAATATTTATATGAAGCTGATTGATGGTTCAATAATAATTATAGTGTTGTATGTTGATGATTTTCTAATCGCAGGTAGCTCTACTGATCAAATAGCTTCATTGAAGACTGCTTTGCATCAAGCTTTTTCCATGAGTGACTTGGGAATTCTTAAGCAGTTTTTGGGGCTTGAGATTTCTCAAACAGAGAATGGAACAAAGGTATCTCAGTCCAGATATGCATCTGATCTGTTAAATTAGTTCAAAATGGCTGATCGCAAGCCTTCTAAGACTCCATTCCTTTCAGGAGTTAGAATGGAAGAAGCAGAATCTACACCCTTGGTTGACAACACCTTGTATAGGAAGCTTGTTGTAGCTTTCTATACTTTTAACTCACACTCGACCTGATCTTGCTTATGCTGTGAGTGTGGCATCAAGATACATGGAGAAGCCACATGAGATCCATTGGAGAGATACAAAAAGAATTTTGCACTATGTGCAGGGCACCAAGACTGATGGGATTCACTATGTTGCAGATTCTATCCTAGATCTTCTTGGCTTCATTGATTCAGATTGGGATGTTGATAACGTTGACAGGAAATCCACATCTAGATTTGTATTCATGCTTGGAGGTGGTCCAGTTTTCTAGTCTAGCAAGAAATAGAGTTCCATTGCACTATCTTCAGCAGAGGTCGAGTGCAGAGGAACAGTCAATGCTGCTACTCAATGTGTATGGTTGCAGGGTATTCTTTCAGAGTTTGAGATTCCCTTTAGTACTCCTACTGTCATCCTTTGTGAAAACCAGAGTGCTATAAGGGTCTCAAGTGATCCAGTACAAAGACAGAGGACCAAGCATATTCAGATACATATGCACTACATCAGAGGACTATTGCATGACCATATCATTGATTTGCAGTATTGCCCAACAAGTGAGAAAGCTGCAGACATCTTCACCAAAGATTTTACTGAGAAGACATTCAGCTATCTTAGATCACTGCTTGGGATGGCTGAACATGTGGTGGAGTGAAGGATTGATCAACAATACTTCAATTTTGATATGTCCATTTTTCTAGGGAAGGTTTTTCCCATGAGGTTTTCCTTCTACCCTTGTTTTGTGGACCAACAGTATTGTACAGGGTGACCAAGTCTTGTTACTGGACCCTTAGTATTTCTATTTTCTAATATTTAGAACATAAATTCAGATTTATGGGGGGGGTGCTAGAATATTAAATCTTCCTATCTATGTCATTTAAATACATTGGTAGCATTAATTAATTATTTATGATTAATTCCTATGCATTAGGCTAGATAATTGTCATTTGAGCCATTGTGTGGACCACAAGGCAACTATGGAGGGACCACAACACTTCCAAGTGTGGACCACAAGCTTCCTAGACCACTTGGGCACAATTTATAAATGATTCTAAAAAAGATTCTGGTGGAAAAGGTGCCTCACTGCTTTTTACCTTAGGGGGGAAAGCTAGTTAACTAGGGAAACTTGTTTTTGGGACCACACATCCTATATGATGTTTTTTCTTTCCATTTTGGGGATTTGGAATTTTTTTTCATCACACATCAGCTACAGGTCATTAATTCATAAAGTCGTGAGCCTTTGGAGTGACTTGGAGAACACACTTGCCACCTAGGGGGGATTTGCACAGTTTTAGTAAGTCTGATGATATGAAGATCCAAATGGAATCTTTAGCCATTCGAATATATTTTCTAATGTTATATAAAAACATCATATTACTTTCCAAAGGTTGGCTGATGTATTTTATTCATGAAAGAACTAATACAGTTTGTATCTATTTGTGAGTAATTTTCTGTGTCTTTGACTAGTTGTGTGAGATCTTTGTGAGAATGTATAATTTCTTGATCAGATCTTGGTGTGAACTGAATTTCACATTACACATCTTGTAATGTACCCAAAATACTCTATAAATTTTTGAGGAAATGGGGCATCAAAATTTTCCTTTATTAGCATCCAACAAACTAATATGTTAGCCACAACGAATACTGAATCATTAATATTACTGAAAGATATAATATTTGTCTAATATTTTTTCTTACCCCATCGATATTGAAATTATGGTAACTTATTATCAATTATCTAACATCATACAATTACTTCTAAGATACTTCTAAGATAACGACTTCAATAAAAAAAGGTTCAAATCCCTTATAACCTCTCTAGCAGGTTTATAGCGATATTAATTAACATTGTACAACAATATGAACTTATCAATATAAATTAACAACATTAATTAACATATGTGAAGATACCTTATATCTACTATTATCTATAAGCTAAAGTAGCGTCTAAACTCATCAACGTGTTTGTAATATATCACTTGATCTAAAGCATCATAACCTCCATAAATGAGGATTAAATACAACTACTTTATCCCTTCAATAAGTATTTGTTTTCAAATTATATTCATTCTATTCATGTTTGAAATCCTACTAAAAAAAACTAATGCATCACTCTTATAAAATTATTTCGTTGATAATTATATATATTGCAACCGTGTGCTTGGTATTTCCCAATAAATATATGTTCATAAAGGCTACCCTGGCTAAAACATGCATAGTAAAACATTAGTTTAAGAATATGTTAGGTTTTCTAGCAAATCTTATAGCACTAATGTATTCCTTGATAACAATGCTTATCTTAATATACAATAGAAGCCTCTAATAATGCATTCTAAGTTAATGTAATATCCTAAACAAAGACCATTTATTTTATTTTACTTTATTTGGTGTTGAGCAACAAGCTCTAGAGCACCTAGACTATTAAATGTTTAAGTTGGTGTTGAGATGTAGCTCTAGAGCACTTAGACTACTAAATTTCTAAGTTGGTGTTGAACTGTAGCTCTAGAGGACCTAGACTATTTGATTTGGTGTTGAGCAGTAGCTCTAAAACACTTAGACTAATTTTTATGTTGATCAGCCGGTGTTGAGTAGTTAGCTCTGGAGCACCTATACTTATTATGTCTAAGTTGATGTTGAACTTTAAGCTCTTGAGCATCAGAAATGCATTAAATGATAATATTAGCATATTGCTTATCTTCTTTTACTCTTTCCAACTAATGGAGGATAGCCACTCAAAGAGGGAACAAGCATGCTAGAGATGGGATGGTGTTTGGTAATTGTTAACCAAAACATCAAATAGAAAATAGGATAATCTATATTTTCTAATTAAAAATAAAATAAATAAGAGAGAGTTAAATAAATTGAATTATATTTCTAAAAGATAAAAGGGAAGTAAACAATAAGTATGATTTTACTAAAACGAGATTTTACCCCAAAATCATAAGATCCTCTTCCTTAAGAAAAATAATAAATAGCATAGAGCGTACATTGCGAGGGGAAATGGTCCCTAGCACACTGGAGGATTCAGTTGTAGGTCTTGACCGCTCAGCTTCCAAGTGAGAAATTAGCTATCCCTGGTTTGGGTTGTGGGATAAAAGGGAAAATTTAGAGGACTCTACACAGATATGGTAAAATACCTAGGGTGTTACTCTGCTGATAGTAATCAAGATAGAAAATTGTACCTTGGCCTCCTATTCTCTAGTATGCTTGGTTCAGCGCATGGGTGACCTGTAAAGTGAACAAGGAACTGTTCGAGGTCTATGATTGGGTGGAACGTGGTGGTTCCCCAATCAATTGGAAGTGGAAAAGACTAATAAGTGCTCTAACCTCTGATTCTTACCTAACAGTGTTTTACAGGATTATGCTAAGACGTTCTAGTTGACATATTTTGTAGTTGAACCATCATCTGAAATTCTAATTGCTTATGTTCATTTCCTTATATAAACAATTATATATATGGCAGACTGTTAACATAGTTTACATCTCATAGGTATTATGTAATACTTGTTTTGACAGTTCTAGGATTGTCTAAAGATGCATGATAAAATTATAGCTTAAATTTCCTATTGAAAACTAATGGAGGGATAGATTAAGCGTGGTAATGTATTGTAGGTCTAATAATAATTATTGAGTAAATTGGAAGATTGCTTAAATCTATTTTCATAATAGTAAATTTATGATTTTTAGGATAGATTTGATTGATTAAGATATTTTCATGAACTATTTTCTACTTTGGATCTAAAATTAATTTCATTAGTAATCTGCTAAAACTTAGTTCTTAATGTTGAATTCATTATCAGTTGATTTGATCTCTTAGACATCCAATAGTGTGTAACACACCCAAAATCATCCTTAGTATTTTGAGGAAATGGGGTGTAAAAAATTTCCTTTGTATCATTCAACAAACAAACATGTTAGTCTTATAATATAATAATCATAGTTAAACATTTTCATTAGTTTCTTATAGACTCATTTATCTTGAGATTCAGCATTACCCTAAAACATACTCAATGTCATAGATTAAACATGCCTCATTATTATTCGATCACATAGTATTGCTTTACAAGAATGAACCATTCCTTACCCAAGGGTCCTTACATTGCTACTACTCACTGTAACATACCCATATTTCCAAGTTTGCATTTTCAAGAAATAGGGGTATTAAAATTTTCTTTTGAATACCCAATAAAAAATTACATTAGTCTCATCATTACACATACTTGTTAATTATAAATAATTGCATTTAACTTAGGTCTCATCATGTAATTATAAGTCTTCCACATTTAATCTTAACCCTTATTCTAATTAACACAAAATCCATGCCACAAGATTATAAGGTTTATTCAATCCAAACAACAAGAGTATGATATTTCTATTCCATACACCATTCTTCCGCATGAAGTTCATTCATTGATATAATCCTCATACTATTCATTTTCTTCACTACTTGGTAATCAACTAAATTCAAATATGCCACAACACATCCAATTTACAACCAATATAACACTTCCTCATAAAATGAAACTAATTAACAAGACAAGCCATGATAACATATAAATATATTCATAAACTTAATTGTTAATGATAAGGTTTATGCATTGCCATCTTCCACATTGCGGACTATGGGTTGCGGGACCTTCAGTTAAAAAGGATGATATTTTAACGTTTTTGCATTCCCGACTTCCACATTGTGGATTGCAGGTTGCGGGACCTTCAATTATAAGGTTGAGATTTTAATGTTTCTGCATTGCAGATTACGGGTTGTGGGACCTTCAGTTACAAGGTTGAGATTATAACATTTCCGCATTCTTGACTTCCGCATTGCGGATTGCGGGTTGCGGGACCTTCAGTTACAAGGTTGAGATTTAACGTTTCCGCATTCCCAACTTCCGCATTGCAGATTGTAGGTTGCGGGACCTTTAGTTACAAGGATTGGGATTTTAACATTTCCGCATTCCCGACTTTCGCATTGCGGGTTGCGGGACCTTCAGTTAAAAGGATTGGGATTTTAAAGTTTCTGCATTCCCAACTTCCCCATTTTTGATTGTGGGTTGCGGGCTCTTCAGTTACAAGGTTGATATTTTAACGTTTCCACATTCCTAAATTTTGCATTGTGGATTGCGGGTTGCGGGACCTTCAGTTACAAGGATGAGGTTTTAACATTTTTGCATTCTCGTATTCTGCATTGCGGATTGCATGCTGCGGGACCTTTATTTACAAGCTTGATATTGTAATGTTTCCACATTCCTGACTTCTGCATTGCGGATTGCAGGTTGAGGGACCTTCAGTTACAAGGTTTCACCGTAAAACAACTTTCCGATTGCGGAAATTGTGGATCTCAGTGGATTTTGAAGAAACGCTCAACAGGGACTTAGATTTGTTCTCTACTTGTTTACAATCCACAACCTAACTTATGGACTGAAATGCAAACGATTTATGTCCTTAGTGGCTTAGAACCAACGATCTACCTATAGATGTACTGTTTGAAGGCTATGACTCTTCCATTGAGCAAATTTAAAAGCACCCAATTCTTATTATAGTGCAATTTCTACTTGCTTAATAGGGTTTTAAAGTAAATAATTCCACTTCATACTATAAAACACAACTCATTAAAACCAACAGGACATATAGTAACATTACTATGATGCATTTCCTAATACGATACTGAATCCACTAAAACTTGTATCTTCGGATCTTTTTATGATCAGTATTTATAAGAGGATTATGAAACATCACACAATTTAACTATGAAAAATCAATTAAATATAGAAAGAGATCCATCCACAGCTCTCAATCATTTCAATAAATCCTACGAAATTTCAAATATCATGGAACCTCGCAGTAAATTTGATGTCGAATGAGGTAGGAACAACCATGCTCCTCCCAACCATAGATCTAGAGCTTTCGCCTGACACACTCTAATCTCCCTCGATCCAAATCGTGCATACCAAGAGTGGAAACTAGTTAACCTCTGTCAATCTTCAATATAAATTTTTGCATAACACCATTGTGCTCACATAGCAAATCATTGTTTTTCCTAACACCATTGTGCTCACACAGCAAATCATTCTTTGCCTAACACCATTGTGCTCACATAGAAAATCATTTGTTCTCCACGACATACTAAGAAGCGTCCTACCTCACGCTTATGTCCTTTTATTGTTTGCTGCCAAGGTCTTTTGCAAACAGTCAATTCCCTTCGGAATCTTGTGACTGTTATGATCCCTACTCTTAAGGGAGTGTGTCCAGTGCCATTAATGCACTATTGACACTTGCTTGACTTCCCGAGATTAACTCTTCTTGTCCCCCACCCTTGAGATACACAATTTCCTCTTTTAGCGTGGTTGTCCTCACCAAATCCATTCCTTTTATTAATTCAAAAACGTTTTTCTTACATCTGTCCATATGCAGACACTTGGAAGTTTTCAAAACTGGCCAAAATTATTCTTTATCCAAATAGCTATTGACTAATAACTTAATGAAATAATCACATCAACAAAATTAATTCGAATTGTTTTATTTTGGGATATTTCATCTTCACCCCCCTATTTTAAACACTGTCCTCAATGTTATTACTCTTCTTCCATTGGTTCTGGAAACAGATCTAGATAATTTTCTTGCATGTATTTCTCTAGTTCCCATGTCACTTCCTCGGGGATAAAGGGCTTCCATTGCACCTTTACCTGAGTGATGAATCTAATCTAAAGTGCTATTTCTTTCTATTCCAGAATACACATAGGTTCCACCTGGAACTCGCCTTCTGGTTCCACCTACACCATATTCCACTCAATGATGTCAGTAGGATCATGGATAAAAAAATTTATAAAGAAATGTGAAAAGCATTATGAATTCTCAAATGTGTCGATAGTGCAAGTCAGTAAGCTATTGGTCCAATTCTTTCCAACTTGGAAAGGTCCACCAAACCGTGCTGCTAGATTTTTGCATTTCCCCAACCGTAGTGAACTCTTTCTTGGCTTAACTCGAAGATACACGTGGCCTCCGACTGCAAACTCCTTATGCTTCCTTTTTAAGTCAACGTAACTTTTCTGGCGGTCTTGTGCCTCCTTTATATTTTTATGTACCTTGCGTACAATCTGTTCGGTGAGATGTAATAATTCCGATCCTACCATAAGGTGGTCCACTGGACTATCCCATCTAACTGGGGTAGTACACTTTTTGTCGTATAGAACTTTGAATGGGATCATCTTCAATGAGGCTTGGTATCCATTATTGTAGGAAAATTCTACGAGGTGAATATACTCTTCCCACTTAGTGGGTCTTTCCATGACGTACATCCTTAACATATCTTCGATAATTTGATTGGTACGTTCTATCTATCCATTTTTTTTGGGTGATAGCTAGTACTGAAATTTAGTTTTGTTTCTAGCCCAACAAACAAAGATTTCCAAGAATTTGATGTGAACTTCACATCCTAGTCGGAGATCACCATTTTTGGTACTCCATGTAATCTGAATATCTCCTTCAAAAATATCTCTGCAATATTCACAGCTTTGTGAGTTGACTTCACAGGAATAAAGTTTGCATATTTGCTTAACTTATCTACTACAACCATAATAGAATCATGTTGCTTTTGTGTTTTTGGAAAAACTGTGATGAAATCTAAATATATGACCTCCCATTTCCATTAAGGAATTGGTAGAGGTTGTAACAAACCTATTGTGTTTTGGTGTTCATCCTTCACCTGTTGACATTCCAGACATTTAGTCAGATAATAAATTAAATCTACTTTTAAACTTTGCCAATAAAACTATTTTCTCAAGGATGTTATCATTTTTTGATAACTAGGGTGACCGGCATAAGGTTGTTTATGCATTTCATTCAAAATAAACACCTTTATTTATGTTATATTTGGTATGTATAACCTGTTTATGAACCATAACAGACCTTCTTAGTCCATCCTGAATTCTATTCCATTTAAATTTACCTCACCCGTTAATAGTCTGTTCAATACTATCACCGAAGTTGCATCGTCAGTGCTTGTTGTTCTAATTTTTCTTTTGAGGTC
This sequence comes from Larix kaempferi, assembly GCA_027924585.1. Lineage (NCBI taxonomy): Eukaryota > Viridiplantae > Streptophyta > Pinopsida > Pinales > Pinaceae > Larix > Larix kaempferi. The sequence goes on along the minus strand of BSBM01000123.1, from coordinate 14,177,189 downwards.
ACTCTTCGGCTGACTCATAGTTATCTCGTAAGTCTCATGAGTCCTTCAACTGAGTGCCTCAGCTACCTTGTTCTCCTTTCCCTTTATATGTCTTACCTCAAAATCGAATTACTCAAGAAGGTCAGCCACCTAGCTTGACGAGCATTAAGCTCAAGTTGAGTGAATGATTGTTTTACCCCAGTGTTATCTGTCAATATTAAAAAAAAATTCCTAACAAGTAGTGGAGCCACACTTTTAAGGCATGTACCACCAATCCCAGTTCTAGGTTGTGGACCACATAATTCTATTCATGTTCCTTGAGTTTACATGATTCATAACACACCACGTGTACTTATTGGGATAGTATTCCTACCATACCTTATTTACTTGCATCGGTGCAAACCGTATAATCTTTATAAGGGTCAGTTACCTTAAGAATTGGCATCGTCGTTAGTAGTCTCTTTAGTTTCTCGAAACTTTCTTGACATTTTGGAGACCATATAAACTTTATTCCCTTCTTTTGCAGTGAATTGATTGGGTACGCTACCTTGGAAAAACATTCGATAAAACGTCGATAATACTCGGTGAGTCCCATGAAGGAACGGATGTCTTCCACATACTTGGGTACCGGCCATTCTAGAATATCTTTTATCTTCTCAGGGTCTACTGTGATCCCCTCATCTGAGATTACATGGCCTAGGTACTATATCTTCTTTTTTAATAACTCACATTTCTCAAATTTGGCATAAAGTTGGTGTTCTCTTAATGTCTGTAACACTATCCTCAAATGTTGTTCGTGCTCTTCTTTTGTTCTTGAGTAGATCAAAATATCATCAATGAATATCAGTACAAATTTATCCAGATATTTGTTGAAAATAGTATTCATAAGGCACATAAAAGTGGAGGATCGTTTGTCAAACCAAATGGAATTACTACAAATTCGTAGTGTATGTATATTGTTCAGAAGGAAGTCTTATTGATGTCTTGTTATTTAATTTTGATCTAGGTGTAGCCAGATTGCAAGTCTAACTTCAAGAATACTTTATATCCACCTACTTGATCGAATAAATCATTTATCTGAGGCAATGGGTATTTGTTCTTGTCTGCCACTTTATTTATTTGTCCATAATCAATACACAGTCACATTGTTCTGTCCTTTTTCTTGACGAATAAGATCGATGCTCCCCAAGGTGACACACCAGGTCTTATATATCGTTTGTCTAATAATTCTTGAATCTGGATTTTTAATTCAGTTAGTTCTAGAATACTCATCTTGTACGATATTCTGGACACAGGTACAAATCCAAGTATGAACTCTATGGAAAAATCTATCTCTCGTTGGGGAGGCAGTCCAGGAATTTCCTCCGAAAACACATCTGTGAACTCACTCAAGATGCGGTAGTCCTTTAGGTTCATACTGCTTTCTTTGTCCAGTAAGTCTGTGACCCAGATTGCATATATCTGACAACCCTTTCTCATACATTTCTTTAGTTGCATTACTGAGATCTGTCTCATTGAAACATGCTTGGCTACTCCTTTCATTGTCCTAATGTTTTTATCTTCTATTGTATATGTAAAAGTTTTATTATAACAATTTAAGACTTCTTTGAGATTGAAATTGGTTTATATAAATAAAGATGGTGTTAATTACCGTAAATAATGTTATTTGAAAAGAGGTTATATATATATATAAGAATTAAAAATTAAGGTCCATTATATATAAGCCTATGTTGAAGTGGTAAGTAAAGTTTGTCTTAATAATCATAATTAATGTGTATTTTAAATGGAAAAAAAAAGATTCATTTGTTGAGATGGAAATTGGTTTATATATATATATATATAATTAATTAAATGGATTTTGTATCTCTCAATGCTTCCATTATATTTAAAATGTTAATTTTCAAATATTTATTGAGAAGGGTTATCATATGTTTTGGATTTAAAGTTATCTTAGAAGTACAATTTTATATTTGACAAATGATGAAAGAGTTTAGTATATGCATTAGTGGATCATTGCACTTATACAGTTTATAAGATGGAAGTTAAACATAGATGGAATTGATCAGTTAAGCATTGAATAATTGATCCTTGCTTGCGTAATTAGAAATGCATTTGGAATTAGTTTTGTCACTTAAGATTGTATTAGGGTATCAAACATATATATATATGGATTTTTTGGCGCATTACATTATATCGTTTCATATTCATTTCATTTGCATACTTCTTACATAATAGGTTTATACAACTTGTTAGGAACCCATGTCAACCCTTCTATTTACTTTGTTAGTATATTGTTGTTGGACGCATATGCTTTGTAAGTCGTCCCGTAGTGTTTGTTGATCCATAGTTGTGTTATTGTTGTTTGGCGCATATGCTTTGTAAGTTGCCCATAGTATTGTTGATCCATAGTTTGTATTGGCCCATGGTTTTGACCCATAGTATTGGTGCCTAGACTTAGTATATAAGTGTGTTTTGAGGCCTATGAAGGCACCGTGAAGTTATTTGTATTGAGCTTGCTCACAAGAGGCTGCCCCCTCGAAGTGGCCTGCGATCAATATAAAAGTGATTCTGAGTTCTGTCATTTTTGCTATTTCGCATATTCTTATTAATCAATTGTTACAGGTTCTCCACATCTAGTATTAGAGCACTTTCTTGGGCTCGCTGGGTGAAATTTCTGCCAAAAAAAAAATTTCGCATCTGTTGTAGCTTTGAATCTGGGAATAATCCCTATCCGCTTAATTGTGGGAAGTACTTGGGGATAATCCCTAAAACTCATTGTGAGGAGTACCATAGGAACCCCAAAGTAGCTGGCCCATTGAGAGGACCTACCAGCGAAACGAGCAACGACCCCTACCTGATTGACTAGTTCCCACCTGTGAGGTAAACCAAGAGCTGTTGTTTGTGGCAAAGCGGTTATCAGTTTTACTTGAGCCGTGGAGTGAGGGGTACTGCCCCAATACGCAAGCCATCAGACAGCATTGGTGGCCAAGTGAAACCCATGAACTGTTAGGAAGCCACACATACCTGGGGTCCATATCTATTTTCAGCTGAACCGTTGTCGCATTGTTTCAAATCCCTTCTGAAAGTCGTTCCAGATCTAGCCATTTCAGATCTATTTCAAATCCAGACGTTTTCGATCCAGTCAGCGCCATTTCAGATCCCTCTATTTCCGATCACTTCCGCGCCATTACAGATCTATCTATTTGAGATCCCTTCCGCGCCGTTGTAGATCTATCTGTTTGAGATCCCTTCCATATCTCCCTTGTTTTCACTCTGTTTTCCCTGAAACTTCACTGACACCCCTGCAATCCCATTCTGCATATTTCATTCCTAAGGACCCTATCCCAAATTCCACTTGCCAAAGCCCGAAATCCCACATTTGTCTATTTTTAGGGTTTGCCATAACTTCTTCGGATTTTACTCAATTTCCTTCAAATGTTTCCACCAAGTTCCTTTCTTAATTTTGCTTCTTTGTCCCTCTCTGCCAAATTTTCTCATTCTTTCACCCTGCTTCTAAAATCCCCATTGTTTGCTTCCCTATCCATCAAAAAGCGTCCAAAACCTAGTCAAACCCCAATTACCCCTTCGAGTTTTTCCCAAATCCAAATTTCCCTTTACTAAATAAGCTTTTGTTTGTGTTATTCTATCCATTCCCAAAAAAAAAAAAAAATCCTGGTTATGGTTTTCATCCGCGCCGGAGCAAAAACCATGGAGGAAGCACTTGCAGCCATCCAAACCAAAATCCAAGATCTGGATGAAAAATTTCTCAGCCTCCATCTTCAACATTCAACCATGAACAATAACCGACAATAAGAATCTTCTGCAACTACTGGGTTCTCATCTTCAAGCCATTTCCTTGGTCCGAAGCTTGAATTTCCTCGCTTCAATGGTACTGATCCGACTAGATGGGTCTATCGTGCAGAACGGTATTTCAGTCTGCATAATACTTTTGATGTCCAAAAAGTTCCACTTGCATCCTTTCATTTGGAACAGGAAGCCCTTCAATGGTATCGTTGGTACATCAAGGCTCATGATGAGCCAAAATGGACAAATTTTTTCCAACTCCTTTTGCAACGATTTGGTCCCAGTGCTTTTGATGACTTCACCAGAGCAGTCACTAAACTCCGTCAAAGTGGCACTGTGAGAGAGTATCAGACCGAATTTGAGAAAATAGCCAATCACATAGAAGGCTTGTCTGATGAATTCTACAGGATTTGTTTTATCAGTGGTCTTAAGGATGAAATCCAGTCAGAGGTTAAAATTTTCTATCCCAACACAATGATGGAAGTCCTAGGGTTAGCTAAGTTGGCAGAAGACAAGATTGCAGCCCAACAGCGCTCCAAACCCACTTTTGTTCCCTTCCAAAATATGGGTTCTCAACGACCTCCCATTCCACAAGCAACTCGACCAACTCCTATCAAGCATTTGTCTGAAACAGAGATGCAGGCACGCAGAGAAAAAGGGATTTGTTATAATTGTGATGAGAAATTCACTCGGGGACATAGACGTGTTCAACAAAAGCTCTATCTCTTGGATATGGGTTCTCCACCTACCTCTAAAATTGGTGAAGAAGCTCCTGATCCAATGGATGCTCAGGTCGACATTCAGGAGCCTCCTATTGACCCCCCATCTCAGGATGAACAACCAAAGATATCTCTCCATGCTTTATCCGGCATCACCACCCCCCAAACAATGCGGGTCAGGGGTTATTTCAAGAAGCTTCCTCTTACAATACTCATTGATTCTGGTAGCACTCATAACTTCATTGACCCCCGGATCACCAAATAGGATGATTGTTTTGTCCATCCTTGCTCCAACTTTGAATTCATGGTTGTTAATGGAGGCATCTTACCTTGCAAGGGAAAGTGTCACAATGTGTGTATCTCTCTGGAATATTATAACCTGCGCTCTGACATGTTTGCCTTTTCCTTAGGCGGATGTGATGTGGTTTTGGGCATTCAATGGTTATGCACACTTGGCCCCATCTTATGGGATTTTGCTGAACTTTGGATGCAGTTTTTAGTCAATGGGACACAACACAAATTTATAGGATTACAACCAGGGTCTCACCGCATCATCAGTTCACATTGCCTGGAAAAAATCCTTAAGAAGAATTCACATGGTGTCATCACTCAGCTCCATTCCATTCAGATGCACCCATCAACGGTCTCCACTACTTCCTTGGATAGATATGCAGGTGTCTTTGCTGCACCAGTGGGCTTTCTGCCTTCAAGATACCTTTCCGGTAAGCATTTAGCCGTGTCTACATCTCAGTAGGAAATGATGGCTATTTTACATGCAGTACCGACGTGGCAATCATCCCTATTAGGGAATTATTTCTGCATCAAGACTGATCTCCAGAGTCTGAAAATTTTCCTAGAACAATGGGGCTCCTCCCCAGCACACCTGAAATGGGTTATCCACCTCATGGGTTATGACTATGCGTTCACTTACAAGAATCATAAGGACAATATGGTGGTAGAGGCTCCTTCTCGCACATTTTATGACCCAATTTCTCTTACAGCTATTCTCTGCTTGTTCCAAACTGGTTGCAATATGTTCAACAGGGCTATCTCTTCTATGAACTCCATGCTTCTTCATCGGCAGGGCACTCTGGGTTCCTCCAAAAGTATGACCGAGAACAATGTAACTTCTTTTGGTAGGGACTAAAACTGCCAGTTCAACAGATGGTGGTTGACTGTGATACTTTCCAGGTCAACAAGGGTGAAACGACACTCCTTTCGGGACTACTCGAACCCTTTTCCATCCCTACACAAATTGGGACAACTATTTCTATGGATTTCCTAGAAGCACTCCAGTGGTACAATACCACGTCTACAAGGACACCATATTAAGTAGTCTATGGACAAGCACCGCCAGTTCTTCTTCCATACACCCTCAATAGCTCCCAAGTTCAGGAAACTGACTCGGTTCTTCGAAACCGCGATCAGATTCTTCTCATTCTGCAGGACAATCTTCACATGGAAACAATTCGACTGAAACAACAAGCCACTCAAAACCGTTCAGAGCGCACTTTTCACAAAGCTGATATGGTTCTTCTTCAACATTCCAAGCAATCCTCCTAAAACTCAAAAGGAGTCAGTGGCCTGGAATGCAACCCGAAGATGCTACAGGGGAACCACTCCGTCCAATTCTGCATCAATTTCCACATCTAAAGCTTTGAGGACAAAGCTTTTTCTAAGGGAGAGGGGATGTTAGGAACCCATGTCAACCCTTCTATTTACTTTTTTAGTATATTGTTGTTGGACGCATATGCTTTGTAAGTCATCCCGTAGCATTTGTTGATCCATAGTTGTGTTATTGTTGTTTAGCACATATGCTTTGTAAGTCGCCCATAGTGTTGTTGATCCATAGTTTGTATTGGCCCATGGTTTTGACCCATAGTATTGGCGCCTAGACTTAGTATATAAGTGTGTGTTGAGGCCTATGAAGGCACCGTGAATTTATTTGTATTGAGCTTGCTCAAAGGAGGTTGACCCCTCGAAGTGGCCTGCGATCAATATAAAAGTGATTCTGAGTTCTGTCATTTCTGCTATTTCGCATATTCTTATTAATCAATTGTTGCAGGTTCTCCACATGACTATGGTACTTATCAAAATATTTTTACCTATCATCGTATGTGATAATTATTATGGATGTATGAATTAGGAAAGACAATATCGAGATGGAAATTAAAGTAATTTTCCTGGACTCAAGCAAGAGTTTGAGTGGAAAATAATGAAAAATTTCCTGGAGTCAAGCAAGAGAGTTTGAGTGGAAATTAGAGTAATTTTCCTGGACTCAAGAAAGAGAGCTTGAGTGGAAAATAATGAAAAATTTCCTGGACTCAAGCAAGAGAGTTTGAGTGGAAATTAAAGTAATTTTCTTGGACTTAAGCAAGAAAGTTTGAGTGGAAAAAGAAAGAAGTTTAGGCCTACAATGAATGAAGAAAGAAGCCTAAACAAAAAATTAATATTAACCTAACACTGATGTGAATTTAAATCTTGACATTGTGATGTGAATTATTGAGGGATTTTTTCTTTTTCCCTAGTAGATTGTTTCCCAGCCCAGAGGTGGTATAGGATTGAAAGGGAAATGAACATCTTTGGCTTCTTCATCGGCAGGGCACTCTTCTATGAACTCCATGCTTCTTCATCGGCAGGGCACTCTGGGTTCCTCCAAAAGTATGACCGAGAACAATGTAACTTATTTTGGCAGGGACTGAAACTGCCAGTTCAATAGATGGTGGTTGACTCTGATACTTTCCAGGTCAACAAGGGTGAAACGACACTCCTTTCGGGACTGCTCGAACCCTTTCCCATCCCTACACAAACTGGTACAACTATTTCTATGGATTTCCTAGAAGCACTCCAGTGGTACAATACCACGTCTACAAGGACACCATATGAAGTAGTCTATGGACAAGCACCGCCAATTCTTCTTCTATACACCCTCAGCAGCTCCCCAGTTCAGGAAATTGACTCGGTTCTTCGAAACCGCGATCAGATTCTTCTCATTCTACAGGACAATCTTCACATGGCAACAATTCGACTGAAACAACAAGCTGCTCAGCACCGTTCAGAGCGCAGTTTTCACGCAGCTGATATGGTTCTTCTTCAACATTCCAAGCAATCCTCCTAAAACTCAAAAGGCATCAATGGCCCGGAATGCAACCCAAAGATGCTACAGGGGAACCACTCCGTCCAATTCTGCATCAATTTCCACATCTAAAGCTTTGAGGACAAAGCTTTTTCTAAGGGAGAGGGGATGTTGGGAATCCATGTCAACCCTTCTATTTACTTTTTTAGTATATTGTTGTTGGACGCATATGCTTTGTAAGTCGTCCCGTAGTATTTTTTGATCCATAGTTGTGTTATTGTTGTTTGGCACATATGCTTTGTAAGTCTCCCATAGTATTTTTGATCCATAGTTTGTATTGGCCCATGGTTTTGACCCATAGTATTGGTGCCTAGACTTAGTATATAAGTATGTGTTGAGGCCTATGAAGGCACCTTGAAGTTATTTGTATTGAGCTTGCTCAAAAGAGTTTGCCCCCTCGAAGTGGCCTGCGATCAATATAAAAGTTATTCTGAGTTCTGTCATTTCTGCTATTTTGCATATTCTTATTAATCAATTGTTGCAGGTTCTCCACACGACTATGGTACTTATCAAAATATTTTTACCTATCATCGTATGTGATAATTATTATGGATGTATGAATTAGGAAAGACAATATCGAGATTGAAATTAAAGTAATTTTCCTGGACTCAAGCAAGAGTTTGAGTGGAAAATAATGAAAATTTTCCTGGAGTCAAGCAAGAGAGTTTGAGTGGAAATTAGAGTAATTTTCCTGGACTCAAGAAAGAGAGCTTGAGTGGAAAATAATGAAAAATTTCCTGGACTCAAGCAAGAGAGTTTGAGTGGAAATTAAAGTAATTTTTGTTAAATTCTAGCATAAATGCACAAGCAAGATCACTGAAAGAAACACAATCACAAGATAGACACAGATATACCCTGGGAAACCCTCATGGGGTAGAAAACCCAGCAAAGCTTTCCTCAATATAAATAATCAACCCAATACAAGATAGTAGACCACAACAAGAGCTCTTTCTCCTCCTATGCAGAACTCTCTCTCTCCTATGTGCACAATAGAAGTGTGAGAACAAGTGAGTTAAGTGAGGAACAACCTCCTCTACTTATACTTGTTTTCCAACTGACTTTTTACCCTATGAGGCCGACTTGTCAAACTGAGTCTAATAACCTCCGATAAAATAACTTCGGGACGATCCACACATAGGAGATCTAATAACCCTAGTTCCCATAATCCAATGGAGGAATAAACATCTCCGGATATACAATAGATTCCCGTCGGAGGAATAAAACATCTCCGGAATAATACAAATATAATATTCTTTGAAGTTACAATATTTCAACACTCCCCCTTAACGAGAAGGATATTATAACAACAACTGCATGAGCAAGGAGTCATTGACTACATGATACATGATACATGTATAAATCATTGGAAGCTTTCTTTATACATCATCAGTAACTCAAGCAATTACTGGAACATCTTCAAGATCTTCAATACTGAAACATCAACATCTTCAGTACTGAATCTTCATCTTCTGCAGCACTCGAATAGCTACATCATCATCACATGATCATCAGCATCGTCATCACACAATCATCAACATTGTCATCACACGATCATCAGCATCGTCATCACACGATCATCAACATCGTCATCACACGATCATCAGCATCGTCATCAACTGGATCCACTCGATCATCAGTACAACAACAGCATATCCTACAATACACATGATCCAATTACGGGATGATCAATCCCTCTCTCTTTAGGACATAGGTCCAAGGATGATACAATCCTGATCCACTTACGGGATGATCAATCCCTCTCACTTTAAGACATCTCTCATTTCTATGGACGATGTAATCCAGATCAACTTACAGGATGATCAATCCTTCTCACTTTAAGACACCTCACCATGTCTAGGGACGATGCAATCCCAATCTATTTACAGGATGATTAGTCCTTATCACTTTAAGACACCTCACCATGTCTAGGGACGATGCAATCCCAATCTACTTACAGGATTATTAGTCCTTATCACTTTAAGACACCTCACCATGTCTAGGGACGATGCAATCCCAATCTACTTACAGGAGGATTAGTCCTTATCACTTTAAGACACCTCACCATGTCTAGGGACGATGCAATCCTGATCCACTTACGGGATTATCAATCCCTATCACCTTAGGACATAAGTCCAAGAATGATGCAATCCTATCATGTACATTTTGAACCAAACGCTTAGGGATGATGCAGTCCTATATACGTCCACTAAGGACCATATTCTCGGAGACATCTGTCTACAGATCACTTTAGGACTGAAGTCCGGGAATGATACAATCCTCATCATTCGCTAGGAACCGCATTCTCGAAGACATCTGTCTACGAATCACTTTAGGACTGAAGTCCAAGGATGATACAATCCTCCATCAACCTCATCGTCGGAACAGGCAACCTCATCTTCAACCTTATCATTGAAATAGGTAGGCACATCATCGATACAGTATCCTCATCAATATAGGTATCATTAGTATGTATCATCAATACGAGTATCCTCATCAATACAAGTATACATATCAGCAATACAAGTATCCTCATCAATACAAGTATACACATCATCAATACAAGTATCCTCATCAATACAAGTATACACATCATCAATACAAGTATCCTCATCAATACAAGTATACACATTACAAGTATCCTCATAAATACAAGTATACACATCATCAATACAAGTATCCTCATCAATACTAGTACATATGCAAGTATTCTCATCAATACAAACAAACATAACATAGATGCAAGTATCCTTATCAATACAAGCAAACAAAACATAGATGCAAGTATCCTCATCAATACAATCAAACATAACATAGATGCAAGTATCCTTATCAATACAAGCAAACAAAACATAGATTAAAGTATCCTCATCAATACAAGCAAACATATAATCTAGATAAGCAATCTCATCATCAATATAGGTATCCACATCGATACCAGTACCCAAAGATATATTCATCTATCATATCACTCCCCCTTTCGAGGAGAGTCCTTTTGAACTACACCAAGCTTGTCTCGGAAATGCTCAAACTTTACACGAGACAGAGGTTTGGTTAGTATATCAGCAACTTGCTCGTCCATGCTCACATATTCGAGCTTGATAGCTCCTTTTTGCACCATATCCCATATATAGAAATAACGGATCTCTATGTGTTTTGACTTATCATGAAATACTGGATTCTCAGTCATCTTGATACAACTCTGGTTATCACACAGAATCATAGTGGGTTCCATCTCTAAGTCAAACAATCCTGATAATAACTTACGAAGCCATACTGCTTCACAACTGGCAGAGCAAGCAGCTATGTATTCTGCTTCAGTTGTGTTGAGAGCCACACTAGACTGCTTCTTGCTATACCATGAGATCATAGCAGATCCCAGAAAATAACATCCTCCCGATGTACTCTTCCTGTCTGATACACTTCCTGCCCAATCAGCATCAGTGTAGCCATGCAAATTGAAATCATGATCTCCACTATAGTAAAGACCAAAATCTATCATACATTTTAAGTACCTCATCACATGTTTTGCAGCGATCATGTGAACTCTTCTAGGTTCCACCAGATACTGACTCAAGGTATTCACAGCAAAACATATGTCTGGTCTAGTGTTAGTCAAATACATTAATGATCCAATAATCTATCTATACAGACTTATGTCCACTAACTCTGATGAGTTGTCTACTAATAACTTCAAGTTGGAGTCCATGGGAGTGGCCATGGCTTTACAGTCCAACATATCAAATCTTTTCAAAATCTCCACAGCATACTTACCCTGATTTAGAAAGATTCCTTTTGGGTCTTGCCATACTTCCAGGCCTAATAAGTAGTGCATCAATCCGAGATCTTTCATCTCAAATTTTGAAGAGAGCTTCTTCTTGCACTCGATAATATGTCTCTCATTTCCAGTCAGAAATATATCATCTACATACAATAATAATATAACAGGTTCATCATTCATAACTTTGAGATAAAGGTTAGGATCAGCTTTACTCTTGGTAAATCCCATGCTTGTCAAGAAACTGTCAATCCTTCCGTACCAAGCTCTAGGAGCTTGCTTCAACCCATACAAAGCCTTCTTCAGTTTGCATACATGAGTTCTTCCATCTTCTACCTCAAATCCAAGTGGTTGTTCTATGTACACTTCTTCTTCAATTACACCATTCAGGAAGGTTGTCTTAACATCCATCTAGTGTAGTTTCCATTTCATCATCGATGCAAGTGCCATGATAGCTCTAATGGAAGTGTACCTAGCAACTGGTGCAAATGTTTCTTCATAGTCAATTCCCTCTTCTTGAGAGAATCCTCTGGCTACAAATATTGCCTTATATTTTTCAATGCTACCATCCGCAGCATGTTTTATCTTGAATATCCATTTGGAGGACACTACACTTTTATCTTTTGGTTTGGGAACTATATCCCAAACATCATTTTTCATTATTGACTGGTATTCTTCTGTCATTGCTTCTACCCATTCTTTCTTCTGAACTGCTTCTTCATAGCTAGTAGGTTCCTAATCCACTAGATTACACATCAAAGCCATATAGTTGGATACTAGCTTTGGTTTCTTCCTTTCTCTAGTGGAGCCTTTAGGATCTCCATACTTTTTAGCTCCTTGAATAATGTCTCTGGCCTATGCTGGCCTTATTTTTCTTGATAATTTTGTAATGGGGGGTTCTTGTGGTTCTAGCAAATCATGGTCTTCAGGTGTAGTATCTTCAGGAATGGGTGCAGCCTCTTTGATCCTGGAAGGTGTGTCTTCTTCATAGATTTCTTCAGGTTGGCACTTCCTAGATTTCTTGAGAGCTGCTTCTTCATCAAATGTTACATCCCTACTAATTTCCATATGATGAAAACCTGGGATGTAAATTATGAATGCTTTGGATGATTCACAATATCCAACAAATATTCCCTTCTTTCCAGAAGGATCCAACTTGGTTCTCTTTTCTTTTGGAATGTGAATGTATACAGGACATCCAAATATTTTAAGATGACTTACCTCAGGCTTCTTTCTTATGAACACTTCTTCTGGAGTTTTGAAATCAAGAGCACTATGGGATAGTCTATTTTGTACATAGACTGCTATTCTAGTTGCTTCAGCCCATAAATACATAGGTAGGTCTTGATCATGTATCATTGTCTTTACAGCTTCCATGATGGTTCTATTCTTTCTTTCTACAACACCATTTTGTTGGGGATTGTAGGGAGTAGTTAGCTCTCTCTTGATTTCAGCTTCTTTACAGAAATCTTCAAAATATTTTGAAGTATATTCTCCGCCATTATCTGTTCTGAGTATTTTAATTTTATTTTCTGAATGATTTTCTATCAATGCTTTGAACTCTTTGAACTTTCCAAAAACTTCATTCTTCCCTTTTAAGAAGTATATCCAAGTCTTCCTTGAATAGTCATCAATAAATGTGAGATAGTATTCATATCCACTTAACGATGTGGAGGGCATTGGTCCACATACATCTGAATGGATCAATTCCAAAATGCTTTTGGTCTTTGTTTCACTCTTTGGAAATGGGTTCTTGATGTTCTTCCCTTTTGCAAATCCTTTGCATGTGCCATCATGGTCAACCTTTAAGTATGGTAGACCTACAACTACCTTGCTTACATGAGTTAGTGCCTTGTAGTTAATGTGAGCAAGTCTCCTATGCCATAGCTCATTTGGGCTAGTGACTTCATGTACAAGGGAAGCTTCTGGATGACCCTTGAGCTTGTACAAACCTCCTTCCTCTTCACCAATGACAATTGCATCCTTAATAGATTTACCTTTGGACCACATTAATACTTGTCCATCAATGAATGCAACTCTATAGCATTTCTTGTCCAATGCTAAGATGGAAAGCAAGTTCTTCTTCAATCCTGGAACATACAAAACTTCCTTCATCTTCATGGGGGTTCCAGAATCAAGTTTGTAGTTTGCTTCACCAATTCCCTTAATGGGATATTGATAGTTATCTCCTAGAGATACTTTTTGTGGGGAGGTCTTTTCTTCAAGTTTTGATAGAGTCTTCTTTTGTCCTGTCATGTGCTTTGAAGCACCACTATCGATAACCCATGTACCTTATCCAGGTGTTATAGATCCAGAGAGTGCGGAGAATAGAACATACTCTTCTGCATCTTCTTCTTCACTTCTTCTAGATCTTTTCTTGAAGAAGGTCCTTTCTTCATCTTCTTCTTCTCTTCTAGGTCTTTTCTTGTGAGGCCTTTCTTCCTCTTCAACTTCTTCTTCACTATCATCTTCTGCAAGATGTGCTTGATGTCTTTTGTGGTGAGTACCCTTTTTCTTCTTCAGAGGACAGTACTTAGCAATGTGTCCTATTTTGTGGCAAGTAAAACAGTGGAATGAGGAGTAATCTCTTCTTTGATTAGATCATCTTTTCTTTTGAAATATTTGTGGGGGATGAGACTTCTTGTGACTATCCTTCTTAAAGTAGGATTGATTCCTTCTTCTCTTGGTGTGGGTGGCCAAGGCTTGGTCATCTTCCTTGAGCAATGCTTCTCTGTTGGCAACCCTGGCTTCCTCTTGAATGCAATCCTCCCAAACCACATCAAACTTCATACTTTCTTTTCTGGCACACATGGTTTGTATGAATGACTTCCAAGGTCTAGTGAGACCATTTAGAGCAATCATGACTAGTTCATCTTCATCAAGAGCATCTCCAATAGCATCTAGTTGTTCTTTGAACTGAGAAACCCTTGAGAAATAGTCTTGAATAGATTCTCCTTTATTCATCTTGGTGTTCTTCAATTGAGCTCTTAGGTTCATCTTCCTATTGATGTTCTTTCCCTCATACATTCTGGAGAGAGCATCATACATTTCCTTTGGGGTCTTCTTGGATTCCACTTGGGGAATCAAGTGGTCCTTAATAGAATCAACAATGATTCTCTTTGCCCTAATCAAATCTTTCATGTACTTCTCTTTAGCTTCATCTTCTGTAGGTTCTGCAATCTCATCTTTGATATAATGGGCAAGATCATTCTCTTCAAGAATGAGACCAACTCTATATTTCCATGCTCGAAAATTCTCTATACCCTCTAGCTTGTCTTCAAGCTTAGTACTTGGGGCCATCTTGCCCAGGGGGTCACTAAAAATTGAAAATTCCAAAAATGAAACACTAACCTTACCAGGAGATTGGCTTGACTGAGGCGAGGTGACTGATGTACTTACTTTCTGGAAACTTCAATTTTTTAGCCTCCAAACTTGACCAGCGAACTTCGGATCTGCTATAGAATTCGGGTTCTGGTTTTCTGGTTTTATCGCACTTTTTTCAAACTAGGGTTTGACTTTCCCAGAGTTCTACCCAACCAAAAAGTTCGATCTAGGGCTCAAAATATTGGTTTTGAGAAGGGCTATCCAGCCATATAATCAGAATTCAACAATACCAACTTTTTTCCGAAACCCTAGTTTTCACCGGAGAGAGAGATAGAGATATTTTCACCTTGTGAAAGATGTCCTATTCAGGCTAGCTCTGATACCATGTTAAATTCTAGCATAAATGCATAAGCAAGATCACTGAAAGAAACACAATCACAAGATAGACACAGATATACCCTGGGAAACCCTCATGGGGTAGAAAACCCAGCAAAGCTTTCCTCAATATAGATAATCAACCCAATACAAGATAATAGACCACAACAAGAGCTCCTTCTCCTCCTATGCAGAACTCTCTCTCTCCTATGCGCACAATAGAAGTGTGAGAACAAGTGAGTTAAGTGAGGAACAACCTCCTCTACTTATACTTGTTTTCCAACTGACTTTTTACCCTATGAGGCCGACTTGTCAAATTGAGTCTAATAACCTCCGATAAAATAACTTCAGGCCGATCCACACATAGGATATCTAATAACCCTAGTTCCCATAATCCAATGGAGGAATAAACATCTCCGGATATACAATAGATTCTCGTCGGAGGAATAAAACATCTCCGGAATAATACAAATATAATATTCTTTGAAGTTACAATATTTCAACAATTTTCCTGGACTTAAGCAAGAAAGTTTGAGTAGAAAAAGAAAGAAGTTTAGGCCTACAATGAATGAAGAAAGAAGCCTAAACAAAAAATTAATATTAACCTAACACTGATGTGAATTTAAATCTTGACATCGTGATGTGAATTATTGAGGGGTTTTTTCTTTTTCCCTAGTAGATTGTTTCCCAGCCCATAGGTGGTATAGGATTGAAAGGGAAATGAACATCTTTGGCCTATGGTTGGAACGTTGCATCCATGCATTCAGTCAACCAGGACTTCTTATTCTAGATAAGTAATCATTAAAACTATTGTATTTATTGTTCATACATAATTAAAGTGTATATATATGATCTTCTTAGTAAATCATGAAATTAACATAGAGATATCATTGTGGGGATATTATGGGTCTAATGTAATATCAAATAATGATATTTTATCTTTTATACAGGTATATACAGTTAATTAATCTAAATATATGGAAAGTACATTTGTGATTACATTTTAAATGTAACGATATGGTTAATAGTAAATGTATAGATAAAAGAAAGTTATTCCAAAAAAATTTAGCGACGCTAAAAGTTTTGAGAAAGTAAACATAACTAATTACACCTTTGAGAATTAAATCATTCACGATTAAAGAGGTAGATTGAACAATCCATTGAATGATTAAACCATAATCCAAGTGTCAATATAGGTATGATGATGATGACTTAGAACTAGCTTCCATAATACATGCATTAAGTATGTGGAGACACTACTTAATAGGTAGAAAATTCACTTTGATGTCTGATAATATAATCTTAAAATACTTATTTGATCAACAAAGCTTAAATGCTCGTCAACCAAGGTGGTTAGCATTCTTGAGTGAGTATGATTTTGAAATTTAACACATTAAAGGAAAAGAGAACAAAGTGGCAAATGCCCTGAATCGGAATTCCATTCGACATTGTTCAGCTGCTTTTAGTAGTTATAAGACAAATCTTGAAGATTTGATAAAGGAAGCAGCTAAATGATGAAGAATATCAAAAAAATAAAAGAATAGTTAGAAAATGATCTTAATGGAAATGAATCCTCAGCCTACTCCATAATCTCAAAGGACTTATTAGTCTATAATAATCGGTTATACATACCTTATTCAAAAGAATTTAAACAGTTAATCATGAATGAGTTACATAAGAAACCATATTCCGGACACCCGGGATACCAAAAGATGATAACAAAACTAAGAAAAAGTTAGTGTTGGCCTAACATGAAGAACGATGCTGCAAATTACCTAGCTAAATTCATTGAATGTCAACAAGTAAAAATAGAACATTAGCATCCTGCGGGATTACTTCAACCCTTACCCATTCCAGAATGGAAGTGGGAGATAATAAGTATGGATTTTATAACCGGATTACCTAAGACAAATAAACAACATGACTCTATAATGGTAGTTGTTGATAAGTTAAGTAAAGATGCACATTCCATACCTATGAAATCTACTTTTAAAGCCATTAGCATTGCTGATATTTTTATGAAAGAAATATTCTGTTTGCATGGTATTCTGAAAGTTGTGATTTCTGATAGAGATGCAAAATTTACAAGTAACTTTTGGAAATCCTTGTTTAAAGGTCTAGATACGCAACTGAATTTCAGTACTGCTTATCATCCTCAAACGGATGGAAAAACTAAAAGAACTAATCAAGTGTTAGAAGATATGCTACCAATGTATGTAATGGATAAACCAGGTAAATGGGAAGAGTATTTGCATTTACTAGAATTTGCTTATAATAATGGGTATCAAGCTTCATTAAAAATGAGTCCATTTGAAGTCTTGTATGGTAGAAAGTGCCACACTCCGGTGTCATGGGATAACCATGTTGACAGGATTGTTCCAGGACTCGACATGTGTTAAAGGAGATGGAACAAATGGTGAAAGAGGTACAACAAAACTTAAAATTTTCCCAGGATCGGTAGAAGAGTTATGCAGATTTAAAAAGAACTCCAAGAGATTTCAACATTGGAGATCATGTATATCTAAAGGTAAATTCGAAGAAGAGTGCCTTGAACTTGGGAAGGTGTTCCAAGATGGCACCCAGGTATTGTGGACCTTTTGAAGTATTAGCTAAGATAGGGCTACTAGCCTATTAGCTTGCACTTCCCCCTAATATAAAGGTGCATGATGTATTTCATGTTTCATTATTAAAAATATATATACATGATGCTACTCATGTAATTGACTGGAATGTGATTCAGGTAGAACCCCATAGATGTATCATCAGATTTGATTCTTCGTAGAAAGGAGGCAATCAGTTTTACTCACTTCTGACAGTGATGGGACCCCTCATACTTTGGTTATCGGTATCAAGATGGGCCTTCGGTTTCTAACAATAGGGTTTGGGTTAACCCTAATTCCCTGGTAGATTAGTATTGTTTTGGATTAGAGAGATATAAGGTTCTGGCTGGTTTGGGCACTTAAACTATTCGTGAAGGAAATGTGAATGCTCTCTTGCCATATTTCCTCTGTGATAACTCTCCTGGTTCTTCACGTAGCGCAAATTTTTTAGATATGTCTCAGGATCATCATTTGGAGTCTAATGGAAAAGTGGTGACTACTTTTCGGTCCAAATATACACATAAGGGTAAGAAAAGTGTGGATCAAGCTCGAAATCGCAGATTTTTGAACTGCCAAAAGTCTAAGAGTGGTAGAATTCTTTGTGACCTCGGTGAAAATGTCACTATGAATATGTTTAATATTTTATCTTCCAGGGCTCTGTTGGGATGATTTGAATTAATTAGATTGTATCAGCCAGATATTTTGGAGTGGTTTACAAAAAATGGAAAACCTTGATTGATTATGTTCTGCAAGTCACAATGCTAGTTAACAGTTGGGTTGTATGTCACTTTCTCTCTGAAGATAGCTTGCAGAATATTACTGTGACTTATTGGGTTTTTGGTACTGGTACCTTGGTTTTTTGTAGATGGCATTCGGGGTTCGACACGTGGAAAGAAAAATTAAAAAGAAGGAACCTATGGGTTCTCTTTTTGGGATTACCTATTCATTGTTGGACCCTTGAAGTCTTTAAGACAGTAGAAAATTTAATTGTAAATTTTATTTTAGTTGAGGAAGAACCATAATAACTACATAGAAGAATATGCAGAGGATTTTGATAGACATGGAGGTTGTGGATGGTTTCCTGGAAGAAATGGAGATTAAATGGGATGGAGGTTATTTTATTCAATGATTAGACTATTGGCACCTTCCATTTTGTTATCACGGGATTGGCCATCTACATAAAAATTGTCCATGGAATGACAGTTCTAAAATAGGGGCTTCTACTGAATCTTCCTCATCTCTAGGTATCTCTAAGGGTCTAGACAACGAGCTCCATTTACTTTTTCTACTGGATGTGGATTCGACATAGTTTTTTCTTGGTAAGTTACAAAATTCCTTACCCCTCTTATTAAAGTTCCTATCAAAAGATGAAATTTGTGGTTCTCTTGAAATGGTTTTAGGGGATAATTGAGGGGGTAGGGTTTCAAATTTTGGGAAAAGTATTAGTGTACCAGTGGCATCTGTACATGAGATTAGAAATGATGATTATGATTCTATCGGAGGTAGGATGGATTCTGGGAACACTACCAGTGAATGTGTTAAGAATTTGGATTCACTTGATCCATACTTAAATATGGTTATTGATAGTTTGGGGATATATTTGTCCAATAGTCGAATACAGAGGGGATTATAAACCCTGTGAATTTCCCTCCACTTTCCTCAAATTGTCCATATTTAGATATTGAATTATCTCCTTCTCTTGTCTTGGATGGTATTGACTCCATAGATAATTTCTCATTCCCAATAAGGAACCCTTCTCCTTCTTCTTCTATTAATAAGAATATTAAGGAACCTTTATTGATTTTCTGTAGGAGAGTTTGGGATGTTCGAAAACACTTCTCATTTCCTCTATTAGGTTTTCAAATGTAACAACTAGAAAGAAGAAAGGAAAAAAGTTAAAGTAGGAGATAATTGGGGGGATGGTCAAGTTATGCAACAAAAAAATGTTAATCCAAAGTTCACCTCTTTATTTTCAAAGGGATTGTTTAAACTCTTCTACTTCTAATTTGGGGGCTCTTAGAGTAGTTAAGCCCCAAAGTGAGGTTCCTTAATGAATTTTTTCTCCTTTAATATTAGAGGGATTGGTAGCTCCCCCAAAAGAGTTCCTTTAAAAAGACAGGTGGAGAACATAAACCTTGGGGTTATTTTGCTACAAGAGACTATGTCTTCCTCAGTCAAGGCTTGTGAATTTTTTCTAAAAATTTGGCCTAAGTGGAAATGTAATGGAGTTGATTCCTCTGGACTATCAGGGGGACTATTAGTGGCATGGAATCCAGAGATGGTCTATTTCAATTCTTATAATACTTGTGCAGGAATTCTCATTGAAGGAATATTTCGGGGATTGAATAGAAATATTAGGATCTTGAATATATATGGTCCTTACAACCAGAGAACTATTTTTTGGGATAAAATTTATCACTTGGGTCTCCTAAATTATCCCCTGTTGATTATTGCAGGAGAACTTAATCTTACATTGTCTTCTATGGAAACATGGGGTGCAGGTAGACTAGTGGATCCATTAGAAAACCATTTCAGAAATATTTTTGGAAGTGTAAATCTATTTGATGTTTCCCCAGGTGTTATTGTACCAACTTGGTCAAATGGGAGAGCATGGAAGGATGGTGTTTCTAAGAGAATAGATAGGTTCTTGATGGGTGAATTTCTTCGAGATGTGATGGGGAGTTTCATATCTTGGGTTGTATCTATAGGGGTCTTCGACCACAAACATATTATTTTACAATTGGATTTTAAGCATTATAAAGTATACTACCTTTTCAATTTAAATCATACCTAGCTGAAGGATCCATATTTATGTGATCTGGTAAAGACAAAATGGGGATCATTTTATGAGACTGGTCATATGCCTCCAATGATGAAACTAGTTACGAGACTGATGTTGTTGAAAAGAGATGTGTTAAATTGGGATAAAAATAATAAAAGGGACAATAAGAAGGATCTAGTAGATATTGAAAATATATCAATATTTGTGATGGATGATGACTACTTCTCTCTTGCAAGAAATGAAAATTTAATTGAATTGGAATCAAAGAAGTCAAATATTTTGAGACAGTAGGAAGAAACTTGGCATCTTAAAATCTGTGCTATCTGGATTTCTGTTGGGGATAACAACACAAAGTTTTTTCACAGCTATGTTAATCAAAGAAGGAATAACAATGTTGTTTGGGAAGTGAAAAATGCATATGGTGAAATAGTATGTGATCAAAAGGAAATGGAAAGAGGAGTATTCATATATTTCAAGGATAGTTATCAAATTCAAAGGATTCCAATAAATTTGTGGATCAGGTGCAAGTATTAAAGCATTACCCAAGATTCTTTAGTAGAGAGGAAGGACATAATTTGGGAGCTAAAGTTATTTCTAAAGAAGTTAAATCTATTTTGAAGAAGTTTGCTAAGGGAAAATTTCTCGGACCAAACGGGTGGGTTGTGGAGTTCTTTCAGCATTTTTATGATTTGATTGAAAATGACTTGGTTGCATCTCTATATGATTCTAGGAAACTAGGATATGTGCTTGGGAAGATGAGTGCAACCTTCATTGCATTAATTCCTAAGAAGGAAAAGCCTGAGCCTTTTTGCAATTATAGGCCTACCTCATTATGTAACTTGATTTATAAATTCATAACAAATATTTTATCTAATAGGATGAAACCTATTTTGGCTAAAAATGTATCTAAAAAGAAATTTGGGTTTTTATCAAATAGGTAGATACTGGATGCAGTTGGGGTTGCTCAAGAATTGTATCAACCCCAAAATACAATAAATGCGGAAATTAAAAAAAAAAATCATTATACTTAGTGATAGCTAGTAATTTGTACAATTTCTTTGATTACAAATAACTACTAAGCATATATCATTTTCTATGATGATTATATTTTTGGGATTTGTTCTTCTCTTCCATTCTATAAGTAAATTCCATATGATTAAATCCAACATACATATATATGAATGACGCTTTATCCATACACATGAAAAATCATTGGTAATATCTATATATTTTACCCATTTGATCTTTTAAACTATCATAATCAATATAAACCCATTGTTGCAATCATGATTAAAGTCGCAATTCCTTATCTCTATATGTGAACAATTACAATGACTACTATATCTTACTTTCCAATATCCACAATATACATATCTATATATTTATGAAAAATCATAATAACCACGATCTTTATTCCTCTTTCCAATAATCACATTATATATATACATTAATTATATATATACATTAATGACCAATCACAATATTCATTATGTTAAACTTACCAGTCATCACATTGTATGTACATATATATATATATATATATATATTTTCCAATATTATATATGTGTGTGAAAACATATCCTTTATACTAATCACATCTTCTCATATAATTGTTTTAACAACCTCTCGTTTATTTCTATAAAGGATGATAAGCTAAAATAGTACCCTATATGAATAGGGAGACCCTATTCAACATGTGTCTCATGCTAAATTCAACATTATACTATGCATTCTACAAATACCTTGATGACTTTATCCTATTCATACAATTTCTATAACCATGGAACCTCAATTTAATTATTCGTATACATGTTTGGACTACCAAATAAGCTTGGTTAGCTCGGGCACCTACCTTAAGGACCATTATTCATACGTGTACAGTTATCCCAACGGGACATGAGTGAAGGAGTTCGCTACAGTAGATTCAATGAATCAAAAAGAAGAGACTTGTTGATGACATGGATATCAATGATCATTTCCTACCAACCGAGGTCCCAATGGTTACAATATTGACCAGACCAATTATGCTCATGGTTAGATCGGATTCTAGCTAGCTCAATACTAAGCTTGAAACTCTACAATAAAGTAGAGGTGTGGGAATTAACTTGAGATTATTTCCAAATTTAGCGGGATTGCAACGAGTATACAAGACACTTGTCCCACCGCCACTTAAGTTTATATTAACACATATTGATATCAAAATATATTCACTATAATGGTGGTCTTAATTACAACCATTCATAAAATAACAAAGATTTTTCATAAATCAAAATCATTTTTACTTTAAGATACTGACCCTTAAATGATAAACAATTAATCAAAGGGTAGAGATTGGGGATCGAATACTAGGATTCGATACTCGAAAATATGTAATATCTCAAATTTTGACTTATTATGTTTATGTTATATAATGGGCGTAAGTCCAAATGCATATGATTTATTTATGATGTACTTATATTTGGGCATGGACCCTGAATTATGCATATTTATTGTTATGTACTGGGCATGAAAGCCTCGATGTACTTGACTGATTTTTATCATTAGATGTGGGTATAAACCCTAATATACTGAAATGTTCTTTGATTATAGTGTGCAGAGTCTTATTATGCATGACTGACTCTTATGATGTGTTGATCGTAAGCTCTGGAGCGCATGGATGACCTATGCACTGGGTGTAAGCCCCGATGCACATAGAGGACTTTTATTATGTACTGGGCGTAAGCCCCGATGTACATAAAGTGTTGGGTATAAGCCCTGGAGCACTCCAAGATTGATAATAAGTACCGGATCATAGGCCATTTGTATTTCTAGATGTACTTCACAAACACATTCTAATACTAGTGTTGAGCGGGATGCTCTGGAATTGTACTAGCGTAACACCCATGTGAGAGTGTTGAGCCAAAGCTATGAATAGCACTCAGGGTTACTTGATCTTGAGAGTGTTGAGTCGAGAAGACTCTGAATAGCACTACTAGTCATCACAATTATTTAATTGGTTAAATGAATCATTTCTATCTCTCATCAAGGACTGCGGAAACTACCATGTTAAACAAGGGAATCCAACATGTAAGAGGGACCTAGAGTTACCTAACCTAGTCAACTATTCAAACCTACCAAAAAAACCTTGTCCAAAGATTGGACCTTGTATTAAATAATTATCAAAGAGTTATTATGATATTTAATTAATTAAATAATCAGATTGATTATTTATAAAAGAAGTCTCACCTATGTATATATAGTATGCATAAATTATATGCATAAGATGTTTATTTATATTATATATAAAGAAAAGATTGTGATCTAATTCATAGAAACACATAGTTGTAACAAAGTAAGTATAATATAAAAGTTTCTTTAAAAATAAAATCATAAAGGAACAAGTTAAAAGTCCGAGATGAACTAGGAGTGAGAAATTAATTAAAACATCTTGTACATATATTATAATTCAAATTTAAAATAAAAAATGGATTTAATATTAAAAAAATATTATTATTAACTCAACAACTATATTCCAAAAGTTCACCTATATAAAGAGGGACAAATCCCAAAGAAAGGGAATCATTATCATCTTTTTCTTTCTATCAGTCTCTTATGGTAAGAGAAGAGAATTTTCCCATGGAACTGAAGGAGCTTATTATTTCCAAGATCTAATTATCATCAGCACTCTGCCCTAGGTCCTCTATTTTCCTATTGCATGTTGGAACCAGCTCGGGGGGATTCATTAGTGAACCAATAACGGTTCAGGTTCAAGGTTGGGAGGAACGTGGTAGTCCCAAAGTCATTCGGTTAAAATATTCTACAGGTTAACCAGATCAATACATACTTGTTTTCAGAAATCGGTGTTTGAAAGTGTGCAGGTCTATACCAGCAGCAGGATCAAGCTACAACTATCTAGTGTGCGGGTTTGAGCAAGGGGGAGATCCGAGCTACAGATTCAGGTATGAATTAATTTTATCCTACAAGATGAAGGTTTATGAAATAAATTGTTGTAAACTCCTTTATGATTTCTTTTTGAGCATTAAAGGAGTAAGGGCTATGGCATCGGCTCCCTGGGTTAGGATATTTATAATTTAGATTTAAATTCATTTTTATTTCTTTTCAACCCTATCTAAAACTAAAACAGTCAAGAATCTAAAAACGTAAATAGATTATTACAAAAGAATCATCTCCTATAAGGAGATCAATTCGCTTGGCTTGATTTTCCAAACTGAAAACCCTAGGTTCCAACAAAAAAATCAAAACTCCATAACTATACAAAAAGTTCCACTTAAAAACCATATAATTACGAAGGCCCTATTGTTTCAAAATCAAAACACAGTAAGGAAATTTAAACCACAGTTCATTCTTCATACATAAATTTATATTTAACAAGCAAAACATTACAAGGGATATTCTTAAAAATGCCCTACACAGGCTGCCACTTTAGGGTGTAGTTTCTAGGTTTGCAAGACTCGTATTGAGTCCCCTGCACCATACACAATTACACTACAGCATAGATTACCATTTAAAAACATAACATAAACCATAAAGATGAGAGCGATTTTAGCGTAGGGCCTTGCCCATTAAATAGCATTTAATAATAAATCAACAATTTATTCCACCAAGGAGGTTTGGACTTCCAGATCTTATGTATAGCCTAAAAACGACAAGAACTCAAAAGAAACTGAAGTCACATCGAATTACAAAACACTAACAGGGATTCATGCCCAGATTTTCATAAACAATGAATTAGTGAGAAGCCTAGGTTAAAGCATAAGGAAATTCTGAGAGTTAAAGGAACATTAAATACCGAAAGTCAAACACTTTTCGCAGTAGCTATAAACAAATCTTATATATCCAAAACACTGGTAAGAAAAGTATACATTAAAATCAATTTGAACATGAGGAACTAAGTCGGGCATCCCCCGTTCTAGCAAAAACACCATATAGGCTTCCAACAGAGCCATAACTTACATATAAATCAAGACGGCTTTTAAAACCAAGTCTTCCCATGAAGATCCAAAACGGAGCATTACATTAAGATCCCATTACTCCAAAAGGGAAACCCCTTCTCAAGCATAACACTTCAGTAAACAAACCATTACTTTGGTTAAACATTCGCATGAAGGGAGATATAGCCACAATGGACTAGGCTTACCCGTGGCCAATGTAGTTCATACTACCCTGCTACGAGCACTCTACTTTACCAAGCTCGAACCCCCAAAATTCGCAGTCCCTGTCAAAGATAGGTTTGGAACATCAGTTATCACTCTCAGCAAATCGAAAAAAGGAAATCACAATCTAAAACATAGATTAAATTGCAAAGATTACCTCAGGAGGGATTTTTGCCCTCACGCTATTTTGGACAAGCGCAGGCCTAAGAAAATGCTCATGGCCAATGTCGGTCTCTTGGACACCCCTCAAAACCCTAAGAGCTCTCCATCCAAATACAAATGGTGCAAATGAACTATAGCAAAGGCACTAGACGCTTAGAGCCATTCCCTAGTCCATCTGGGAAGCATTTGCATAGGTAATCATGTGGCTACTTTAATGCCACCAAACCCCACTATCATTGATATTTTTGTATCCACTCCCTATAGTGGGAGGGCATGTCTTCATTTAAGAACTCGATTTAATACCCAGCACCAAGCTTTCCACATATACCTTTTAAAAAGAAACATCCACTAATATTTGGTTTCAAAAATTTATAGGGTAGGTTCAGATGTTTCATTCTCATTAAAGAAATACCTACTATACAGAAGTGGAAATAAGCTTTAGCATTTAGGCTAAGAAAACCTAGCCCATTGTCACCTTCTCACACCTTCAAGAGGTTACAAGTATACTCATAGGAAGAATAACTGCACATTAAAAATAAGACTAATATAGTTGAAGCATTCACCCAATTAACCAATGGATGAAACATATTTATAAATATGGGTTCGTTATGGAGCATGAGATCATAACCGAGGCATTTCTTATGAATATTATCATCAAGTACATCCACAACAATTAAACTAGAGCAGAGTATCATAAACAAAAGAATAGAATAAAGTTACATATGCAATATAAGTGTTAGGTTTTATATTTATTCCCAGTACTAAAGTTAATTTGTTAAATGTTTGATCCAAGTGGCATCAATAAACTCCTATAGGAATTTTTTTTAAATTCGACAGTTTTAGGGATATTACAAAATATGATTTACACAGCCATGATTACATAGATTTTAACCTGGATAAGGATATGATTTCCGTAAATCATTTCCAAAGGTAGATAGCAGATAGATTCTTTATTTCTCAATCGTGGAGTTAATTTAAAATACATTCATGCATGAATTATATTAACCATGGGTCGGTTCTACATATACAGGTGTTAATTGGACTTCATCATCGATTTCTCCAGTTTAACCAAGGAGAATTGGTTGTATTAAATATCACCTCTGTGATTTCATATAGAGGTCTAAATCAGGTTTATAAACCGAGAGAAGACGAATCTCCTTAACATTCGCTCTATTGATTAAGAGAAGATTCAACTTTGCTTAAAAACAGAGTTGAACTCCGTGTGACCCCAGTGGATCGTTTTTATCTTGGTTTGTTATTACGACAGACAAAGCATAACTATGTCCTTATCTTTTAAATACGTTATTAATTAAACGTTATAGAGTTAAAATATGTACGTTATCAGAGGATCGAAATTTCATTAAGTTACCAACATGGCAATCAGAGCATTGCTCTGTTCTGATCCTTCAAAAAAATTTAACATAAACTCTCTGATCTCACAGAAGTTTTAATAGAAAATCATAACAATTTGGTCAACATACATTTCATATTATTGACAAGGAGATCGAAAATAAATTCAAGAATCAATGTATCAATCAATTGGCTTTATAAGCTACATTCGCAGAGCTTAATTGATTATGGGTTAAATGATTAGAAAGGATCATTCCAACCTATGAGCAGATACCCAAGCTCTGCATACAATCATTCATTTAGCAATTAATTTAGTTATCTCGGAACTAATCGTTATATTCAACACACAGGAGCCCATACTTCGCATTGAACAATAGATCCCAAAACTGAAATCTCTTATGCCCTCGTTGGAAAGTATATGTAGTGCCCCTAGACGGTTGTAGACCTTGAGGGCACTTGTCGAGTGACCCGACTGATTGAAACTTCCACAAGTTAACCCTTTGAATTTATACTTCTGAATAATTGAAGAACAACTGAGTATGTACGTGATGACAACTGATGAATGAAAATAATGAATTGTATGACAGTTATGAAAGTAAATAATTATCTAATCTAAAAAATAGCTTGTTGTGTATTGACTAGATATACGATTAATTATGTGATGAAAACGAAAGAAATACATGTAACATAATGCCTTACTGATTAACAAGATATAAGATGTTATGAGTAAAATTTAATTGCTTAATGATTAGCATGTATAAAATGATTATGATGAATGAGGACAGGATTATTAATATTTGTTTTTGAGAATGTGTGTAGCGATAGGTGAAACGGTTCACCGACGGACACACAAAGGAAATAAAGGGTCATAGAGTACAAATAAATCACACACAGAAGGACGATGATGGTGTCGACTACCAACAGATCCTACGGCCAAGTTCAAAATCCCTTATCCGTTTACTCGGGGTCGTGTGAATTCATGCGATGTGGAACAAGACGGAGTTGGTCACAAACGAGTTGGACGGCGCGCAGTAAGAACCGACTTACTCCTCAGCACCATTAGTCCCCAATAGCCTGTAGACGGAGGATTGAAGGTAACGGATCCTAAATCCCTACATGAATTTCTTGCAAGTCAAATGAAAAGATATCGGCAGAAGGACCCGACGGTGTGGTACCTTGCCGAGAAATGGAAAGGATGGATGCAAGGACCGGACGATGTGGTACCTTGCCGAGAAATGGATACGACGGATAAATGGACCCGAAGGAGTGGTACCATGTCAAAAGATGAGCATAAAGGACAAATGGGCCCAATGGTGTGGCACCTAGGTCCTAGAAGGGATGAATTGGTAAACTTTATGCATTAAAAGCATATAAAATTGCATTTAGAACACTTGCTCATGAAAATACATTTTAGTATTAAAAATAATAGAAATAATTATTTTTAGGCATTTGCACATGTAAATACTTTTTAGTATTTAAAATATTAGAAATAATTATATTGGGAGAAAAATGGAATCCTAGGCTTGAGTTATTAGCTAACACCACATGCACCCAAAAAATAGAATTTAGAGTGAGCATCTTAGAGACAAACTTGAGTAAATTTAGGAAAGTAGGTGCATTCTTCTAGGAAACTTGACACATGGATTTGTGAGATAAATTACTTTTTGAATATTAAGAAATTGGTTATTTTGCATGAAGCGACATGTGTCGCAGGGGAATTTCATATTTAAGCAAGGCTTTGGGGATGGGTAAAGGACCCAGTTTTCGGATGGTTATCGTAATCTTGAAAATGTGAGTGACTTGCTGCTATTGGTGTTTGGCTAGAAATTCTTATGGGGGGAATTGAGGAGTTTCTTGAATGGTGTGTGTGATCTCTACGACCCGAAAGCTCAGGGGTGGCCATGTGACTGAAAGCATGATCCTATGGTTGGGTGGCGAAGATAATGGTTTCTTCGCCAATGGTTAATCGAGCTTTGCTGGAAGGATCCTACGGAAGACACGAATGACAATGGACAAGTTGGATTGGATTAATGACAACTTCTCCTTCAACAACGATCACAACCTATGGTCGACAAGTTAAGGTTTTGTCTATATTTGCTAAGTTATTCAGTTAATATATTTTATTTCTCTAGTGATTATGCTATCTAATCTATTTTGTATTAGTCTGTTAAGTTTTAGGTTAAGCATGGAAGGACCCTACAGGAGGGGCCCTACAGTATATCATTCGATCAACGATTTGAATTAAATAAAATCAATTACTCTGTATATAAAACAGAGGTCGATCAAAAACTTGGATGAAATCAATGTAAATGCTTTTTATATTAAATAGATAATTAAGAAAAATATTCCCTTACGAAAAATATAAATAGAGGCTTCGTTATTAGCATAATTTACTCATATGACGATTGGACATGACCAAGATCAATCTTCAACTACAAACATTTTTACTTTAATAACACAAGGAGACAGAGTTTTTCAACGATTTAAAGAAACAGAGGAAAGGCGATTCTATCATGCAATCATTACCAATAAACACAATATAAAAGCAAAATAATAGAAAGAATTTGATCCATACGTTTACGAATATATAAAATAAACAGAGTTTAAATCGGATTGCAATAGATCACAAAGGATTGAACCAATCTT
Source organism: Larix kaempferi (assembly GCA_027924585.1). Classification (NCBI taxonomy): domain Eukaryota; kingdom Viridiplantae; phylum Streptophyta; class Pinopsida; order Pinales; family Pinaceae; genus Larix; species Larix kaempferi. Next base: position 14,147,384 of record BSBM01000123.1, on the reverse strand, counting down.
GTATTGGCAATGACATAAACAAGCTCGTGAAAGACTTGATCCATTAATTAGACAATACATTTCTCAAAATGAGATACGCCAGGTTCTATATTTCAACAGAGTTTTGATCCAGTTATACCAAACTACACAAGATACATCCTTTTATACAGAGTTTAAAAATAATTACAATATATATATATATAATCGCAATATATATAATTCATTGTTGGGTATGAGTCCATTTTAAGTTTTGTATGGAAGAAAGTGCAGGACACTAGTTACTTGGGACAATAGAAAGAATAGAATTGTACTTCGACCAGAGTTGCTAAAGGAAATGGAACAAGAGGTTGCAAATATTAGGAAAAAATTAAAAGTGTCCCAAGATAGACAAAAAATCTATGCATATGAGAACAAATTTCATAGGGAATTCAATGTTGGGGATCATGTTTACCTTAGAGTGAGGCCAAGGAAGAGTTCCTTGAATATTGGAAGTTGTGCCAATCTATCACCAAGATATTATGTGCCATTTGAATTGTTTAAGAGGATAGGTCCAATTGCATATAGAATTGCATTTCCTTCTAACACTAGAGCTCATAATTTTTTTCTTGTTTCTTTGATTAAGAAATATGTACATGATCTTAACCATGTGATTGATTGGGATGTCATCCAGGTGGAACCTGAGGGAGAGTTCCAAATTGAGCCACTATGCATCCTAGACATGAAGGTAACTGTTAGTGATATTATCAGTCGAAAGGAAGTTCATCTCCAGATCGAGAGAGTAGATGTCAGAGAAAAGAATTAGAGCAACATAAGGCACGTATAAAGCAGAGTGTTTCACACCTTAGCATCTAAAGGGTAAGTGGTCGAGGATCAGAAGGGATTGGCACGAGCTAACTTAATGCAGATGCAGTCAGGATTCTTAGATGTGCTTCTTTCTGTTTACCCCAGATGGTCCCTGAGAGAAAACCACTATTGACATGTATCAACTTTAGGGATATTCAAGGACTGCAAGGAGGCATCGGTAGACCACTGTCCGAGGGCCCTGAAACCACCTAGCCGTCATGGCAGTTTGAAAATTCTTGAAGTAGCTAACAAGAAGGCCATGCGTCAAGAGGGACCCATCTCAAGGAACTTGCATCTTTTTGGCTCGGATCTCTAGATTCCTGACTATACATCAACGGTCAGAAAGACCTCGGGGGGTTAAAGCCGCGAGAAGTTTACCATGCTCAGTTCGCCCCTGATTTAAAACCATTGTCTCCACGTGGCACTCCCAGGATCATTTAGGGGTCTTGGAGTGGGTTTCCAAGACCACTTTTCGAGGAACCTAAATACCATCAATGGTTTTCTGTCTTGTCATATTCACCTGTCACTTTGAAGTGACCCTCTCCAGTAATCATTGACATTGTCGGCACCGTACGAGCTACAATTCACTCTCAGTGTGCGAAGCCCAAAAAGGTGGTCAGGAAATTATGGAAGCAGTACAGGCTTTCCCAATGAGGATGGTCCAGATGGCTCTATAAATACCCTGGGTTGGGTTCTCTGGAATTTCAAAGCTCCTGCACTTCACTAGTCCGGAGCTCGAAGCCGAATAGGTGCATATTGTTCCTAACCAATTAGCAGGGGTTTCTCCATGGTTCATTTCATTTCGAGAGGAGGCTCGCTAGGAACACTAAGAGTTCGAACGACCAGCGTTCATGAACAACCTTTAGATGCACACCCACCAACATCCAGACAGGAAAAACCTGAGGTCTCATCCGAGATGTCTAAGGAAGGTTCAGTTATTTCGTTAGCTCAAATTAAGATGGGCCTTCCGTATGCAGGAGCACGGAAGAAGGGGATATGTCGGTCCCAGCGAAAGATGATCAATAGATGGGGTAGTAGCACCTGAGCAATTCTAACGAAGCGGTGTCTACATCAGTTCATGTTCCACAACTCAGCATCAGATTTAATCTTTTGTCCCGTCGAAAGCAGGATTCGAGAGAAAAGGGCTTGGACGGGATGAAAGAATGAAGCAGCAGAGGTCTGCAAAGCAGCATTCATTAATGGTATGGTCCCACCTGCATCTCCATCAGGTCGTAGGCGGTCCAGCTAGTGTGTAAGAGGTTCTTCGCAGCTCTGAAAAACGTTACATCGTTGATACCTTACATTAAGGTGTTGCAAACTTCGTTTAGCTGAACGTACTACTCTATTTAGCAAAGTGGTCCCAGGTCATGGTCATGAGGGTGACCAGTAATTTCCCTATGACTGATATTGTAACAAACTCTGTTAAGGAGTATAAACCGAAATTTTAAGCTGTTGAGTTGAACGGATTGTAACAAATTCTGTTTAGATAGTAGGAAGGCTATATATAGCCAAGTAGGCAGTAGCCAAATGGTCGGCTCTCTTATGTAAGAAGTATTACTTCTATGTTGGATGGTTAATCAATACGAAGGAAACATATTATTTCCCTATCTTAGAGCTTGATGGATTCAGATTTTTAATGTGCACAGTTAGTATCTTCTATTGTTTTTCATCTCTTCCGTTTATGTATGATCTGCAGAGCTGTTCTGGTTTTATATGAGTGCTTATGCTTAAATGTATTTCTTCTATGGTGATTAGTAATAGGAGTATTCATGCTAATTTATCTTGAAGTTATACCCTCATATTATTTAGTGTTGTTCTGTGTTTCATTTTGTAAAGACTGTTGAATTCCTCTCTGAGGCTCAATACATCATTCTATAAATGTGAAATAAAGATTTACTCTCATAGTACCTTTATCTTACACGATTCCATTTTCCATTTGCTACTCAAAATTCTGAGATCTTGGCACATTGAAATATTGCCCATTAACCTTTCAAGATCGGAATTCTACATTGTTTCTATCATTTATGTTGTGATTCAGAAAAGTTTTCAGAAGTGATTATTGATGCCTAGGCGCAGTTCTAAGAAATAGCTTTAGAACGTTGTTACAACGGAATTTTCCACCTTGTAAGTATCATCATTCTTTGGCCTGCAAGATCCATTTCACTGACTCATATCCACTTTATATCCTTCAGACACTATTTTTCCCTATTTTTTCCCCTCTATGCTAGCTGCATCATTACAGTGGGTGTACCCGCGAGTTGCATCACTATAACCCATGGGTAGCATGTAAAATGGTAAAAATCACTAGTTTATTACTTTTTACTCCCAAAAAGCGATTATTGGGTGACCTTTGACCCTCCATCTGCCCAAGAAACGCCTTGATGTGTCATTTCACTTACCTTTGAGAGGATTATATATTGAGCACATATGGCTTATGGATAGGAGGAGAAAGAAGAGCAAGAGAACTCTAGTGGATTTTTTCCCTATCTTGAGTCTGCACTCATTGACCCTTGTAGTTGTGAACCCCTTATGTTCACCTTCCAAACTCCTACCATAGTTTGAGTTTTCCATTCATGGAGGATTGAAGCGGTGGAGGCACAAGTGGATTGATCCAGATCTTGGTTCAGATTGGTTGCCGGCAAGAGGTCGTATCACATTGTACTTCTTCTTGTTTATTAATAGAAATACTCATATTCTCGTCCATTAATGTTGTGAATGTTGCTTATTTTGCATTGGGTTGCATTTACTTATAATATCATGGACCATTTCTATTGATGATGTTAATATCATTTATATCTTACGTGTACTTGTTGTATATTGGTTGTCAAGACTAATTTGCAGATTCAAGTGCATGGATTGAAAGCTCCAATGGGGATCTACATCAAACGTTTGGAACAAGGTTGGTTATATTCTTCATGGTCTTAGCATTGTCATTTATATAGCATAGTACTGAGAATTGAGTTAATTTCTAGTAGTCAGCTATCTGTAGTGGTCTACCCCAAGCCATAGTGAGTTTTCTCCATTACAGAAATGGCGACTCCACTGGGGAAAACATCCATGTTTGGGGATTTTTGAGCTTTAGTCCTTAATTAGAGTTGTTGTTTGTTAAAGCTCTATGTCACTAATTGGCCGTTCAGATACACTATAGAAAACTTGCTTTTTCTGAGCCATTGGACTCTTTATTTTCCCATTTTCCTTTCCTTACCCGTGGGATAGCTTTACTCTGCCTGCGTACACCCGCCTCTGTTTACTCTACTGCTCGCGGGTACCCACAGGTTTTCCTTCCACAGTAGCGTACAACTCTGGATTTGGTTGATTTATGACTTTTGGTTGTTGTTGCGTTGGCTTTGGATGATCCTGACTCTTTGTTGGCCTGTTTCTTGACTGTTCCATGCCTTGGTTGTGACCAAAACTCTTCTTTTCTCTTGGTTGAGCCTTGTTGGTTTTTACCCATCTTTGGATTTAGCCTTGTTGGTTTTTTTTCCTTTTGAGCTCATTCCTTTGCCTGAGTCTTACTGTTTGGTATCTACATGGTTGTCTTAGTGATCTCCTTGGCATATCAGTGACTAGATAGTAGGATTTTGCTTGCATTTTTCATTTCCTTATATTGAAAAATACAAAAAAAAAATACATATAGTTTTGCATTTTCCTTTTGCTTATAAGAGAAAATACAAAAAAAAATTACTTTCATGTACTGCATCTTGCATCAAGTGCTTGTTGATTTCATTTAGGTTTTGCTTGTGCATAGAAAATATAAAAGGATTGCATTTTTATTTTGAAACCATTGGGTTGATTTTGCATGCTAGTGACATTGTTTTTTTGGATAGATGAGTCTAGGATTTGACGATTTCGCATACTATTGAGTCACACACATCACTAGTTTCATGACCATGTCCCTTGAGTAATCACAGCCACTAAAATTAACGCTTAATATTAAAATTGATTAGACCGATTTTATTTATAGGGTACACCAACTAGCATAGGTTTAGAGTTTTGGAATAGATCATTGTGAGTTAACAATCCAAGACTACTAGACAAAACATTAGGTGTTTGACGAGGGAGTGGAGGAATCCATGGTATATATCGGTGTTCTCAGGAATCTCTTCTCAAACCAGAGTTAAGCACGAGGTCACGGGAGGTTGGTTGAGGAGATATCCCTCTGATACCGGTTGAACGTGGGAGATATTTCCAATATTTGTTCGTATTTGGGGACTCTTGGGGGATTTGACCTTCATTGAGTTTCGGGCTCAGGTACCATTCCCATATGACGGATCCCACCTGCGACTATCCCCCTGAGCATTGGTTATATTGCGGTGACCATAGTTTCCTTACCTAGGTATCCCATAGGGTACTTGCAGTGGTTATGTTGTTTGTGTCCTGAGTCAAAGAGGGATTGGACAGCACAGTTGTTTGTTGCCGAGGGTTATGGCCATTTGCACGCAGAGAAGCCTGGGTGTCTCTATAACTGATTCTGTTACCTCCGACTATAGTTTAGGAGTCTCGAGCCTCTCCTAGGTGAGCTCATTTATCCACTCTCTTTGTCTGCTCTTGGATGTAGTTTCTCTAGGTGTGTGCTTTTGATTTACTGTTTTTTATTGATAGTTGGCCGTAGGAGATGTTGTGATTTGATATTCTCTCCGGAGATATTGTTGAGCGGAGTCCGACTCTCCGCCGAGCCCGTCAGTTAGCTGGTTTAGAAACGGCCGAACTTTCACGCTGTGTTACTCGGGGATGCCGGCGGGCTCCCTCTGAATCTTCAGATTCTTATGAGACATACGTATCCGACGTCATGACCAATGCACACTTTGACATGGGAGAAATCCCTATTAGTCCATCGGGTAGAGTTGAGCACACTTCAGACACCCCTACTCCTCGTGAGGCGTGGGGAGGTGATCCACCGGAGACTCAACCTGGTTCGATTTGGACGAATCCACTCGAGAATGATCTGTTCGATCCTTCGAATCTAGATAATTATCTTTATGGGATTCCAACCTTACCCAACGACTAAGATCTTGCGATCAACGTTAACCCATTCTCATATAGTATTCCCAGTTTCAACACAGTTGATCCTCCCACTTCTTTTGGTAGTCACGTTGGCACTAGTCATGGTGTTAGCAACACTGCACCCACTGGGGGTAATACCCTCGCTGGGGGCACCACGTTGTCCACTCACACACATAATACGGGGACTGGTCATAATCCTCCTCACAATACTAATGTTGGAATAAGACCGCCTCCTGGGACTGCCCAACCTAATAGGAACATTGTTCGAAACATGACTCATCATCCACCACCTACCACGCATATCATTACTCGTCAACCCAGGACCACTTTCATGAATGTTAATGCTCCTCCTAACCACGGGGGTGGACATATACCGCACACTTTTGCGTCCACCACCACTACTAGTAATGCTAATGTAGGAGGTGGGAATATATCTTTTCTTCATGGACATAACGCCACCATTCTTGCTACTAGTAACACCAACGTTGGGGTTGGGAACACTTCTCATGCTTATGGTCACCACACGACTGCTCACGCTAATCCTAATGTTGTGGGTGGGAACATACCTTACCATTATGGTCATTACAACTCGGTTCCCACCACGAATAATACGTATATGCCCCATACTTATGGTGGAAAACCTTACTACAACACAGTCGGTGTTGGCCACCAATTTAACCACCTCAATACGGTGCCCAAAATACTTATATACATGCTTACTCTCATATGGGTCAGGTCAGGGGAGGATATCAACCTTATGGCCATGGTCAATCTTATGGTCCGTCAGGTCCTCATTATCAGTAGTTCAATGCTCATGGTCAAGCTTTTGGTCCACATAATAATTCGGTTCCGTTCAACCAACCTTTTATGGGAGCTTATAATCAAGCTTTCTAGCCACAGCTTCCGTTCCTTGCACACTTGAATCTTCCGGATCTTTCGAAGCTCACAAATGATCTGGTGTGTCACGACCCCAATTGGCCTCCGATCCCTACCAAGCTCCCTTCAGACATCCCTAAGTTTGAAGGGAAAGGTGGTGAGGACCTGGGTGATCATGTCACAACGTTTCACCTTTGGTGCTCCTCCAACTCGTTGAATCACGATTCCGTTAGATTACGACTATTTCAACGCACCCTCACGGGGGCAGCTGTGAAGTGGTATGTTGAGTTGTGTGGGAACACGTATCGGGGATTCAATGAGATCACTTTGGTTTTCTTTGACCATTTCTAGTTGTCGGTTCGCTATGATACTAGTACTGAACTTTTGTCTACCTTCCGTCAGAATAAAGCCACACATATTTCTGACCACGTTCAAGAGTGGCGTCGGTGGAAGAGATTAGTGAAAGCCAACATTCCTCCAAAATTTCTATTGGAATGGTTCCTCAAGTCCTTACTCCCATATATTTCCAAGGATGTTTCGATGTCCGGCATTGTGACTGAGGAACAAGCCATCTTGAAATTCCAGCAGTTAGACCTTCTATACTCTCAGTCTGGAATTTTATATGACATTTTTCCTGACGCACCGAGAACATGCCATGAGCCCAAATTAGTTCCTGGACCGCATGCCAATGGCATCGTGGGATCCGCAAGCACTCGCCCTGTAGATTTGGTGGCAAATCAAATGCAAAATTTGTCGCTAAACCAATCTACTCCCAGACAAGTTCACACCTTGTCCACTTCCACCCCATCGCCTGATGTACATAATGTGCAATCAACGAAACCGTCAGGTAACCAGCAACCTGGTGGTAAGAAAAAGGGGAGAAACAACCGTACGGGTGGAAACAATGGGAATAACAATAATAGAAATTGCAATACTCCTTGTAAAGAGAATGCCAACCCTCCTCGGGAAGGCATAAATGTTGGTGAGGACCGTAAACCTAAGCGTAAGGTGAAGTTTCCTTGCAAGCTTTGTGGGGAAGATCATCTTACTCACTTATGTCCTCGAATCAAAGAAGCATCGAAGCATTTGGCACAGAGCCCAGTTGTGTTAAAGGATCCCCTTCCTCATCATCAAAACATGGCTTCACATGCTCCCACCACTGGTTATGGACCTACTGAGACGGCAACGTCTTCTTCCAATACTAGTGGTTATGGATGTGTGAATATGGTTCAATCGGAGGTTAGTGTTGCCACTCATCAATGCGATTATGGTGCACCACAACCTAATATGGGGAGTGAGCCTCCCCCTCCTCTTGACAATTCCTTGCATATCGAGAAGCCCTCTAGTATACCGCGGATACCGAAAGGTGTTCTTAAGCGCTTTACGCATAATCCTAATGCTCGAGTCACCCATAACTACTCAATTGTGGAATATTTGGGCCAAACCCTGTGTGCCATGTCGACTCTTGAAGTCTTGCAGGCCTGCCCTTCTCAAAAGCATGCCCTTTTAAGTGCGTTAGGAGTTCAGGATGGGGGAAGTTCCGATGTTATCAAGTTTGATACTACTGATGTTCAATCTCACTTACCTTACCACATGGCTTTTCAAATTCAGGTGGTGTGCCTTCAGAATTTTGTCAAACGTACTATGGTTGACGAAGGTGCTTCCGCGTAAGTAATGTCGTTAACTTGTTGGAAAGATCTTGGCTCTCCTCCTCTACTCGTGTCTAGAACCACGCTCACTGCATTCGACAGTCGGTCTTTTAAACCACATGGAATTATCCCTTCCCTTGTTGTCTGCCTGGGAGGTAAGTCTATTCCTATTGAAGTCGAGGTGGTTGATGCGCCCATCGACTACAACCTTTTACTGGGTCGGAATTGGATGTACGCTATGAAGGCTATCGAGTCCACTGTATTCAGATTTATCTGCTTTCGTCATGAAGGCAAGATTGTGACCATCGATCAGCTGGATTTCGTTAACACTCCTTCCACAGCATCCACGAGATCCATAGTCCTGCAAGTTACCGATTCTCAACTGGCAATTGGGAACATAGGTGTTGGTATTTACCCTTCATTGATGGGAACTTATAGTTTTCCTGCACCTGTGAATTTCATCGGAACCATTTCCGATGATGTGTCTCCTCCTTTGCATAGTATGACATTCCAGACTTCCTATTATAATGATCCATGGACATTACCATCCACGAGTTCTACGTCTGGAGATATTACGCACGTTGGGATGTCTATGCCACTATCTGTAGCTGAGCTTGCTTACCAGCATATTCAAAAAGACACTGCAGAATTGGATCTCTCTTCTTCCCAGACAGTTGAAGAATATCCCATTACGCTGCCAGTTTGGGCATCCAACTCATCTTGTTCACACGACCACCTTGATGATACATTGCCTTCTGATGAAGCTATTATGGAGGCCATATGTGGTAGTGAGAATCCTTGGGAGGATATGCACCATCACTCTTATTTCCTTCCCAACCTTGAGCTCGCTGAACAGGAAGAGTTTAGGATGACTCTAGCAGAGATAGTTGGTCACCCTGTGGCTCTTTTAGGGTCACATGATGTTTTTGCGGAGGGGAATATGGCCAATATTTCCCCAACTATGTCGATCAACATCTCTCATACTCCCAGAAAAGTGGAGAATGTCTACATTGGTGCCAATTGCACTCTTGAAGAGATTGTTATTTACACTGATTTGTTTACAGAACTCCGGGAAGCTTTTTCCTGTTCATATGAGGAGATGCCAAGAATAGACCCCTGCATTGTTGAACATGAGATTAGAACGTATCCCAATGCTAAACCAGTTCGACAATGCCTACGTGTTGTGAACCCTAGGAAGGCAGCCGCTATCAAGGCAGACGTGGAGAAACTGCTCAAACCTGGTTTCATCTACCCCGTTCCCCTTACCGAATGGGTGTCAAATCCCATTCTTGTGGATAAGAAGCAGGGAACGATCCACGTATGCACTAATTTTAGAGATTTGAACTGTGCATGTCCAAAAGACAACTTCCCCACGCCATTCATCGATCAGATCTTTGATGCTTGTGCGGGAAGTGAGATTTTTTCATTTATGGACGGCTTTCAGGCTATAATCAAATTCAAATCAAACCCGAGGACCAACATAAGACAGCTTTCATTTGTCCTTGGGGGACGTTTGCATATCAGAAAATGCCCTTAGGGCTTAAAAATGCCGGAGCTACGTTTCAGCGTGCCATGACCTACGCCTTTCACAATCTTAAAAAGATTATGGAGGTTTTCTTGGATGATCTTTCCGACCATTCTCGCAAAAGAGTGGACCACCCCAAGCACCTCCCCCTGATTCTTGAACGATGTATACGCTACAAGATTTGATTGAATCCTAATAAATGCTTCTTTGTTGTAAGGATTGGCCGCCTTCTGGGCTTTATAGTTTCGAAAGAGGGTATTAGAGTCGATCCTCTCAAAGTTGAGGCAATACTTCGGTTGCCTCCTCTGCGCAACTTGTTACAACTTCAAAGCCTCCAAGGGAGAGCTACTTTTCTGCGTCGATTTGTAGTCAATTATGCTAATATTACCAAAGGTTTCGCGAGCTTATTCAAGAAAGACACACCTTTTATCTGGGATGAGCGAGCCCAGCAGTATTTCGACGCCCTTAAGAAAGCTTTGGTATTAGCCCCTCTGCTTAGTCCACCATACTTCGCACGATATTTTATCCTTTATGTGGCTGCGTCTCAAGAGACTATTGGCATGGTCTTAGTTCAGGTTGATGACGCGCTCTTCGAGCATGTTATCTATTACCTTAGTCGAAATCTAGTAGACACTGAACTGAGCTATACTCATGTAGAAAAGCTAGCACTTGCGACTGTCCATGCAGTCCAGCGGTTACGACATTACATTTTTCTTAGAACTACCACAGTTGTAGCACATATCAATCCATTTCAGTTCGTGCTATCACGACACCTTATAGGGGGGAAGTATAATAAATGGATTGTGATCCTTCAGGATTTCGATCTCGATTTTGCTTCGATGAAATTGTTGGTGTTCGTTGAGCTTATGTCGGACCTTCCGAGACTTGATGAGGATGTCATTCATGAAGATTCCTTTGTGGATGAGCATTTATTTCTTATCTCGTATGAGGACCCTTGGTATGGAGATGTCATTGTATATCTCCAAACTTTTAAGTTTCCTCTGCATTATTCATGAGACGAGCGACGGCATGTGAAACATCACGCTAAAGATTATACTATCGTTGGTGACACTTTGTATCGTTGAGAAAAGGATTCCATTCTCTATCGTTGCTTAACTCACGAATAAGCGGAGCGGGTGCTTAATGATTGCCATGTAGGGGCTTGTGGTAGTCACTTATCTGGGATTGCTACACCGCAACGTATTATGTGAGCTAGTTACTTTTGGCCTTCGATCTGTAAAGATTGTATTAACGCTGTGAAGAGATGCCACCCTTGCCAGGTGTTCTCTCGGAATATACACTCGCATCCAGCGCCCCTTCATCCAGTCATCATCGTCGATCCTGTTATCTCCATAGTTGTTCTTTAGATTTGTACAGCCTTTACATCATTTTCACTCATTCCTCCATTTACCTAGTTCATATATTCCTTTCATTTTTCTTCAAATTTTGCTACCCTAGTATCTTTTTGTTATATTTTCATGATTAAATAAGACAGGGTCTACTTTATATTTATTTTCAACAATAAAGTTTAATTGCTTGGTTTGAAAGTTGTTTTCAAATGTTTGGAAACTTTATTATTCATCAAAATTGATTTAAATGTCAAACTAATAGCATGTGCCAAAATTCCGAATCTGAAAATGCTGTCAGTATTATAGAAAATACTGTCAGTTTTGCAAAAATATCAAATTATGATTTAACAGGGGTTTTAAAAGTTCATAATTGTGGTTTACATTGATTATAATTCGAAATGAATTATCCACATGCATGAATCTGGTACTTCATAAGGCGTGGCAGCTGCTTTCACTCGACAGGTGACAATCGAACAAGTACACAGGTAATGGTTGATGAGTACATCCTCCAGGCATCGAAATTAGCAAATTGATGGGAATGTAACTTTGAGGATGAACCCCATAGAATAGGGTTTTTACAGCACCAATACATGTCCATTTTGAAAAGGGAAAAACATGGAGGAAACCTCGCAGGTGCAGGAGAAAAAGAAACCAAGTGGTTTCCCATGTAGAGCCAAACCGAACAACATCCAGTGGCTTTTGCAATTTCCCAGAGCAACAAAGTTGATGAGAGATGCAGGGTGGTTGATTTACTGTGAAAGCTTCAAGGATATAACTCCCAAGTGACTAGGGCATTTATTAAAAATTACAAGGATGGGATTGTTGATTTTAAAAGCTTCAAGGTAATAGTTAGTGAACAGTTTATTTCAGAGGTCATTGGCATCCCAGCTAAAGGTGAAAACTGGTTCAAGCAGAAAGAATTCGAAGGAGACTATAGTGAATTTTTACTCCCTAGTTTTGAAAGCTTAAATTGGCAGAATGGGGTTCATGTTAGCCAAGTTAAACCTAATTGGAAAATCCCTCTGGAGATGATTCAAAACTATGTCACTTTTGATGGCCATTTTGATAAGGTGCTGAGATGCCACATTCGACTGCTGATGCATTTACATGGCAGAAAGAAAATCAATTTACCCTATTATTTATGGAGAATCTTGCAGAAAATGGTTTTATGGGTGTAGGGTCATCCGAAACACACAGAACGCTCCATCTTTAATCATGGACTCATCTAACTTTTAGTTCTTCATCATTTGCAGCAAATAGGGCAAAGCTAGGATCAATTTCTCATTGAACAGGGTTTTGAAATAAAGAAGAAGACGAAGCTTTCCAAGGAGAAAGGAAATGAAACAAAATTTCCAGATAAACAAGTATAGGTTATAGAGCTTGAAGAAAAGGATGAAACAGGGAAAACCCTATTTAATGTTGTTGAAGATAAAATCATTTCTAATCAATCTAGTTTACCAAAACCTGATATGTTGAGTTTGGTTGTTAAAAACCCAATTGCTGAAGAGGACGAGCCAATAAAAGCTATAAGCACAGAAAATGTGGGGTTTGGGCCGAGGACAAGGTCTACGACAAAAATGGCCGCAAAAACCAAATTGCTGAAAGAACCTACAAAGGGAAATGAAATTGTCCCAGTTAACGATTCTGATAATGAGATGGATAATCAGGAAGTTGATGTTTTTATTTCTAAAAATGAAGATTTCATAGACATGCAAACAAATAAGGGACATATACCAGAGGCATTGTTTGAAAAGAAGCAAGTTTATGCCATAAATCAGGCATCAAGTTCTAAAGGAATACAGAAAGAAGATGTTACAATGGATGCAGATGAGATGGAGCTTGTTCCTGAATTAGACCAAGTGAAGAAAACCATAAAAACTTACAAGGAACAGTGCCAGTACTTGCAGAGTGTTAATGAGAGCCTGTTGTTGGCAAATAAGAGGCTTCGAGAGGACTTGGGGCAGAAGGATTCTGATTATCAAAAATTAGCAGTTGTAGCTAAAGAGACATTGCAAAACAAAAGAGCCTTGCATAAGGAATACAAAAAATGAAGATTTAGCTGGACGAGTTACAAGGGCGAGAGCACAATGCTGATGCTGAATATACCAGGTTACAAAGAAGATCTCAAGTTCTAGATGACCTGGCTGTTCTAGCTGAGTCATCTAGAAGCATCTAGTTTGTTTTGCTATAGTTTAGTGATAGGATTTCATAGCTGGCAGATTGTCTTGTTTATTTTACTTATGTTAAGGGTTCGAAAGACTCAAATTTAAAACTCTCTTCCACTTTTTGAGGAATTAGATCCAATAGAATAGGATCTATTAATTGTTTTGTTTTGAACAAATTTTTGTATATATATGAGATAGACATGAAATAGAAAGGGGTGGAATTGGAACAGCATGATGGAAGTTCGATCTTAGTAGCTTTTTTGTACATGCATGTATGATGTTTTCTTATATTGATATGTTACAGAAATGACTGTTTATGAAATAAAATATAATCTTTGATCCTATCTTGTTTTAATCTATGAAGTATATGCTTTCAGTATTCTGTCTATACATGGTCTAAATTTCATGTTGTGATTCTTCTGAATAGTATACAACTATGCCCCAATTATGAAATGATATTTGAGCTCTTACATTTATAGGTTTATGATCACAGTCATTTTCTGTTTCTATTTATATATTGAAATTTTTATATTATCCCTGTCTTCTGTTTTTAATCACCCAACTTAACTCATACCTTCATTTACCACCAGAAATATCTAAGAATTATTGTGTAGATGGCCCATTCCTACCATTCAAGATTTCCTTAAGCTTGAACTTCTGTAGTCTAGGTTCAACTTTAGGGATAACATCTTTTGGTGGCATTGCCGGGGACGGAGAAACGAAAGTATATCTTCCCTGGGTGCTCGACATCTTTATAGATGATTTTGAGAGGTGACAAGATCAGTACATTTGTTTACAGACTACATTCACCTGACAGTTAGAAAGTTACAGTGGCTTCAAAGCCGATTGGTACAAGAGGGAATCCTTCATCTCCTTTACATGAAGGAGTTTTTGATCCAGAAAAAATTATCAGGGAGGCTAGAAGGAAGTTAAATATTCCATCATCCATTAACCCTCAGCTTTCTACCTTTGATACAGATCTAGGATCTTCCTCTTTAGACCTTGTGAACAACCAAGAAGAAAATAAATTGGATTTATCAGTCTGCATTCCTGAAGTTGATGAATTAAATCCAACACAGGTTGGTGATTTTAATGTATATTCAAATCCTCTTTCTGTAGAACATAAACATATTCCTAAGGAATTTTTTACCTTGAAATCTTTGACAGAACCTGAAATACCCCTTACAAGTAGGCTTTTCATTGGCCAGTTGAAAATCGAAGTACCTTCCCCTCCACATACCAAACCACCATCTCCACAGAATCAGCCACAACCAGTTGTCCCACAGATTTCTCATTCATTAATATGGCTGGCCAACCCCCTGATATGATGGACCACATGGTACCAGCTAGATATGCTCCATTAGTCATGCATCGACCCTTAAATCCTTTTCCTAGTGGTGACTATCAGAAATACTTGCCTAGGTTTGATGGCCAGGGTGGAAAAACTGCTGAAGAACATTGGGATAAGTTTTGTAGCTATGCTGATAACTACAACATTGAAGCTAGAGATGTTTGGATGAGAATGTTCGTTGAGAGTCTAGATGGAGAAGTTAGAAAATGGTTTAGGGAATTACCAGAGAATTCTATAGATGGCTTGGAGGAGTTACACCATGTTTTTATCTGACAATGGGGAGATACAAAAGATTACCTTTACTATTACACAGAGTTCACAGCATTGAAAAGAAAGCCTGATGAAGCAGTTGCAGATTTTTCCAAAAGGTTTAATAAAATGTATAACAAGATTCCCATAGAGATTAAACCCACTGAACCTGCAGCAAAATTGACTTATGCCAATGCTTTTGATCATCAATTTTCTTTATGGCTGAGGGAAAGAAAAGCAGTGTCTCTGATGAACATGCAAGATGCATCCCTAGAGGTTGAATCCAATATTTTGGCATCAAATAAACTCAAAGAAGAAGATGAAGGTCAAAAGATGGATCGGAAGGGTAAAAAGGAGATGATACCTTCTTCTTCTTTTACAAAGGTTTCAGATAGAAAATATGATGAAATGCATAAAACCATAAAAGATTTGTCTGCAAAGGTTCAGAGATTGGAAATAGAAAAGAAAAATCAAAATAGACCTGCCCAGGATAATGACAACAGAAATCAAAATCAGTTTAGGCGCCCTTATCCTCCTAGATTCATTCCCAAAGAAAGAAGGAACAATGACATTCAAAGGGAGAGGAGAGAAAATGAGGACCAGAAGATTCAGCCACCTTTTCAGAATAATTTGATGAGAGATGGTGATCCTTATGAAACAGCATTAGAAGAGATTGAAGAGTCAAAGCATGATATTAATCAGTTGGATGATGTGTATGCTTCTAATTTTATAACTAGGGATGATTATTATGCTACAGCATAGCTTGATTATGAACAAGTACACCTTAATGAGCAACAATCTGAAATCTATCAGCAGGAGCAGCAAAAATCATATGGACTGAGATCAGGAATAAAACCAGCTGCACCATTCAAAAAGAAGGTGAAATTTGTGCATACCAAAGAAGTATTAACTTCTAGAGAACAGCAGGAACCACAAAAAGATAAAAATAGCCCTGTTAAATCAGCAGAAGTGGGAAATTTTCCTGGTTTTGATTTGGAGCATGAGATAAATAAACTCAAAGTCCCCATCTCTTTAACTGAATTGATAAGGAGAAGATCTTATAGAGAACCTGTTATGAAAGTCTTGAATTCATCACCTGTTCATGCCTTAGAAGATGTGATAAACTTGCAGGAGAAAGTGATAAACTTGCAGGAGAAAGATCCCACCATTATCACTGGTTCGAAAGCTTCTGACCAGTCAGACATAAAATCTTGTTATCCCCCACCTTTCTATATTACACTTACCATACATGACCCGAGGTTTCATAATTGTCTTTTGGATTTAGGTGCTTCGCACAATCTTATGCCAAAGAAGGTTATGGAAGCCCTAGGATTATCTGTCACAAAACTCTATCATGACTTATATGCTTTTGATTCCCGAGCTGTCAAATGTTTAGGAGTCATAAAAGACCTTGTAGTCAACCTTACGCAGATGCCTATGAAAAGTATTCTCATGGATGTAGTAGTAGCTGATATTTCTCCTAAGTTTGGCATGCTATTGTCAAGGTCATGGGCTAAAAAGATAGGTGGCACTCTGCAAATGGATCTATCATATGCTTCAATTCCTATATTTGGAGGTGAATATAGAAGATTATACAGAGAGGTGCAATTGGCATTCCTGGTAAGTGATGACAGAAATCCTATGAATCATCCTATTTATACAATACAAGAGGATATGGGTTCATGTATGTTACTGGTAAATTATGATGCTGCAAGGGTTTTGCAAGTTAAGAAAGATATTTCAGTTCAGTGCAACACAGAAGAACAGGAAGGCATTTGGCAGATGTATTTTGATGGATCATCAAATAAGGATGGAGCAGGGGCTGGTGTGTTGTTGATTTCTCTTGGAGGTGAGATGATTTCATTAATGTATAAATTAGAATTCCAAACCACAAATAATACTGTTGAGTATGAGGCACTAATCCTTGGATTGAGAGCTACAAAAGATATGAATATTCAAAGTCTTGCAGTGTTTGGCAACTCCAAATTGGTAATTCAGCAAGTGAAGAGTATTTATCAGGTAAAGTAGTCATTATTGAAAGTTTACAGAAATGAAGTGTGGGATATGATTGATAATTTTTTCTGTGCTTTCAATATAACATATATTCGAAGAGATTGTAATCAGACTGCAGATTCACTGGCATTAGCAGCAGCATATTTCAGAATTCCAAAATTGACACACCTAAAGTATCCCATTGATGTGAGGTACAAACCAGCAATCCCAGACGATATTAAACATTGGAGGGTTTTCCAAGATGAGCAGGAAATAAAAGAATTTTTAGAATTAACTGAAGAATTTGTAGATGACCAAGTTGATTTAGATGAAGATGTAAATCTGGCTGAATTGTCTACCCATGAAAAACATGAAATTGCTGATCAAAAAATTCTTGATTTAAAGAGCAATTTTATCCCTAAGGGACTTGTTCCATTGGAGAGGCTGTTTTCAAAGAATGATACATTGTTGAAAAATAATTTTCAGACCACTGAAGAAAATGTAATAAGATGTAATATTGGGTCTGCAGCAGAACCCAGGATGGTCAAGATATCTAACCAACTGTTAGAAAAGGAGAGAAACAGATACATCATTTTTTTTAAGGCATTCATAGATATTTTTGCATGGTCATATGAGGATCTTAAAACCTATGATACTAATGTTATTCAGCATAAGATCCCATTAAAGCCCAATACTAAGCCTTTTAAACAAAAACTTAGAAGTCTTAATCCAGCACTTTTACCAGTCATTGAAAAAGAGGTGAAGAAACTATTGGATGCCAAGATTATTGTTCCTCTTAGGTACTCGTCCTGGGTAGCTAACCTTGTTCCAGTACGCAAGAAAAATGGAGAAATAAGGTTATGTGTAGATTTTAGAAATTTAAACAGATCATGCCTTAAAGATAACTATTCATTGCATAAGATAGATCAGATTTTGCAGAGAGTAGTAGGTGAAGAAAGAATTTCAATGATTGATGGTTTCTCTGGTTATAACTAGATTGCGGTTCAGCCAGAGGATAGCGAGAAAACAGCTTTTACAACCCCCTGGGGTACATTCATGTATGACAAAATTCCTTCTGGGCTAATGAATGTAGATGCCACATTTCAGAGAGCAATGGACATAGCCTTCGTAGGTGAGAATGAAAAATTTGTGGTCATTTATCAAGATGATATCATAGTCTTTTCCAAATCTAATGAAGAGCATTTGAAACATCTGAAGCAAACTTTCATGAAATGCAGAAGATTTGGGATGTCATTAAACCCAAAGAAGTCTCACTTTGCTATGACAGAAGGTAAGTTATTGGGTCACATAGTTTCTGCAGATGGGATTAAAATAGACCCAGAGAGAGTGAAAGCTATTTTAAAGATTGCTATTCCTAGAAATAAAAAAGAAATTCAGTCTTTCATAAGAAAAAACAATTTTTTGAGGTGGTTTATCCCTAACTTTACTAAAACTATTAAGTATATTACTTATATGCTTAATAAGGACAAGGAGGTAAGATGGTCTGAGCAAGCTAAAAAATCATTTGAAAAAATTAAGCAAGCATTGGTAGAAGCACATGTGTTGACAGCCCCAGATTACACTAAAGATTTTGCCATTTTTTCATTTGCATCAGAAGAAACCATTGCTACTGTGTTGTTGCAGAAAAACTCTGATGGATTAGAACAGCCCATCTCATTCTTTAGCAAAACATTAAGGGATTCAGAGTTGAAATACACTAGTATGGAGAAATAGGCCTATGCCTTGGTTAAGGCACTTAAATTTTTCAGAATTTATGTACTCCATTCTAAAGTTTTAGCTTATGTTCCTAATTCAGCTGTAAAATATATTTTGGTACAGCCTGATAGTGAAGGAAAAAGAGGCAGGTGGATTGCAAAAGTGATGGAATATGATGTGGAAATTAAGCCCACTAAATTGGTAAAGGGGCAAGGCTTAGCTAAGCTTCTTTCTGAGTCAAATTATCAGATATTGGATCTGTATATGATGGCAGACAATTCAGAACAAGGTGAAAAACCAGTTTACAGCAAGTATTTTGACTATCCTTGGTATGCTGAAATTGTTTATTATTTGTTAAATCTGCACTGTTCTACAGAGTTGAGTAAAAATGAATGCAGATCTGTAAATTTGAAAGCTCTCAAGTATGTGTTGATTGATCAAGTATTGTACTGGAAGGACCCTGGAGGAATACTTCTGAGATGTTTGGATAGAACAGAAGCAAATGCTGTCACTGAGGAATTGCATGCTGGTATATGTGGTGGACATAAATACTGGAAGGCAACAGCCTTTAAAATCTTAAGAGTTGGGTATTATTGGCCCACTGTTTTCACAGATGTGTATCAACAAATTAGGGCTTGTGAAAAATGTCAAAAATTTGCAGGCAAACATCAACTATAGTCCTTACCTTTGAAACCTATATCCGTAGAGGCTCCATTTCAACAGTGGGGTTTAGATTTTATCGGTGAAATTCACCCTCCATCTAGTGGCCAACATAGGTGGATCTTAACTACAACAGATTTTTTTCACAAAGTGGGTAGAAGCAATCCCAACTTGAAAGGCGACAGATCAGGTTATCATTTATTTCCTGCAAGAAAACATTCTTAGTCGATTTGGATGCCCTAGAAAACTCATTACTGATAATGCTCCTGCATTTAAATCCAAAAACATGATAAAATTTGGTGAAGAAAATAGTATTTCCTTGAGACAATCTACACCATATTACCCCCAAGGCAATGGATTGGCAGAATCCAGCAATAAAAACATTGTGACAAGCATTAAGAAAATGTTATCAGAAAATAAGAAGAATTGAGATTCTAAGTTAAGATTTGCTTTGTGGGAGGACAGAGTTACAATAAAGAAGTCCATTGGAACTACCCCATTTCAAATACTATATGGAACTAAAGCAGTATTCCCTATTCAGTTAATGTCTCCAGTGATTAAATTTGTGCAGGAATTTGAGGAAGAACCAGAAGTGAAGAAGAGAAGAACATTTCAGATAATTCAGTTGCAGCAAGAGAGGGAAGCTCTCATGGACAAAGTTGAAATACACAGAAATAGGATGAAAGAAAGCTTTGATAAAAAGGTAAAAAATAATGTGTTTTCAGTGGGTGATAAAGTGTTAAGATGGGATACCAGATATGAGGATAAAGGAAAGCATGGTAAGTTTGATGCTCTGTGGTTTGGACCATTCATAGTGGTGAAGATTTTGGGAAACAACACTTTTGTCCTACAAACTCTTGGTGGTAATGAGATTCTAGGTCCAGTTAATGGATGCTTTTTAAAGTTGTTTCATACTTGATTGAGATGACATATTTCTTGTATATATTCATTGTACATATCAGTTCAAATAAGTTTCAGTAGACTCCAGCCCAATAAAAAAGATTGCAGAAGGCACAGGTCACATGTTCTTAAGGTCTCACAAGGAGAACCTTATCCCTAGACGGAGCCAGATGTTATATCCATAGTTTTTCTTTAGATTTGTACAGCCTTTACATCATTTTCACTCATTCCTCCATTTACCTAGTTCATATATTCCTTTCATTTTTCTTCAAATTTTGCTACCCTAGTATCTTTTTGTTATATTTTCATGATTAAATAAGACAAGCTCTAGTTTATATTTATTTTCAACAATAAAGTTTAATTTCTTGGTTTGAAAGCTGTTTTCAAATGTTTGGAAACTTTATTATTCATCAAAATTGATTTAAATGTCAAACTGACAGCATGTGCCAAAATTATGAATCTGAAAATGCTGTCAGTTTTGCAAAAATATCAAATTATGATCTAACAGAGGTTTTAAAAGTTCATAATTGTGGTTTGCATTGATTATAATTCAAAATGAATTATCCACATGCATGAATCTGGTACTTCATAAGGCGTGACAGCTGGTTTCACTCGACAGGTGATAATCGAACAAGTACACAGGTAATAGTTGATGAGTACATCCTCCAGGCATCGAAATTAGCAAATTGATGGGAATGTAACTTTGAGGATGAACCTCGTAGAATAGGGTTTTTACAGCACCAATACATGTCCATTTTGAAAAGGGAAAAACATGGAGGAAACCTCGCAGGTGCAGGAGAAAAAGAAACTAGGTGGTTTCCCATGTAGAGCCGAACCGAACAACATCCAGTGGCTTTTGCAGTTTCCCAAAGCAACAAAGTTGATGAGAGACGCAGGGTGGTTGATTTACTATGAAAAGCTTCAAGGATATAACTCCCAAGTGACTAGGGAATTTATTAAAAATTACAAGGATGGGATTGTTGATTTTAAAAGCTTCATGGTAATAGTTAGTGAACAGTTTATTTCAGAGGTCATTGGCATCCCAGCTGAAGGTGAAAACTGGTTCAAGCATAAAGAATTCGAAGGAGACTATAGTGAATTTTTACTCCCTGGTTTTGAAAGCTTAAATTGGCAGAATGGGGTTCATGTTAGCCAAGTTAAACCTAATTGGAAAATCCCTCTGGATATGATTCGAAACTATGTCACTTGTGATGACCGTTTCGATAAGGTGTTGAGATGCCACATTCGACTACTGATGCATTTACACGGCAGCAAGAAAATCAATTTACCCTATTATTTATGGAGAAGCTTGCAGAAAATGGTTTTATGGGTGCAGGGTCATCCGAAACACACAGAACGCTCCATCTTTCATCATGGGCTCATCAAACTTTTAGTTCTTCATCATTTGCAGCAAATAGGGCAAAGCTAGGATCAATTTCTCATTGAACAGGGTTTTGAAATAAAGAATAAGATGAAGCTTTCCAAGGAGAAAGGCAATGAAACAAAATTGCCAGATAAACAGGTACAGGTTACAGAGCTTGAAGGAAAGGATGAAACAGGGCAAACCCTATCTAATGTTGCTGAAGGTAAAATCATTTCTGATCAATCTAGTTTACCAAAACCTGATATGTTGAGTTTGGTTGTTAAAAACCAAATTACTGAAGAGGATGAGCCAATAAAAGCTATAAGCACAGAAAATGTGGGGTTTGGGCCGAGGACAAGGTCTAGGACTAAAATGGCCGCAGAAACTAGATTGCTGAAATAACCTACAAAAGGAAATGAAATTGTCCCAGTTAACTATTCTGATAATGAGATGGATAATCAGGAAGTTGATGTTTTTATTTCTGAAAACGAAGATTTCATAGACATGCAAACAGATAAGGGACGTATACCAGAGGCATTGTTGAAAAGAAGCAATTTTATGCCATAAATCAAGCATCAAGTTCTAAAGGCATACAGAAAGAATATGTCACAATGGATGCAGATGAGATGGAGCTTGTTCCTGAATTAGACCAAGTGAAGAAAACCCTGAAATCTTACAAGGAATAGTGCCAGTACTTGCAGAATGTTAATGAGAGCCTGTTGTTGGCAAATAAGAGGCTTCGAGAGGACTTGGGGCAGAAGGATTCTGATTATCAGAAATTAGCAACTGTAGCTGAAGAGACATTGCAAAACAAAAGAGCCTTGCATAAGGAATACAAACAAATGAAGATTCAGCTGGACGAGTTACAAGGGCGAGAGCACAATGCTGATGCTGAATATACCATGTTACAAAGAAGATCTCAAGTTCTAGATGACCTGGCTGTTCTAGCTGAGTCATCTAGAAGCATCTAGTTTTTTTTGCTATAGTTTAGTGATAGGCTTTCATAGCTGGCAGATTGTCTTGTTTATTTTACTTATGTTAAGGGTTCGAAAGACTCAAACTTAAAACTCTGTTCCACTTTTTGAGGAATTAGATCCAATAGAATAGGATCTATTAATTGTTTTGTTTTGAACAAATTTTTGTATATATATGAGATAGACATGAAATAGAAAGGGTTGGAATTGGAACAGCATGATGGAAGTTCGATCTTAGCAGCTTTTTTGCACAGGCATGTATGATGTTTTCTTATATTGATATGTTACAGAAATGACTGTTTATGAAATAAAATATAATATTTGAGCCTGTCTTGTTTTAATCTATGAAGTATATGCTTTCAGTATTCTATCTATACATGGTCTAAATTTCATGTTGTGATTCTTCTGAATAGTATACAACTATGCCCCAATTATGAAATGATATCTGAGCTCTTACATTTATAGGTTTATGATCACAGTCATTTTCTGTTTCTATTTCTATATTGAAATTTTTATATTATCCTTGTCTTCTGTTTTTAATCACCCAACCTAACTCATACCTTGATTTACCACCAGAAATATCTAAGAATTATTTTGTAGATGGCCCATTCCTACCATTCAAGATTTCCTTAAGCTTGAACTTCCGTAGTCTAGGTTCAACTTTAGGGATAACAGGTCCCTTCACCAAGTGGGGGGTGGGTTTCATGGATTGCAAACCAGCTTCGGCTGGGGGGCATCACCATAGCATAGTGGCCATGGAATACTTTTCCAAATGGGCTGAGGCCATGCCTACCATAAAATTTTATGGTGCTACAGCATCCCATTTCATGTTCAATCAAATTATCACTCGGTTCGGTATTCCGAAAGAGATTGTCACTGACCATGGTAGTCACTTTCAGAACAAGATGATGGAGGATTTGTCTCTCAAGCTTGGGTTTCATCAAGACCACTCATCTTCTTACTATCCCCAAGTGAATGGTCAAGTTGAAGCAGTTAATAAATATTTGAAGACCATTCTCCAACGTACCATCCAACAAAGCAAGAACAACTGGCACATCATGTTATATCCTGCTTTGTAGGCGTATCGAACCGCAATCAAGACTGCCACCGGGTTCTCACCATTTCAGTTAGTACACGGTGTGGAGTCGATTTTACTGATTGAATGTGAAATCCCTTCGCTCAAATTGGCCATAGAGCTCCTCCCTAATATGACAAGTATTGAGCAACGTTTAATCCACCTTGAGCAACTTAACGAGCAACGTCGAGATGCCACTGTGGCTATAGATGCCAACAAATGTCATGTCAAGGTTCGGTATGATAGGTCTGTCCATCCCCGATAGTATGCAGAAGGTGACTTGGTCCTCATGATAGGTATGTCCGTCCCCGGCAGTATGCAGAAGGTGACTTGGTCCTCTTGTATGACCAAGCTAAAGAACCCCTGGGGGCAGGCAAGTTTAACCCCATGTGGCATGGACCTTACATCGTGAGGAGTGTCCTGGAAAAAGGAGCCTATGAGTTAGAAGGCTAGGAGGGGACTGTCTTGAAGAAGCCTAGAAATGGGCTCTACCTCAAGCGGTATTACGCTTGAACCTCTGGTTCAGGCTAGTACTTTTGTATACTATTGTATAGTTACTTCTGTACATAGTTTAGCTTTCTTCTGGTTTTCGGGTCTGTTGATTAGCTTCCATTTGATTGACAGATGTCAGCAGAGTTTCCTACATTCTTAGGGTTCGCGGATGGTGCTAGCCGTCATACGCAGCAGCTTGCTTCTGCTGCCTGGGTTATTTTCTCACCTGACCACCTAGTTGTGTCTTCAGGAGGTGCTTTCCTCGGTCCTACATCTAACAACGTGGCTGAGTATAGTGTCGTGATTGAGCTACTTCAGGATGCCATTTCACATGGTATCCAGTCTTTAGAAGTCCACCTGGATTCACAACTGGTTGTGTCTCATTTGAATGGGCAGTACTGCGTGCGAGATCCTACGTTACTACGGAAATTCCTAAGGGTAAGACTCTTGGAACGACATTTTGTTTCAATTACATACATACATGTTCCAAGAAGTGTTAATCATATATCTGATGCATATGCTAACTATGTATTAGATTGGAATTTGCCACATTTACCATGAAGCACACAAATAAAAGAATACATTCACATGTTTGTACATACACACATATAGTAGAACCGGAGAACCAATTTTTTTTATAAATAATATGTCCAAAATGGTAGTATCGTGATACAAAACTGGAGCCCGTAGCCCTCAAAAATATACGTATCGCTACAAAAATGAGATCCTGAAATATCTACTCCCTACGAGGAGGCCTAGCTGCCGCCCTGATAGGATGTGTCTCATAAAAGTATTGCACTGCATTTTCTATCCGCTACAGCAGTCGTACCCAGTTACCCGACACCCCCACTACCTAGCGCTGCATAGCCTCTGGTAGTTGTGCCACCTCTGCCTGTGGCACCCTGGCAGTCATCTGTGATATGTTGGACCGCAGAGTCTATAGTGTTCACTCTGCTGTAGCGCCTTCCATATCATCACCCCTGCCCCGGCGACGATGTCTCGGGAATCCATCGGGTCTCACTGGGCCTTTGTCTTCAAGCAAACAATCAAACGTCAATACATGATACTACCCCCAAAAATATTTTTGCATTTACATCTATAATAAAAAATCCATAAAAATTTAATACACACAAAAACCTAAAAAGAGTACTCACCAATGTCTCCGAACACTGCATCAAGTGTGAGCGGCATGTCCCGGTCCTGCCGAAAGTCTATCTCTGCATAAGGGTAGTCATCTATCGCTATGACATGTCGATCCCACCAGTGAAAGAACTCCTTTGTATACGGTGATGCCTAACGGCCACCACCCTGTCGTGTCAAGACCTCAGCCAAACGGGTCATGGCTGGGTCGCGGATACTATGAGGAGGGACCTAAACCCTCGGACTAAGCCTCGGAACCCGCTCGAAGAAGAAGTTGCATAAAATACTACCATACCTGAAGTTTTTCGCATCCCCCTGCTTGCACTCTGTCAGCTGGGTATTCATAGACCCTAGTAGCATAGTACACCAGTCGAATATCATAAGCTACATGCACTGTGATGCATAGAACATAACTGGCCTTGATGCCTGGTGAAGAGCTTTGGATCCACTGATCCACACTAAACTTGCCACGACAACCTTCATACGCAGGTTGACTATGGCTCGAATGGGCACCTGACTTCCCACTGCTCGAGTATTTGGAACACAATATCTCTCTATGTAGTCAGGGATAGTGATCCCACCACCCACAGTCCGAGATCGAAGGCTAGCCACCTTACCTCGGCAAGACAAACCTGTGATGAAATAGATATCTTCCACCTCCATTGAAAGTATTTTCCCATCTAGGTTGAAGTTTTGTGCATCAACATCCCAATAGTCTATCAAACAATGGAGCAATAGGTTTTGGGCCCTCAAACCCCCTATGCTCCAGAACTTGTATTAACCACATGCTTGCAATGCTTGCTGTGCATGCAGATCATTATGAACAGCCTCATCTACTAGGTCATGTTCCCTCTCCCTCCACTCTAGATTTATCCTAAAGTGAGAAAAAACAAATATTTTAGTCAATTTCCTTTGCAAAATCAACTTCACGGCCGTACCCGCGACAAAATTTGCATACAATGGTAGGTACCCGCGGTCAATCTGTGCGTTGACTATGAGTATGATGCCCTACCCACGACCCGCATAGTAGTAGCCCGCAGGTAAATCCGAAGCCATTTAGGGCTTGGCTAAACTAAAAATCCAACCAATAAAATTTGAAATAAAAACATTGAAATGGAAGAGGGGGATGAGATTACCAACTTGCTCTGGATGGTTCGATAATTGGATGCTTGTAGCTCCCGCAATCAGCAACTGAACTTTGAGGTGAAAACTAACCACAAAACTCCAAATGGGTGAATAGTAAAAATCAATTGTAAATTGTAAATTTTTGTTGCTATTTATAATTTTCAAGACCCACTTGTCTATAGTTTTCACCATTTAATGTAGTTATGGACTAATATAACATCTTGGAGTATCATTTTTGACCAAATCTCTCCAGTGGAAGTTGTTTCCGAGCATTTCACACCTATAGTAGGTACGTTTCACACCTGGCATATAGGTTAGATGTCATTTTCACATGCATTATGCATTGGACCTTTTGACCACTTTCAAAAAACCTAGGTGCGACCCCGCTTCTTAACGGACACAGAACCTTCACACTGCTATAGAAGTGTCGTTATGTGGCGGTATGGCTTTTCCAAACATGGGTACCCTAGTTAGAACCCCTTTGTGCATTCTGGTGCCCATGCCGTTGTTTGTCCTTAGGATTGGGAGCCCTTTGTAGTTACACCATGACCTTGCGATAAAGACTCATACTCTACTTTGTCTTATGCTGGCCATCTCCCTCAAGGACTCCCCTCATTTATATCATGTTGTGATTGCATTGCATCATCCTGCTTGTCGCTTGAGCCTTGTTCCAGCTCCTGCTTACTCAGTTGTTAGCCGGGTGCCTGAGCACTTCTCCCTGTTGAACCTTGCAAAGCTTCCATTTGTCCTTCACAATTTGATGACCTTTTGACCCTGAGGGAACACACCCCCGAGTGTCCGCATCCTGCATGCACTTCCTTGCTTTGATCATAGGTATGTTCCACTGCTTGGGACTAATCTGCTCACTACTTGACACTCGTTCCCTCACTTGTTGTACTATAAGCAATTTTATTCTTTTTCAAGCTTTTCCCAAATATGAAAAAGACCAAAAAAATTAAATATTCCAAAAAGTCGGACGGGATTATGGGTACTACTTCTAGTTGGCAGTTGTTGTGTCGCCTTTGAACAGAGCATTCATTCCACTCCGTACATTATGAGTCGGGACTATAGTTGGACCTTAGGAGTTGTACTTGTTTCTCAGTTACTCCATCGATTGGTTAAGCTTCCAGTCATTATGGATCCCTTTGTGGTTCCTCCTGCATCACACAGTCTATATCGAGTCTATGCTACCTGATTCTATCCATCTGCTCATGCTCTTGTTCAAAGAAATTCCTAAAACTAGAGTCGGCCACTCCTCAGATCTCTTGACTATTGCATTTCGGTCATCCTTATTGAGTCAGTCTGTTTCACCTGAGCTCTTCGAAATCTTTCAGCATAGCTGGTACCTTGTGCTGGTTGATGGGGGATGCCTTAATGCCCTCCTTCCAGTGAGTCTCGTTCCATCAGCTTCAACCCATTTATTCTGGGACTTGAGGCTTAGAGTTCGGTTGAGTACCTTGAGGCTTGCAGTCATTAGTGGCAGGTTCTCTTGCCATCAACAGTTTTGGGAATACATCAATGTCCCCTGATCGATGGATTCATCCTATTGTTCAATTTCAACACATCTATTGACACTCTGATGATTGTGTTATGTGCCTTGATACCCATTTTCATTATTGGTGGGTTATCTCGCGTCTGTTAATGGTATACATCAATGACCGGTAATCAGACGATGTCACATCAGGGTCGACCCCAACTCCTTTATTCACTTAATGGGACTTGCACCGTCGAAGACTTGTGTAGAAAACACCAGGCGATAGTGGCATTCAGTATGCTACTTATGATTATGACTTTACATCTGAGATATCACCTCTCAGATATCAGCAGTTTGTACCTCCAGTTTGCACCAGTTGTTTCCTTTTCAGCAGGAGACCATATCTTACTATAGAGGGATCATGGCTATGATCACTTATGACATGTATTCATTATGTACTTCCTATTCATGGCCATTGTATCGTATTATTGTACTATACCGACATGTATTCAAAGATACTATTGTATTATGACGAGTGAGTTGCTCCTTCCGCTTGTGTCTCCATCACTCCACTTCTGATATTTATAATGTATTTCGGCCATCGTAGAATCAGTCTGTGAGTATCAGCATTCTTTGGCTTGCAGGATCCATTTCACTGACTCAGATCCACTTTATATCCTTCATACACTATTTTTATCTATTTTTTCCCCTGTATGCTAGCTGCATCATTACAGTGGGCATACCCGCGAGTTGCATCACTATAGCCCACGGGTAGCATGTAAAATGGTAAAAATCACTAGTTTATTACTTTTTACTCCCAAAAAGCGGTTATTGGGTGACTTTTAACCCTCCATCTGCCCAAGAAACACCTCGATGTGTCCTTTCACTTACCTTTGAGAGGACTATATATTGAGCACATATGGCTTATGGACGGGAGGAGAAAGAAGAGCAAGAGAACTCTAGTGGATTTTTTCCCTATCTTGAGTCTACACTCGTTGATCCTTGTAGTTGTGAACCCCTTATGTTCACCTTCCAAACTCCTACCATAGTTTGAGTTTGTCATTCATGGAGGATTGAAGTGGTGGAGGCACAAGTGGATTGATCCAGATCTTGGTTCAAATTGGTTGCTGGCAAGAGGTCATATCACATTGTACTTCTTCTTGTTTATTAATAGAAATACTCATATTCTCGTCCATTAATGTTGTGAATGTTGTTTATTTTACATTGGGTTGCATTTACTTATAATATCATGGACCATTGCTATTGATGATGTTAATATCATTTATATATTACGTGTACTTGTTGTATATTGGTTGTCAAGACTAATTTGCAGTGCACGGATTGAAAGCTCCAACGGGGATATACATCAAACATTTGGATCGACGTTGGTTATATTCTTCATTATCTTAGCATTGTCATTTATATAGCATAGTACTGAGAATTGAGTTAATTTCTGGTAGTCAGCTGTCTGTAGTGGTCTACCCCAAGCCATAGTGAGTTTTCTCCAATACAAACATCTTTGGGACTAACATCTTTTTTGGTGCCGTGGCCAAGGACGCAATAAAGAAAATAGATCTTCCCTGGGTATAACAACAAGATTATACACTCGCAATTTCCTAGTGGATGAAATTACGATGCAGGCTGTGATCCACTTTGCGACTCCACAATAGAAAACCTGGCATCTCGACGAAAACACACTCGCCAGAACCCTAGCCATGATGAATTTGTGGCCCTTGAATATTCAGTCTCTTGGATACATAGACATGGAAGATGTTAGAAAAACAGGATCGCAGAGCAATAACAATAAACAGAAATGCAAATATAATCACACATACACATTACAAGAGAGACACAGATATATCGTGGTTCACCCAACTTGGGATACGTCCACACTGAATTTGCCAGTCCTTATTATTATTACCGTCCAGCAAGATGAAGGGATACAACCTACAGCACAACCGCTGCACTTCCTCTTCTCTGTTTCACAGTCTCTCTCTAGATCTCAAAGATCTTTACAATGCATAAAACCTAATACATCAACCCTAGCCGTATTACAATGTCCTTCTTTTATAAGGGAAATACAATGGGAAAATACCACGGGATACCCAAAACCATGGGCCCGCAAAACAGCTGGCGAAAACAGCCCCAAAAATTTCCTTCGGGGGCGCTGCCCCCGAACCCCCGCCGGGGGACCGCTGGCCCCCGGACCCCCCAGCCAGGGGGGATGGTCCCCCCTGGAACCCCGTGGGGGGGCGATGCCCCCCCCACACCCCCCTGCTGGGGTGAGTGTACAGTCCACCTACATATCATATAGAACTGGGGTACAAACACGGCTGATACAATATCATCTATGAGACTAGAAGATCTGGATCCACAACCAACAATCTCCCACTTGGAGACTGATCACAACAACTCCACCGCTGCTGCACTTGCTGGACTTGGACTTGGCAAATTTCTCCTCTTCACCTTCATGCTAGAAGGCCAACTGAAACCGAGCACGAACTCAGTTTCTCTCTGGTCACTACCTTTGTGAACATGTCTGCAGGATTCTGGCTAGTATGTATCTTTTCCAACTTTAACAGTTCATCTTCCAGAACAGAGCGTATGAAATGGTACTTGAGCTGTATATGTTTAGTCCTGGAATGGAATGCTGAGTTCTTTGCAAGGTGAATGGCACTCTGTCTGTCACTATACAGTCTGCTATCCTTCTGCTTCTTACCCACTTCCTCCATAAACCTCTGCAACCAAATCATCTCTTTACTAGCCTCTGTAATGGCAACATACTCTGCTTCTGTTGTTGAAAGTGCAACAACCTTCTGTAGTTTTGAAATCCAGCTTACTGTTGTTCCACCTACAGTAAACACATACCCTGTGGTACTCCTCCTGCTATCCTTGTCACCTGCCATATCTGCATCAACATATCCCTGTAGAACAGTGTCTGAACCTCCAAAACATAATGCCTCAGTGGTAGTACCTCTCAAATACCTGAGAATCCACTGTACTGCCTTCCAATGTTCTTTACCTGGATTGTTCATATATCTGCTCACAACTCCCACTGCATGTGCAATATCTGGTCTTGTGCACACCATGGCATACATCAAGCTGCCAACTGCTGATTGATAGGGAACCTTGGACATGTAATCTGTCTCTTCTTGTGTCTTGGGACACATTTCCTTACTTAGACTGAAATGGCTAGCCAAAGGTGTACTTACAGGTTTTGCATTCTGCATTCTGAACCTCTCCAACACCTTTTGTATGTACTCACTTTGAGACAATGTCAATTTGCGATTTTTCCTGTCTCTCATTATTCTCATACCAAGGATTTGCTTTGCAGCACCCAAATCCTTCATCGCAAATGAATTAGCTAGCTTCCTTTTGAGTACATTTATATCCTGCATGTCAGACCCTGCAACAAGCATGTCATCCACATACAATAACAAGATAATATATCTTCCATTGTCTAGCTTCTTGAAATAAACACAGTGATCAGAATGACATCTACTATAACCTTGTTCTGTCATAAACCTGTCAAACTTTAGATACCACTGCCTTGGAGCTTGCTTCAAGCCATACAAGCTCTTTTTCAACCTGCATACCAGATCCTCCTTACCTTTGACCTCATACCCTTGTGGCTGCTGCATATATATTTCTTCCTCCAAATCCCCATGGAGGAAAGCTGTTTTTACATCTAATTGTTCAAGATGCAAATCTTCTACCGCCACTAGACTTAAGATAGTCCTAATTGAAGTCATCTTAACAACAGGAGAAAATATTTCATCAAAATCTATACCTTTCTTCTGTGCAAACCCCTTTACAACAAGTCTGGCCTTGTACCGCTTCTTACCTCCTTCTTCTTCCTTCAACCTGTAAATCCATTTGTTTTGCAATGCTCTTTTACCAGCAGGCAACTTAACCAAATCCCAAGTCTGGTTTCCTACCAATGAGTCCATCTCCTCATTCATGCCTTGCTCCCACTTCTTTCTAGTTTCCACCTGCATTGCTTCTTCATAACATTCTGGTTCACCAGAATCAGTCATCAATAAATAATACATTGAAGGAGAGTATCGTTCAGGGAGTCTACTTAACCTGGTAGATCTTCTTACAGTTGCAGGAGTTTCAGGTACTTGCTGCTGCTCTTGATTTTCTGGCACCTTCGGAACTTCATTTTCTTTAACTTCATCAAGCACTATGTACTCTGTGCTTTCCTTTTCCTGTTTCTTTCCCTGCAACTGATCTTTATACATGACCTTTTCATTGAATATCACATCTCTGCTCCTGATGATTTTGTTATTTTCATAATCCCATAAACGATAACCAAATTCATCAACCCCATATCCAATAAAGGTACATTTCTTGGATTTAGCTTCAAGCTTTGTTCTATTTTCTTTATCAATATGGACAAATGCTTCACAACCAAACGTTCTCAGAAATGAGTAGTTTACCTTTTTATCTGTCCATGCTTCCTCTGGAATACCACCATCCAAAGCACTTGAAGGTCCTCTGTTTATTAAATAAACAACAGTATTTACAGCATCCGCCCAAAACTGTAAGGGCAACCCTGCATGCAGTCGCATACACCTTGCACGCTCCATGATCGTTCTGTTCATCCTTTCTGACACACCATTTTCCTGTGGTGTTCCTGGGACTGTCTTCTCTCTACGAATCCCATGGTATGAATAGTAACTATCAAATTCCTTGCCGCAGTACTCACCTCCATTATCAGATCTGAGACACTTCAATGTTTTTCCTGTCTCATTCTCAACCAAAGCTTTCCACTTCTTAAAAGTAGCAAACACATCAGATTTCTGTCTAATGCAATAAACCCAAGTTTTTCTAGTTGCATCATCAATAAATGTAACATAATAATGAGAGCCACCAAGAGATTGTACCTGAGCTGGTCCCCATACATCTGTATGCACAAGCTCTAATTTTTCATTCTTCTTCTGTTTCCCAACCCTGAGAAATCTGACTCTCTTCTGTTTTCCATAAACACAGTTTTCACAGAATTCCAAACTTACCTGCTTCAAATCCGGCAACAACTTCCTTGAGTGGAGAATCTGCATCCCCTTCTCACTCATGTGGCCAAGCCTATGATGCCACAATGCTGTATCTGTTCCTGCGGAAGCTAAAGAGATAGAATGGTCAGTATTATGAGGACATAAATACAATGTACCTACTCTGTCTCCTTTTGCTATCACCATTGATCCTTTAGTGATCTTCCACCACTTTTCTCCGAACGTAGATAGACAGCCGCCATCTCCCAACTGCCCTGTTGAGATCAAATTTCTTTTCATAGCAGGAATATGCCTAACATCTTTCAACAACCAATCAGTTCCATTCTTAACTTTTATCCATACCTTACCCATTCCAACAATTTTACATGGCTCATCATCACCCAATAAAACATGTCCAAAATCGCCAGGAACATACTCATGAAAGTATTTCCTATGGGGTGTAGCATGACATGAAGCTCCTGAATCTACTACCCAATAATCACTAGTATTATCTAATGCAAGAATCAAAGCATCTTGTAACACATCACCTGCTACATTTGCTTCCTGGGTAGTCTCCTTCTGTGCATCTCCTTTCTTCTTTAGAGATTTGCAGTCTTTCTTCAGATGTCCTTTCTTTCCACAGTTCCAGCACTCTATCTTTCCCAGTCTGGACTTGGATCTGCCCGTTTTAGACTTTCCACGATTACCTTGGCTCTTTCCTCTCTCCTTTTGTCTTCCTCTGCTTTCCATGGTCAACGCATTACCTGATGTCTCACCTGTGCTTTTTCTTCGCATTTCCTCGCTAAGAATAACACCAATAACATCATCAAATTTCAAGGTGTTTGAACCAGAGACAGAGTTACTTACAGCCATGACCAAGCTATTCCAGCTTTCTGGCAATGAACACAAGATTAGAAGAGCCCTAACCTCATCATCAAAGTTCACACTTACAGAACTTAGCTGATTTGTAACCGTATTAAACTCATTTAAATGATCAGTAACAGATCCACCTTCAGACATCTTCATATTAAATAAACGCTTCATTAGAAATACCTTGTTGGAAGCCGAGGGTTTTTCATACAGCTTACCCAATGCTTTCATCAAACCCTCTGTTGTCGTTTCTTTTGAGATATTGAAAGCCACCGACGAAGCCAGGCTCAACCGTATTGTTCCCAGAGCCTTTCTGTCAAGAACCACCCATTCTTCGTCCTTCATAGTCGTCGGCTGCTTTGCTTTTCCTCCCAACGGTAAGAATAGATCCTTCTGGTACAGATAGTCCTCCATTTGCATCTTCCATAACCCGAAGTTTTGGCCGTTAAACTTCTCGACCTTAAACTTTCCTTCTTCTGCCATTGCTCCCACTCAAACCAGAAACCCTAGCTTCCTGCGGGTTTATCTGCCAAATAGACCTTTGGCTCTGATACCAATTGTTAGAAAAACAGGATCGCAGAGCAATAACAATAAACAGAAATGCAAATATAATCACACATACACATTACAAGAGAGACACAGATATATCGTGGTTCACCCAACTTGGGCTACGTCCACACTGAATTTGCCAGTCCTTATTATTATTACCGTCCAGCAAGATGAAGGGATACAACCTACAGCACAACCGCTGCACTTCCTCTTCTCTGTTTCACAGTCTCTCTCTAGATCTCAAAGATCTTTACAATGCATAAAACCTAATACATCAACCCTAGCCGTATTACAATGTCCTTCTTTTATAAGGGAAATACAATGGGAAAATACCACGGGATACCCAAAACCATGGGCCCGCAAAACAGCTGGCGAAAACAGCCCCAAAAATTTCCTTCGGGGGCGTTGCCCCCGAACCCCCATTTCTCGGGGGACCGCTGGCCCCTGGAACCCCGTGGGGGGGCGATGCCCCCCCCGCTGGGGTGAGTGTACAGTCCACCTACATATCATATAGAACTGGGGTACAAACACGGCTGATACAATATCATCTATGAGACTAGAAGATCTGGCTCCACAACCAACAGAAGATACCAGTCTACTTCACCAAGTTATCAGTGAAGCTTCTCCTCCCCTTTGTTCAGCCCTCAGTTTCCCGAGTCTGAATTTATTGTCTCAACCCCTGATAATGAGCCTTTTCATCAAGATCCTCATACTCCTTTTTATTTTTTGAGATTCTGAAAAATCCCTGTTGTAGACAAGGACCTTGCAGCTCATACTACTCCGCCCAAACCCCTCACCGCCGCACAGGAAGAGATTCCAAACGCCATCTATTCTATGTCGGGAGGAGGAGGTGGAGGGCCGCCACCACCACCAAGAACACCAAGATGGGTGGAAAGTCAAAACAAGCCCTTGCAGTTACCCACACCCCTGAATGATATGCCTACCCATTACCTAAAGCTACTACCCAAGTATGATGGAAGCAAAGGGACATCCGTCGAAGACCATGTGGATCAGTTTCAAGATTTCATGGATAACATCCTGATCGAGAATGATGATGTATTCATGAGAATTTTAACTCAGCCACTGGAAGGAGAGGCCAGAAAGTGGTTCAGATCTTTACCTAATGCCTCCATTATCACTATGGAAATCTTGGAATCTACCTTTGTCAAGAAGTGGGGAGTTAAACGAGACAGTTTATATTATCTGACAGAGTTCTCTGCCCTGAAGAAAAGTGGCTCTAAAAATTTGGTCAATTTCACAACAAGATTTAACAAACAGTATTTCAGAATCCCCGAGGACATTCGTCCTACTGAAGTTGCAGCTCGGATCACTTATGCAGTTTCCTTCCCTTTAGATGTCGCCATAACTTTGAGGGAAAGAAGACCATTCTCACTCAACGAAATGCATGATGATGCCATCGACGTTGAAGGAAATCTAAGAGTCGGAGGTAAGATTAAAATGACTAGTGATGTTGAACCCAAAGACAAAGGGAAGGCCAAGGAGGAAGGGATATCTTCAGATATTAGAGACTCCCAAGACGCAAAGATTGATGATATGACCCGCATCATCAAGACCCTATCAAATAAGGTCACTACAATGGAATTGGAAGGTGGTATCCCTAATCGACAGTCTCCTCCCCGTTTTCCTAACTAGTTCAGAAGACCTTTCAATTCACAAATGGCATATAGAGAGAAAATAAACGATGACCAACCACTCAAGCCTCCTGTTCATGAAAAAGAGAACAATCTGGTCGATATCGCTGTGGAAGAAGGTTATGAAGATTTTGAAGAGCAGTTGAATTGGGTGGAAGAGGATTCCCACCTCATGCACCTTACCAGATAGGACTATGAGAGTTCGCTATTATATGAGGAAGATGGCCCAAATCTTCTGTATTCCCAAGAAAGTGATGAGTTCCATGAAGATCATCTTGTTTCTTGTAGCTCTCATCCTGAAAAGATGAACAAGAAATACAATTTAAGACCAAGGATAGAAGCGACGCACAAACAAAGTGGACTTATCCCTAGAAGATCCCCACAGAAGTCAGCCCAAGCAAAACCGTCTCAAGTAGCCTATTTTCCCAAAGAAAAGAACCTCCCTAAAGAGAAAGAATCTAAAACCATGATACCATACATCCTAAATCAGCCAGGCATAAGCCCCCATAAGAAAATAGAACCAATCCCTAGAGAAGGGCACGCCTCTTTTAGTTTCGAACAGGATCTGAACAAATTAAAGATAGCGGTTCTGTTGACCGAGTTGATAAGAAATCCTATGTACCAGGGCCAGATCAACAAAATGATGCAACGGGATGAAAGCATTGATCCACAGGATTCCATAAATCTTAATGATGAAGCTCCCTCTTTTCAGTGTGGTCCACGCATAGATAGTCAAGAAGATCCTACTGCCTCGTTCTATGTCACCCTGAACATACATGAGAAACTACTACACAACTGTACGCTGGATTCTGGGGCATCT
Source organism: Larix kaempferi (assembly GCA_027924585.1). Taxonomy (NCBI): domain Eukaryota; kingdom Viridiplantae; phylum Streptophyta; class Pinopsida; order Pinales; family Pinaceae; genus Larix; species Larix kaempferi. Next base: position 14,110,598 of record BSBM01000123.1, on the reverse strand, counting down.
CACAATTTAATGCCAAAATTCATCATGGAACAGTTAGGACTGCAAATCACCAGGCCTTACCATGACCTTTACAGTTTTGATTCCAAGAAGGTAAAGTGCATCGGGATGACAAAAGACATGGTGGTCACTCTCGCTCAGATACCAGCTAAACCCGTAATGATGGATGTGGTGGTAGCAGATGTCCCAGCTAAATATGGTATGCTCCTGTCAAGAAGTTGGGCTAAAAAGCTAGGAGGAACCATGCATATGGACATGAAGTATGCTATGATACCCGTTTTTGCCGGAGAAACCAAGCGATTATATAGGGAAGCCATGTTCTCCTATGTTATAAGTGACTAGGATAGCCCCATGAATTATCCTATATACGCTGCTGATGAGAACATGGGTTGCTACAGACTATCAGCAGGGTACCCAGCCTAAGAAGAGATCGTGCATGCTCAAGCGATAGAACCAGCAACTGAACATGTTCAGGACCAAGTCTAGAAACTCTTTTTCGATGGAGCTTCTGCCAAAGATGAATCTGGATCAGGCGCAGTTTTGACATCACCATTAGGGGATGAAATTAGCTTGTCTTACAAGCTAGATTTCGACACCACCAATAATGTCGCCAAGTATGAAGCACTTATCCTCGGTCTTCGAGGAGCAAAAGACTTGAGAATTACTAAGCTAGCGGTTTTCGGAGACTCTGAGCTCGTGGTGAATCAGATTAAAAATGTTTATTAGACTAAGCATCCTAGACTCAGAGCATACCACAATCTGGCTTGTGATCTTATTGAGAACTTCTCTGACGCATTCAACATTACATTTGTTCCTCGAGAATAAAATCAACAAGTCGATGCTTTGGACATGATGGCCAGCTCTTTCCACCCTCCAAAAAAACCAAAGCTAAACTATGAAGTTGAAATGAGATACTGTCCCTCCATTCTCGACAATGTTAAGATTTGGTAGGTTTTCAAAGATGACCAACAAATTAAGCGCTTTTTGCAACTAGTTGGAGAATTCTCAAATACAGAAGTAGATAAGGATTCTGAAAAGGCGGAAGGAATTAACTCGCAGGAAACAGATGCTAAAGACTCTAAATTCATGCAGCAAGTCGTTGGTCATAAGGTTCTGCAGTTAAAAAATAATTTTATTCCGAAAGGCCTTGTTCCATTAGAGCAGTTGTTCAACAAAAATGATGTCTCGATCAAACCAGCAATACAGACAACCACTGAAGCCATGTAGGAATTAAATCTTGGTACTGTGGAAGATCCCAAGTTCATCAAACTGTCTAAGTCCCTTACGAGTGAGCAGAGGCAAAGGTATGAGGAATTGTTTAAAGATTATGCAGATGTGTTTGCATGGAAGTATGAGGACCTCAAAACCTATGATACTACCATAATACAACATAGAATCCCTTTAAAGCCTGATGCTAATCCTGTAAAACAAAATTTGAGGTAGGTAAACCCCATCCTGCTTCCAGTGATTGAAAAGGAAGTAAGGAAGCTTCTTGACGCAAAGATCATTAGCCCTCTAATATATTTGGAATGGGTGGCTAACCTAGTCCCAGTCAGAAAAAAGAATGGTGAGATCCGGCTATGAGTCGATTTCAGAAATCTAAATAAATGCTCGTTGAAGGACAACTATCCCTTTCCCAAAATGGACCATATTCTGCAAAAGGTGGTAGGATCGACTCGAGTGTCTATGATGGATGGGTTCTCAGGATATAACTAGGTAGCAATGCACCTTGATGATCGGGAAAAGTCATCCTTCACTACACCATGGGGAACGTTCATGTACGGCAAAATTCCTTTCGGCCTTATGAATGTCGGGGCAACATTCCAAAGGGCCATGGATATAGCTTTTATAGGTGAAAAGGATAGATTCATTGTTATATACCTGGATGACATGACAGTTTTTTCTAAATCTGAGTAGGAGCACCTTCAGCACTTAAAGTAGACTTTTGAGAAATGCAGAAAGTATGGATTGTCTCTCAATCCAAAGAAGTCCTTTTTTCCATGACGGAAGGAAAGTTGCTTGGTCATATTGTTTCCAAAGACGGCGCGAGGATAGACCCGGAAAGAGTAGCTGCTATCAAACGAATCGATCTCCCACGAACAAAAAGGAGGTACAATCTTTCATTGGTAAAATAAAAAATTTACGAATATTTATCCCTAACTTTGCTGAAATAATGAAAGAAATCACTGACATGCTGAGAAAAGATGTTGAGATAAAATGGACCACAGCTACCAGAAATTCTTTCAAACAGATAAAGAACTCCCTGGGAGAAGCGCCTGTTTTGACTAGCCCGGACTACACCAAGGATTTCCTAATCTTTTCCTTTGCCTCTGAAGTTACTATTGCAACAGTCCTTTTACAAAAAAATCAGGAAGGGCATGAACAACCCATTGCTTTCTTCAGCCAATCCCTGAGAGATGCAAAATTAAAATACAGTACAATGGAGAAGCAGGCTTATGCGTTGGTTAAAGCACTTAAGTCTTTTAGGAGTTACGTTTTGCATTCCAAGATCATTGCTCATGTCCCGGGGAGTACCATTAAAGATATCTTATGTCAACCTGGTAGTGAAGGGAGAAGGGGAAAATGGATTTCGAAGATCCAGGAATATGATATGGAAATCAAACCCACTAAGTTGGTAAAAGGTCAGGAGTTAGCTAAATTGATGGCATAATCAAATTATCAAGCCCTAGAGATAAATTTGATTGATCACCTTTTCGAGAAAGGAAATGAGGAGGGTCAATAGAACCTTCCCGATCGTGTAGCCGAGAAGTTTATAAATTCATAATGGTACGGGGATATAGTCTACTATTTGGAGCATCTTACTTATCCCTCGGAAATGGAGAAATCCAATATACGATCCCTCAAACTTAAAACGGTCAAATACTATATTTTGGATGTTTATCTTTTCTGGAAAGACCCACTGGGCATCTTGCTCAATTGCATTTTTGAGGAGGAGATTGAGGGCATAATTGATTAATTTCATTAAGGCTTGTGTGGGGGACATCATGCGTGGAGAGAAACTGCTCATAATATATTGCTAGCAGGCTATTTCTGGCCCACTCTATTTACTGATACCAGAAAGATCGTCAGGGCATGCAAGGAGTGTCAGATGTTTGCCAGAAAACTAAAACTGCAACCGTTACCTTTAAAACCGATTAGGGTGGAAGCACCTTTCCAGCAGTGGGGCCTTGATTTTATCGGGGAGATAAATCCTCACTCTAGTGGCCAGCATCTATGGATTCTCACAGCCACTAATTACTTTACAAAATGGGTGGAAGCTATTCCCACCAGGAATGCAAATGATTCAGTAATCATAAACTTCCTGGAGGAAAACATCTTGGCAAGGTTTGGCTTCCCAAGGAAAATACTTACGAATAATGCTCCAGCATTCAAGTCATATAAAATGTTAATTTTTGCCAAAATTATAATATTGAATTGATCCATTCAACGGCATACTACCCACAGGGAAATGGCCTGGCTGAATCCTCCAATAAGATTTTGGTCACTATTATTAAGAAAATGCTCAGCACAAACAAAAAGGCCTGGGACTCCCATTTAAAATTCGCATTATGGGTAGATAGAATCAGCGTCAAAAGGGATATAGGCACTTCTCCATTTCAGTTGGTATATGGAAAGGAGGTTGTTCTCCCTATCCAGTTGGCCCTCCCAGTGATGAAACTGCTACAACCAGAAAACGAGGAGCCTGATGATATGGAAAGAAGAATTCAAAAATTGATAGAAATTTAGCAGGTTAGGGAGCAACTGGATGACTCCACCAAAATATACCAGGACAAGATGAAAGCAACTTTTGACCGAAGGGAGGTTTCCCGAGATTTTTAGCCCGGAGATCTGGTTCTGAAATGGGATACTAGAAGAGAGCCAAGGTCTAAACACGGGAAGTTCGATAACCTATGGCTGGGTCCTTTCAAAATCATCGCAGTTCAGCACATCAACACATATGAGCTTGCTCAACTAAGTGGTGAAAGTTTTGGGAACCCTGTGAATGGGAGATTCCTAAAAAGGTTCTTTCATTACTAAGTTCTATATATTACCCTGTGAACGAGACCATTGTATCATATTTTTATTTTATTTTCTATTCTTTGAAAAGTTATGAGACATTTTGTAGCCTATTCTCTGACTATTTTTCTGTAGTTATGTTTCTATTTTGAACAGTATTGACTCTATAAACCAATGGTATAAAAGGAACTGGTCTACTGTTCTCAGCCTCTCCCAGAAGAAAGAGGCTATCCCCGCTGAAGCCAATGTTAGTGATATTATCAGCCAAAAAGAAGTCTGTCTCCAGATTGAGAGAGTAGATGTCAGAGAAATGAATTAGAGCAGCAGAAGGCATGTATAAAGCAGAGTGTTTCATGCCTTAGCATCCAAATGGTAAGTTGTCGAGGATCAGAATGGATTGGCACGAGCTAGCTTAATGTAGATGCAGTCAGGATTCTCAAACACTCTTCTTTCTGTTTAGCCCAAATGGCCCCTGAGAGAAAACCACTTTTTACACGTGTCGGATTTAGGGATATTCAGGGACCGAAGGCAGCATCGGTAGAACACTGTCCGAGGGCCCTGAAACCACCTAGCATTCGTGGCAGTTTGAAAATTCATGAAGCAACTAACAAGAAGGTCGTGTGTCAAGCGAGACCCATATCAAGGAACTTGCATCTTTCTGGCTTGGATCTCTAGATTCCCGACTATACATCAATGGTCAGAAAGACCTCAGGGGGTGAAAGCCGCGAGAAGTTTACCACACTCAGTTCGCCCCTGATTTAAAACCATTGTCTCCACGTGGCACTCCTAGGATCATTCAGGGGTCTTGGAGTGGGTTTCCAAGACCACTTTTCGAGGAACCTAAATACCGTCAATGGTTTTCTGTCTTGTCATCTTTGCCTGTCACTTTGAAGTGACCCTCTCCAGTAATCATTAACGTCACCAGCACCATACGAGCTACAATTCACTCTCAGCGTGCGAAGCCCGAAAAGGTGGTCAGGAAATTATGGAAGTAGTATAGGCTCGCCCACCAAGGATAGTCCAGATGGCTCTATAAATACACCAAGTTGGCTTCTCTAGCATTTCAAAGCTACTACACTTCACTAGCTCGGAGCTCGAAGCTGAATAGGTGCATATTGTTCCTAACCAATTAGCAAGGGTTTCTCCATGGTTCATTTCATTTCAAGAGGAGGCTCACCAGGAACACTGAGAGTTCGAACGACCAGCGTTCATGAACATCCTGTAGATGTACACCCACCAGCAGCCAAATGGGAAAAACCTGAGGTCTCATCCGAGATGTCTAAGGAAGGTTCAGCTATTTCGTTAGTTCAAATGGAGATGGGCCTTCCGTATGCAAGAGCACGAAAGAAGCGGATATGCTAGTCCCAGCGAAAGATGATCAAATGATGGGGTAGTAGCACTTGAGCAGTCCTAATGAAGCAGTGTCTACATCAGGTCCTGTTCCACAACTCGGCATCAGAGTTAAGCTTTCGTCTCGTTGAAAGCACAATCCGAGAGAAAAGGGCTTGGACGGGATGAAAGAATGAAGCAGCAGAGGTCTGCAAAACAGCATTCATCAGTGGTATGGTCGTAGCTGCATCTCCATCGGGCCATAGGCGGTCCAGCTAGTGTGTAAGAGGTTCTTCACAGCTCTGAAAGACGTTACGTCATTGATACCTTACATATAGGTGATGCGAACTTAGTCTAGCCAGACGTACTACTCTGTTTAGCAAAGTGGTCTTGGTTCATGGTCATGGGGGTGACCAGTAATTTCCCTATGACTGATATTGTAACAAACTCTGTTAAGGAGTATAAACCAAAATTTTAAGTTGTTGAGCTGAACGGATTGTAAAAAATTCTGTTTAGATAGTAGGAAGGTTATATATAGCCAAGTAGGCAGTAGCCAAATGGACGGCTCTCTTATGTAAGAAGTATTACTTCTATGTTGGATGGTTGATCAATACAAAGGAAACATATTATTTCCCTATCTTGGATCTTGATGGATTCAAAGTTTTGATGTGCACAATTAGTATCTTCTGTTGTTTTTCATCGCTTCCGTTTATGTATGATCTGCATAGGTTTTATGAGTTTATATGAGTGCTTATGCTTAAATGTATTTCTTCTATGGTGATTAGTAATTGGAGTATTCATGTTGATTTATCTTGAAGTTATACCCTCATATTATTCATTGTTGTTCTATGTTTCATTTTGTAAAGACTATTGAATTCCTCTCTCAGGCTCAATACGTCATTCTATAAATGTGAAATAAAGATTTACTCTCACACCTTTATCTTGCACCATTCCATTTTCCATTTGCTACTCTAAAGTCTGAGTTCTTGGCACATTGAAATACTGCCCATTAACCTTTCAAGATCGGAATTTTACATTGTTTCTATCATTTATGTTGTGATTCAGTAAAGTTTTCAGAAGTGATTATTGATGCCCAGGCACAGTTCTAAAAAACTGCTTTAGAATGTCTCTGGGACTAATAGTAACATTTCTCCAAAACTGAGCCATATGACAGGTAAAGGTGTAGTGTAAGCACTTTGGTCATGATGAGGCTACATGGGAGTTGGAGGATCCCATGAGAGAGGCATACCCATTTTTGTTCTAATTTTGAGAAAACACCGAGGATGATGTTATTCCAAAGAGGATGGTATTTTAATATCCCCAATTTTGACATGGAATGTATTTAACCAAAATTATGTAAATGATGTAAATATGCTAGTATGGATTCACACTGCAGAGCTCAAGTCCAAAGCCTGACTATTGAATGGCTAGGAATGTATGATGCAAACATTTTTATTTGTACCGTATGGTTGGCTTGTCATGCTAACTCAAAACCTATGTAAATATTATGTTGCATAAATAATAAAATGGTCCAAGATGGATGTGCAAAAGGCACTGGAGGGATATGATTCCACCAAAGGGGAAGAGGAAAGGGTGCCTATGGAAGACTAAATCCTTTTCTACCAAGTGTCGACCTTAGAACTCATCAAAATTCTATCATGTGCTTTGAGTGATCCAATCACCTTATTTTGACTATTTACAATCATTGAATGCATGTGTGAAGTTGGTGGGAAAAGTCACCTCAAGCAGTTATTGAAGCATGGGGTTGGATGCACTTTTGTGATAGTTCTGTCAAATGTTAGGAGTCAGTCTGCAGCTTTTAGGAGTCCTTTATTCTATGGTCAGAAGCTATGTCAGTTGTATTTTAACCATTATCTCATATCCTATAGAGTCAACACTCATTCTATCATTCTCTCATGCATATCTACACTACGTAGAGCTGCCCATTGATGTTTTTGATATTCAAATTTAGGGATAGAGCTAAAGATTTGAAGGGAAAATAGATGGTTGTAGGTGAGCACATATGTTGGGTAAGATAGGAACCCTTAACCATTGATTTTTGCTACTCACAGATGCTTGAGAAGCCACAAATTAAGGATACAGGTGGTTCTCCAATAGCACATATCAGATTGGACTCTTTTTGTGCACACACTAGAAGCACCCAACAAGACGAAACACTGAAGAGAACTGTGGATCAGGAAGGGGATGCGTGAGCACATAAGGGTATTGTGTGGGGAAGGTATTGTTGGGGTCAAGGCTGCAGTGGTTGAGTGAGATCCCTGTAGAGAAATATGATTAACCCCTAAAGAGATCTTCTTTAATAAATCCATACACTACTACGACAACAGGTTCTCATTGGATAATGATAACGATAAAGAACTCCACAACTTTATATTGAAATTCATTTGTGTTAAGGATCATAAGACCGCCATCCTTGCAACAATATAAAGACGATTAGTTATTAGTAAAGGAACATTCAAGCATTTGAGATACATACATAATCATTCATGTTGATTCTTCCTGCAACAAATACTTTTATAGACTTGGCTACTCATTCATCAAAATTGACTCATTTGATATAAAAGAACTTAATAACCGATACACATAGTTTAAATAACAAGTCCAACATAAACGCACACATGCCAAACTCAAAGTGTATTTTATTCTATAACAAGTTAGCTATAACAACAATACCTCAAATAAAAAACTTAAACGACTAAGGACATGACTACAACTTTCCTCCTTACCATTGGTTCTCTGTCAGTCGTATGTTTTTCCGCCGAGAGACCACCCCTGAGATGGGTGACGAATCCACTAGTGTGAGGGAACGAGGTTCTAAATTAAACTGGTCTTGGTGGTGCACTTTTGACCACCCATACCAGACTCGTCCCTTTCATAAGAACTTAAAAATAATAATTTTAAGCCAACTGATTTTCCAAACTTTATTTCTACGTTAGGCATCCTATATCCAAACTAGGGAATTCCCATTTGAAATCAAGACATCAAACTCTTTCTTTATTCATTGCCTTAACCAACCGTCCTATCTTGATTCTTATCACAACAAATGTATATATATATATGTAATCAGAAACAAGGCATGTTGTTTACACAACCGCGCACCAGCATATTATACAACTATACCAATGGAAACATAATGATTTGGGATCGGTTTATTTAGTAGTACTCTTCCCCTATATTATGACAACATTATATTTATAAAACAGGAAAGGTTTAGTTGTGTGCACAGCTCAAACCAACATAAATAACATTCATAGAGATAATGATAACCTGGGATCGGGCTTGTCCAACTGTCCCATCCCCATCTACTATTACCGCGATATATATATATATATATATATATATATATATATATTAAAAAAGATCTATACAATGGGAACCCAGCGTATCTCAATTACGCTATCAAAACACATTATGCAAAGTTTAGAGAACATTCGGTCAACCAAAATAAACACATAGGTAAACTCTGTCAAACAAATTAACACAAAGGTAAACTATGTCAAACAAATTAACAAAGAGACAAAATATATAGGGATCGGGCTTTCTCAGTTGTCCCTTCCCCAAATGATATCTCAACAGGAATATATAAATGTAAACAGGAAAAGAAAAGTAAGAAAATAGCGTATAAACTATACGCAAAGGTCTATGACTTGGGGATCGGCTTCTCAAGCCTTCCCATTCCCTACGTTCTGGGCAGTATACAAATAAAAATAGCTATATGTAAACCAACATATAAATAATATCAAACTCAAGTAATGCAGGGGCCAGGCTTCTACTGAGCCGTCCCATCCCTTATCTCTACGTAGCAACAAAAGAAATATATAATATGTATCCAACATATATAAAATATATTAAACTGAAGGTTATACAGGGATCGGGATTCCACCAGCCATCCCTTCCCCAATCTCTGCGCAGTCAACAAAGAAGTAGATATATAAATATGTATCCAGTATATATAAAATATATTAAAATGAAGGTAATACAGCTATCGGGCTTCAACCAGTCGTCCCTTCCCCAATCTTTGCGCAGTCAACAAAGAAGTAAATATATAAATATGTATCCAGTATATATAACATATGTTAAACTGAAGGTAATACAGCGATCGGGCTTCCACTAGTTGTCCCTTCCCCAATCTCTGTGCAGTCAATAAGAAGTAGATATATGTGTAAACTAGCATATAATAGATCAAACTGGAAGTAATATAGGGATCGGGCTTCTACCAGTCGTCCCTTCCCCAATCTCTGCACAGTCAACAAGAAGTAGATATATGTGTAAACCAGCATATAATAGATCAAATTAGAAGTAATACAGGGATCGAGATTCTACCAGTCGTCCCTTCCCCAATCTCTGCACAGTCAACAAAATTAACAAAAGAATAACATATAAATCTGAACAGAAAATATCCCAGCTCGGTTAAATAAATCCCCCCCGATGCTTACCAACGCATTCAGTATATAAGAACTTAAGTTTCACCTCCTCTCCTTGGAGAGTCTGCCTCGGATAGAGGAATCCCTCCGCCAGATGGAGTTCTAATCGAAAAATAATGGAAAGCTTGTTAGGTGGCAGCAATGAGGATCCTCTCATGTCTTCCATAACCACTCCAATTGGTAGTGGAGAGTTTATGAAATGATTCAACACTCATTAAGTTTTTATAGTTCGACTTCCATAAAGTAATCTATAGTTATTATATTTCAATTCCATAATAAAACTTATATATACTAATTCGCTTGTTACTTGGAGTGTGCTTTATTTTATTTTTCTTTGTCATAGAATAGAAGGTATCCTCCCTTTATAAAATGGGAACTAACAAGGATATATATATATCATAATTAATGTTATAAGGATAACCTCTTTGCTAGGCAAATTCCTTTGTGATCACTTAACTCCAATATTTTGAAGTTCCTATAATACTTATTATATATATAGATATATAAATATATATAGGTTATAGAAGCTTAGTAATTGCTTGCGGATTACCAATTATATGCTTAGGACTAACCCTAAATTTTTAGGATGATACCTAAAATATTTTAGGTCAACGAGTGAACATTCGATGTTCTCCTCTCTTCCCATGCCCCGGGATATAAGATGAAAACATGTCATCAATTCAAGGCTTCCTGGCCCTTCATCTTTCTCTGCCCTAGTGGATTCGTCCCCTTATCGTTAGGTTGCATCATGATCTTAGTATCATAAATCTTGCATTCCAATTTATAATTTAGGAAATTAAACCACAGAACTTACAATGTTTACTGGGGGGCCTTCGCCTTAAGCTCCTCACCAGAAACAAGTACAATTTACATTTACATTTACAAAATAATACGGGTATTAAAGAGGGATGTTACACCTCTCTTCAACCAATAAAGATTAAGAGAAAAGAAAAAATCAGATAAGAAGATAACAAAAATTTCTAAATGTACGAACATAATAATAGGTTCCTATATATCCCCTGGGGAGTAAGCTAAAAACTAGATGATTTGCACCTTTCCAATGATTTCTTCGGAATTCGATGATAAATGTTTTGCTCAAATAGAGATATTCATTGTTCAAATTCCAATTTTGATTGTAGAAATGGATTCAATGACCTCGATTACTCTTAGGACACTCTCATTATGCAATTTCAACAACCTCAAACTACAAATAAATAATATTTTATTCTACTTTGTTTAAATATAAAAACTATAATTTAAATCTATTTAATTTAGATATACTCATAATTTATTATTATTAATTTAATTTAAGAAAATAGCTAACATCATTATAATAATTATCATGGTAAACATTGTCATCATTTATCATTAATTAATTTTATAATAATTCAATGTCAATATTAAGATATTTCACATACCAATAAACAGAATACAACTTTACATTAAATGCATTTAGTACAACATAATAATAAGAGAGATGGAATGGAATTTAACGAGTCAATTGTTAATCATGAATTTTAGCCATATCCAACATACCCGTCATCAAATAGCTTTGAAATGTATAATGGCCGGGTTGAGGTGCACAGGCCTTTTATGTTGGAAGTCTAAGTTCAAATATTTGAAGGGAGGATTGCAGTTTTTTTCCCGGGGAGGCTAAAGAGGCTATTGTCTTTTAAACGGTTTTGTTGTAGTTTTTTCCCAGGGGAGGCTAAAGAGGTTACTATCTTTTAAGGTTTTGCGCGACCATGGTGACAATCAACTATAGCTCGGAAGATCGTTTTTACATCCAAAATTAAGGTTGTCTCTCTGCTAAAGGTAAACCCTTTAAACTAATAGATCATTATCCCGCAAAAACATGTTACTACATACAAGTTTGACCACCCATCTGGTGCTTCTAATCGAAAGGCTATGGCACTAAGATTAATTAAGAATGGGTATAGGGATAAAATATCTAGTTCTTGGATAAATATATGTGTGAACAAAGGTTGTTAATAGTACCCCCGTACAAAAAAAGGTGTTCCTAGGTGAAGGTCATAGGTTGGGCAGCACTAAATGTCCTAGGGTTACAGGATAAGATTGCGGGATAAAGATAAGAAGGGTAAGGTTGGATCATATTATCCCGACGGTGGAGAAGGGTTAAGCAGTACCTACCTCCTAAACAACAAGTGGCATAGGGAAAAGATCTAGGCCTTAAAAGGTGTAATTTATTATAAGGTTCAGGCATTAACTAAAATACAAGTCTGTATATTCATTCCTTGCAGTGGGTAAAAATATCTGAATCCTACACTAACGTGTCTCGGCTGAACCATAAGTTCATATGTGGTACCCGGAACCATAAGGTATAGGGTCAATAGGTTGTCTCATGCCATGCCATCCCTCCTATCTTGTATAAGTTAATAGTTATACTTCCTAAGTGTTCATTCACTAAGTCTAGATAGAAGCAAGTCTAGGTCTGGGGCAGGTAGGTGAGGAAAACATAAGTGAGGTAAGGTAAAGTAAGGGTGTGTTTTATGCCATCCACGCAATGCTGGGTCTCTAGCTGTACGGTACCTTGAGTGAGCGCCTCATTAATTCCAAGTGGTTTAGGGAATATAGTTAGTAAACACATAAGTTAAGAGGTAAGAGTAATAAGGTTGGTTTCATGCCATCTCCCTGCCATACCATTCTGCCCGCCCGGAGACTCTAAGGGTTGTTCCATAGCGATATTTCCTAAACGTCTCATTCATTTGTGGCATAGGGCAACAAGGTCTTCCGGTGTACAAGTGGGGAAAGTATGTGAGGAAACAGTGATGTAAGGGGGGAGAGGGTGCCCGATATGATTCCATCTAGATTCCTGAACCATCATTTTATTTAGCCAAATAGCTGATTTCCAACATTTAAGGTGATTCATAAAATAGATGGCTCGACCTAAGAAGTAGAAGTTCCTCGTTGTTCATTCGCCCGAAATTATGTATACAAATATAAAGGGTGTTCATGAATAAATAAAATCTATAAGGCCTCAGATCTAACTAAAGTGGTGAGGTGCGGAGTCGAAGATCTGAATCTTAAATAGGGGCACCGGGTGGGGGGGCAGGCACCAGGTAGGGTTAGTTAGGTCAATACTAAAAGCGCCCCTCTACTCTAATAGAAGGCATATGTGGCAATGATTGAAGGTTCTAGGTCTAAGGTAAGGTATAAACCCAACCAATCCATCTGGTGTTCCTTCCTTCAAAGGTTGTCTGGTCTAAATCCGACCCGCTATAAAGTCTAGTTATTATCTCTGAAGCTACTCCACTCCATAAAGTGTTCCTAGGTCTAACAGTTTAAGTGACTCAGGTGGGTAAATAGTCTAAGTGGAGTGATTTGGAAACCTTGGTCTAAGTTCAAGTAAATGAGCCAGGCACGGAGTGGCTGGTGAAAATTGGGACCTACCGGGTTAGGAGGTAGTGGGTCAAAATACTAGCTAGCCATAAGAAGGTTATCAAGAATAGTACTCCCCGTTGCATATGAAACTAAAGGTTCGGTGACAAGGAGTGGGGATAAAGAAAGACTCAAATCCTAAAGATGAGGCACGGAGTGAAGAAAAATGAGGAACGAATGTAAAGACTGCGTCCCTGACCCCAAAAAACAAAAAGAGTACGGGTTTGAAAGTGTTGAACCTAGGGCTGGCCTCCTTCCTCTCAACATGTTGGTTTTGCAATAATACCAGTAGCCTTTCTATGCCACCCACGCATGATCTTACTACAGGTTGTTTTTCCTGTGCCACCCACTTCTAATCAGTAAGACAATAGTTCCTTCTCAAGAAAAGGCAGCTCCAAGGATCCCACCCCACCCAAGTAGTGTTATGGATTTAACTTTTCCATTATAATTTGTAATCTGAAAATGCAATAGAGTGAAAGCCCTAATAAGTAGTACTAGCCATATGGACTTCCATAAGGTCTTAAGCCGTACTACTATAGGCACTATGGATTATCCTTCCGGTAGGTCTTAGCAAAAAATACTAGCTCTGTAGTCTCCCCATCCATAATAAAAAATTTAATCTCCTTTTAGTTAAATCTAACCGTTCTATCTTGCTGCTTGCTGCCTCGTATGGCTTCCTATAAAAAGAGGTCTGCTTACAATCCTTGGCCTTGATGTAAAGCAAGGTCGATATCCCCATTCTTTTGTGAGACCCAATCCTCGAGCTCAAATTTAGCCTATTACAAATCAGCCCTAGTGATAAGGCCCTTTCCTTATTATTTTCCATTGAATAGTTGTAGTAACTACTATGTGTTCGGTATCGGTGAGTGTTTAGCAAGTAGGAACCCATTATTCCGTATTGGTAATCTTCGTAGGGATATGCATGGGACCTCTTTTTCGGGTATGATTGAACGGGTTCTGTATTGTACGAGGACATCTCTTTTCTCATCTGGCGAACTGCCTGTGCCTTAGGCGGCTACTGTGCGGACAGGTATTGTTGTAAAGGAAGCTCTAAGCTCAAGCAGACGACAAGAGAGAAGGCAGGTAGTTGTTAAAACTTGAATTTATCCCATCCCTAGGTCTTGTTAGCGTAAGTAAGCAAGATACCTTCGTTTAGTAATCATTTGAGGAGCAGAGTCAATGTTTAGTTGCAAAGTCCAATCGATATAAATATAGGATGTAAGAAAATAAACTGATTAAACCATAATATTGTAATGCTATTCCGGCACTCCAATAATCTACAACAGCAAGCTTCAACAAAGAACATAATTTAACCCCAATGGATAGATAGGAGTTACAGCATATCCGTTATATTAAAGCCAGTCCACCTATTCTTTGACTATTATACCTCCATCTGTACTTTGTGAAGAATGGTAGTATTGTTCAACTTAGTTTGATGATACTATCCCGAGGGTAGGTACCTTTAATGTGATAAAATCCCGTTAATAGTATCTTTCCATCCTTGAACTAAGTTGGCTTCACACACTGAAAAAGACCGGGGACCACACCTAGGTAGTGTAGTCACTAACTTTGAAAAATTATTTTGAAGTGACACAATCAAGATTGCTTGCTAGACAATTTGAAAGATTCATCTCTATTAAAAAAACAAAAATAAAAATAAATATATATGTTATGTTGGAAGTCTAAGTTCAAATCTCTTAAGGGAGGATTGTAATTTTTCCCCGGCTGAGGCTGAAGAGGTTATTGTCTTTTAAGGTTTTGTGCGACGAGGTGACAATCAATTATAGATTGTCCCTAGCTTAAGAAATTTATTTCCTTCCAAGTGACACATGACACAATCAAGATTGCTTGCTAGACAATTTGAAATATTTCTCTCTATTGAAATATAAATAAATAAATATATATATATATATATATATAACGTTCAAGACACAATCAAGATTGCTTGCTAGACAATTTGAAATATTCCTCTCTATTGAAATATATATATATATAACGTTCAAGTTATGAACGAGTTCCAACCCCACTGTTTATTTATGGGCCAACAATGACGGACGGCTTAAACTGGTTTGAAATTCCAACCCGCTGCTTATTTATTTTTTTGAATAGAAGAAAAAACCAATATCTTATCTTTCTCCTACTTAAATATCCAGGTAGATTTACAGCTTCAGTGGTCAACTATCATGCATGTGATGACCCACTGTTTTTTATAATTGTTTGTTTTGAATTTTGAAAGATATCCATAAAATCAATCTAGACAGTAAAGTTGATGCATGGATAACTCTTATCTAATACATGGGTAATGGGCACTTAGCCGTAGACAACCCATTTTGCTAAGCATGGAGAACAAGTAACATAACTTATTTGGCCTATCCTATCAATTTGGTGTATGAAATTCTTTAGGCAGGCTCATTTGAGTGCTAAAGTTTGGAGAACAAGTAATATAACTTGTGGCCTATCCTATCAATTTGGTGTATGAAATTTTTTAGGCAGGCTCATTTGAATGCTAAAGTTTATGGAGGTGTACATACTCCACCCCTATGGATTTGAACCTATAACTTTTTAGGAGTAAAAATATGTTCTTAACCATTAAATCTACTTAAGCTAAAAAATTATTTTTATATTAATATATACATAATGATATTTATATTAATATTATTTTAAGATTATAAATAAATATTTAAATATAATTATAGAAAACAATTGCACAGGCACACCCCACACTTGAACGGACACCTCTTTAGAAGATTCAAAATTAGGTATAAATATATATAAAGAGGTGGAAATTTTCAATATTTTAATTTTCATAAGTAACCTGGATTGGCAGTCATGCAAGGAGCTGGGTCTGATAATACAAGAATTCAGCAAATAATAAAAAATGTACAGTGCGCCAAAGACAAGTTAGAAAAATCCAATTTTTATGTAGAATTTACCAAACAACTGCAAGAACCAGAAACGGTAGCACGAATAAAAAGGGTGCTAACTGCTAAGTGCAGACCCAAATTATTCAGAATTGCAAGTGGTGCTCTATGGCGTTGGATCGATAGAACGTGAGGGGTTTGGGCATCCTCGCATGCAGTTGGCTTTAGCAATATTATTAAGAGAGAAATTTCAATGGGTAAATGATATAGTTGTGTATGATCCAGTGCTCTCCCCAGTGGAGCAAAAGGCCATAACTGCCCTCAGCTGCACTTGTCTTTCTGTCAATGAAGAAGGAGAACGTACAGTGGACAGGCCGACGTTGTTTTTCATGCCACACTGCGGGCCTTTTCTCACTAATAATGTTCTGAAGGCAAACTGGAGTCCTGCCAATTTGAACAAGATTATTATCTTAGCCAACAGTATGAAGTACTACAAAAATCGTCTCCCTAAAGCATTTGTTCGTGCATACAGACATTTGGTGGCCATGAGTTACAGTGATCGTGTGCATATACTCCATGAAATGCCGCTGACACAACCTTATATTCATGGCGATGTGTATTGGGCTGCATTTCAAAGTTTAAGTTGGCATTTCTTTGCATCTGATGGTTATGGTTCATTAGACAATATCAATCTTGATCTGAATCTTGATGTTTTGGCCACTCTATAGCAGGCTTAAAAAAAAAAAATAGCACATCTACATTTACTAGTAAAGATACATCAACCAGGAAATGAATCTTCATTGTACACTTGTTACATTAATGTTAATTTTGTTGATCCACTCAAAAAAAATCCAAAATCTCAAATAATATCTAAATACCTATCAATATAATTAATTAAAAAAATTTAAAATGTCAAAAAATATCTAAATACCTATCAATGTAATTAAAATTTAAAATAAAAAACATACTAAACTTTTTAACAAATTAAGAGAAAAAATAAAATAAAATCTCTTAATTGTTTAATTGTTGAGAATAAAAAAAATCCTAAATTGGTATGGAAATTAATTTTATTTATAAAATCTAAATAAAATAATTATATTTACAATATTGATTTTTTAAAATTATTAAATATTTTTAGTTTTTTAAATCCAAGTTAATGATCTTTTTATATTATATTATTTTGATCATATTTTTAAAAATATGTTTTTTTATTGTAGAGTTTTGGACAAGGTGGTTTTATTATAGTGTTTGAGCATAGGGCAAACAATTTTGGAAAACAAGTGTATGATTGAGGCAATTTCTACTTGAGGCATGGATGGAAAAGGCTTGTGAAGGTGGTCTTTCTTTGAGCTTGAAGGCTTCTAGATTCTCAATCGTGTCCATCATTCTAGCCCTATTTTGACAGTGATAGCACCATTTATTCAACTTGTCATTGACTAGATTTTGTTTTGGATTCTTTCCAAAGACATGAAGAAACCTTGGCATGAATAATAAGCTCGGGTGGCTACATTGGTTGTATCATTTCACTTGACCCATCTCTTTTATCATAATTATGGTAGTTAGGTGTAGTTTCATTTGATTTCAAAATTTACATTTATTTCTACATTGCATTTGTTGTGTCATTTGATTTTTATTGCATTTCATTTTGAATAAGGCAATATGGAAGTGTCTTTATCCAATGCATTTAATGTCTTTGTTTTTAGATGAGTGTGTAGATATGCAGGTACCTAGGAGATTCTAGGGGGTTCTCATATACTCTCGAGAAGATCACATGTCCTGCAATTGGAACCAATTGTTATGTCTCAGAGTGTATGAAGTTTCCTTCCAGATATACTAGAGTAAGGGGTTTCTTTTCTTTTGTTAAGGCCATGTTTTGGGGATATATTGTGCAGAGTGTTGATTTTGGTGATAAATACCCTTGGTTAGGTCATGGAAGGATTCCTTGGTTTCCACCTCAAGGAGGTGTTGGCCTTGAGGCTTTGTTGACTACGCTTTGGGTGGGTGTTCAGTGCCCTTGAGAGAAATCATTGAGACATGTGGCCACACTCATATTTTTCTTTGTAGAGGTGATTACGCATGTAAGGTTATCATATCCATATTTGCACACCTCATTTTTCCCACTTGGACCTATTATTTTGATATAAAACCCCTCTTCTTGGTATCCAGACCCATAAACATCATTCCTTAAAGAAAAAGCCTACATTGTTCAAAAACAAGGGTGTTGAGGGAAAATCACAACTTTTGGGGTTAGTTGGAGCATGGTGTCCTCCTTTTGGCTCACCTTTCACTTGTTGGAGCATAAGTGCACATTTTTATTGTTAGTTTATGTTAATATGTGGTTTAGTCCCCATCTTCTGAGAGTACAAACCTAAAATTTTATAATTTGTCATTAACTTTGTAGGCTTGAATTTGTAAAAGGTTGAAGGTTTTACATTATAAATAAGACAACCTCACCTCATTTGTAAAACAAGGGTTCATTTATATGAGATCTTTTCTTTTTCTCTTGGTATTTCAGAGTGCTTGAGCTATGCGTACCTCTCTTGGGATGTATATTTTCCTTGAAGGATGAATGGAATGTCTTCTAGGGTTTGATTTTGCACATGACAAGTTTATTCTAAGACTAGTTGTAATAACGTATTCTCATGTGTGACCTAAAGCACACTTTCTTGCTCATTATTGATTAATGTTGGTAAGTTTATGTCCTAACCCTATTTTAACATTTCTCTTGAAGTGCTTTGGATTCTGTTAGGGTTTCTTAGTAATATATATCCAATAATATATGTGATTTTGTATTTGTAGTCCACCCTACAAATTTTCCCTCGTGTTTTCTTCATAAACCCTAGAGGGCATCTTCCTTTGAGGAAGTGCATTAGGATACATGATATTTCCTAAAATCAATAAGTACTTGTTGTTTAGTATTTTTCGGTTCATCTTACAAGTTCGCCTTAGTGTAGAAATATTCTAACACTGGGGAGAGCACCCTTTCTAATTACTTGCATTGGGAAGTGTGAATTGTCTTGGGATTTGTGATCAGTTCTTTGGAATTGTGGTAAAGTGGAAACTCCATTATCTTATGATTATTGTGTCTTATTTAATACTTTTTTACTCTGATAAGGCATTGATCACATCCATTAGGGATTGGTGGAAGGTATTTGTGGTTTGTTGTTGGTTGCATGTATCTTTCATTGATTAGGGTCTCCTCTTCGGTTCTGGAGTTACTCGAAGTGTTTATAGGTTATACTATTGTGACATTGGGTTTAACCCCTCTTGAGATTACTATCACTGGAACTGGGTCTACATATATTTGTTTCACAACAGGGTGCTAATTAAAGAAGTAACACATAGCATACACAACAAATTATTCACATTTAATACAAAGGTGCCCAGAAATTATATTATCTCGTGGCTATAATGTCTAATGAATTTTCCTAACAATAATAAACATGTAAAAAATATATATATAGGATAAGTTAATTGAAAAATGGTCAAATGACTTTCCTCCATATAATGATCTCCTTGATCTAGTCTAAGCACAACCTAAGAGGATGGATGATTGATAGAAACCATAGTTGTTTGTTGTACTGTCTCCTTATTTTTCTGCTTGCAACATGTCTCTTTGAGAACCAAGTGCAAACCCAAAGTATAATATGGTAGTACATTTCCATGTCAGTCATAAATTTATCAATCTTCTCACCCTACTCTTTTTCCAACACTTCCTATTTACTTTCTTACTACTTCGAATGCCTAGTGATATATTATATTGCTTCCTTCATATAGACTAATACAATATATTGCTTCCTTCATATAGACTAATATAATATATTGCTTCCTTAATACCTTTTAATTGACTATTCATGTGCATGAGCATGCACCTTATCTTCCCTAGTCCTTCTCCATCAAATGGAGCGAGATATGGGGAAGTCGTAGATTAAAATTTATAACTCTATTTTATGGTTGCCAATGGTGACAATGGTATGAGCAATGCAAAGAATGAACATGAGACTATTGGAATAAATTCAAAAGTCAAGGGAGAAAATGACAATTAGATAATTGAGGGAAATTATGGTTAACATTACTTTTGAAAAGAGGAATGTGGGACTCTAACACTTTTATGTGATGACTATACTCAACTCATGATTCTATAACTACATGAGAATACATTCCCTACCAAACTCGTATAGGCATTCAATGATTGGTTTAATATATAAAAGGAAATGGAAGGATTCATTTAAAGCACATGGTTGAAAAACATGAGATTCTAAGGATTACACTTTGCAATAGAGAATTATGTCACATAATTCCCCTTTCCTCTTCCCCTCTAGTGGAATAATAGCCCCTATTGTTATCTTTGTAGACATATTGGACCTTTATCTTATATCTATTATGTCGGTGTGTTTCTCCCCTCTTTGTGTGATCCTCTCCGTAATTCAATCCTCTAAACAACGAAAGAAAGAGTGATCCCTTTCTATGTGCCTTCGCACCAGTATTCTACTATGCTCCGTTGTTGTTCCCAAGGTCCACTCTGTTGATATCCCTGAGACGTACTTACTCTTTTCGTTGCTCTGACCCTGACCCGACGAATCCTGCAGTTGTCATCTCCCCCTCACCACTCTGCACAACCTCCTCCTGTGGTGACACCTGGCATGGTCTCAACTACCTTCTTAATTGCCATATCTCCCTCAACAACCCTCAACAGATGTAGGTACGTTGCCTTTGAATTCTACACCTCTGTGAATTTACTACAGTGGTCGGTCTTATCACTGTCCTCAACGTAACTTGTCGGATTCACTTAGTCTCCATGACTTCCATTCCTCCCCATCCCCCTCGCTTGGCCTTTGTTGCTTTCATCGGTGTCGATGCTCTACCTTGTCGACTTCTGACTTGTCGACTTTTGCTTCTGTCGATGTCGATGTGAGACTTCGTCGACCTTTGAACTTTTCTCTTGTTGACTGTACTTCGACAGATTCATGCTTTACTACCTGGATTCAACTGCCAGTCTCTTTCACACCAGTGGTCATTGGCTACCCCCCTGGTTGACCTTCTTCCATCGATCAACTTCAACTATTTCGCCTAGGCCTTGATGCCCCTGCATCAGTCTTCCCAAGTTAAAAATAACTCGACTACTTCATTGGTCTCCTGTATTCTTCTTCTTAAATCCATATTGCCACCTTCATATCATCATCTCTCCATCGAACTAAGTATTCTCTCTTCCATGAACTCCTTGTGCGGCCAACTTCATGCTCATCCACTACTTCGGCGATCTCTTCCTTGTGTCGCCTAGAATTTGTCTTTTCCAATCGATCTTTGACACTTTTGTGCTGACTCTTGTTGAACCTTCTTCATACTTGTACATATCTAATACATTGAACGTATGAGAAATGTTCAATTCCTTCGGTAGCTCCAACACATAGGCATTGTCTGAAATCTTCTTCAGGATCTTACATGGGCCAATATTCTTCAACTTCAAATTCTTGTATGTTCATGTCAGGAACCTTTCTTTCCTCAAGTGCGCATAGACTAAGTCTCCTTCACTGAATAATTGTAGCCTCTTCTTCCTGTCAGCTCTAAACTTGTATGTCATGTTTCTCTTCTCAATGCGCTTACGCACATTTTCATGCACTTCTTTCATATGCTCTGCAAGTGTTTCTGCATATGCTCTTTCTGATCTCTATTGGTATCGCAACCAAAACTACCACACCATGTGGGATTCAACCTTGAACAATATGGAATGGGCTCATACCCATCGACCGATTCACAGAGTTATTGTATGCAAATTCTTCTTGCGCCAACACATTCTCCCACTGCTTGGGTCTGTCGGTCGTCAAACATCTCAAAAGGTTTCCCAAACTTTTTTTTACCACCTCGGTCTGTCCATCAATCTGTGGATGGTATGTCGAGCTAAACTGCAACTTTGTGTCCAGCTTCTTCCACAGGGTTCTCCAGAAATGACCGATAAACTTGGTATCTCTGTCTGATGTTATACTCTTCGGTAACCCATGCAATCTGACTATCTCCTTGAATATTAGTACAACAATGCTTGTGGTGTCACTTGTCTTCCGACATGGAATAAAGTGTGCCATTTTCAAAAAAAATTCAACTACCACAAAGATTGATTCGTTACCTTGTTGTGTCTTAGGCAATCCTAACACAAAATCCATGCTCAGGTGCTCCCATGGGGTATTCGACACTGGCAATGGTGCATACATCCATGTATTCTGACTTCGCCCCTTTTCCAATTGGCAAGTTCGACACTGTCGTACCCACTTACCAACATATGTTGTCATCCCTGGCTAATAATACTTTTCTTCGACCAACGCCTTGGTCTTATGGATGCCAAAATGACCTGCTAATCTACCACTATGCAGTTCTCGTATTAGTTTCTCTCTTTCGAATCCCCTGGGAATACACAACTGTTGTCCCTTGAACAGGTATCCTTCTTGGATAAAATAATCCAAGTATGGATTTTTGTAGACACTCCATGGTTCACAACTAGCCTTCCATGCTCTCGCAAAATCTTCGTCGATCTCATACTCCATATTTACCGACTCTATTCCTGTCGCCTGAACTGTTGTCGTGTTCAATAATGAAACTCTTCGACTCAGCATGTCGACAACCTTGTTTGACTTTCCCAACTTATGTCACAACATGAAGGTGTATCCCTTCAAGAATTCAACCCATTCCATGTGTCATTGATTCAACTTCAATTAAGTATTCAAGTACCTCAGTTCTTGGTGGTCTGTATATAACACAAAATCCTTGGGAAACAAATAATTCCTCCACTTCTTCAATGCTTGGACAATAGAATAGAACTCCTGATCATAGACCGAATATTTATTCTTCACTTCATCCCACTTCTCGCTGAAGAATGAAATTTCTCGGCCCTCTTGGCTCAACACTGCGCCAATTTCCATTCCACTCACATCACAATCAACTTGGAAGACATTTTCGAAATCTGGGAGAGCTAGCACTGGGCTCTCTGTCACCTTCTGCGTCAACTTGTCGAAGGATTTCTGGGCAGCTTCTATCCACTTAAAATCCCCTTTCTTCATGCACTTTTTCAATGGTGCACATATCCAACTGAATCCTCTCATGAACTTCCGGTAGAAACTAGTAAGTCCATGAAAACTCTGCACCCCTTTTGTGCTTGTCAGTTCTGGCCACTCCAATATATCCTTTACCTTTTATGGGTCCATCACTAACCCTTTACCCGAGATTACAAATCCCAAGTACACCAGTTCTTCCTTCATGAAAAAGCATTTATGCAGGTTCACCATCAACTTCTCTTCTTGTAGCTTCCGCAACACTTGTCGAATATGCTCCAAATGTTCAACTTTGGTTCGACTAAATATCAATATTTAGTCGAGATACACTATAATGAAATTCCCAAGAATGGCTTCAGTACTTCATTCATCAACCTCATGAACATACTGGGTGCATTAGTCAATCTGAAGGGCATGACTAACCACTCATACAGTCCTTCCTTCGTCTTGAAGGTGGCCTTCCACTCATCGGCTTCTCTGACCCTGATCTGGTGATATCAACTCTTCAGGTCGATCTTGGTGAAGTATCTTGCTCCATTCAAACAATCGATCAAGTTGTCCATCCTTGGAAATGGAAATATGTACTTGATCTTGATCTTGTTGATCACTCTGGAGTCTGTACACATCCTCCATTCTCCACCCTCCTTCGATGCTAGTATAAATGTTACCGCACACGGGCTCAGAATTTCTCTGATCAATCCTTTGTCCAACAACTCCTGGACTTGTCGATTGAGTTCCTAACCCACTGTCGGATTCATTCTATGTGCTGCCTTTTTTGGCAAACTCGATCCTGGAATCAAGTCGATCTGATGGGATATGCTTCTCATAAGTGGAAATCTCGTCGGTGCCTCGTTGACTATTATGCTCCTAAACTCGTCAAGCATTTCTTTGACTTCGAATGGAATCCTTTCCATCACTGACCTTTCGACACATGGTCCTTTCGTAATGATGGAGAAACATCCTGACGGTTTCTCTTCCTCTGGTAGGAATTCCTTCATTGAGCACATCAGCACTCGCTTCTCCCAATAGTTGCTCTTTCCCTGCTTGCAGTCGACGCGGTCCTCCTTCTTTGGCTTCAGCATCCTCCGCGTGCCATTTTTCTACATTGTGACTGTGTTGGCTTGACCATCATAGATCATCTTCCGATCATATTGCCATTGTCTCCCTAACAACAGATGACAAGCATCCATTGGGATTACGTCACACAGTACATTGTCTTTAAATTTTCCAAACTTAAAGTTGATCATGCACTATCTGGTTACCTTCACATGATGTCCTTTCTGTAACCATGATATCTTGTATGGATTTGGGTGTTGTTGACATCTCAAACCCAACTTGTCGATGGCCTTCGTCGACACTAAATTCTTTGTACTACCACCATCGACAATGGTCTCGCAATACCTCTCAATGATAACACTTTGGTCCGAAAGATGGCCTTTCGCTATGCCGGATCCTTCTCTTTGCATTGGTTGTCCTGGACCAACGTTCTCCTGGTATTCATGATTCGACATTTTCCTCTACCATCCTCGCCACTATCATATTTCGAATCCGTCTTTTCGTCACTTTGGTCATCTCATTGACGTCTGGGTTTCGACTCTTCTATCACATGTAGGTTCTCCAGGAATTCATAAGCTTTGTGTCCCACGCCTCGACACTTATAACAAACTATAGTTGGTATGTCAACTCCTTCCCTTTCCATTGGAACATTTCGACCAAATGCACCCCGACCGCGGGTCTCTCGACCTTCCTGTCAATTTCCTCATGCTTTTTCTCTGGTCATTGTCCCTTCCGCGCATTGGTTGTCTTCGACGGCTTCTCTCTTGGTTAAGATACTTTGTCCCTTCGTGGAAACAGTCTTCACACTTAGACTAGTCATCCTCCCTGTAGTCGATAAAGTTCTTCTTGATAACTTTTCTTCTGCCTTCAGAGCTAGTTGGTAGAATTCTCACACCATTCTAAACTTCGATAGACACAACTCGTCCTGTATGACATACTTCAATCCATTCACATATCTTGCGACTGCTTCTTCGCCTTTGCTGGTTTGACTGGATATTATCGATTTTCTATAGGAATATTTTGTGTATTCCTTCATCGTCATCTCTTTCTGTCGAAAGTTTTGCAACTTCCTAAACAAATAAATCACATAATCATTAGGCAGGAACTTCCCTTTCAGCTTGGCAGCCATTATGTCCTAAGACTTGATTTTCTCCTTTCCTTTCTTGACTCTATGAGCTTATTCATTGTCCCACCGCAATGAGGCATGACCCTTCAACCTCAGACATGTAGTTTTAACCCTTTTAGGATCCTCTATCTTCTCTATGTCGAAGTATTTCTCCATCTCTCTAAACCAGTCTATCAAGTATTCTGGTTCTAGACTTCCTGAGTAGGTAGGTACATCCATATTTGTCTTACCCCTCATCTTTGTCAGTAGCTTGATGAATCTATCTTCTGTTTCTTCTGCCACTGCTTCTCGAACTTCCAATTCCTCGACTTATTCATCACTATGGTCAAGTGCATCAAGAATGCATCCACGACTCTGGCTTTCCTTGATCATTGCGACCTCATTGGTCAAGCTTCTCATTGTTCGCATGCATTCATCGAACATTTCACGATCAACTGTAACTCCTACGCCTCGTACTCTTCATCCTACACCACAGACATTTACACCTCTTTGAGCCATCCTTTCAACCGTAGCTGAAATCTCCGCTCGTCCAATCGCAACCAAACTTTCACCACACGTGCACAACTTTACCCAACCGCAGTTGGAGTTGTTCACGCACGAGTAGGATCAATACCACTTGACGTTATGCAAGCCGATATCGGGATCTCTCCTATTCTCAAGATACTATTGCTATGATACCACCTGGCGCAAGGTCGGGTCGGTCGGACCCTCTAGCTTAACAATAACACACAGCAAACACATAGTGCGCTCACAAAGACTAGATGTGAACTGGAAATGCCAAGAAGTTGGCTTCTATTACTTGAATATGATTACAATGTTACATACAAAGCAAATAAATAAGTCATCCTTATCCTGTTACAATCTACATAAATAAATATCTATTATGTCAGAGTGTTTATCCTCTCTATGTGTGATCCTCTCCGTCTTCCTATCCTTTGAACAAAGAAAGAAAGATTGATCCCTTCGTTTGTGCCTCTGCAAGAGTATTCTACTATGCTCTACTGTTGTTCCTGAGGTCCACTTTGTTGATCTCCTTGAGACGTCCTTACTATGTATGCCACTCTACCCCTGACCAGACAGATCCTGCAGTTGTCAGCACCCCCTTACCACTATGCACAACCTCCTCCTGTGGTGACACCTGGCCTGGTCTCAACTACCTTCTTAACTGCCATAACTCCCTCAAAAACCCTCAACGATTTTAGGTACATTGCCTTTGAATTATGTGCCTCTTTGAATTTTCTACAGTGGTCGCTTATCACTATCCTCGACGTAACTTGTCGGCTTCACTTAGTCTTCACGGCTTCCATTCTGCCCCATCCCCCTTGTTTGGCCTTTATCGCTTTCTTCGGTGTCAATGCTCAACCTTTTCAACTTCTGACTTGTTGAATTCCGCTTCAGTCAATGTCGATGTGATACTTCGTCGACCTTCAACCTTTTCTCCTATCGACTATACTTCGATAGCTTCCTACTCGACTACCTGGCTTCGACTGCCAGTCTCTTTCGCACCAATGACCATCAGCTATCCCCCTAGTCGACCTTCTTCTGTCGATCAACTTCAACTGTTTCGCCTACGCCCCGATTGTGAAAATCCTCACAATGGATCCAAAGAGATGATGTAAACCTAGCAATGAAAGAATTTAGGAAAGTAGAAGAAGAATAGTGTAGTAGAACATAGATCCAATTGAACTCAGATAGGAGCAGAATATTCACACATGTTTCATTAATCAGAATAGGAAAACAGTAATGATACAATGCACAGGATTCGAATACCAAGGGTTTAATTCAAATTAGCCTCCATGGAGAGATCAAAAGATCACTAGAGTTCCATCGGAGCACAACTAGAAGTCTTCATCATCATCGTTGGAGTCATCAATGCACAAGTAACTATCAACCATCAGTCAAACTGTGTCTAACTAAGTGTGGTAGATGTAACTGAGTGTAACTAGCACTAACTAAATGAAGGAGGGTCAGTGGAGGGCGCATGAGGAGCTAACTGGAGTCAGAATGGGCAGTCTAGTCTCACTGGAGGTCCATCGGAGTGATACAGTCAGTTGAGAGTCAATCTAGCCTTAAATCAAGGAAAGAACTGAAGATAATTGAAGTATAACTGAATGGTAGGTGAGAGAGGGCGCATGAGATGCATGAACTGCATGCAGGGCGCACTAAGCACTAGGAGGCCTGCAACTGAACAGTGAAAAGCTCTCGGGGCTAGCTAACTGGGGGCTAGATGCTGGGACTGATGACTAGGATGCATGCATGCAGAAATGCATGCAAGACTGAAAATGCAAATGATGAAAATGTTGGTAGGACTAGGATGGAGTATAGGAATATCCTAACACCGATGCCCATGCATCAAGAATACATACTAGAATATATACATGATTTAAAAATGGGGTCATTTATTTAATCTCACATGGCCTGATTCCTATCATTATAAACAAACATTTTCAATTTACACATAATTTGATCCAATACATTCCAAGGATCAAAATTGGGATACTACATGGTGGAATTCATCATATTTAATTTTTCTTGGAAAACCTCATGCTCACAACATTTAATCCCCCTTTGGACCTCTTTTATCTCACCTAGAATGCAACACTTGTTTCTACAATGGAAATGGGCCATTATCTCTTTAGATTTATACAGATTATAGGTTGAAATAGTTGCCTTGAGCCAAAGTACTGCAACTTACTTTCAATGCTTCCTCATTGCTAGAGCCAAGACCATTGGTGGTAATAATGACATAAAACCAAACCACAATAGCAATAAACCCACACATGTACCTTAAAGCACTCATAGCATTGAACTTACTTACACGCCTTACATGGAGAGGAATAATGTGAAGTGGGCAATGGGGGATATTTAACTCACCAACCCTTCATGCATGCACGATGGCACACATGTTGTAGTTTTTCATAACTATCATAGTGTACGACCATATCATGGGAGCGGAGTAATTTTTAGAGGCGAAATATCGCCAATTGGCTATTTTTGAGGATTATTTTCAAAAAATAAAATCGTTATTGTTCATTTTTAGTCTCTAATATCTCCTATATTTACATAAAATATGTTTTTTTATCATAATATTTCCCGAAATTTTACACGTTTCAGTAGTAAAATCTATGTTTCATATTTAATATTCGCCTACCTATATATATACAATCCAAAACAATCGCCTAGGATACTATACTTAAGTATAATATTAAAATCCTTAAAAGATACCCTGCATGGAAGGGACATGAAATTCATATCCCCATTTACCTTATATAAACCTTCATTCAAGATAACTCCAAGGTTTCCCTATGCATTGACCTCCCCATTTTTCCTGCTCAAAAAATAGAATTATTTGACTTCCTTGAAGTCTTGAGTCAAAGTAATGATCCTCTAGTTGAGTATGGAGAGTTTAAAGTTTTGGAGAGGGATTTGGAAAAAAAATTACCTTTAAATTATTATTGAATCATTGAACATCATCACTTTAAATTATTATTGAATCATTGAGCATCATCACTTGTCATGCTCCTTTCTCATTTAAAGTAACTAGGCCTTGGTAGAATATTATTGGTAGAAAAAATCACACCCAGTCCTCAACAAAATAAGCGGCCCACCCAGACCCACAGGCCACAAATATTACCAGCAAGGAAAGAAGTGGTTCTATGTATTGCAATATCAGTAAGCTACTTTAAACCCTAGCATGTCAAGGATATCACAAGCCTTTTTATTAAAATAAGTAAACATACATATACAATATAATAATATAATAGAAAATAATAGAGTATTCTTATACTCATAGGTCTTTTTACACTATTTATAGTTTAGAATTTGAGATTATTGTTTATGATTTTACTAGATTGCATTAGGATGGGAAAAATTTGTACTACACAGATTGGTTTTATGACAGTTATCCAAATTCGAAATAAATAATTTTAAAAAAAATCAAAAATAAATGATAACTAGAAGCTAATGGATGAATAATCAGTATAAATGGATAACATACAGAATTTCCTACAACTAAACATAGAGAACAAATAACTTATTGAAAACCTATCTACTTTGTTAAATAAATGTGCCCCTTTGTTTTTTCCAAACAGAAACAACCGAACGCTCATAAGTTTCATGTAATAAAATGACAATAAAATGGATAGCTTATGTTCAAAGAGAAAGCAGGTTCGGAAACAATGAATTTGTCATATTTGAAAGAGATAGACTTAAGTATTTATTTTATGGTCATTTCCATAGCTCGACTAATGGATTGAAAGAACTCAATTGGGAAACACAGTGCTCTTAAATTAAGCATCTCTAACTCGCTCCTTCTAGCTTCTCATGTTTCTTTAGAGTATTAACACATATAATTCCTGCAACAACATTACTTTTAAAACAAGTTTGAATGGCTTATAGCATTCTTCCATAGCACATCGCTTGTATTCATCGATCAGGACTCTTTTAAGGAACAAATTTATATCCTTTTCTAAAAAGTTTGCAAACTTGCCGACAAGTCCAACAACATCAAAAGATAAATTCTTTGGGTGAGATGGAGAAAATAGCTCGGTATGATGGTAAGCTTCATAAAGGCTGGTCTGAAAAATCTCTTCCACGTTGCTTTCAATCACAGTGAAGTATGTGTCAGTGTTTGTCTTGATTGGTTATTATTGATCCACTATTGAAACGCACCTGCACAATATCCCACATTCTACTGATTTTCACTGCTTAAATGTAAGGAAAAGAAACAGTACCTACTGTATTCCAAAGGAGCTTTGCACCATTTTCCTCTGACAGAAACAAATAATATTATAAATTCCATTTCTTCTCCACAACGCACAAACCTTAATTCAGAATCGCTTGTCTCCAAGGTTTACACCGGAGTCATGGAATTTGGCTGCAGGGCTTAGTTTCCCCATGTTTAGATTGGACTAATAACAAAATCTTGGCAGGTTGAAGAGAGATTCACTCAAACCACTTTGAAAACACTATCATGAGAATCGAACTTAACCAATCTGAATAACCCTTACATATCTCTTTTCTGTACAAGATGCAAAACATATATGTGGGTCGTCGAGCCTGTCGCAGTTGTCTTTTACACCTATACATCCAATCTTTCCAATCCTAGGCTTCAAACTCCTCGGCTTCAAATTACTTCCATTCACAAAAAAATGGATAGCTTATGTTGTCAAATTACTTCCATTGCTTCTACTCATGAACAAAGTTTTACTACTTAAAATGGATCTATGAATTATTTTTCGAACCACAATACTCTTCTTACCCTGCTGCACTTGCAGATTCTTAACATTCCATTAGAGAGCTCGAGCACACAAGAAAGAGTGTCAAGCAAACACTTAGAGAGAAGAAAGTGATCCTTCGTTCCCCATGAACCATCTTTCAATTCGCATTTCAATATCCAATCAAGTGTTTGAGGAAATTGCAGCTGACGAGAGCCATCAATGGCAGGGATCCTCACCACCCATGCTATGTCATAAGGAGATGGACTCATTAATTTCCCATCTCTGATCGCTTTAAGAATAACTTTAATTTTGTTAATAAGTGTCTGGGCACGCTCTATGTAATTGGAACCCTGAAATGACTAACAATACTTCATAAACATGAACATGAGGATCGGATGAGATATATGAAATGCCGATTAGGGATAAGAAATATAACATTCATCATAGTCACGATTTAGGTCACGCGTGAAGAAGCTTCATGCTGGAACAGCTGCGACCGGCCGCCTCAAGCCTGCGGCTGCTTCCTGCGTGTAAGGCCTCATGCTGAAGGTCACCCTGAAACGGGAAACGGATTCGGCCGGCCCTCAAGCCTGTGGCTACCCCCGCGTTTTATGCAATGACGACCAGCTTTGCCTCAGCTGTCCGTGCTTCCGGGTCGTCCACAGCAGGAGGTTCGATCCTGGTCTAGCTCTCCAATGGGGATAGGCAGCCTGCGGCCAGTCTCCCTTTTTTGTTCAGGAAATACCTGCGCCATCCATTGTGGTGGTAGAAGAATCTTTAATTGAAGCAAGGAATTTCGAAGAGTCAGCTTTGGTTTGTCGATTCAATGGGTTCTGGCTTCGCCTGGTTGCTCTCCATAAGTGGATCTCGGAGGTATGGAAACCCCTTGTTTCTAAGGAAATTTATATTTACCCCTTTGCTCAAGGTTTTTTTGTTGTGGATTTCGATTCTCCTAAGGATAAACAGATCATTCTTGACTCTGGTCCATGGTTTTGGGGAAGTTCGAGGCTATTCATGAAACCCTGGAGCCCTCTTTTTGACCCAACTACTGATCATCTGCTCCAGTTTGGGTTCGGCTTCCAAATTTGCCTTTGCATCTCTGGAACTTGGCCTCGCTTAAAGTTGTTGGCAATGCGTTGGGCTCCTTCTATGATCGCAGTTTAGAAACAAAGGAATACATCAAAACAACATTTGCTCGCATCTGTGTGGAAATGGACTTTAACATTGGCTTTCTTGTTGAGATACATTTGACCAACAAGGATTATGTGTGGGGCAGATCTTGCTTCACAACCGGACATCTTGTAAAATATTGCCCAAAAGCCTCTCAGATCCCCAAATCCAAAAAGCTTCATCGAAAATCCACTTGGTGGGAAGGAGCAAACTCCAAGCATTATACAGTAAGCAGAAATGAAGATCTTGCCGAAGAGGCTCCATCACAAGCTAAGGATTCTTCTCAGGCTAAAACATAGGACACTCTTAAAGAACAAAGGACCCCCGACAAAGACAAAAACCCGCATATAGCTCCACAAGTCAGTGCTATCTAAGCTCCTCAGGATGCACCCGAAAATACAGTACCCATTCTCTAAGCCTTTGTCGAGCCATAAGATTGGATCAAAGTCGACAAAAAGAAAAGAGGAGCTTCACCCTCTTTGAAGCCAAAAGAATGTTTAACTTCTCCAAGAAAAACAAGAAGCCAACAAACTTGATATTGTTAATTCCTAAATTGTATCAAGTTGTTTGAAAGAAGTAGGACATCAACAATTTTGGACTTGCTAGTAGGGAATGTAGCCGAGCTCCTTCTTGGGCATTAGGTTAGAAGATTCAGTCTATATAGAATAGGAAAGTATCACAATAATCTTTGATCTACTTTTTCTTTTTATATATAAAAAAAGCTCTTAACAATTTTTGTAAAAAAAAAGAAATATAACATTCATCAATTAAAATCTATATATAGATAGATAGATTAAAAAGAAAATTTTGAACAATATTACTTTTTTTTAAGTCAAGATTAATCGATTTTATTATCAAGAATACCATTAAGCGTTGTAGAAATGAGCATCCCTATCATTTAACTTGCTTTGAACAATTACTTTGTCATAAATTTTCAAAAATAGATTACTTAAAGTGCAGGACAATTTAATAGACATGTTGCTTCTCAATGCATATATCTTCCCTTTTCCCTTTGCTTCATGCCATCTCGGAGCTCTAAAATTATAGTGGGTTGTCTCTTATGAATGTTGTCTTTTCGGTCTTCCATATATCTCCCCTCTTTCCATCTCATGTGTTTCACTGATACACACTGTCATTGGCAAGGAATTAGCTAGTTGCAATTTTCTTTTTTGTTTCTTTTACATGTAATAGTATTTAACATTAACAAATTATTAATTTATGATATGATTTTTAAGTTGTTTATGGTATTTTTTAAATATACTTAAATCTTATAAAAATATGTTATTAAAAATAAGTATGATTTAATAAATTTTAATTGAATAACAAATCATTTTAGGATATTATGTATGTATTATGATAATAGATATTTAATTGAATAAGAAATCATTTTAGGATATTATGTATGTATTATGATAATAGATATTAATTTACTAAGATCAATTTTGATTACTTTAAAAAGATAATTTAGGAATCATTTAATTTTCTTAAAAATATATTTTTATACTTAAAAAAAGATTTTCAATAATGATTATTGAATGCAAATTTTTATTAAATATTTCAAATTTTATTGGAAAAAATATAAATTATTTTTTATTTATTAGCTAATTTATTATTAAACTTATTAAATTATTTTTAACCACTCTTAATTTTAATATTTATTTTAAAGTGTTAAAAAATTATTAAAATTATATTATATATTAATTGAACTACCTTGAACTGCACATAAAATTATTCTAAAATTACTATATAAGTGTTATGTCATTAAAGAATGAAAAATGCTCAAACTTAGATATTAATTGAGCTACCTTGAACTGCACATAAAATTATTCTAAAATTAATATATAAGTGTTATGTCATTAAAGAATAAAAAATGCAAAGAACTACTATTTTGTTGGTTCACCTTATTACTATTTTTTATTAAATGTATTTTTTATTAAATGTTTTTTTAAGAGATTGCTACTAATTTTACTCTTATTTATTTTTAATATATTAAAATATTTTATGTCAATATATTAATTGTATTTGATTATAGATCATGATTACGCAGATTATATAATAGTTCAGTGGAGTTGAGTTGAAGGTGTTTATAGCTAGACGTTTTGATCCATTCTATTGGATCATATAGAAAACAATGTGTTCAAAAGAAATGATTTTATTGACATCATTTCTGTGTTAATATTTAAAATATTCAAAAAAAACCTTTTATATATTAATTTTTAAAATATTCAAAAACACTTGTAAATATTAATTTAGATAATATATTATTATTAATATTTAAAATATTCAAAAAAACTCTTAAATATTAATCTAAATATTTAATAATATTTATTAAACATATGATATGTTTATTAATTAAATATAATTATCCATCATAAAACATAATGAATTAAAACACTACCAATTATAAACAAGCAAAGATAATTTAGTAACTAATCTCAAAAACAATTTGGTTATCATTGTCAACGTCATTCCATTTATGGACAAACAAAGATAGTTTTGTAACCAATCTCTAAAACAATTTGACAAAGATAGTTTTGTAATCAATCTCAAAAACAATTTGATAATCATTGTCACTTACATTTCATTAGAGTTAAATATGTTTGACCATGATTAAGTAATATTAACTTCACTTAATTTAAATTAAATATTAATAATTATCACTAAAATTAAATATGCTTAACCATATTTAATATAGTACATAAGGAACGATAATCAATTAAAATATTGTATTATTATATTAAAAATATTTTTATTTTAAAAAATATTATTTTTTTATTAATAATTATATATTTATTTTATATGAATAATATTATTAACTATTTTTATATCCATAGGTGTTTATATCTTAGAATTTGGGGTGGACTAGTATCTATGTTTTTTTAAATTACAAGAGGATGAGGCAAGTGTACTCTCGAGATTGATTTTATGGCAATCATTTCAAATTCAAAATAAACAATATCAACTAGCACAACCACTTAACTGGTGGTTGGTGAACAACGATAGGTCACAAGTTAAGTGCCATGAACAAGTTGTATGTTACTTGTTATTTATGCTAGTTGTAATCACATGTTGTGTATGCCTCAATTACCTATTACCTTTTTTAGTTAAATGGGTTGTTTGTCACTACCAGATATCCATGCATGAGGTATGAGTTATCAATGCATCACCTGCCAGTTTTTTTCATATCTCATTTTTTTTATAATTGTTTGTTTTGAATTTTGAAGGATGCCCATAAATTCAATCTAGACAGTAAAGTTGTCCCCCCTCCTTCAATCTAGGAAAAGCATAGATTGTAGTGCACCCCAAATGGTAGTTGAAGCATGGGTAACTCTTAGCTAATGCATGGATAATGGGCACTTCGTGGTAGACAACCCATTTAGCTAACTAGCATGGAGAACAAGTAACATAACTTATTTGCGGCACTTAACTTGTGGCCTATCGGTGTTCAATAACCACAAGTTAAGTGGTTGTGTAGTTTGATACTAATAATAATAATTACAACTATAGGTGTTTTTATTTTAGAATTTGAGGTGGACTAGTACCTATGTTTTTCCTAGGTTGCATGAGGATGAAACAAGTGTATTGTCGAGATTAATTATATGGTAGTTGTTCCAAATTCAAATAAACAATCATATATATAAAGTAACACTTATTCATGGCACTTAACTTGTCACATCTGGGTGTTCAAGAGCCACAAGTTTGTGGTTGTGCTAGTTTATGTTTAAGGTCAGACCATCAAGTCAATATCAATTTGGTGTATTTTTTAGGCACACTCATTTGAGTGCTAAAATTTACCGGGTGTACATACTCCACTCCTATGGATTTGAACCTATGACTTCTTACGAGTTAAAACATGTTCTTAACCATATGAATAATGATATTTATATTAATATTATTTTAAAGTTACAAATAAATATATAAATATAGAAAACAATTTCACAGGCACACCCCACACTTGAACGGACACCTCTTTAGAAGATTCAAGATTGCGTATAAATATATATAAAGAGGTTAAATTTTTCAATATTTTAATTTTCATAAGTAATCTGGATTGGCAGTCATGCAATGTAATGTCGCCTGTTAGGAATTTTATTAAAATGACAATTTTCCACTTTTTTCCCTAGTTAGACCTTTGACTAGTTTTGATCTCTAGGTCCCAAATTTGCCCCAAATGATCCCAAATCTTCTGAGAAGGTATATGAATGATATTAGAACATAAATATGTGTTTCAGGGATGCCTTTGGACCTTTAAAATACTTCTACAAATCCTCTTTCAATTATGGTCAATGTAGGTAACTTTACTAGTGATTTCCCTTTGACTAGTATTGGTCTCTAGGTCTCAAATTGACTCCAAATCCCTTCAAATCTTCAAGGAAGGTGTATGAATGATATTAGTACTTGAATATGATGTTTAGGGATGACATATGGCCACCAAAATACCTCTGCAAACTCTCTTAAGATTCTGGACCAAGTATGCAATTTTACTAGTAATTTGGGGTTCAAATCCCCCTGAGGTAAGTATTGAAAATGGCTTCCCAAATGCCTCCAAACCCACTCAAATTTATGAACAGAGGTATGTAATGTGTTAAGTATGTTATTAAGGTCTCATATGCACCATTAATGGTTTATTACAACTGTTCTCACCCTCTCCCATTCAACTGCAAAAATCCCCAATTCGACCCTTGGGGAAATGGCACTATTTCACCTCCCAATACAACTAAACTGAGTAAAAATGCTTCAAATGCTCAAGTACAGTACATGAAACTTGTAGAATACATCCATGGAAGTATATTTATCACAAATATATCATATCATCATCCATTCATTCAAAATCATCATCAATGCATTGGCTCACAACAAGGTAGTGGGGAAATGGCATTGTTCTTCCATTAAAAATGAGATTTATACATTTCTACTTGGAATTTCGACCTGAAAATTTTTGGAGATGAAGAAAAGAGTATCTACTTCATATTAAAAAATAAATGGGTCATTAAAAGCTTCCCCAAAGAGTACAATAGCTCACCAAAAACGCCCTCCCTCAAGGATCAAGAATATGCCATCAAAACTGGAAATGGTTGAAGGAGTGAGATGCAATAGAAGAAACCATGAGCTGACCTGTAGCTTACACCTGCAAATAAAGACTCCATTAAAGCTCCAAATGAAAGGTCTGAATGGCCTTTCCAATTACCAACTTGGATGTGAATCTTTCACCCTCGAAATTGGCTAAGGCAAGAAACTAGTCATCCACTAGCTCTCCCTCTTCACAAATGCAATTGCAAATTCTACAAAATGATCAAAAGCCGCTTTCATTCTTTGTTATTGACATTTATAAAGTTCTAATGTCCTCCATGGGTCTAATTCCTTCCAAGAGACTCATGCCAACTCATGTTGGGAAGAGATTCCAAAGAACGCCACTTGTACAACAATTCCTAGTTTCCCACTTCCACCAAATCACATGTGGAAGCATCTTAGCTGCCCTAACACCCTTGAGCGCCCTCTTGGAGTCTATTTTTAGCCCTGACATGTCATATATTTCATATGTCAGCCTTCAGGTCTGATTTGTTTCATAGGTGTCATAGAATCTTCATCATTGTTGTCATAGAGCTAGGGAATCTAGCCCAAGTGTCTCACTAACTCCAAATTGCCTCTTCCTCTTCCATGGGAGTTACTCTTCCTCTATATTCAACCTTGGATGAGTCATGCCATGAATAATAACTTTTGGACTCCCCCAAGTATGTTACCATTCACCTTGAATCCGAATTGGTGAGAGAATGATGCCAAGTGTAGTGGAGAAATCTAGCCATATGTGGGTCCCACTTCCTCCATGTGTCTTCATGATCAAATGCCACTTTGATTTTCACTTGTATATATTTATTTAGATACTTTATTAAATATTTATGCCACTCTAATGTTCAAACATCATTTATTATCCCCATTATTCCAAATCCCAAAGCTTCCACCCCAAACCTAGGAAACTAGTAATTTTCCTCCTTGGCAATTATTTGACCTTTAGCATCAATTTGACAAACTCTAATGAATAGGGCCAATGTGATTAGGCCATTGTGACCCAATACCAAATTTGGGACATGACATGCAAGGAGCTGGTTCTGATAATACAAGAATTCAGCAAATAATAAAAAATGTATAGTGCGCCAAAGACAAGTTAGAAAAATCCAATTTTTATGTAGAATTTACCAAAACAAGTGTATGATTGAGGCAATTTCTATCCATGCCTTTCTATCCCTTTTATGTATGATTGAGGCAATTTTTATGGAGAATTTACGAAAACAAGTGTATGATTGAGGCAATTTTTATGTAGAATTTACGAAAACAAGTGTATGATTGAGGCAATTACGAAAATAATTCTAGAAAACAAGTGTATGATTGAGGCAATTTCTACTTGAAGCCATGGATAGAAAAGGCTTGTGAAGGTGGTCTTTCTTTGAGCTTCAAGGCTTCTAGATTCCCAATCGTGTCCATCATTCTAGCCCTATTTTGACAAAGGTAGTACCATTTATTCAACTCATCAATGATCAGGTTTTGTCTTGGACTCTTTCCAAAGACAAAGGAAGAAACCTTGGCATGAATAATAAGCTCAGGTGGTTGCATTGGTGGTATGATTTTACTTGACCCATCTCTTTTATCATAATTAGGGTAGGTAGGTGTAGTTTCCTTTGATTTCAAAATTGACTTTTATTTCTACATTGCATTTGTTGTGTCATTTGATTTTTATTGCATTTCATTTTGAACAAGGCACGATGGAAGTGTCTTTCTCCGATGCATTTAATGTCTCTGTTTTTAGATGAACGTGTAGATATATATAGGTATCTAGGAGATTCTAGGGGGTTCTCATACACTCTCGATAAGAGAACATGTCTTGCAATTGGAACCAATTGTTACGTCTCGGAGTGTATGAAGTGTTCATTCCAGCGATACTAGAGTAAGGGGTTTCTTTTCTTTTGTTAAGGCCAATTTTTGGGGATATATTGTGTAGAGTGTTGATTTTGGTGATAAATACCCTCATCATTGATGAGTTGAATAAATGGTAGTCCCCATCTTGTGAGTGTACAAACATAAAATTCAAGCCTACAAATTTAATGAGTTGAATAAATGGTACTACCTCTGTCAAAATAGGGCTAGAATGATGGACACTATTGGGAATCTAGAAGCCTTCAAGCTCAAAGAAAGACCCCCTTCACAAACCTTTTCTACCCATGCCATCAAGTAGAAATTGCCTCAATCATATACTTGTTTTCGAGAATTGTTTTCCCTAAACAACCTTCAAAATCAATAAGAAGCCTATGGTTGGAAAAGAGGGCTCAAATTTTCCCTGTGCTCAAACTCTATAATAAAACCACCTTTTCTATCCATGCCTTCAAGTAGAAATTGCCTCAATCATACACTTGTTTTCGAGAATTGTTTGCCCTAAACAACCTTCAAAATCAACAAGAAGCCTATGGTTGGAAAAGAGGGCTCAAATTTTCCCAATGCTGAAACTCTATAATAAAACCACCTTTTCCAAATCTCTACAATAAAAAAACATATTTTTAAAAATACGATCAAAATAATATAATATAAAAATATATAATATAAAAAGATCATTAACTACAATTTAAAAAACTAAAAATATTTTAATAATTTTTAAAAATCAATATTGTTAAAATATAATCTTAAACACTTGTAATTAAGCATTAAACATTGTAAATATAATTAATTATATTTAGATTTTATAAATAAAATTAATTTCCATACCAATTTAGGATTTTTTTATTCTCAACAATTAAACAATTAAGAGATTTTATTTTATTTTTTCTCTTAAAACCTTCAACCTTTTACAAAATTCAAGCCTACAAATTTAATGAAAAATTATAAAATTTTAGGTTTGTACACTCACAAGGTTTTCTCATATAAATAAGACAACCTCACTTCATTTGTAAAACAAGGTTACAAATATGAGATCTTGTCTTTTTATCTTGGTATATTGGAAAGCTTGAGCTATGCAGACCTCTCTTGGGATGTATATTTTGCTTGAAGGATGAATGGAATGTCTTCCAAGGTTTGATTTTGCACATGACAAGTTGATGCTAAGACTAGTTGTAATAAATTATGCTCATGGGTGACCTAAAGCATACTTTCTTGCTCATTATTGATTAATGTTGGTAATTTTATGTCATAACCTTAGTTTAACATTTCTATTGAAGTGCTTTGGATTTTGTTAGGGTTTCTTGGTAATATAATCCAATAATATATGTGATTTTGTATTTGTAGTCCACCCAACAAATTTTCCCTAGGGTTTTCTTCATAAACCCTAGAGGGCATCTTCCTTTGAGCAAGTGCATTAGGATACATGAAATTTCCTAAAATCAATAATCACTTGTTGTTTAGTATTTATGTTCATCTTACAAGTGCGCCCTAGTGTAGAGATCTTCTAACACTGGGCACTAGGGAGCGCACCTTTCTGATGATTTGCATTTAGAAGTGTGAATTGTATTGGGATTTGTGATAAGTTCTTTGGAATTATGGTAAAGTGGAAACTCCATTATATTATTATTATTGTGTCTTATTTAATATTGTTTGACTTTGATCAGGCATTGATCATAGCCATTAGGAATTGGTGGAAGGTATTTTTGGTTTGTTGGTGGTTGCATGTATCTTTCATTGATTAGGGTCTCCTCCTGGGTTCTGGAGTTACCCAAAGTGTTGATAGGTTATACTGTGGTGACATTGGATTTAACCCCTCTTGAGCTTACTATCACTGGAACTGGGTCTACATAGCTTTGTTTCACGAAGGGGTGCTAATTCAAGCAGTAGCACATAGCATACACAACAAATTATTCACATTTAATACAAAAGGTGCCCAAAAATTACATTATCTCGTGGCTACAATGTCTAATGAATTGTCCTAACAATAATAAACATGTAAAAATATATATATAGGATAAGTTAATTGAAAAATGGTCAAATGACCTTCCTCCATATAATGATCTCCTTGATCTAGTATAAGCACAACCTAAGAGAATCGGTTATCAATGGAAGCCATAGTTGTTTGTTGCATTGTCTCCTTCTTTGTGTGCTTGCAACATGTTCCTTTGAGAACCATGTGCAAACCCAAATTATAATATGGTAGTACATTTTTATGTGAGTGATAAATTTATCAATCTTCTCACCCTACTCTTTTTCCAACAGTTCCTATTTACTTTCTTACTGCTTTGAATGCCCAAAAAGATAATCCATTGCTTCCTTGATATAGACTAATATAATATATTGCTTCCTTAATACCTTTTAATTGACTATTCATGTGCATGAGAATGCACCTTATCTTCCCTAGTACTTCTTCATCAAATGGAGCAGGATATGGGGAAGTCATAGATTAAAATTTATAACTCTATTTTATGGTTGGCAATGGTGACAATGGTATGAGCAATGCAAAGAATGAACATGAGACTATTGGAATAAATTCAAAAGTTAAGGGAGAAAATGACAATTAGATAATTGAGGGAAATTATGGTTAACATTACTTTTGAAAAGAGGAATGCGGGACTCTGACACTTTTATGTGATGACTATACTCAACCCATGATTCTATAACTACATTAGAATACATTCCCTTCCAAACTCTTATAGGAATTCAATGATTGGTTTAATATATAAAAGGAAATGGAAGGCTCCATTTAAAGCATATGGTTGAAAAACATGAGATTCTAAGGATTACACTTTGCAATAGAGGA
The DNA here is from genome assembly GCA_027924585.1 of Larix kaempferi. Classification (NCBI taxonomy): domain Eukaryota; kingdom Viridiplantae; phylum Streptophyta; class Pinopsida; order Pinales; family Pinaceae; genus Larix; species Larix kaempferi. The sequence continues at coordinate 14,069,212 of BSBM01000123.1, read as the reverse complement.
TTATGCACGTAATTCCCCTTCCCTCTTCCCCTCTAGTGGAATAATAGCCCCTATTGTGCTCTTTGTATAAATATTGGACCTTTATCTTATATTCCAACTTTAATATTTACACAAGTTAGGTTCACTATGGAAAACCTACAAAATGGTCCACATAAGTATATTTACATCATATGTGCCTAGTAATCCACTAGTTGGGCCTTGGCTTTGAGCTCCACACTAGGAATACATACTAGAATATATACATGATTTAAAAATGGGATCATTTATTTAATCTCACATGGCCTGAGTCCTATGATTATAAACACACATTTTCAATTTATACATAATTTGATCCAATACATTCCAAGGGTCAAAATTGGGATACTACATGGTGTAATTCATCATATTTTATTTTTCTTCGGAAACCTCATGCTCACAAATTTTAACCCCCCTTTGGACCTCTTTTATCTCACCTAGAATGAAACACGCGTTCCTATAATGGCAATGGACCATTGTCTCTTTAGATTTGTACAGATTCTAGGCTGAAATAGTTGTCTTGAGGCAAAGAACCGCAACTTACTTCCAATGCTTCTTCATTGCTAGAGCCAAGACCATTGGTGGTAATAATGGCATAAAACCAAACCACAATAGAAATAAACCCACACATGTAACTTAAAGCGCTCATAGCATTGAACTTACTTACACACCTTAAAGGAAGAGGAATAATGTGAAGTGGCCAATGGGGGATCTTTAACTCACCAACCCTTCATGCATGCACAATGGCACACATGTTGTATTTTTTCATAACTATCATAGTGTACTACCATATCATGGGAGGGGCATGAAATTCATATTCCCCCATTTACCTTGTATATACCTTCAATCAAGCTAACTTTGAAGGTTTCCCTATCATAGTGTACTACCATATCATGGGAGGGGCATGAAATTCATATTCCCCCATTTACCTTGTATATTCCCCCATTTACCTTGTATATACCTTCAATCAAGCTAACTTTGAAGGTTTCCCTATGCATTGACCTCCCCATTTTTACTGCTCAAAACATAGAATTATTTGAATTCCTTGAAGTCTTGAGTCAAAGTAATGGTCCTCTAGGTGAGTATGGAGAGTCTAAAGTTTTGGAGAGGGATTTGGAAAAAAAATGACCTTTAAATTATTATTGAATCATTGACCATCATCACTTTTCATACTCCTTTCTCCTTTAAAGTAACTAGGCCTTGGTAGAATATTATTTATTCTACCTCATTGCTAATTTAATTTTCTAATACCTAAGCATATTTTGTTTCATTTCTCCTTTGGGGTCATAGATGACCCCACCCCCGCCCAATTTGCACCTATCATCTCTGTCTTATATTTAAGTTTAATAAGGATGTATGATTTAATATTATCGGTATTATTAATTTGATGGTCTTATTTAAGTTCCAATAGTGTTTCGGAACCTCAAAATCCCTAGCCTAACCTCTTTTCAATATGTGTTTGCTACTATAATATAAGTGATAATAAGGAGTTTATATGTGTTCAATGTTTGAGAATCAAAGTATTAGGTAGATCAAAGAGCTAGTATTCCAAGAGAGGTGGTGCCTAAAGACATGGTTACAATACTTAAGCATGGCAAAGCATAGATATACATACAAAACGTGTGCACCATCTATTTTCACCATGTTGTATAAGTTACATCCTTTGTTTAGGACACATAACAAAATCCTTAATTTCTCCTTACCACTACAATACTTTATACCAAGCTGACAAGTTCCCTTGATATAAAAAATAAATTATTTGCAAATGTAAGGTGACTTTCACAAGGATCCTACATAAACCTAGAAACTGCACCAACAACAAAGTAAGCATCAAGTCAACGGTGAGTTAAATAAAAAGCAAGGATAATGACAAGTTGTTGATAAGTGTAGCATTAACTCTTGGAGAACCGCGTTCATTGTTTAGCTTCACTCTTTACTCATAAGGCATAGCATAGGGTTTATAGTATTACATCTTAAACTTCTATAAGATATTCAACACATATCTAGTTTCAAAAATAAAGATATCATAATCCATTTGTAAGACTTTGATGCCCAAAAATAAATGCAATATACTAAGCTAGGTCATTTCAAATGTATCTACTAGTAATTGTTTCTTCAAACCCAAAAATAAATTAACATTACTTCTGGTAGTGACTAATCTGTCCACATACAATGCAAAATTCAATATTTTGTCTTTTACATATTGTGATTTGATTCACAGTGTTTGAAAATAAGAATGAGAAAAAGGTATTCAATCTTATCATACCATGCCCTTGGTCCCAATGACAAACCATATAAGGATTTCTTTAGTTGACACACGAGACCATCATCCTCCTCAAAACCAAAGGGTTGCTCCATATAAATTTCATAAGTGAGATCACCATGTAGAAAAGAAATTTTCAAATCCATCTTATGTACCTTCCATCCAAACTGAGTCGAGTGAAAGAATCAGTCAAACAGAGCTCATCTTTTCAATCGGTGAAAAGATCTCAATGTATCTAATGTCTTCTTCACAGAAAATCCCTTAGCCACCAAATGTCCCTTAAATGTGAATTTGTCTTGTAGACCTGTCAACTTTGCACCACATTACTTCCTTGTGGTCAATGATATTTTTACCACTCCACTCCCTAATGAATACCATCAATTTTTCAAACATCATATTAAGAAGTGGCATCCCAAGGGATGAAAGGAAACAATTGTTAGGCCAAATTAACATTTATCATACTACTCCCACAAATTCACAATCAAGATAGTTATGTTGCTTAAGGTAGAATTGTTAATAATCCAACAATAGTCATCCCTATCACAAAAAGATGGAAACACTTTTCTAATATATCAAGGATAACAAATTCCTCCCAAGAATGTCTCTTGGTCTTCCCATTCCCCTTACCATATTACATATGAGGTGAGATTGGGCTTAGGGACAAAGTTACAAGTGTCATAATGTGGGTGAAATTTGAATTATAGCTCATTCCCTTAGGATTTTCACCCCAATTTACTTTAGGAAGATTTTTCAAGTCACTTTTCCCTTACCATGCTTACTAGGTGCAATACTTAGGTAGTCTTCCCTCATTGAACAAGAGACCCATCCCTTTAATGTTATTTCCACAAATTTAATTAATATACATCCTATTTTCTCCCATCATATGACCAATGTTATGTTGGCATGTATCTCAAGAACCTAACTAAAGAATATATATATATATATATATATATATATATATATATATGAGTTACAATTTCATTATAAACCATTAATTTATATCATTACTCAATCAAATCCATCAAGAAGATACTCATCAATGCTCAACATAAATAATCAACGAGTTACTCGGTATAAATCATCTAGCAAAAACTCATTAATACTTCTTCAAAACACCATCTCCGAGTTTACATCATAATAATTAATTATCAATTACAGGGTCCTCAACAAGGTATGAATAGAACAATTGGCATGCATAAGGTGTGTTATAATCCCCCCCCCTTTAAAAAGATATATTGGCCCATAGCTAGTGTTAACACCCAAAATGGTGCCCTAGGTTGTGAGAGAAGGCAGACTAGGGTAACCACTAACCAATCTTTAGACTTAAGCTACTGACCCAACTTAGTCTGAGAGGGCTCTCTCTACAGATATATGAAAGACTGGAATAATCAAAGGTGTCAACAATGAAAACATACACCAGCACTCATCATTCAAGATATTCAATTACAACAATACAGAAGATCAGATTTCTGTTGGAACAAAATGGTTTAAACGTTGCTTGGCTGAAACATATGAATCTCTATTTGGGCAATGGAGTCACATTTAAACAAACTCTGAAAATTCATTTACAAATGCTTCGCAAGTGCATTAACACAGGGGCTAGGTAGTAAACAGCTAGTAGTCGAAGTGAATTTAATTGGTGCAACAGAAGAAAAAGAAACAACCCATTGATGTAAGGCATACAATAATGAATCCTACATCAACTTTAGCAGAGAAGTAATGGTGAAATACTTGGAAAAATATAAGCAGAGCATATTTCTATGAATTCTACTTAACTATCACACTGCACCAAGAATGGAGGAATGTTACAGACTAAAATTAACAATGAGAGATGCACAATTCACATAGAAAAAAGAAAGAACAGACTACAAGACCGGTTACACAAGAATCCCTGAAAACATTGGCTCAACTCTGCAATCTTTATTCAAAATGTAGCTCAAAAATGTCTTACAGAACAATACCCAAAAATTCCCATAAAAGTTTTCAACAATATTTTTCAACCCCTTTATCATTCCATTACATCGCATATATAGTCTTTTGGCCTAGAATCGGTCCTGAGGAAACGAACAGAAATACGCTGCCACCTCGACAGTCCCAAATTTGAATATTACATACGTGTCAAAATCCAAAACAGATTGACTAAGATGGGAAACAAAAATACGATGAGCAGGGCATCACCTTACTCCGAAGTCATCAATAGGCCTTGCGAATCAAAGAAGTCTTCTACCTTCGGAGAGCTGCCAGTTGTTGATCCTTTAGTAGGATGGAGAGGTGTCACTTCCCTGGTAGGGAGTACGAGATCTAATCTCCATGTCTTGCTGGTCATCTCCCTTCTCTTTGGAAATTCCCTTTTTTCTCGGTCGTCAAACCTTTTCGGGTACCTGTCGATTTTTTGCTTTCTCATCGTCACTACCAGAACTGGATTCTTGTTGGTCGAACATCATAGGATATGAAGGAGCATGTTCTTGCTCCACTTCAGACCACGCTTGTTCTGGCATGAAAACCACCCCAACTTCTTGTTCCTTCTCCATGATCCAATCCTACCTGAAAGATGCCCCAAGCTGCCAGGTGTGCCATCCTTTCTATGTACCAATCTTGCACGGCGGACGAAGAACCACATCCATAACTGCAGCGATGATGACAATAGCTATGTGTGGTCATAGCTGCCATGATAACCTGATCGGATCCCTTAACCATGTAACAATTATTCCCTAGGTCTGAGCTAACCTACAGCACGCTCCGCAAAGTTTCCCAGATAGACGGCGCATCCAATGATGATGCAGAGGTGGTCTCCATCGTACCGATAATCATTATGGATAACAGACAGATACCCCTTTGTCGGTCTATCCTTCTGGCATCCCCTACGTAACAATACTTAACCTCACGCTTCCTGCACACTTCGAAAGATGTGAGTCACCTCATCTTCGAAACCACTTGGGTCACCTATCATCCTACATGAGTGACCTTCCTCCGGCCCTTCCTTCATGATTGCTGGCGGAGATTGTAACCTACCTCGTCTACCAGTGCCGATAAGTTTTTCCAGTCCTGCCATGTTGTTCCGTTCCCCCAGTTTTCGGAGCCGGCCTCTTTTTTGATTCATTGACGCTCTAACAGCCTCTGCGGGAAAAACGTGTCTCTGAATAGTGACGATGACTCTTCTGAAAAACCTCATAGTTTCGAGATGAACCTGTCTTTGACGGACGTGACAAAGGGCGCAAACATTGCTTGAAAAAACCCTATGGTTACAGAATGCTTGACTCACTGAACCAGACATCTTCAAACCTCAAGCGTCAGGTTCATTTATCCTTAATCTCCCTGGAAACAGACCTTCGACCTGCCTCCCTGCTGCGAACAGACTAAGTTTTTTCACTCGACCCTCCCTGTCTCTCTCAGACAGTCTGAAGGGTCGTGGGAATGGCCTCGCCTGTCGTTTTCTACATATCTTCCACGCATGGGGGTTTCAGAGAGAATACAAATGTCGACTTTTACGAGCGTCTTCACACATATAACCGTGTATCCATAACCCCCGGTTTCATTAGCCAACTGTCTCTCAATCTCAACCATCGATCTCCCACATGCTCACTTTCCACCGTCAGATTTGGCTTCGCTATACCTACTGATTTGACAACTTTTTCATTTTCTATCGTCGGATCATCTTGCTAGTTCTCATCTGGGCCATTCATCTCAACCATATGCGTCTACGGGGTAGTATCACATGCACCCAAAAAGCTTTTCCTATATCATCTTTTCTCCATGCGACAGGCTTTGGAGTTGACACCTGTCGAGCGGGAAAAGTCCATCACATCTGCCCTGTCGCTATCCAACGTGCTACTTCTTGATGTGACTATCTATGAGAGCCCTCCATCTCTTCTCAAGCATGTATCCACAGTGAGGTCTCGTGTTCCATTTAACCCTTAGATCATCCGTCTGCTAGTGGGGTCCTCATTATATCCTGCGCGTTTCTGAATTCCACCAGCCATTGATGTGGCTCTCCTTGCCATCCGAACCGTAAATCTGTCCGAGACCTAGGCCTTTACTATGGTAAATGAACCCAAACCCTTAGATCTCGAAAGGATAACCTCCGTCGTAGATCCTTGCACCTATCCCCACCATCGCATGCACCTAATATGGCATTGCTCACTGCTCCTTTCTCCTTGCGATGCCCTCTTAAGCTAACACCTGTCCTGCGGGACCAAGCCCATCGCATCCTCCTTTTCCCTTTCTTACTCGCAACTTGGCCATGCGACTATCCATTGAGAGTCGTAGATCTTGCCCCCGCTATTGATCAACGGTGTCGACCTAGGTGGCGCTTAGTCTTTCATGCTTTGCCTACAGACTATAGGTTTCAAGGTGTTCTCCACTTTCCTTTGTCATTATATTCGCCTATTAATACTTAGCCCATTTTTATTGCATTGGACCCTTTCTAGACCCTTCCTTTCCATGTCTTAGCATCTGGCCACCGAGGATGGAGATTACTTCAAGCTTCCACCAGGTAGTTGTCTAACCCTCCATCTTTCATATACGGCTTTCTTATGCTGAAAAAGAGCAAAATATATAGGTGCTAACAACTGGCTCCAACCGGGGATGCTATCCTCCTTGCGAGGTAGCAAAGAACCTCGTAGACCAGGTGCCTGATCCATTGGGTGGCTCCCAACCCTAAAAACTGCAACCTGTACCCTGTAACTGATTTTTCATCCAAAAACGATAACTAAAAACCCGAGATTGAAACATACTGAAATCTTCTGAAAATACTGCGTACTGAATAGACATACTACTCAAAAACTAAAAGTAATAAAAATGCCTGATTTTTCAATCTTATTTATATACAAGTGATGCTACCCTGTTTACTTAGTATAAAGACCAAAATCAGGTGATCCCACACTTCCAATGAAGCCAGTCAAGCAAATGGCTTCCTGACTAAACTTCAGATTCAACCCCTCCATCTTCAAAAAAGAACCCAGCAAATGATAATTCCAACTAAAAATATTCTTCAATCCATCTATTCTTGAACAATCCAAACCCCATCTTCTCTGATGGTTCCAACAAATTAGCGAAGGGATCTTTAAGAAAATGAAAAATCCCTCTTTCTTCATGACCAATCATGAAAGCAACTTTAACTGGTTCTTTCTGATTGTCCACATTATCTATGTCACAACAAGGCTGCTCAAATGGCGATTCTCTTCGCAATCTGCCAATCTGAGTTTCAGAAGGACTTTGAAAAGTATACTCATCCCCTTTGTTTCAACTACCCTGCTCTTCTTCTGACTCATATGACAACCGACAAAACTAAAGAAACCTCTCATCTGACTCTGGAGAAAAAATATGAAGACCATTACCGATCCTACCCGGAATCTCAAAGTTCAACTCTTGCCCTTCTTAATCAAGCGTAGCAGAAATATCTTTGATTTTTTCCATACAATTAAGTGCAACAAATTCTTCTTGACATACCAATCCTGAATGTAAAAGAGGGACCTGATTTTCTAGTTGGCACTTAACTTCCCTATGGCAAATCTCTGCTTCTTGGGACAAATTACACACTTGTCCTTCCCTTTCGTTGTCAATTTCAAAAAAACTTATGAAGTTCTTCAAGCAATCCCCTTCATACTCATCATAGTTAGGTGGGCTGAGATCTTCCTTGATATCAGAAGTCTTAGCTGGCTGATTGTAATTTTCATAAAATGAATCAGAATTACCCTCTTCTGGTACCTCACCGGGATGGTCATCTCTCAGTTTCTCCCGGGAAAGACTAGAATGCAAAGCAAGTTTTCCTTGTTCATGTTTTGCATTAAATCCTGATTTCTCTTCAATCCTTTCATTGTTATCTTTGTTTGATAATTTTCCAGACATCCTAAGATTGTCTTCGACCTCCAAAGCATCAATGAACATATGCTGCAAATTAGGGGACCTTCTTTCCAACAGAAGAAAATATAAATCAGGAGGAATTATAGATGCATAGTGTAGCTTAGCAGCATTCTCTAGGGGCTTAATTTCCCTTGGCATATCATAATAGAATCTTGCAAACCTTCTATTAAAGCTGGACATGACTTCCCCTTCTTGCATTCTCATGGAGTAAAATTCTGAAAGAACTAGGTCCCATGAACTTCTCCTACCCCAAAACTCCAAGAAAACAGCAGAAAACCCTTGCCATGTATCTATAGACTCAGGCTGCAAATGTCTAAACCATTGCTTCACATCTCCTTGTAAATATTGAGCGAAAGCCCTCATACAAACATCATCATGCTCCACTTCAAAAAGGTCTAGGAAATGTTCAAAACCTTGAAGATGTTTCTCAGCAGTAAGGCCTTTGGATTCTCCATCAAATCTAGGAAGGTATTTGTGATATTTGGGAGGATAGTCATGGATAACAAGGGGCAGATTCAAAAGGCCATATCTCAGCTGAGATATGGAAGGCAAAGGAGTATGTATAAGGGGAGCCTCCTCAACCTCACTCTCATGGGATTTGCAAAGCTGGGTATGGATATTATAAGGTTCAGAAGGGGAGATGGGATCAGCTCCAGGGGTTAAAGGAGGACACATATTCGTAAGGTCTAGAGAGGGATATACAAAGGAGGGTCTCTCCTGACCTAGATTTCTTCGGTGGAACACAATTTTCTTGATATATATACATAGGGGTAAAAGGAGAGTGATACAGAAGAACAAGATTTCTTTGAAGAGATTGATGTTTTGATACCTGAATCTTGATTCTTCCATGTTTTAAAAGTGTTAAGGTCGCCTTTTGGTGAAGTCTACAGATTCTGATTAAAGACTGAGGGAATCAGCCTGCGAATCAATGAAACCCTGGATTTCCCCAGCGGAGTCGCCATGAGAATTTTTCAACATCTCAATTATGATACAAGATCACCGATCTCCCCAGTGGGGTCACCTTAGTACTGAAATTTCGTTTGAGTGGAGTCGCCAGGTGAATGATACAACCTTCTCGATGTCTGACTGTTGTTCACCGTCAGCATTTCAAATCTGAAACCTTTGTCGTTCTTCCAGGGATAATAAAACAATCTATCCTCGGCAACGGCACCAATTTGTTAACACCCAAAATGACCCCCTAGGTTGTGAGAGAAGGAAAACTGGGGTAACCACTAACCAATCTTTAGACATAAGCTACTGACCCAGCTTAGTCTAAGAGGGCTCTCTCTACATATATATGAAAGACTGGAATAATCAAAGGTGTCAACAATGAAAACATACACCAGCATTCATCATTCAAGATATTCAATTACAACAATATAGAAGATCAGATTTCTGTTGGAACAAAATGGTTTAAACGTTGCTTGGTTGAAACATATGAATCTCTATTTGGGAAATGGAGACACATTTAAACAAACTCTGAAAATTCATTTACAAATGCTTCGCAAGTGCATTAGCACAGGGGTGAGGTAGTAAACAGCTCGTAGTCGAAGTGAATTTAATTGGTGAAACAGAAGAAAAAGAAACAACCCATTGATGTAAGGCATACAATAATGAATCCTACATCAACTTTAGCAGAGAAGTAATGGTGAAATACTTGGAAAAATATAAGCAGAGCATATTTCTATGAATTCTACTTAACTATCACACTGCACCAAGCATGGAGGAATGTTACAGACTGAAATTAACAATGAGAGATGCACAATTCACATAGAAAAAAGAAAGAACAGACTACAAGACCGGTTACACAAGAATCCCTGAAAACATTGGCTCAGCTCTGCAATCTTTATTCAAAATGTAGCTCAAAAATTTCTTACAGAACAATACCCAAAAATTCCCATAAAAGTTTTCAACCCCTTTATCATTCCATTACATTGCATATATAGTCTTTTGGCCTAGAATCGGTCCTGAGGAAACGAACAGAAATACGCTGCCACCTCGACAGTCCCAAATTTGAATATTACATACGTGTTAAAATCCAAAACAGATTGACTAAGACGAGAAACAAAAATACTATGAGCAGGGCATCACCTCACTCTGAAGTCTTCAATAGGCCTTGCGAATCAAAGAAGTCTTCTACCTTCGGAGAGCTGTCAACTAGTGATCCTTTAGTAGGATGGAGAGGTGTCACTTCCCTGGTAGGGAGTACGAGATCATGGATGATCTCCATGTCTTGCTAGTCATCTCCCTTCTCTTCGGCAATTCCCTTTTTTCTCGGGCGTCGAACCTTTTCGGGTACCTATCGATTTTCCGCTTTCTCATCGTAACTACCGGAACTAGATTATTGTTGGTCAAACATCGTAGGAGATGAAGGAGCATGTTCTTGCTCCACTTCAGACCACGCTTGTTCTGGCATGAAAACCACCCCAGCTTCTTGTTCCTTCTCCATGATCCAATCCTAGCTGAAAGATGCCCCAAGATGCCAAGTGTGCCATCCTTTCTATGTACCGATCTTGCACAACGGACGAAGGACCACATCCATAACTGCAATGATGATGACAGCATCTACATGTGGTCATAGCTTCCATGATAACCTGATCAGATCCCTTAACCATGTAACAATGATTCCCTAGGTCTGAGCTGACCTACAACACGCTCCGCAAAGTTTCCCAGATAGATGGCATAACCAATGATGATGCAGAGGTGGCATCCATCGTACCAATAATCATTTTGGATAGCAAACAGATACCCCTTTGTCGGTCTATCCTTCTGGCATCCCCTACATAACAATACTTAACCTCACGCTTCTCGCACACTTCAAAAGACGTGAGTCACCTCATCTTCGGAACCACTTGGGTCATTTTCCAGCCTGCACGAGTGACCTTCCTTCATCATTACTGACCAAGATTGTAACCCGCCCCGTCTACCAGTGCCGGTAAGTTTTTCCAGTCCTTCCATGTTGTTCCGTTCCCCCAGTTTTCGGAGCCGACCTCTTTTTTTATTCATTGACGCTCTAACAGCCTCTACGGGAAAAACGTGTCTCTGAATAGTGACGACGGCTCTTCTGAAAAACCTCATGGTTTCGAGATGAACCTGTCTTTGATAGACGTGACAAAGGGCACAAACATTGCTTGAAAAAACCCTACGGGTACAGAATGCTTGACTCACTGAACCAGACATATTCAAACCTCAAGCACCGAGTTCATTTATCCTTAATATCCCTAGAAACAGACCTTCGACCTGCCTCCCTTCTGCGAACGGACTAAGTTTTGTCACTCGACTCTCCCTGTCTCTCTCAGACAGTCTGAAGGGCCATGGGAATGGCCTCGCCTGTCGTTTTCTACATCTCTTCCACGCATGGGGGTTTCAGAGAGAATAAAAATGTCGACTTTTACGAGCGTCTTCACACATATAACCATGTATCCATAACACCCGGTTTCATTAGCCAACTGTCTCTCAATCTCAACCATCGATCTCCCACGTGCTCACTTTCCGTCGTCGGATCTGGCTTCGCTGTACCTACTGATTTGACAACTTTTTCATTTTCCATCGTTGGATCATCTTGCTAGTTCTCATCTGGGCCGTTCATCTCAACCGTATGTGTCTACGGGGTAGTATCGCATGCACCCAAAAAGCTTTTCCTATATCGTCTTTTCTCCATGCGACAGGCTTTGGAGTTGACACTTGTCGGGCGGGAAAATTCCATCGCATATGCCCTGCTGCTATCCAGCGTGCTACTTCTTGATGCGACTATCTATGAGAGCCCTCCATCTCTTCTCAAGCATGTATCCATGGTGAGGTCTCATGTTCCATTTAACCCTTAGATCATATGTCTGCTAGTGGGGTCCTCCTTATTATATCCTGCGTGTTTCTGAATTCCACCAGTCGTTGATGTGGCTCTCCTTGCCATCTGAACCGTAGATCTGTCAGAGACCTAGGCCTTTATTGTGGTAAATGAACCCGAACACTTAGATCTTGAAAGGATAACCTCCGTCGTAGATCCTTGCACCTGTCCCCACCATCGCATTCGCCTAATATGGCATTGCTCACCGCTCCTTTCTCCTTACGACACCCTCTTAAGCCGAGACCTGTCCAGCGGGACCAAGCCCATTGCAACCGCCTTTTCCCTTTCTTCCTCGCAGCTTGGCCATGCAACTGTCCATTGAGAGTCATAGATCTTGCTCCCGCTATTGATCAACGGTGCCGACCTGGGTGGCACTTAGTCTTTCATGCTTTGCCTACGGACTATAGGTTTCAAGGTGTTCTCCACTTGCCTTTGTCATTCTATTCGCCTATTAATACTTAGCCAATTTTTATTGCAATTGACCCTTTCTAGACCCTTCCTTTCCATGTCTTAGCATCTGGCCACCGAGGATGGAGATTACTTCAAGCTTTCACCAGGTAGTTGTCTAACCCTCCATCTTTCATATACGGCTTTCTTATGTTGAAAAAGAGTAAAATATATAGGTGCTAACAACTAGGTTGTTATTAAAAAACAAGATTAAAGATTTATTTTTTCTTATTCCAAATCTCATGTATCATCTTCTTCAATCACATCATTCAATGGAAAACAAAAGTTCCAATGAAAGCAATTGCAATACTTCAAAACCAGCTTTCAACATCCACACAAAAAACGTCAATAGGGTAATAATCACAAGTAATCATCAACTTTGTCATTTAAGTTACACCACAAAGGATCATTGAACTATTCAACCAATATTTATCACTCCAGTCCTCAATAATTCCCATATGTTTAATGCGATGCAAAATCAAGACATTGATTGACATTATCACACTAATTGAACTTGGTTGAATCCATGAAGATGGGTAACACTTTTTGGCCAAAAGTGACGGTGAAAATTTGATTTTTTACGCATTTATTAAATCGAAGCCCTCGAGCCTCATATATGCCTTGTGAATTCAACCATGCAACAAACAAAATAATTGTAGGGAATTATGTTGCCTTTCCACCTATATTTTTTTAAATAATAATATTATTTAATGTGCCAAGAAATGCATTTAATGATAAGTTTGTTCTTGTAAATTTCAGTAAAAGTTAACAAGTGGCTTGTGTGCATATAAAATAATTTAGTGATAAATGTATCTTTTAAAAATATATATATATATATATATATGAACATAATCTATACAAAATGTATTAGGGCACACATTTTTTTTCAAATTTATGTAGGAAATTATAGTTTTTTATTAATTTTCAAAACTAACCTTTGAAAAATTTAATCACATTTCATATACATGTGTGTGCATGAAATTTTTTTGTTTACTGGTTAAAAAAATCGAAAAACAAAAAATACCCTTTTGAAGAAGATGCATTGATGTGGGGCATATATAATTTTTGAAATTTTTTTGTGGTGTACTTTTTATGTTGTCGATTTGTCTTTGCGTTGATTTGAAGTTGTGGACATGGTTTTGTAAGTGTAACTTTGAAAATAAAAATAAAATTCATTATCATATGAACTCATAATCCTGTAAATTATATGCCAATGGATAGATGATTCATTGACGAATCCATCGGTATGAATTCTACCACCTAAGGTGCATCCCAGGACAGGTTTAGGCCTGGAAAAGAGGACAATAAAATTAAATTTGCATAAAAAGGGCTAAAAGAATGTTTTAAAGCCCTCAATCGAGCTATGAGATCAATTGAGGTTTTAAAAACCATCGATCGAGGTTTTAAAAAACGTTGATCGAGGTTTTCTGTGCATTTTTGAAATACCTCGATCAAGGGTTTATGTGCAGTTAAGTTATTAGCTCAATCGAGCTTTTTCAAAAACTTAGTTTAATTTTTATATGAAAAAAATAACTATTAACTTAAATACCTTGCTAATACTTTTTATTTTTCTCCCCCTTTTTCACAAAGATGTTAAAAAAAATGTTTTCATATAGTGAGTTAATGTAAAAGTTCTTTACTTTATAAATTAGTAAATTGAATGTAAACCTTTTAACCGTTTTCACAAAGATGTTAAAAAAAATGTTTTCATATGGTGAATTAATGTAAAAGTTATTTATTTTATAAATTAGTAAATTGAATGTAAATGTTTTAAGAATTTAAACTTTTTAGTTTTATCGTTGCCTTAATTTGAATGATTATAAAATACAAATTCATAAAATGTTTCAAGTATGGAAAAATTACTAAAGTTAAAAACAATATATTTGCCCCACCAAAATGTTGTGATCATTATTGATTATTCATTAATTTATTATGATGGATATTTTTTTATTGTATTTAAATATTAATTAATATGAAATACATCATATTTAAATTTGAAATCTTTTTTAATAATGAATTATTTGAATCGGTAAATAGTAATTATCTTAATCTATATTTTCTTTTGTTATTTATGGCCCATGGAATCCATCACATCAAATACCATCGGAAAAACTACCATGAGTTACCAAAACCATGGGCCATAAATCACTAAAACGAATATGCTTTAAGGTAATTACTATTTGATCGATTCAAATAATTACATTATTACAAATTATTTCAAATAAATATGGTTTTAAATAATATGTATTTCATATTATTTAATGTTTAAATGGGATTAAAAAGTATCAATCATAAAAAAATTAAACTCTCTATGAAAAATAACTATTATCTCAAATAGTTTGATCCAAGTATTAGCTCGATCGACGGATTAACCAAAGCTCAATCGAGCTCTTTTTTTTCCATGTCCATGCCCTCCTCTTGACAAAGAGTATTACCCATATTCATGGGAACACCCACCTTCATTTAAATCATCACAATCAAACATAAGATAATCTAACATCAACATTCAACTAGTATGTGCATAAACATTTCAATAACCAATGCCAACAAAAATTTCCCAATCATCCATAATTGACATAATTAATATCATTAAATAGACATTATTTCATATATGCAAACCATCATCAAAATCGTCAATGTCGACAAGCTTATTAATATCATTGAGTCATTAATATCATCCAAACGATATATGAATAGATCATTATCATGTCATCCATATCATCAATATCAATGTCAAAAACACCATTATCAAGTCATAAGTACCATTGTTATCATAAATTCAACGACAATATTAATATCAAAAGCATCATTATCAAGACACCCATGCCATCGTTATCATGAATTCAACATCCTATCAATTTGTCCATGCCATCATTATCACTAATTCAACATCAATATTAATATGAACACGATTATCCAATCCTCAATATCATCAACAAATCAACATCAATATCATTAATATCATCAATATAATAAATTATTATCAAATCACAAAATCATCAAATCATCAAATCATCATCAATATAATTATAATTATCAATATCACAAAGTGTTAAGCCCTAGATATTGTGACACTACATTTCTATTATTATATTAGTATTGTGTTTATTGGTCGGTTAGGACCTTAATTGTAACCTTTGTCTCCTATATATATACCAAGGAGAGTGTTGGAGGGACCCTTCGGGCCTCTAAACTATCATCATAAACTTATGTTGTGTACTTAACAAATAAGCAGTTGGAGCGGGTGTAACCGCTCCAACCATTTCTTTGGTGTATAAATACCATTTCAAGATGAATAAAAACCAGTTGAACGTTCGACTCAATATGTTCTCTTTGATTGATGGTTTTTGTTTTTTATTTAATATCTGTTTGATTGCATGTGTTCTCCATGAACACAACAATGGCATTGTTTGGACTCCTCTATCCAATCTGGGTGACAGCAGCATCAGATGGACAATGGATCGAAGAAGAAGAAATCCTTGATATTTTCGTGGAAATAAGCATGCAAGAAATATTAAAGATTGCTCAACATGGATAAATACTCCAGATGAAGGATGTGCTATATCCAAGAAAACTATTGCAAAATGCTTGAAATCAGTCATGTAGATTTGATCGCATATTTGATGCACATCACTGCTCTGGATGCGTTGTTGAACTTGTAAGTCTATAAGAAATTAATATTGATTGCGGTCATCAGTTGGATGTTCCATAAATTATTTTGGGAAGTGACATAGTGTTAATATTACTATAGGGGATTATTTATTGGATAGTCCAATGATTGCAATCCAAATGTGTGGTGTTGATTTTGTATTAGGGATCCAATGGTTATAATCATTGGGAATAGTGGCTCTTGATTTATACTAAATTTTCATGAGATTCACCTTGTAAGAAAAGTACGTTGAACTCAAAGGTATTCCAAGGAAACCCTATAAAGTGATAAGCTCTAACAACATCACAAAATTGCTAAAAAGGGGACACCATGGTGTAATTGCACAATTGTGCACGCTAGATGTTTAAGCATCTACACCTTTTATTCCAGTATATCTCCAATGAGTTATTGACAATCATTCTAATAAATTTAGAGATATTCCTAAAGTTATTTCACCTACTCGAGATCATGACCATGCTATTCACTTGTAATTGGGAAGTGTACCACCTAATATTAGACCCTACAGGTACCCATATGCACAAAAGAGTGAGATTAATAATATAGTTCAACAAATTTTAGATGGAAGCATCATTTAGCCTAGCCAAAGTGATTTCTCTACACCAATGGTGATGGTTTGGAAAAACCAAGGTCCATGGAATATGTGTCCAAATTATAGACATCTCAGCAATATCACCATTAAAGATAAGTTGCATATTCCTCTCATTGATTAATTATTGGATGAATTATAGGGAACAATTTTCTTTGCCAAGTTGGATATCATCAAATCATAATGAGGCAAGAATACATTCTAAAAACATCCTTTATAACACATAAAGCTCATTATGATTTTTTAGTGGTTCCATTTGGCCTTACCAATGCACCTTCCACATTTCAAATCTTGATGAACTATATTTTTAAAACCTTCCTATAAAATTTGTGTTAGTATTTTTTGATGATATACTAATCTACAATAAATATTGGTAAGAGCATGTAGAACTTGTTGGCATGATCTTAAAACTATTGGAGGAGCACCAAACGTAATCCAAGCCTTCAAATTGTGCCTTTGGAGTTCATAAAGTGGAATATTTTTGTCATATCGTATCCCATGAAGTAGTCAAGTGCACCCTAAGAAAATTCAAGCTATGATGTATTGGCCAATTCCAAAAACCTTGAAGAATCTTACAGGATTCATAGGATTGACAAGCTATTTCCGCAAGTTTTTGAAGAAGCATGGTCAAATAGAAGCACCTATAACAAGGTTATTCAAAAAGGAGGAATTTTCTTGGACTCAAGAATATACCAAATATTTCAAAAAACTTAAAGAGGTTGTGTGTACAAATCTTGTATTAACCACACCTGACTTCACAAAATACTTTATTGTGGAATGTGATGCCTTGGGGAATGGAATTGGTACAATTTTAACACAAGAAGGAAGGCCCCTTTCCTTTGAGAGATTCCAACTTAAAGGAAAAAACTTACTAAAACCAATTATTAAAAGGAATTGTTGGTCATACTACATGCAATCAAGAAATGGCACCCTTACCTAACAGGAAGACACTTCAAGGTAAGAAAAAATCATGATAGTCTTAAGTACTTCTTGGAACAAATATTATCTTTATAAGAGCAAAGAAAATGAGTTACAAGGCTGATAGGTTATTTCTTTGAAATTATCTACAGAAAAAGAAAACAAAATGTGATTCCAAATACACCTTCAAGGAAAGAAGAAGACATTGAGGGCTTACTTTGTGTTATTTCCATTCCACAATTTGATTGGGTGGAAGAAGCAAGGATAGAATGGTTGGAGGATTAGAAGGAATGAAAGCTAATTCAATAACTACAAGAGGTACATAGTGCATTAGATATTTTTTTTTTTGAAAGAACAATTCACTATGGTACCATCATCAATCCTATGGGAAAATTGAGATTGTGAATAAATGACTAGAAGGGCATCTTCGTTTCTTTGCATTTAATAAACAAACATAATGAGTCTAGTGGTTGTCCTTATTGGAGTGGTGGTACAAAACATATTTCCTTACTTCATCAAAAATGTCACCATTTATGGCACTTCATGTCAATCATCCACCATCTGTAACATCATCCTTGAAAGAGAAAGATAAGGTTCAAGCAGTGGATAATCACATAGAGCACCTACAAGAGGTTCTCCAACTATTGAAAGACAACTTGGTTGTAGCAAAAAATAGGATGAAACAACAAGAAGATATACATCGTAGTGAAAGGAAACTTGAATTATGGGATTGGATTTTTTTAGGCTACATCCATAAAAATAGATGTCCCTCAAGCTAAAAAAGAAGGAAAATAAATTAGAACCGAAGTACTATGGTCCCTATAAAGAACTACAAAGCATTGAAAGTATGGCTTACAAATTCGAGTTTCATCCATCTTCATATGTACATATAGTCTTCCATGTTTCTTTCCTAAAAAATGTAATTGGCTACAAGATCCCAGTCCAAACTATTTTACTAGAGATTGCGGAAGAAGGGAAAATGATACTAGAGCCTAAAAGAATCATTGACACGGAAGTCAAGCAATTGCAAAATCAAGAAATTACTAAGCATATCATCAAGTGGATGAACTTTCCAATAGTGTTATAACCCTCCCTAGGCATGTAATGGGGGGGAGGGAGGGCCCATTAGAGTATTAGTGTATGCCATTTAATGTAAAGTTGACTATGTCCACTATGTTGTTATTATTAAATAAGGCCGGCTATGTTAGGAAATAAATGTAATGTGACCTCATTAAATAAGGTCCAATTGCTGGTTAGGAGGTTAGAGTGTATTGTGATTCTATAATAAAGGATTAATTCCTTGTTATGGTATGTGGAGAAGAATAGTGTATTTGAATTTTATTCCCTTTTAATTGATTTTTGGGAATTTTGGACCCCTTTGGAAGGGTTTTTGTATTTTTAGGAAAATTAAATATTTTTGCGGAGAAAAAGTTGGATTTTGGCCTTTTTGGTGACCATTTGATGGTTTTTGAGGTTTTAGAGGCAAAAATGGTAGGAAAAGTGGACAAATAGGTCATGTGACTAGGGAGATGAGCTAGTGAGCACTTTTTGGGTGTTAACAGGAGCGCTCATAGGATTGGTCTCCACATCCTTACCTTTGTCCTTTCTTGGGTTCGTAGGGGGGGTATTTGTTGTAGCAGGGTCTTCTTGGGCATCCATGGTTTGATCCCCTTGGTCTTCCTGTTGTGAGAGAATTTCAAAGGAATTGCTGGTGGGTGGTGTAGGATGATCAGGGATAGGCTGTTTTTTAGGATTATTTCCTTTTCAATTGTGGATCTAGGTCAAACATTTAGTGTGATTAGCGTGGGGGTTTTGGGAAGAGGGTGTGGATTTGGAATTCAAGGGACAATCAAGAAAAAGGTAACCATGAACATGGCATTTTCTGCAACGGAAAGGTATGTGTTCATAATCAAGGGTTTTCTCCCCTTCTTCATCCTGTTAATCTAGACAAATAGATCCAGGGAGGGGACTAGCTATGTTCATATAGACACATATTCATGCATAGGAAGTGTATCTCCTTCTCTTGGTAGCATTTGTGATTTTGACAAAGCACCCTAGGGTACTTCCTATGCCTTCTAGGATCTCCTCTAACCATAATTCCTATGGGAGAAAGTAGATCCTAATCTAGATCAAAGCATGGGAAAAATATTCCTTGTCTAGGTTGAAATTCTTGACCCATTCTTTCATGAATAACCCATCCAAATTGAAAAAATAAGTGCCATTCTCAAAAACCCAATTTTTGTCCTCTAGGCTATGAAAAATAACAGTGAAGAATCCCTTCGAGCCCATCTGTAACTCAAAGTGGCCCTTCGGTTTCCACCAATGTTGGATCCATTTGACTAGATCCTTTTCAGTAAGTCTAAGTCCTAAGAAATTGTAGATCAGGGCATGGTATTTTAATAACTGTGCATTATACCCAACCCTGGTTGATTGAATGACATACCTGGGCTTAGTCGTCGCCTGAGCAATGAATTTCCATGGTATCTAGTCCCGAGCCGCCTTTGGATAGGAAGTGCTTGAGGTTTGATCCTCCAATTGAAAGGATTATTGAACCTTTTTTTTTATCTTGAGTTGCTGAGAGAATTTATGCAGGGGCTTCAAACGAGGGTCTTGAAAAAATCTCACTGCCTCCCGTGGATTCATGAAACGCATTGTGGAATGAGGGGGGCGTATCCCCCCTAGATGGGTAGCCATTGGGACAACCATTCCTCCAAAAGGGAGAAACCTTCAAAGACGAACTAGGATAACCAACCTAAATCGGAAACCCTAGAGCTAGTAGAATTGCAAAGCCATTTTGCTTAATCTGATTCGTGACTAACAAGTTGTTATCAAATGAATGATGGGAGATTTCAAATGTGAAAACTTCATCTTATGACCTATTCTTGATGAAATTAATTACGACTCAAAAAAAAAATCAACTCAATAAGTAAATGGAAGTAAAAAAGGAGCTAAAAGGGATGTTAATGACAAGGTTTTGTTGTAGTGTTGGGCATGGAAAGGATTGACTTGGCATATATTGGGATAATCTAGGAGAAAGCTCTTGAGCATGAATATTTTGTCCTTGAGAGGCCCATAGTATATATGCAAGTACTTGATGTAGGCTACCTAGGGTTGTTTAGATTCTTCCTTCCTGGATCCCATTGGCTTATGGTTAGAATCCTTTGGAAGAGAGCAGTTGAAGGAGATCAACATGGAAAGAACCCATACTCGAGTGAAGAAGTCAACCTTATTACAAATTTGTATAACTACATGTTGTAACTTTTGTATTAGTCTATGCCAAAGCATGGACTATACTTTCCATTTGCAAGTTAAAGTGCTTTGACTTAGCATTGGTTCAATTTCATGTTATAAAATTTTATAAAGTATTCCAATGTTTATAAAAATACTATTTATTAAAATGATTTTTTTGAAAATAAAAAATGAATTTCAAAAATTTTAAATTTTACTCATTCCATTTTCTCATTGGTGAAAGAGATTTTATCAATGGCACATAAATCCACAAGAGTGTGATTTAATTTTAAAACACAAAAAATAAAACTAAAAACATTCAATATGAGATTTTCTAAGAGTGTCATGTAGCACATTTCACATGTCATTGTTGACTTTTGTGTACTAAAAACAAAACCAAAAAATTGTTCTCACTTCCCATAAAATGTTTTGATTTTGATGTGACCAATTCTATTTATTTTTTATTTTAATGTTTGTAAGAAAACAAAAACTTATTTGTTGTGACAAGTTATATAAAGGTGTTATGTTCTTATGATTTCTCTTTGCTTTCTCAATTTCTATGTTAAACCTATAAATTATTTACTTTCTTAATTTTTATCTTTGGCATGGACAAGCCACTTTATGGCATATTCACTTGTTTAATATTGAAATTTAGATATCTCTTCTCCTTCCTCCCTCAACCAATATGTTGTTATATGAATGAACAAATGCTCACAGTTTATTTATGTAGTTTATTTCATGTAATTATGTTCCTATTTACACTATAGATTAGGATGTAAATTGAATTTGGTTGTACATTAAAATTCTCCAAAGAAAGAGTAAAGATGTTGTTGTTTGCATGTGCGTAGGTGTTCAAAAAGTTATAGTTCTAAAAGCTACTCTACCTATTCAACATACAAACCAAATGACATAGAGATTGTTTACAAGTATATCTTTGTCCTTTTCTTGAACATTTTGATATTTGTGTTAATCTTAGATTAGGAAAGAAAACTAAAAATGTGTCTACTTTGTAAACAAAGTACCATCCCCTTGTTGAGGTGAGATTTGAGTAACCTCCACCTAATTTCCCTCTAATAGGGTCACATCAAGTAGTTTAAAGGTGGTTTTTAATGTTTTTTCATCTTTATTATTGAAGGGTAGATTATCAACATGAACACAATTTTAAAACAAGGGGAGCTACTAGGCCTGCAAGTCCCTACCTGCAACTTCTCACAAGTGACAGCTTCCATGATACCATGATAAGGGTTGAAATTTTCTACCATCATGAACCAACCGCAATTAGTTTGAATGAGAGTGCAATTGACATTGAGAATTGTGAGGGCCCAAAGAGACATAGGAGTGATATTATTCTCTACCCGTTGGTGGTAGTTTCATTCAGACTAGTGGGCTCATGGTAGGTCATATGCATGCAAGGTTGGAAACAATGATAACGGATATGTGGCAATCATGATATAAATTTTGAACATATCAGTGGGCATGTGTCATCTTGGTATCTTAGCATGGAGTCAATCATATCAACCATGCAACCATCAGTTCTATGCAAACTATATATTAATGAATGATACCGAAGGATGTGTAGATTCAAATTGCAAATATCTACTACTCAAATAATTGTGAGCCCTTCATACAAATTTGGATTGCTCATTGCATTGCATTTCTTGTTCTGTATTTTATCCTCACATGCAAGTTTATAAATCCACCTGGGGATTTTTACAATCCATTGTTTTATAAGTTAATAGAATTTTGCAACGTAGCTATTTCAAGTCATCATTATCCATGGTCGATCCTAGAGAACGAAGATTGATTCTACCCAGAGAAGCCAAGAGTGCTTTGGAGGACTTTTCTTTGAATTGGATAGACATTATCAACACAGAGAAGATGGAAATCACGCCTCTCATGGGAGGCATGACGAATGATATTTTGAAGTGCAATTGTCAGACCATAGATGAAGGAAATCCCAAAAAGGTCCTTGTTTGAATCTATGGAGATGCCCATGTGAATGTGTTTTTTGATCAAGAATATGACATTTGGGTATTTGAATGAATTTCTAGGCTTGGACAAGGCCCCAATCTCTTGGGTTCCTTCCCTAATAGACCCATTGAGGAATTTCCAAAGAAAGGGTAATTGCATTAGATTTTACATATCAGTTCTTCATTGAAGATAATTTAAACAAAATTAAAAATAATTGAATTTTGACTGATTTTTAATTGTATGAGATTTTTAATAGACATGGTCACCTCTTGATTTGAAGAATCCCGAAATATCTGCTAAAATAGCAACAAAGTTATGAGAATTCCACCACCTTGACATTCCAGGCCCTTGACAACCAAATTTCTAGATGTGCCTCAGGTTTGTTCTTGGATCCTGATCAAATTGCTTGTGGGTACCTTTTTTTAAACTAAATCCTTTGTTGTTAAATCCAGAAAACGGTTAAGAACAATGTTGGCACTCTGTCCTAACATTGAGGTTGCTAGATTCCAAGTTGATTGTAACGAGGATGAAAAAAAAACCTAATACAGAATTTGCAAGGAAATAATCCATATTGCATTAAAGAGTACTAAATTCAGAGAAAAAAAAAATTCCTACCCTTAATTTTTTTTACATTTTTATAGCTAACATCAATAAATCAATTTGCATATATATGAGAACTGGCTCACTTAGTTGTTGAACATATCGACTATATATAATCAATTAATTTCCATTTTTTTCTACACTCCCAACCATTTCAATAACGCCACATGAATTTTTGCTTCCATTGATATGTGTTCCCACCAAGAGCATAGATACAAGTATGGGTATACAATATAACATACCTAAAAAAATGAAATTGAAAGAAACAATGGGAAGATTAAGGCTATAAAAATTAGAGAACAAACCGAGAAAAGTAAGAAGACTGAGCAATCAGGTAAAGTAATACTTCTCTCTTATCCGTTATTGTGAATGCTATTATGAGATGCAGGTGCAGAACATGAATTCCTTGGACGGTAAACTATGTTGATCTTCAAGCATTTTGCCTATGCTCATCTAGGAGGAGAATGACATGAATATTGGCATGTATTCCAAGGAGGAGTTGAGGAGCACCTATGTAAGCATCATAATGGAAGGCAAGGATATAACAACCACCACGCTCACCTAGTTATTCTAGATTCTACAGCAGCATCTATGAGTTGAACAAAATCGACCATTGCCCAGTGATAAGAGTTATCAGAGCATCTTCAGTGTGAACAATTCTCTCTAAAGCAATTGTCCAATTGTTCTCCTATTGTTAGGATATCGAGGAAGAGAAAAACATTATTCAAGGGCCTTTCTAGAACTATCTTAGCAAGTGACAACTATACAACTTCCCAATAAATGCATGCAAACATAACTGTCACAATTGTGGGTAAACAACATACACTCGTTGTCCGAACCTTTTGGTCCATATCATGCTTCACCTTGGGACCTTGATTTCTCATTCAAGGGTCCAAAGGATATTGACCCTACCTAAATCACTCATGAGGAGAGCACATTCCATTTATGGTAAGTTTTGTCCTGCCTCGAAATGAGGCCAAATAAGGCCTCCAAAGTGGCTATTGATAAGAAACCAAATGCATGCTAAGAACTTAGGATAAGTTGCCTTGGAAACCATGTAAAGATTAATACTTGAGAAAGAGCCATATTTTAGAATGTTAAAAACGCCTAGAAATTCGCGTGGATTGTGAAATCTAGTGGGGAATCCATATATGTTAACCATGGGGTGAATTTTAGAGGTTCAAAAGCCCAAAAATCCGTGGGAGAACCCATATTTGGAAATTAGTGTTTCCTTAAAGCAAATAATCCAAGAGACAATTGAAGTATGAGAGGGATTAGAGGATGGAATTGCTTGATAAACCCAGTGTAGGCAGAAATATATGAAGGTTTAGCAGCTTTGACCTTTCTATGCCCACCCTAAATAACACTGGAGGGACGAGGCACTTGAGGGATTGTGTAGCAGAGAAGGGAACCTTCCTTGTGTTGGGTGCGGTAGTTATTGTGGGTCCCAAGGATGGCTGAATCCAATTGAGATTCCCATAGCTCTGTGGTTGAGCTCACTAGCTTAACATTCACCTTCCTTGTCTCTCTATATGCTTGATAAAACTAGCTTTACGTTGGCTTAGCACGAGAGTGTGTTCCTATGGCTGTGGGTGAGCCTGTGTAGTTCCTCCTTAGTGGATGCATAGCCCAGCTCGGGGGTGGCCTCTCAACAGGGGGATAAAGTGTTTTATAGAGTGCCCACGGTTGGGTGGAACGTTGCTCTTCCATAACGAGTTGCTTGGACAACTTCAATTAAAAGATAAGTGTTTACTTGTTAATTTATTGTTGTGTTGAATGTGCATGAATGATTATTATTATTGTGCTTGTGATGAGTATGTTGGTATATGCATGCTGTGTGCATGTGGAATAAATTTATTTTCCGCTATATATTTTATCATGCATCTACACACGCATTTAAATGCTTATGAATTTCATAACATGGTCGTGGGGGCGAAAATTAGAAACCCACAGATCGTTCATGTTCCCTCCATTGGTCAGATTGATGGGTTGGGGACTTGACAGGTGCGACCATAGGAAAAAAAAAGGTAAAAAAATCACATGGAGGGTAAAAAAGTGATTATGTATTGACAAAGGAAAAAATGGCGGTTGAGTTAGCGACATTTAGCCAGTAAAGAAGGAAAATTGCATGAAGTTGTAGTAGCAATGTAGACGATGTACATATTTCATGGATGCTCTATTTTGTACAACATTGAGCATACCGATAATGTATAGGATTAGACAATGACATCATAGAATAATGTACAAAGTACAACAACTACGACTGTGTATGAAATAATTTTAGTTGGTGGTTGTGCATGGAACAACAATTGCGTACAACTTGAATGCTCACATGATCTATGAAATCAACTCACAAATTGGCCAAGAATTTGTCTTTAATACTAAATGGAATAAAAAATGCTTGTTTATCACTAATCAACATAATATATCTACAAATATAAGATTGAATGATGGTGATGGATAAGGATGATAATTACAATGAGCCTTGTGAGAATGTATAAATATACATTGACTAGTCATGAGGTGAAGAGGAGTTTGGCCTTTGACCTTTCATTAACCTAATTATTCTTATTATTATGTTTATTACATAGGTTAGGAAAAAGAACCAAACATAATGTTTGTGCATGCAAAACCTCTTAACTATTAAAACACACATAATTTAGGCTCTAATCACAAGGCAATATGAACCCAAAGACCCGCTACTGACATTAGTTGTAGATAAATATCAAACCAAAGAATCCTCAACATTGGTAGGTGACATGAGGAGAAATTAGGAGAGGATTCACATACACTAAATGATTTAGGCTCAAAGTTAGCCATTGTTGCCTCCTAATACCTTCAATGTGAGACTCCCAATGCCAAGAGCGCAAATTCTTCGACATTCTTTAGATGAGGCACCTTATGACCATCTTCCCCTTGCTATGCATGTTACTTGCAAGTGAAACAATCCCTTCTTAAATTGTCACCATTCTATATTCATGAGAAATTGACATATCAACAACCAAGAACCAATTAACCCCAAATGTGACTAACTATAAGGGAATTAGGTAAATAAAACATAACTATTTCCTATCAAAAGCATTATTTAGCCGTGCTCTTTCATAGTGAATAATCAATATTTTCTCATCCCTAATTCAAATATTTATTTATTTTCAATTTGCTCAAAGCTCAAACACTTATTCAAATTCAACTTTTGAAATTGATATAATAACATTCTCTCTCACCTTTGATACTAATATTGTTCAATTTTATATTCTTCCTTGTGATCGCTCTCTAACTCATAAGGACTCTCTATCTCATATCCATAATCACATTGAAATATCCCCATAATGGAGAGGGAGGCTCACATTGGTTGCTCACCAAAAAGGCTTAACCCTTTTAATTTCTCTCTTAAAACATAAATATCATTCAATGTCTATAAGTGCAAGGTAGAGGCATGTGACTTGCTATGCATTGAATACTTGAAAGTGCATGATAGAGGTGTTTCCGTGACGTGGACGATTGATTTTTAATAGAGGTAGTTGTGTAATACAAATGGATTCGTTGTGAGACACCACATTTCCCTTTATTTCGCAAAGGTAATTCTATGATATGTGTGACCAACTTATAATAGATGTAGCTATGTAGCCATGCACACATGGATTGATGGTGAGACATATACACCACATGATCACCTTGAGTTGAAACACATTTGATTTTTTTTTAAATATATATATGAAAGTAAGACTAAATTACACGCTATTTTACAATCTTAACAACTCATATTTACAATTCCAACCATTTTTCTCCACCTACCAAATAAAAACTACACATGTATCCTAACCACTCTTGCAAAATCCCTCTAATCCCCAACTATACCACTCTTGCAAAATCCCTCTAATTCCCCACTAAAACAATTACCAACTCTCATCTAGTGACTCATTGATGGAAGCACTTGTGCTCGCATAGTAAGGGTTGAACCCAGTGATAACGATATATCAGCGACCCGGTCTTCACCAAGACAAGCCACCGTTCGACAAATACATCTATCTACTTTCTCTTTTACCTCTATAACTTTGGCAGTGCTGGAGACAAATTTCCTCTCCGTCCGGAAATACTTCGCAGCTCTGGACTGCGGCCCGTCCAAGGTAACAAGTTAACAACTCCAATGGAAATAATGCCAACGCCCATGATGACGAGGATGACCAGTACACTTGCCGCTCCCGCACTTTTGACTCTGGTATTTACAATTACTGCGATATCCTTTTAAGTCGTCAGGCTTCAGCGGTGCAAATTAACACCTCTGCTGCAATTCAAGGGATTCGAACCTCTGAACAACTGGAAATCCAAGAATTTCAATGGCAGCTGCCTCGGTTCATTGCCGTATTTCCGGATTTGGACATACTCCCATGGTTGTTACCCCTGTTAAATATGGATTGCTTTACCAGATGCGATTTCGCGGGATCGAGTCACAGTGTCGCACTTTCAAGTGCTCTAGGTAGCTGAAATTGTCCCAAAGTCATTTACGCTTGCGTGCTTTTCCTCTTTTTGCTTATTTTCAGCTTAATTTTTACTTATTTATGGAAATTCTGTTGAATTTGCAGCACTATTGCTTATTTTTTGTGTATTAGTACCATAGATTATGGTAACCGGGCTTCCTTGTTTATAGAATAAAAAATATTATTGCAAGTTTAATCTCAAATACTATGCTGAGACAGTGTATATTTACTGTTAGTTCGGTGTTGATATTTAATATGTAACATTTTTTTTTTTATATAAAATGCGGATTTGTTCTGGTTAAAAATATTATGCTCAAATACCATTCTGTGTAATTCTTCTTTTTCATTTCTGGGGAATGAATGACGCTTGTTTCTTTTAAATATTAGTGGGAATCATTTACAACAATAATATGATATTTAAAGGAGGGGTAGAGTATGGCATAAGTAGTTTTAGAGCTCTGATTCGGTGTGTTGGTTCATGCTTTATTGGGTGAATCAACCAGGACAGTGTTTCAGCGATTACTGAAAGGCTGTTGTACTTGAAAAGAAGGCAGGCGCACATTTGGTCCTTCACATCTTCACGTTAGAAACTTGGACGAGCATACTCACTCAAATTCTAACACAGTTACTGTAGTAGGCAGGTCAAGAGATTTCGAAGCATAATTTATTTGGGTTTAATCCAACTTCATTGGATGTTTGTAGCATCTAGCAAACACGGCTCTTTATGAAATAATTTAATAACAAAAATAGTTGTTTCTATGAAATTCACCACATTAAAGGAACTTGTTCACGTAGGGTGAATTTATTGAATTTTTTTCTTTTGCAACTCATTGTCATCATCTCTTGGCCCAAGAAACCTCAAAATTTGGAGACGCTGTTGGGTAAATAGATATTTCAAGTTGTCATGATTTATTATACTAACGAGGTAGTGTCTTCACATTTTCAAAGGATGAATCCACAAGAAGTTATAGACAATACATTGGAATAATATCATAATTCAACTCATAGCATACAACATGTCCATTTTTGGGTAAGCACTCATTTAACACTTTACATGCATTTATGCACGTCACTGCACTATGACAATCTTCGTTTAGATTTGCATTCTTGAAGATTTAAAATTTCGGATCACGGTAAGCAGACCTGCCCTTAGAAAATCTAAACACTAAAACTATAAACTGAAAAAACTGTTTGACATCTCTCAGAACAATGGAAACCTGAACAGTAGATCTGCAAACACACCATTCTCAAAATACGAACGGCAAGTACAAAATCTGTACCACTCAATCACATCTGTCTTTAATTAACTAAAAGAAGAAAACTTCAATGCAATAGCTCAAAATTCAATGAATAATACCCCTACTCTCCCCTTCTTTTATAGATGAAGAAAGGCTAGGGAATTACAAAAAAAAGACCATCCTGTGGTGTACCCAGATTAGGAAGAGAACCTTAACAAGTTAACAATAGGCTGCCTCTAAAAGTGCGCCCAGGCATGCGTGAGAACTCTGCCTAGGAATTAGCACCTAGCTAAATTTGGAAATTCGTCTAGCTCATGCACTTTTGCCCAAACTCAGAAAATTGTGCTAAAATTGAACTGAAAAGCACTTTCTAAATAAACAAAAAACAAATTTAATCAAGGAAAAGCAATTTCTCATAAAAGAAAAGCCAAATGTGGAGTTCTCTAAGGCTGATGCATGTGACCTCTACATATAACTGCTGCCATTGTGCCTCATAACACTGCTCCCTTCTATACCGTGAAATCTTTTTAGTACAAGGAATTAATGCAGCAGATTCACAGCCAAAATCTTCAATCTGAAATCATGGGAATCTTGCTCATATACCTTAAAAACTTTAGCAGCTGAAGAACAAGTCTTAACAAGGTTAATTCCTTTTTGAGAAAATCCTCTGCCACCAAATCTGGACTTAGACTCTTCAATGCTACAATCAACTGCATTCTTGGAATCAATCACTAATTCCACAGTGGGTTTTGGAACTGTCTCCCATACATTAGACTCGTCTGTCATGGCATCCCACGAATACCTGCTCCTTATCTGCTTTTTCACAGCTAGAAGGTTCTGTCATAGGAACATAAGTTATTAATGCAATATGAATAGAAAATTTCTTAGGAGGATTTCTCACCTGACACGTAGCTTTAGGTGCTCCCACTTGTTTCTATGCCTCTTGCAATATATGGTACTGAAGAATCTATTCCTTTTCCAAAACCTTGCTGATCTAAATCTGATTTCTCTTCTTCTTTTTGATCAGCCTTTGGGACAGCAAGCTTTACTCTCTCCTCGACCTCAGTTGGAGGCTCCTGAGACTTAGAGGACCATCCATTGTTATCAAATTTAACATCTCGACTTACCACTGTCTTCCATTACGCTGGAATATATATCTGGTAAGCCTTGTGTTGAAATTTCATTTGCACTGGGGAATTAATAAAAATCTGAAAATTCACCTTCTTTCTAGAAGGTTCCTCGGATCTTATCACTAAAATTTTCAGCCTTTAGGACTGTTGTAAATTAATGTGTAAAACAACAGCAGAACAATCACAATAATAAAAGATACCAATCATTCCAATGAGTTTCCATCCCTATAGGGCAACTTCACATGCATAAACGAGATCTAAAAACTCTTCTTATATAACAGATATAACAACAAACACAACAAAAATAGATGGCTGTACTATTATCTTCAATCTTAGTGTTAAGTCCCTTAACAGTTTTCTTAAGTGTGTCAAATCAGTAAGACAATAAGAGCTGGAAATAACCATCCCAAGAAGATAAAATGATGGAATCAAATTTGCAATATACACAATATGTGGACGGCTGGAAATCTCATATATATATGCTCAATTAATGAAGTGCATACCTACCATAGTCTCCTCTCAAGACTAGGGAAAATCCAACGACCCAAGATGCCCTAGCTATGGTTAGTCAACAAACATTAGCTCCTCCAAGTGCAAGAATCCCTCCAACACTATCTCCAAGGTAAGACACCCTCCTCTTCTTCCCCAAATACATCCAAGGGTTTCCAAACCCTATCTCTAGTCTCCAACGGATGAAACCGTAACCCTAGAGTCCAAGATGCTCCAAGAGACCAAGAAACCCTAGCACCCAAGAGAGAGAGAGAACAAATGTACAAAGAAGAATCTCAAGAGTGAGAAATCCTCCTCCTCCTTATATGCTCCACTAGGGTTTTCTCATGAACCCTAGTGCATCACTAAGAGAGCACTCCAAAGAAGAGATGCAAATGAATGTGTGATGTGATATGTTATGTTGAAAGATTTTCTCCTTCCTCTATTTATATGAGAGGTAAGGGAGGCCAACAATATAACACTGGTCGACCTAAGCCTTACAAGCAAGTCTACTAAACATAAGTAAGCCAAACACAAGTGAAGCACTCCACTCCTAGAGTACAAGTGTCAAGCTCCAAGGACGGTGCCGTGCACAATAGTGACCCAAGGTGATGTAGCTATGCAAACCAAGTCCACACCACTCCATTCCAAGTCTCCACGGACTCCATCCATCCTCCAAAGCCAAGTACTCCACTGGGGTGACTAACCTTGCAAAAACACTATTGAATCCCCAAGTGTCTATTCCAAGAACCAATAAACAAGAAATCCTAGATAAGGTTATGCCATCAATGATCAAACCCATGAGAGCTCAATACCACACAACACAATATTATTGTGAGACGGTACCCCCATTACATTGAGGGTCCTCGTTCTTATAAAGAGCTTGAGAGACCAAAACCCTAATTGACTAAAACCCTCATACATAAACCCTAATTATTTAACCTAAGTCACTTAAGTGACTTTATTACATATGTAGCCTTATATCTTAACACCCTCCCATAAGGCGTACATTATTGAAAGATAACAAACTGAAATCAAATACATATACTTGAATGAAAACACACAAATTGAAAACTAAACAAAGGTAGTCATCCTTCATAAGCTTCCTTCTTTGACTATAGTTCTTGGACCAGGCTGAGATCCATCAAGCTGCCTCGTAACCCTCGGAAAGGTGTAGTTCTTGAGTTGAATTCCCAAGTTCCTAGATTCCATTCCCTAAACTCCCGAACTACTAGATTCCATTCACATAACCTCACTAGTAGACTGCAATCCACATGCATGTCTCAACCAATGAGGTATCATTCCCTAGATTTACAACTACTGAACTAATTGGGAAACCATCCATATTGAGTCGTTAATTGATCCCTTCTTGTCTTCAAAGCACGAGCTTCCTAAAATGCATAAAAGCCCTTTTCTTAAATAATTTCTTATCAACTGTCAACATCAGGTGTTTCTTCAATCATAACTGCACTAGCTATATGTTGTCTGTCTCTGACCTTTCCCTTCAGAATGTATTGGTTCGCTATCTACAGTTCCAAGCTATATGATCAAGTTTCTTGCAATAGTAACATTCTATTTCTTCTTTGTCTTTTCTTCATCTATAACGATTGTTTCTTGCATAAAATGCAAGTTCTAGTGAAGTATCTCCTTCTGTTTCACTTGAAGTAGTTCTCTTATCTTTTGCTAGTAATGTTGCAATCATTTCGTCCAGGCTTTGTGAAGGTAGCTGACTCAGGGTAAAGATAGCACTATTGTACTTAGGTGGTGTTCAGGAGAATAGCTTTGGCATCCTCTGCATCAACTACTGCCTTGACTTATACAAGCTGTCTGATAATAGATCTTAGATTGTTGATGTGGCTTGACATAGTGGCTTCCGCTAGCATCTTAAAGTTGAACATTTGTAATTTTAGGGAAAATTTTGCTTTCTCAGCTTTTGCCCCAAACAATTTATCTAGATTGTTCTTTATATCCTTGGAAGATTTATCAAGATCTACATGATATAGCTCTGAGTCTGAGAGAGAAAGGCCAATGATGGCTTTTGCCTTATCATCTCTATTGTGTCGTTCTATTAATTTGATCAGATCCTTAGGTGCTAGCTCCGTTCCTTTGACAATACCCCAGATAATCTTATTCATTAACCGCATATGGATCTTCACTTTCCACATGTGGAAGTTGAAACAAGAGTATTTCTCTAATGGAATCTCCATGACTGATCAAATATGATCCATTTGAAGAAAAATGACAAAAAAATCTGCCCACTGTTCACATAACAGCCACTGAGAAATAATGTCAAACACTTTACAAACCATTGATTTTAACCTCCTACAGACATATAAATGACCACATTTCACTGATATCAATTTATGTGTGTCTGTAAGTTAACATACTGTTCATAAAGCAACTTTTAGCAGCGGAAATAATTCATATCAGTAGACTGTAATAAAAAAATCAGACACAGGATTTTGGTCAAATTTGACCCTGGAAAAACCCCCGTCAACCCTTGGGGAAAACCAGTCAAGAGAGATTTTATTATGTGTCTTCTTCAAAAGAGAAAGTACAGCAGTAAGCTAATCAACAGTAAATCAAACTTATCTCAGACCCAGAAGACCAAAACAGTGCCTTGAAATCAGTGCTGCAGATGCATTAATTTCAGTGCATTTAATGCCTCAAAATTTGTGCCACAGAGACTTTAGAAGCTGCTTCGCACAGTCAACTTCCTCCTTGAATATTGTTCCCAGCTTGGTCTTCAGTCTCGGTCTAAGTGCCTCCTGTAACAGCAGCAAACTATATTGATTTTCGTGCCAGCTTAGCCATGAAAATCACGCCCAGTCAACAGCAGAAATCAAGTTGTATGGACTGTGTACAAACAGCAACTTGTTTCAGCAGTCTTCCTCCTCGAAAACTGAACCCATCAACTCAGAATGTGTGCCCTAGAAGTCTTCTTGAAATCTGTGCCAACACTCTCGATTTCTGTGCAGCAGAGCCTCCTCGAACTGCGTGCCCTTCAATGGTTACTTCACTGCTGTAGCTTGCCTTTGAGCCAATCTCTGGTTCTTCTCTCTCTCGCTCGAATTCTGTGCCCACTCCAAAAATGCTCTTGGAATGTGCCCTCTCTCTTGGGAATCGAGCCACCCTCCAAAACTGCTCTCTTGGAATTCGAGCCACCCTCCAAAACTGCTCTCTTGGAATGTGTGCCGACAAATGAAGTCTCATGTACTTTTATTTACCCTATTAGGGTTTTTCTCATGACTTTTCACTTCAATGGACGAGATTAGATCTTGGCCAAGAGATCTATGGCTGGGATCTAATCTCTCGTTCACTTAAATCTCCTATGTGAACTTTAGACCAAATTTTCTTTTCGAAAAAGTCACTTATCCCTAAATATTAAAAAGTACACTTTATGACTTAAAGTCACTTTAAAAACATATTAAAGTACAACTCACTTTAAAAACATAAAGTCACATCAAAAAGGTACTTTAATAAAATAACACATTATTAAAGTCACTTTAGGAATATAACTGAGACTTCAAGTTATTGACCCTTGCACCTAGGCACCTGATGCAGGAGTGCCACCGAGCTATCAAATGCTAACACCATTCGGTTGCTAAAAATAATTACTGCTGAAAAATAAATTTTTTGAAAATAACACAAATTAATTTTTGGAAAATTACCACTGTATGTGATCGTACTGACTGTACAGACCATTTGATGGATGAAAAACGACTGTACGAAGGTTTGTTGTACATAATCGGGCTGTACGGAGGTCTATTGTACATAATCAAACTGTGATTTTCCTCTTTGAATTTGCTCACGGTTTATCTGTTCACAGTTTATGATCCAAATTTACTTATTGTTACGCCTCATAGTGCTTGAAGCATTCTTTCTAGATATACCAGAGTGAGGAATTTCTTTTTCTTTTGTAGAGGCCAAGTTTTTGGGGCTATATTATGTAGAGTGTTGATTTTGGGGCTAAATACCCCTGATCAGGTCATGGTAGGTCCTCTTGGTTTTCATTATAGGAAGTGTTGGCTTAGTGGCATTACTTACTGTCTCTTGATGGGTGGAAGTCCCCCATCTTGTTGGGCCATTTGGGCCCCGGGTTGGTGTCCGATGCTTCTTGGGATGGGCCCATTAGGACACATGACCACACTCATATTTTGCTTTGTAGAGGTGATTGCGCATGCAAGGGCTGTCATAACCGGTTTAGCACACCTCATTCTGTTCACTTGGACCTACACATGGGCTTGTGAAGTGAAATGTGGATGAATGCTAGGGTTTTCTTTACACATACATGTTGATGCTAGAATGGTTGGATGGAACTCATGCACAAAGGTGATCTAGGGTTTTTGCTTTGCTCATCTTTGTTAAATCTTGGTAAGAATATCTCTATCCCTATTGAATGGTGCTATGCTAGTGCATTCTATTTGTTGATTAGGGCTTAATTATCAAGATTTTGTCAATTTTGTATGGTTATAAGACGTTCTCTTGAAAAAGTCTTCTTTGTAAAGGGCCTTGGATCTCTACTTTGCTATTTGTTAGGCTCTCCCAACGAACCCTAGGGGTTGTTGGTGAATGCCCTAATTTTGCAAGCCTAGAGGAGCTCTTCTTGTAGGGACGCTGATCATCGATCCCTTATGCCCCGGGATTGAGACAAGAATCATATCCCTTCTCTTGTTACCTTTTTGTTCAAAATTTCATGCATTTTCTTGTGTAAATAGTGCATTTTCATGGTAAGATTACGTTAAATTTTAGGTTTGCAATTTTATATCAAAAAGCCCTAAAAATATAACAAAATCAGAAAAATAAGAAAATATTATTTTTTTTGAATTTTTGGGCCTCCCTAAAACCTTGGCCCTAAAATCTCGCCCCTCAAATTTTGCCCTGAAAATCTCAGCCCTAAAATTCTGGCCCTAAAATTTTAGCCCTAAAATATCACCCCTAAAATCTCGACCCAAAATTCTCGACTCTAAAATCTCGACCCTAAATTCTCGCAGCCCTAAATTCTCGTGGCCCCCAATTTCGGCCCTAAATTCTCGTGGCCCTAAAATCTTAGGCCCAAAATCTTCGATCTATCTTTTTAACCCTAAATAGACTTGCAAAACTGCCAAAACTACTATACAAGAACCATCTTAACTCTCTCTATTACTATGTGTTCGACTCCATTAGAGGCACTGATCTATGCTTTAAGGTGTTTGGAAGGAATTTGGCATCTACTTGGCAGGTACATTAAAGGGCTCTCCCCTTGGGGACAACATTGGATCCCAAAGAAGTTAGGAGATTGGACAATGGTAACAGTAGTCCAAGTCTCTTATGTGGTTGGCTTTCACTAGCAAGCCTAGCCTGCTAGTCTGAATAGTAACCCCTACCATAGTAATCAATGCGGCATAGGATCACCAAGCTAGTTGCCATATGTCAAGTCATAATACTAATATAAATAAATGAGACAAATGCATAAACATCCATGTGTACAAATATACCTGCTCAGCCATATACCTGCTCTACTGAGTGAATCTGGAGGATGATCTCTGAATAGAATGGGGTAAAGGGAAACACCAACCATTGAACTCTGCTGCTCTCTGAGTGAACCATGACCCAACCAACTCATCTTCATGGGGTCATGTGGGGGAAACTCATGACAAGGAAGCCTGGAGGGAGCTCTGAAGTACTCAGACTAGCTCTG
The DNA here is from genome assembly GCA_027924585.1 of Larix kaempferi. Classification (NCBI taxonomy): domain Eukaryota; kingdom Viridiplantae; phylum Streptophyta; class Pinopsida; order Pinales; family Pinaceae; genus Larix; species Larix kaempferi. The sequence continues at coordinate 14,032,793 of BSBM01000123.1, read as the reverse complement.
AAAATATAGTATATCACCAATGAGCAATACTCATGTAAGGACTGGCTCATGTCTCTGGCATAGGATTTGCATCATGGTAGCTCTAGCTAACATGGATGTGATAACATGCACCACCCTCGAAGAAGAGTAAAACACAGTAGTGATAAAGAGATTGGAATGATCTGGCAACCTATTAGCAGTGTCCTAAATAGGTGTGCTCTCCAAAAAATAAGTATTTGGAGTTAAGACATTGTAATAATAGTTTTGATCTAGCAGACTAGGTCATGATAGCATGCACATGTATTTCCAGGCACAGAGCACACTTTTTTATGTCAAAGCAGGCCTGAGACACGGTTTCCTAAGTACATTGACACTAAAAGAGTAGGAAATTTTATTGTAATTGAGGGGAATATCAAAGATTGCTAGTTTGTTGATCCACATTTGTTTTCTTGTTTTTATATGTGCTTAATATTTGGACAATACATGCTTGACTTTTCTCATGTAGGTTGTTAGGACTAGCTGGCAGATTGGACAACTATTTTCTCTGATCTGTACTAACTATTGCAGGTTTTAGCGAGCCATCATAAGTCCCTCAGGCACTGCAAAGTGGGAAACCACTCTTTTGTGGCGAGATTCCTCCATTTTGGAAGCCTTGCCCCTATTCTCCACCCCCCTTCAAATGATCACTCTAGCCCACCTTTGACCCAATCATCCCTTGAAAGACACTGGTCTTCTCTAATTCTTCTCTCCTAGTTCTAAGGTACAATACAAAGATTTACTTGCTTGCACCCATTTCTTATTTGTCTAATTAACTAACAAGTTGCAGGTATAGTTAGGGATACCCCCCTAGAGCTGGCATGTACCAACCTAAGTGAGAGGCATAGATGCCAAGGTGACAATTGTTAACTTTTCATAAACCATATCTGATTGATATTTAGTCATTGATTTTATGCCCATTTTTAATTTAACACATAAAACTAAACCAGAAATAGCAATACGATGATTTACTTACCAAATGGTGCACAATGAAATTTCAACAGGTAATCATCAACACATTTGACATTTTGTATTTACCCTGGAAACTCCAATCCATGGGGAAAACCAACAAATAGTTTGTTTTCTTATTGCAGATTTACAACAACACTTACAGTTTACATAGCTCCAAAGACCTTACTAACTCACTCCCACTGCAATCTGTGCCCAAACCCTCGACAATATGACAAAGCCTGGCTTGAGTGAATCCCTTACTCCTAAGCCTCTTAGAGACTCCCTCTCTCAGATCTGATCACTCATTGATCTCAGCTTGAGAGAATCCCTCTCTTAGATTTGATCACTCATTGGTCACTCACTATCAATGTATCCCACACACACTAACAATGACTTAATGAACTGATATCTACAACTCTCCATAGACTCTTTTATAACATTTACTTTATGCAAATACCATGGTCAATACCATGGGCCCTCTAGTACCATGGGCTAATAAATACCACCCAATACAATTGACCTTTTGCATAAAATATTATAAAGTACATTTGTCTAGAGAGTCTTTTCCAATGTTACCAGACTCAGAATTGGCAATAAATCGGCAAGTCAAAAGAGCGAAGAGTTTGAATCGGATCGGGAAAAAAATCGGCAAATACAAAAAAATAAATATATACATATATTTTGAATTAAAAAAAAACCATTTTTCATAGATATTCAAAATAGCCATGTCCATATACTCTAAGATATCAATAGAAGTCCAAAATATATCAATTCTCATCCATAAGGTGAGACCAAATAAGATCCTCATCCATAAGGTGAGTCCAAATAAGATCCTCATCCATAAGATGAGTCCAGATTGAGATAAGATCCTTGTCCTGAATATAAAGATTTTTTATTAAAAAAATAATAAATATATTGCATATTCAATTTAATATTGAATTTATATATTTATAAACTAATATATAAGTTTTTATTAATGTAAATATAAGTTTAAAGTAATTAATAATATATGTAAGCATTTATATAAATTCCAATAACTTAGTATATGTAAGTATTTATGCAATTATAAACTTAGTATAAATTCCAACAACAATGAAGTAATTAATAATATGTAAGCATTTATATAATTAATAATATGTAAGCATTTATATAATTAATAATATATGTGCATTTTATAAACCGCATTCGTGATGAAAGTTTTTCATACTCCCGAGTCCCAACAAACATCACATTAGCTTGACCGATGATAAAGTATAAACTCAACAAGTCAACACATCCATTCCATGGAGTCACACACAGAAACATAATGCCCATTGCCGTTCCTTTTTTATACCTATTGAAGATGAACACAAATATAATGGGAGTTGTGCGACCTGAAAGAGTTACGGCTGTCAATCGCTGTGACTGCCGAAAACAAAAAATAAAGAATAAGACGAAATGAAGCCAAAATCGGGTTTTGAAATTAAACTGGGCGCCAATCCAATCTGAATTGTGAGTCAAACTCGTTGAGCCTAGTCAAAATCGCAGTTTATACTTGGTCAAATGAACCACACTCGGTCAACGCGAGTTATACTTTGCCCGAGTTGAATCGGCTCGTTTTGTAGGCGATCCGAGTCAAACTCGCGATTTTCCGAGTTTGACTTGCGAGTCCTATTACAATGGTATTTTCTTAACGACCTCTACATGCTAGACACCTTAGCTAATGTAGAAGTATCTGTCTGAGCTACAAAATCTAACACTCCCTCTTAGCGAGGAAGGTACTTTTGGAAGAACCTCCACCTGGATCTATCACGTCCTTTGCTTCTATCGCTGCTCCCTCTAAACTAGAAGATCCTCCTACTACCTACGTTGGACTTTGATCTAGAAGTACCTTCATCATGCTCCTAGGAAGCTCTTCTTGCTCTTGAGCATCCAACAATATCAGCTCATACCAACTTGGTCTGCAGACATACTTGGACGAAGCCTCTCACCCACTACCCTTTGTCTCTGACATTGGTCCATGATCCAAGATCCCCTTAGACCCATCTAGGAGGGTGTAGAGGGAGAAAAACACATTGTTGGGTTTAGTTGGGGGATATTGTCCTTCCAAGCTCAACATTTCATTTGTTGATGCTATAATCACTTATTTGTCATTATTTTTATGTTTTATGAGGTTTAGTCCCCGAATTGTGGGTGATAAACCCTAAAAATGAATTTTGACTCAAATTAGATAGGTTGGCCTAGAGGAGGGAAAGCTAGGACTTTTTTCATATAAATAAAGTGCCCTCCTCTCATTTGTAACCAAGATCATGGGATAAATTATGACTGAAATGTTAATTCTCTTGTGGTATATGAGACTCTAATTGGTGTGCACCTCTCTTCTTGGCATGTTCTAGGGTTTTCAAAGGATATGTTATCACCAATCTTGTAGTTTCCCCTAAAGATGGATCCAGAAGGATGGTAGAGGGGATAGGCAACCAAAGTGGTGAACCTCGAGAGCCTCGATCTCCAAAGGATTGGTTGTCATGCCAATCGAGGCACTCTTCACTTTATATTATCAAAGCCAAGACAACAGAGGGGGAGACCTTGATCTACTCTCGATAGGAGAGATCTAACTAGATCACCGGATCAAGCTATAACTATAGGGTACGTAAGGTGACAGGTATGGAACCCTAGAATTAAGGAAATGAAACCACTGTGGAGGCTTGGGAAAGATGTGACTTGGCAAAGGCCCTTATTGACTGGTGCAACTGCCTTGGAGGGTGTGGGAGACATCATACACATCATCAAAACAATTCCCGTGCCATTTCCTTGCCTCAATAGCTCAAATCGATTTCCTAAGTAGCCATTTTTACCATTTTTATGCCTCTGTAAATCCTCTGTAAAGTATAAAAATGCCTGTAACTCTCTGCCTGTTCATCCGGGGCCAAATCTGACTGCACCATAATGTCCGAGGGTATGGCATAATAGTAAAAACAAGTGGTTGGACCCCATACTCCCTCTATAGTGCCCTAGGTGAACCAAGAAGATCATCAAATTGCTATGACGGGCCATTTTTAATGGCAAATATGCACCAGAATGATAAACTGAGGAAAATACCAATTGTAACTGCCCGGAACTGAAAACCAACTGTCTTAATGGAGTCAGAGAGCCCAAATCTACTAAAGGTGTGTACTCATACACCATATGGATCTCTGCATGATCATATAATATCTCAAATATGCCCGAACAAATAAAAATAATAATAATTTGTAAATGATCAAATATAATAAAATGCCAGATCATCATCATAATCTTGTAACCAATGCATGGAACCAACTGGTGACCTGTAATAGACCATATATCATCCATCTGCATCATCCAAGGTCTATCCACCTCATGTCCTGTGGTTGACCTTGGTCAAACTAGGTTTGATCAAGTCAACATGACCCATAAAATGACCCAGGTTAACATCAAAACTGCTGCAGCGTTAAAAGGTTAAGACATGCTTTACAAATCATTCAAGTAGCAATATAACATATAGTAATCATTTCTTTGGCGATCCACAACAAAATATTCAATGTTCTTTTATTATTATTATGACTCAGAGTAGAACCTCAAGACTATACTCACTTCATGGCTGTGATCATTTTGCTGGTGATGGGTGAAGGATGAAGGCTAGGCTAAGGGATGACTATACTGACTTTGGAAGTGGGAAAGGGGATACACACTGTAGCATATGTTGGACAAGCAATAACACAGGGAATGGCAGTGTCTCACAAATGGGTAAGTTGTTTTCAGAAGTGCTTATTCAACCTTGACAGATGTCTACAACTCACATCCAAGCTGATACAACTCCGCGAGGATCTTTTCTAGAGCCGCCATGACTAGGTGCTCGGCAAACCGTAACTTGAGATTCTAGGGGACACTTAGAATTAGCTGTCCCTGTTAGGAACCCATGTCAACCCTTCTATTTACTTTGTTAGTATATTGTTGTTGGACGCATATGCTTTGTAAGTCGTCCCGTAGTATTTGTTGATCAATAGTTTGTATTATTGTTGTTGGACGCATATGCTTGTAAGTCGTCCCGTAGTAATTGTTGATCCATAGTTTGTATTGGCCCATGGTTTGTATTGACACATGGTATTGACCCATGGTATTGGCGCCTAGACTTAATATATAAGTTTGTGTTGAGACCAATGAAGGTATCATGAAGTTATTTGTATTGAGCTTGCTCAAAGGAGGTTGCCCTCTCGAAGTGGTCTACGATAAATAAAAGCAATTATGAGTTCTGTTATTTCTGCTATCTTGCGTATTCTCATTAATTAATTGTTGTAGGTTCTTCACATCTGGTATCAGAGCACTTTCTTGGACTCGCTGGGTGAAATTTCTGCCAAATTTTTTTTTTCGCATCTGTTGCAGCTTCGGATCTGGGAATAATCCCTATCCTCTTAACTGTCGGAAGTACTTGGGCATAATCCCTAAAAATCATTGTGAGGAGTACCACAGGAACCCCGAAGTAGCTGGCCCATTGAGAGGACCTGCCAGCGAAAAGGGCAACGACCCCTACTTGATTGACTAGTTCCCACCCGTGAGGTAAACCAAGAGCTATCGTTTGTGCAAAGCGGTTATCAGTTTTACCTGAGCCGTGGAGTGAGGGGTACTGCCCCAATACGCAAGCCGTCAGACAACATTGGTGGCCGAATGAATCCCCTGAACCGATAGGAAGCCAAACATACTTGGGGTCCATATCTATTTTCAGCTGAACTGTTGCCGATCACTTCCACGTCGTTGCAGATCCATTCCGAAAGCCGGTTCTGATCCAGCCATTTCAGATCCATTCTAAAAGTCGTTTCAGATCCAGCCGTTTTTGATCCATTTTGAGCCGTTCCAGATCCTGCCGTTTCCGATCCATTCCAAAAGCCGTTTTAGATCCATTCTGAAAAAAAGTGAGTATAAAATTCTGTTTTTTCGCCATATCTCCCTTGTTTTAACTCTGTTTTCCCTGAAACTTCGCTGACACCCCTGCAATCCCATTCTGCATATTTCATTCTTGAGGACCCTATCCCAAATTCCACTTCCCAAAGCCAGAAATCCCACATTTGTCTATTTTTAGGGTTTGCCATAACTCCTTCGATTTTCACCCAATCGCCCTCAAATTTTGCCACCGTGTCCATTCCCTATTTTTGCTTCTTTGTCCCTCTTTGACAAATTTTCCCATTCTTTCACCCCGCTTCTCAAATCCTCATTTTCTGCTTCCCTATCCATTCCAAAGTGTCCAAAACCTAGTCAAACCCCAATTACCCATCCGAGTTTTTCCCAAATCCAAATTTCCCTTTACGAAGTAAGCTTCTGTTTGTGTTTTTCTATCCATTCCCGCCCCCCCCCCAAAAAAAAACTCCTTGTTATGGTTGTCACCCGCGCAGGAGCAAAAACCATGGAGGAAGCACTTGCACCATCCAAACCAAACTCCAGGATCTGGATGAAAAATTTCTCCATCTTGAGCATTCAGCTATGAACAACAAACGACAGTCTGAGTCTTCATCAGACAATGGGTTCGCTTCTTCCAGCAATTTTCGTGGTCCGAAGCTTGAATTTCCTCGCTTCAATGGTACTGATCCGACTGGATGGATCTATCGTGCAGAACAGTATTTCAGTCTGCATAATACTTTTGATGTCCAAAAAGTTCCACTTGCATCCTTTCATTTGGAACAGGAAGGCCTTCAATGGTACCGTTGGTACATCAAGGCTCATGACAAGCCAAAATGGACAGATTTTTGCCAATTCCTTTTGCAACGATTTGGTCCTAGTGCTTTTGATGATTTCACCGGAGCACTCACTAAACTTCGTCAAATTGGCATTGTGAGAGAGTATCAGACGGAATTTGAGAAACTAGCCAATCACATAGAAGGATTGTCTGATGAATTCTATAGGAGTTGTTTTATCAGTGGTCTTAAGGATGAAATCCGCTCAGAGGTCAAAATGTTTTGTCCCAACACAATGATGGAAGCCCTGGGGTTGGCTAAGTTGGCAGAAGACAAGATTGCAGCCCAACAACGCTCCAAACCCACTTTTGTTCCCTTCCGAAATATGGGTTCTCAACGACCTCCCATCCCGCCAGCTCCTCGACCAACTCCTATCAAGCATTTGTCTGAAACAGAGATGCAGGCACGTAGAGAAAAAGGGCTTTGTTATAATTGTGATTAGAAATTCACTCGGGGACATAGATGTGTTCAACAAAAGCTCTATCTCTTGGATATGGATTCTCCGCCTGCCTCTAAAATTGGTGAAGAAGCTCCAGATACAATGGATGATCATGTCGACATTTAGGAGCCGCCTATTGACCCCCCATCTCAGGATGACCAACCAGAGATATCTCTCCATGCTTTATCCGGCGTCACCACCCCCCAAACAATGCGGGTCAGGGGTTACTTCAAGAAGCTTCCTCTTACAATACTCATTGATTCTGGTAGCACTCATCACCAAACATGCTGATTGTTTTGTCCATCCTTGCTCCAACTTTGAAGTCATGGTTGCCAATGGGGGCACCTTACCTTGCAAGGGGAAGTGTCACAATGTGCGTATCTCTCTGGAAGATTATAACCTGCGCTCTGACATGTTTGCCTTGTCCCTAGGCGAATGTGATGTGGTTTTGGGCGTTCAATGGTTACGCACACTTGGCCCCATCTTATGGGATTTTGCTGAACTTTGGATGCAGTTTTCAGTCAATAGGAAACAACACAAATTTACGGGCTTACAACAAGGGTCTCTCCACATCATCAGTTCACATCGCTTGGAAAAGATCCTTAAGAAGAGTTCACATGGTGTCATCGCTCAACTTCATTCCATTCAGATGCACCCATCAACGGTCTCCCCTACTTCCTTGGATAGATATGTAGGTGTCTTTGCTGAACCAGTGGGCTTGTCGCCTTCAAGAGACCTTTCCGGTAAGACTTTAGGCGCATCTACATCTCAGCAGGAAATGTTGGCTATTTTGCATGCAGTACATAAGTGGCAGCCATACCTATTAGGGAATCATTTCTGCATCAAGACTGATCTCCAGAGTTTGGAAAATTTCTTGGAACAACCGGTCTCCTCCCCAACACACCTGAAATGGGTTATCCAACTCATGGGTTATGCCTATGCGATCACTTACAAGAAGGGTAAGGACAATATGGTGGCAGATGCTCCTTCTCACACATTTGATGGCCCAGTTCCTCTTACAGCTATTTCTCTGCTTGTTCCAAATTGGTTGCAATTTGTTCAACAGGGCTATCTCTTCTATGAACTCCATGCTTCTTCATCGGCAGGGCACTCTGGGTTCCTCAAAACGTATGACCGGGAACAATGTAACTTCTTTTGGCAGGGACTAAAAATGACAATTCAACAAATGGGGGTTGACTGTGATACTTTCCAGGTCAACAAGGGTGAAACGACACTCCTTTCGGGACTGCTCGAACCCTTTCCCATCCCTACACAGATTTGGACAACTATTTCTATGGATTTCCTAGAAGTGCTCCAGTGGTACAATACCACATCTAAAAAGACACCATATGAAGCAGTCTATGGACAGGCACCACTAGTTCTTCTTCCATACACCTTCAGCAGCTCCCCAGTTCAGGCAATTAAATCGGTTCTTCGAAACTGCAATCAGATTCTTCTCATTCTGCAGGACAATCTTCACATGGCAAGAATTCGACTGAAACAACAAGCCGATCAACATCGTTCTGAGCGCACTTTTTACGCAGTTGATATGGTTCTTCTTCGTCTACAGCCTTCCAAGCAACCCTCCCTGAAACTCAAAAGGCGTCAGTGGCCCAGAATGCAACTCGAGGATGCTACAGGGGAACCACTCCTTTAGATTCTGCATCAATTTCCACATTTAAAGCTTTGAGGACAAAGCTTTTTCTAAGGGAGAGGGGATGTTAGGAACCCATGTCAACCCTTCTATTTACTTTGTTAGTATATTGTTGTTGGACACATATGCTTTGTAAGTCATCTCGTAGTATTTGTTGATCCATAGTTTGTATTATTGTTGTTGGATGCATATGCTTTGTAAGTCGTCTCGTAGTAATTGTTGATCCATAGTTTGTATTGGCCCATGGTTTGTATTGACACATGGTATTGACCCATGGTATTGGCACCTAGACTTAATATATAAGTTTGTGTTGAGACCAATGAAGGTACCGTGAAGTTATTTGTATTGAGCTTGCTCAAAGGAGGTTGCCCCCTCGAAGTGGCCTGCGATTAATAAAAGCGATTTTGAGTTTTGTTATTTCTGCTATCTCACGTATTCTAATTAATTAATTGTTGCAGGTTCTTCACAGTCCCTTACTCCATCTCACATGATAACCCGCAGGCTAGTGAGGAATAAATCATTACAAGTGAGGCCAGCAATCATTAGATATAGCATTTGTTAAACCATTTCTTTTTAGGCCTTTCATGCATTTCCATAGCCTTGATCTGTGTGTGTTGAAAAACACATTCTTGGATTTACATTGATTAGGCTTTTTGACCCGTGTCTGTTGAGAAACACATTCTTGAATTTTCTTTAATTTCATATGCCTTTCATTCACGTGTGTTGAGAAACACATTCTAGAATGGGATTTCATTTAAGATATACATTTCATTTCCAGACACATTGTAATGATGGTAGCACTATCTGTTTCAGGTCTAGTCAACACAACCTAGGCAACTCAGAGCCGAGACACAATGCAACAGGGAAGCTCATCCAACAAAGAGGCTAAAGTAGGGAAAATTCCTCCATGCCACAAGTCAAGGATAATGCAATAACTATAAGGTAATGGATGGGTGGAGAAAGTGAATGATGAAACCAACACTAGCAAGCCATAGGATGGTGGGAATGATCACCTCCATTCTCCTAAGGAGGGTAAAACCAATGAGTATAACCAGGAACTTCTAAGTCTGAGCAGGGACATAGATAAATAAATAATACAACCAAGTCCACATATCTATATGATCGCCAGATCATGACACCAAGTGCTGCCACAAGAATGAGTATAAAAGCAATAATAACCATAACACATGATAATACCTGCTGGGTCATATACCTGTGCACGAACTATCTGAACCATCATTTGTCCACTGAGAAACTGCTGCTGCAACTCTGGGCAATACATACTGCTCTGCAAATGGCTAAATGGCTACATCGGTCATCAAACCTAAGTTTCCTGAGACTTAGTCATGGCATAGGAATATACTGTTGTCCATAATCATAATAGTGATCCAATGTAAATGCTCATCTCAAGCATCTCCATGTAAAGGACTGGCTGAAAAATGTACTGGAATCTGGGAATAAAACATATGGTAGCCCAACTACTATATATGTGATAACAGGATAAAGTTGAATGTTCAAGTTTCATTGCAATCTTTCAAGGCTAATTCAAGTGGAGGAAGGATATTAGGGTGTACTCTCTACTCTTTCCCTGCATTAATGTGGTAAGATCTTTGGTCTCTTGTCTTGCATTGCTTGGGCATCCAAGGTAAGGGTTTCTAGGGTTTTATTTATTGTTAAGTTAGTCTTGCTTGGTGAGACATTTCTCTTGTATAAAACACTCATAAGGTGTGTATTTATACACAACTTATAAGGTGGGGTGCCTTCCCCCATAAGCGAGGGGGTTATGGGTCCACATAAATGCTCAGGTCATCCTTAGCCACCTAGATATATAAAATAATGTTGACTAGATTGGCTATTAAACTATAACCTTAGTAATACAATAATGATGGTGCTTAGCTGTAATGTCAAGTAAACATGATTTTTGTAATGTCCCCATTTTTTGGATTTCCTTAGCAAGAGGAGATGGCCTCGGGTGGTTTGCATTAGCCTGATCCAAGGAGATTCATTAATTATTAATGTCACCAATTCATAAAGTGACTATTGAAAATGTCACTTTATTAATAGGTCATGAGCGTTAGATGGTATTGGGCGATCCATGGTATTGCCCATGGTATGGAGCTCCAGTGAAAGAATAAAAGGAAAGGCAATGCTTCACTTGGATATCATCTATTCTGGATTTGATCTCTTGTGGAGTAGCCTGGTGAACCAGGGTTTTTGTTAGGGTTTGGCAAGATCCTTCCATCACTTGTTTAGTTTCGGTGGTGCAAGATTTCACCCTAGCGAGATGAATAGGGGAATCCAATTAGGGTTTCCATTTGAGCTTATTTGATGATTTATCGTTAGTTGTGGCGTAGTTGTTGGTTTGAGACACTATCCTTGCTCAAGCCGAGTTCTAATTGCTGGGCCAAATTGATAATTAAGGGCCGAGTTCTTGCTTGTGAGTCTATCATTCGCAGGGCCAAGACCATCTTATGCAGAGCCGTGAGCTCTGGAGAGGTTGTGGCACTTGGGCATTTGATAAGGGGCCCGATCTCCCTCTTTGCAAAACCGTGGAACTAAGGGAGGTCGCGGGAGTGTGTAGTGGGAGCCGTGAGTTTGGGAGAGAGTTGTGGAGGCTCCCTTGAGGCTCAAACCACTTATTTGGGGAAGGCTGCAATCTATTGGAAGACCGAACTCCTTTGAAGAGGGACGAATCCGCCGAAGAGGATCGTGATCTTTCTCAAGCTGAGCAGCTTCGATTATGACAGAATTTTGAAATCTCCCTGGAAGGTGTTAAAGGGCTGCGAGTATTGGAGGTGCCGTGGAGGACCACCTCACTCCTTTGCAGCAGGTCGAGATTTTCATTGGAGGATGAATCATGATGTTGGAGGGTTGAGTGGGGTTTTAGACCCCTTTTTTTGCTAGTCCGTGGGCTTAGGAGGAAAGCTGTGGCATTTTGATTGAAGCGGTGAACATAGGAGCAGGTCTTGAGCCTCGTCGAGAGGGATACGAAGGAGGCCATGAGACATTTCGTGGGCCACTTCACCCATTTGCAGAAGGCCATAAAGATTTAAGAGGAGGTTGTGGATTTGGAGAGGGTTGTGAGACCATTAAAGGCTGCGGCTGACACTTGGAGCAGATCGGCATCATTTGACATGATTTTTGGTGGTTTAGAGAGCCTGTCCCGAAGTGTTTGGGCAGAACGGAAGCATTAGAAAGGAGACCAAATCCATTGGAAGAGGCCATAGCAGCTGTTGGAGAGGACTTGGCATTGTCTGGCATTGTTTCCAGGTTACACTGTTGTTTGTGTTCTTAGTGTGTTGGAGCTGCTTTAGCAGCCATAGATAGTTTGTTGTTGTCATCTACCATCCATAATAAAGTGCCAAAGTTCTTCCCATCTTGTGTGTATTTTGGATGATCGCAATATGTTTGACAAATTGTTTCATTAGAATGCAATCCGTTTGAAGAAAGTTATAAACCAATGTAATGCAAAAATATGTTCATGGGTGTGCAAAGTGCTTGAAAATCCTAAGTGAATACAATTGCAAATCATTTGACCAAAGTACACAACATTTTGCCTATAATACCACCGGGGACACTACACTTTTGTAGACTAGGATGTTTTCTTGGATTTGGAAATGTTTTGGTCCAAGCTTCTGTTTCTTGATTCCATGCAGAAGTAATATTGTTTAAGGGAATATTTATAATGAGAGAATAGAAACAATCATGCTTCAACGATGAAATTGATTTGTGCATAGATGTTTGTTGGAAGTCAACTTCCAGTATCTTTTATATTATTTGAAGAGAAGTTAACCTTAATATTGTGCATTGTCTGATTTGATGCTAGGTTGTCTTGTTTGACTGTGAACAACTCGGCCAGTGTACCAGTGCCACTTTTGCAGGTATGCTGTTATGTAGGGAAACATCTTAATTAATTTGATCAGTCTAAAGCTGCTTGCATGTAAATGAAAGTTTGCCTATTTATTCATTTATAATTTTATGCATGGGACACACTTCATAATGCTGTCTTCTGTATGTTGCTCATTGAATGATGATGATTTGACTTGCCAGCATCTTCTGAATCCTTCTCTTTGTTTGCATGTGATTGACAGGATGAAAGTAACGGTGATCCGGTTCCTACACCTGTTGTTGTAATAGATCAGAATTCAGACCCAGCAGCAACAGTGGTTGAGATTACTTTTGGAGATCGACTTGGTGCTCTTCTTGATACGGTATGTGGGTGTACCAAATGCCCTTGAGATATAACCTATTCAGCCAGTCGTTTGGATTTGAGAAAGGGATTGAGTAGTTAAATGGCAACTAGAATCTTGTGAATCGACAGCAGATGGAAATTCATAGGCATATAATAAGAAATGGGGGAAGCTTCAATAAATTTCTGTCATCCAAGTTCCAAGTATTAGATCCGCACACGAACATGAACTGGCTTGATTGAAATAGTCTGTTCATACCCAAACTTAGTATACTTTATTTTGTGTTACCCCATTTGGCTACTTAGCTCCAAGCAAACATCTCCATTATCTTTCAGAACTATCAATATGAAATATGAATGCTTGGAATGTTAGTTAGATTAGATATAATTATTGATTGTCCTAAATCCATGCATCATACATCTCTCTAATCTTCAAGAAAATAATATGTCCAAATTGTCTTGACCTATATTTCATTCACTAGACAATAGAAGGAACAGTCCTTGTTTGATCAAAATACTGTCATGAATCATGTCCACATTTTTGACCAGTCATGAGTAATCTAATTATATACAAGGAGGTTGGGAAGCTTCACAGCTTTTACATGCATTCTACTGCTTAAGAACACTTTTGTACTATTCTTAAAGGAAGTTAGACCTACATGACCTGAAGATCAACAAATAATTGCATTTATGACATCCATTTATTTATTACTTCTCTTTGATCAACTGCAACTTCATTTCTTCTTTTCGCTCATACTATCTGGACATGATGGGAAAGCTACTTGATCTGAACACAAGCATATATTATGGCATTTCTCTTATGCGTTTGTAGTTACTGTTCTTTTGTTCAAACATGTCTCCTTCCTGCCATTAACATACCTGTTAAATTATTTTCTTTATATTAAGCTGTGCTTGTATAAATACAGGCCACTGGTGGAGTCACATCCTACTAATAAACAATTAATGCATTTGTAATATTCATCACTTGAGCAACATCTGTTATAACTCTCCCAGAGTCTGCTTCCCCCCGCACAACACACTACTCCCCAGGTTCTGGTGAGTAGCCAGGTTTTTATTAGGAGTTTCTTCTCCATGACCTTGGATGTTAGGAGAGATGGGCTCCCTCACTCTTACGCCACCCCCCCCCCAAGATCATACAGCCAGCCCCCCTCAGCCGTGGCCACTCCCTGGAGGACATCATCACTAGTGCATCGGCCCTTACTCAGTGATTGATGAGTCCGATGAGGGACCTGCCACTCAGTCTCACTCGTCCTCGGCAGGCAGTGCCAGCAGGCCTTGACATTGTCTCTTTGGCCTGGCACTGGGTGTTCTTCAGTTATAGATTTTATAGCATTTTTGTTGTACTGGCACTCTATTGTGTATTCTCTATGGGCTATACATTTCTTCCCTTAGCTAGACACTTGGATCTTTGTCTTTTTACGCTTTTAGCATTGATCTAGGAGTTGCTTTTGCACTCCCACTTCGCATATTGGCCAGATGTACTCTTTTAGAGTCCCATTGACCTACTTTTGTGGTCATTTGTTGGACATGAATAAATTTATCTTTTTATCTTATCTCCTTATCTGGTGATCTGTTTATTTTACTGGTTTGACTGCAAGCTGATAATGCATTTTGATACCAAGATTTAATAAATTGCATACATGTGACTATAAGGTTTAGGTTTATTATCTCTCTATTGTTAATGGTTCGTCTTGTGTTCAGTGCATGATGACTCTGGAGTCTGGCCGTTTGCTTTTTTTTAAGTGACCAGATAATTTCAATTCTTAATGTTAGATAACTTCTTTATTGATGGTGCAGATGAAGGCCCTCAGGGATTTGGGACTAAATGTTGTAAAAGGAACTGTGGCAACTGATTCTTCAGGCATTCACAACAAGTTCTTTATAACTCGTGCGTAAGTTCCTTTTTATGCTTAGATGACCCTCTCCATTTCTTCATTGTTATGGCCCAACCCAAATTAACTCACATTAGAGACAGTAAATTGCATATTCTACATGCTAGAAGACAACATTGATATAAGGATAATAAAAAACTATATAGTATATACTTTTATAAGAAAGGAAAAAGTGAAATTTTACAAGGAAAGAATAACCATTTGAATAGGGTGAACCTACAGTGAAGAGCAGCTTACTGTCACACATTACGTGCAAGGTCGGCCTGCATGTATTGATCAAAGGCAACCTGATAGCCTATTGATCCAATTACCCTGTACAAGAGTTCTGGACCAGTTTCCTTGATGACTCCCATTTTATCTATCATCAAGTACAGAATTTCCCTCATGAATAATGCATAATCCTATTCCTTTATAGCAGCAAATTCAATCCCAATAATGACATTCATAATGTCAGTAGTATATTATGAATTTTTGCAAATGAGCAATGTTCTTTAGCTACACTCTTCCTCTACTACAATAATTTGGTCCTTACCATCATCACTTTATTATTGCTTTTGTAAGCATCCAATTGTCAATTCAGAGTACTAATTCAATATAAGGAGCCACAAACACTCCTTAGTGACATGTGAATCCCTCTCTCTCTTTCTCTCTCTCTCTCTACTTAATTATATTTAATAGCATCATATGAGCGTTAGTTTTGGCATAGAAATTGGTGATTATATTCTTGTGCTGGTTCTGATTCCATACTAAGAAATTTCTTTCTGCGTTGAGGTATAATACCCTTCAGTGGGTTGCTAACTTTGATAATCCGAAACCGGATCTGAATAAAAATTGAATGGTTTTAATGACAGCAATTAAGAAGACTCAGCAATTAAGAAGGTTGTTTACGGAAGCAAGGCTCAAGGCTACGAGGTTGATGATGAGCCTGGAGGATGCGGTTGTCAGTGTGAAGGGTGCCGCTCTTGTCCAATCCTCTACCGCTCAACTCCAAAGTGCTGCATAGCCAAGGAAAACACAAAATAGTTAAAGCATTAAAGAATTCAAAAGAAGAAGACAAATAAATGAGAAAGGAACTGTTATCACCAACCTTGTAGTTGCCCCTACAGATGGATCCAAGGTGGATGGTAGAGGGGATAGGCAACTAAAGTGGTGAACCAAGAGAGCCTTAGTTCCCAAAAGGATGGTTGTCACGCCAACCAAGGCACTTGTTATCACACAACTTGTAGTTGCCCCTAGAGGTATCCCATCCGGGACGGTAGAGGAGATAGGCAACTAAAGAGGTGACCCAAGAGATGCCACGGTTCCCAATGCAATGTGGGAGTCACGTCAACCGAGGCATTCTTCGCTTTAGGTCAAGGTATAACTAGACCAAGGGGGAGACCCTATACCCCAATCACAGTTGATTGGATCCAAACAAAGGTTTCTAAGGGTATATAAATGATGAGTTACGGAAACCAATGCAAGGCTAAGTGGACCTAAGGGTTAAGGAATGGTTGAAGGTGGTGTAATGGATAATAAGTGTTTCAACCTATGTATGGTTTAGGCCACATGATGGGGTATGATTACTAGGTGTAGTACCATGTGTTTACACAAGTGGGTCTTGTTGTCTTGGGAAGTGTGAAATGTTTCTAGGTGGACCCACAAGGTGAAGTTAGGTGTGAGGATGGTACTATAGGTTAGATCTAGGCTAGATCTATAAGTTGGAGTTGGTTCAAGGATTACCCATGTACTAGATCTAGGGTTTGACACTAATCCCAAGGAGTGCGCCTTGCTTGGAGAAGGACTAGTGCCTTGTTGGATGGGCTAATGGGGTCAAAAAGTATGTCAAATTGTAGATCGGGACAACTAGAAGCCAAGTCAAGTGGATTGGATGAGATCCAATGGTTGGATCTTACTAGATCTAGGTTTTTTAAAAGATGACCAAAAGTGGACCACAATCCCTTAAAACAAGGAATGCAATCCCCAAGGCGGATCTTGACAAAAGGACAGTATAGACCTAGGTTTCAAGGCATGGGCATTCCAAATCCACAAAAATCTCCAACACCCACTTCCTAGAAGTGGACCAACTCAAAAAATCAAGGGGGTGCGACTTGCTCAAGGAGGGTCCAAAAATGGGTTTTGGTGGACCAAATCAAGTCCAATGGCCACCAAAATGTAGATCCGGGATGTTAGTACCCCGATCTATGTTCCTTCAAAGTTTCAAGTGAATCCAATGGCTAGATCTTAGTAGATCTAAGTTTTAAGGTACCAAGAAGATCAAAAGGGGGTTTCAACCCCTTAAAACATGGAAAGATGTCCACAAGGTAGTTTTCACCAAAGTAAGGATATGGGTTTAGGTTATGAAGTGTCTAGAATGCAAATCAATTGAGATCTCACCTACCCATGTGCTAGATCTAGCCCAACAAGCCTCTCTCTAGGAAGTGCGATTTGGGTCAAGGAGGGCTTTTTGCCTTGAAAAGTGGGTCAATTCTTAGCCAATCACCACCAAACTATAGATCCAACTAGGGGTGGATGCTATAGACGTGGGTTTTCAATATCTCTTCAAGAACAAGGCTAGATCTAAGTAGATCTGAAAAATACCAAAAACAAGGGTTTTAATTTGATTAGGTTTTTTTGTGATCTAGAAATTATGGAAGATTCAAGGAAGAGAAGATCATACCTCTTGGGACATACCTGGATGAAGAGATGAATGCTAGTTGAGACGAGGATTACTTTGCCAAAGATCAAATGGAGAATTGTTGAAGCCCTCTTGCCAAATAAATTTTTCCAAGCCACATGTGATTCCTTCTAACCTGTCAAGCCAAGGAGCAAAGCATCAATCAGTTTAACAAATTGAAGGTAGATGCAAGCAAGAGAGAGAGAAACATAGAATAGTTGACACAAAGGCAAAACTACTCCCTGTCAAACCCAAAACGACTTCTTCCAAGCTTGAAGGGCAAGCCTCCCCACCAATTCGCACTTGTCAAAATCGCCCTCTTAACCTGCAAATAAAGTATGGCAAATATGCAAGATAGCTACAATAGATCCTCCAGTGCAATGGACAATAGCATTTACAATCGAAACAACCAACATCCACTCCAATCCAAGCATGTACTCCAAAAGATAGAAATTTTATTCCAAGAGCCAAGAGCCAAAAATCTCTAGATGACCTTTACAATGAGAGGCTCCCTCCTTAAATAGGATGGGGAGAGAGTACAATCATAACCACTTTTTACATGAGTGGCTAAGATTAAAAGATCTCATGATCTAATCAATGGTTGAGATGAGCTCAACAATAAAATACATGGATCACTAATAAAATATAATGTAAGTGGACAAAATCGCCCTATAAGAGGGGAATCCCAACAAATCATGATGACAAAATATCATAAGAGGCTTATGGTGGGTCCAAGGGGTAATTTTATCCCTCCTTGGTCAATCCCCATAGCACAATAACCAAAAAATAATCATGAATGTACCAAATCGTGCCTCCATAGTGAAGTCGTGGTCCTCAAAAGACCTCAAAAATCCACAGAAAGTGCCATAAGTGATGGATGCGGGCCCCGATGAAGCTGAAACTGCTGGAGAAGGTGTGGAAGGTCCCGATCTATCATCACTGATCATCCCATGCCATAACTTTGCCTCAGTAGCCCAAATCGATTTCCTCAATAGCCATTTCTACCAATCCTGAAATGCCTCGGGAAGCGTGAAACTGCCCCAAACTGCCTCCTGGAGTGCCTGCGCTGTCAAGGTGAGGGCACCAGTGTGTCCGGGAGGGGGGTAATATGGTAAAAACAAGTGGCTGGACCACCCCCTCCATCATCAGCGCCCTAGGTCAACCGGATAAAAATCACATCTGCTCTGACAGGGCCTCCGACAAGCCAAAACTGCACTAGGACAGCCTACTGAGGCTCAATCATCACTGTAAGTGCCCGGAACTGAAAACAAACTGTCCCATTGGACTCAGAAGGTCCAAATCTATCCAAGATGTGTACTCATACACCATATGAATCTCTGCATGATCAAAATAAATATCCAATATACCGGATCAAGGCCAATAATAATGCGTTGTACATATACAAACACTGCTGTAACCCCAGAATCATCATCATAACCCTGTATCTGCTGCATAGAGTCATCATGTATGTATACATAGACCATATATCATCTATCCATATCATCATAAGGTCCAACATCTCATGTCCCATGGTCCTCCATGGTCAAACTAGGTCTAACCAAGACCAAATATAACTCAGATCATCATCAATAGCTGCTGCAAAGTGTCAAGGTTAATATATGCTCTACAACTTATTCAAATAACAATTATAACACAGAGTAATCATGACTGGCGATCTAAATCCAAATATATAGTGTCGTTAATTATTATTATTACTCAGACTAGACTTTCAGGATCATACTCACTTCATAGTTGTGATCAATTTGCTAGTGAAGGGTGAAGGCTTAAATTAACTGGCTAGGCTAAGGGATGACTTAACTGTCTTGACTTGGTGACACTTTGGCAAGGAAAAGGGAATACACCATAGTATATACTGAATGAGCAATAACACAGGGAATGGCGGTGTCTCACAAATGGATGAGTTGTTTAAAGAGGGTTTATTCTCCTTCACAGATGCGCACAATCCATAATACAAATAAGGCCAGCAATTGTTTAGATGTAGCTTTTAAGTTCCATTGCTTTTTGGGCCTGAAGTTTCCATAGCCTTGATCTATGTGTGTTTATAAACACATTGCATAGATTTACATTTATTTTAGGCTTTCTGCTGCAGGTGTGTTTTTAAGGCACTTGTTTACCTGAGCACTTCTAGGTGTGTCATGGACAGCTTGTTTACCTAGGTATTTATTTTCCACAAGATATAACATTTTATTTTCACAGCCATTTTCATTTGGCATGCCTTTCATTCATGTGTGTTTAGAAACACATTGCATGAATGGGCTTTACAAGATATAGCATTTCATTTTTCCAGATTTTGTATTCATGGCAGCACTAAAAGTTTCAGGTTTAGCCAACACAACTTTAGTGACTAGGGGGAATTCACAAGGAACTCCAACTCGCCATAGGCAAGTTTTGTCACCAACTCAGAGCCGAGACACAATAAACAGGGAAGCTCATCCAATATAGAGGCTACAGTGGGGAAAAGATCCTCTATGTCACTAGTCAAGCAGTAAGTCAGGGTGATAAACTAGAAGGTAGGCCATGGATGGATGAAGACAATGAATAATGGAGCCAACACTAGCAAGCCAAAGTATGGTGGAATGATCACCTCTATTCTCCCTAAGGAGGGTACATACCAATGAGTATGAATAGTGAACTTCTAAGTCTGAGTAGGGACAATATAATATATATGATAGATCAACCAGGTCCAAATATCTATATGATCGCCAGATCATGACACTGAGTGCTAAAACATGCTATAAGAATAAGTATAAAAGCAATCTAACCATAACACCATGATATACCTGCTGAGTCATATACCTGAATGCTCATCAACCTGTACCATCATCTGTCCCCCGAAACTGCTGCTGTAACTCTGGGCACTACTGACTGCTCTGTTCCAATGGTATAATGGCTACATCGGTCATCTCTCTGAGTGTCCTGAGACTCAGTCATGGCATGGGGAATACAACTGCTATCCACAATCTGATAGTGATCCAAAGATAGCTGCTCATCTCATCATCTCAAAGTAAAGGAACTGGCTGAAATGTGCTCTGGAATCTGAAAAATAATGTATGGTAGCCCGGCTACTATATATGTCATAACAGCACTCTTCGCTTTAGCTATCAAAGCCAAGATAACAAGGGGGAGACCCAGATCTACTCCCGATAGGAGAGATCAACCCAATCACTAGATCAAATCAATCTAATGAAGTACGTAGGGTGACAGGTATGGAACCCTAGAATTAAGGAAATAGGACCATTGTGGAGGCTTAGGAAAAGTGTGATACGATAATGAAAGATGACACACAGTGATTCTAGGATTAAGTATGATTCCAGGATTCAAAAGCTAGTTTCAAATGGTCAAAATCAATTGCCTTGGGAAACGTGACCCTTAAAATAGGGAAAGTGTCCCAAATTAGAGATCTGACGGTTAGCGCTTTCTAGCTATGCTTGATAGATGGATATGACAGTATCTAAGTGTTCAAACAACCAAACAGAGATCAACCCACAAGGAAATCTCAGAACCCAGAAAAGTTGTGAGCCTTAGGAGAAGGATCAATGCCTTGGGACCTGGGCCAAATGGAGTCGGATGTCCACCAAAATGTAGATCGGGGTTTTCAAGGTGTAAAACAAGGTGGGTTTTGAAGATCAAGGTCATCCAATGGCTAGATCTCAGTAGATCTGAGATTCGAAATGCATCACCAAGTGACCCAAGTGGGGCACAACCCTCAAAATGAGGAATGGGGCCCACAAGGTGAAGCACTAGGGGTAGGTTATCAAGTGAGGATAGTTCAAATCAAGTGGGATCTCACCTACCCAGATCTTGGAACCTAGCAAACTCACCCAACCAAGGAGTGTGACCTCACTTCCAGAGGCTAAGGTGCCTTGGGAAAGGGGTCAAATGGAAGCCAATCCACACCAAACTATAGATCCGAATTGCCGTGGATGCTATAGAGGTGGGTTTTCAATATCTTACCCAAAAGCCTACTAGATCCAAGTAGATCTGAAAAAATGTAAAATGAGGGTTTTAAACGATGAGGGTTTTAATAACTTAGACAAATGGATAGATCATGGAATGAGAAATTTACCTTGAGATCATACCTGTGTGATGGATGAGGTTGCCTTGTTGTAAGAGGAATGTTCCCGCAGAGATCAAATGGGAGATCTTTGAGTTTTCTTGCTTCAAGTGATGCCCTAGTCCACACATGCGCCCTCCTCTACCTGTCAAACCAAGGAAATCGATTCAATCAGAATGATCAAGCATGGAGGAAATACAAGCATAAGCAAATGATAACATGAAGTAGAAGGTACTAAGATAGTAATACTCCCTGTTATTGACGAATAAACCCCAAAGAAGAGGCAGGGAGAGTCTCCCCTACCAATGCGACCTCCTTTAAGCAAATCGGCCTCCACCTGTCAATGAAAAATACATGGACAAAAAGATAGCAAGATAATCTCCAATAACCCAGTGCAAAGGAAGAACAAACAGTCGAACTCCAAAAGCATTCACCACCACAAGACAAGTAGATGCAATAGTATTTTTCTATTCCAATAATCCAGAGCCAAAAGTCCTTTTACAATGAGGAGCTCTCTCCTTTAAATAGGATGGAGAGACACCAAAACCCTAACCACCTTTTGAATGGATGGCTAAGATTAAAAGATCAAAGTGATCTAATCAATGGTTGAGATGAGCTCAACAATAAAGTACATGGATCAATATAACAATATAACATATCAATGGACCAAATCGCCCTAGGAGAGGGGGTCCCACCAAATCTCAATGATAAAATATAAGATCTAGCTCATGGTGGGTCCAAGGGGTAATTTCTAACACCCTTGGTCAATCCCCATGGCAAAATATCAATAAAATAATGCTCTAAGCACCAAATCCTGCCTCTTTGGGAAAGTCGTGAGCCTTTGGAGGCTCCAGAAAACCATATAAGATGCCGGAGTGAAGAGTGTAGGCCCCACAGAAAGTTGAAACTGTTGGAGAAGGTGTGGAAGACATCACTCTCATCATCAAACATCATCCCATGCCAATCCCTTGCCTCAGTAACCCAAATCGAATCCCTCAGTAGCCATTTTTACCATTTTTTAACTGCCTCGGGAAATGTGAACATGCCCAAACTACCTCCTGGAGTGCCTACACTGTTAAGGTGAGGCCACCATGCTCTCTGGGAGGGGGTATTATGGTAATATCAAGTGTTTGGACCACCCCCTCCATGCACAGCGCCCTAGGTGAACCCATCAAATCTCATCACTGCTCTGACAGGGCCTCTGATAGGCCAAAACTGCACCAGGATAGCCAACTGAGGCTAAAAATCACTGTAACTTCCCAAAATTGAAAACAGACTATCTCATTGGACTCAGAGAGCCCAAATATATCCAGGATGTGTACTCATACACCATATAGATCTCTGCATGATCCAAAATAAATGTCCATCATATCCGACAGACCAAATAATAATAATCTTTAAAAGTGCTGAAAAGCACAAATCATCATCATAAGTCTGAAACCACTGCATAGAACCACCATGGTGACCTGTACCAGACCATACATCATATCTCTGTATCATCTGAGGTCTGCCACCTCATGTCCTGTGGTTGACTTTTGGTCAAAATGGGTTTGACCAAGTCAACATGACCCAAAATATAACTCAGGCTATCATCAAACTACTGCAAGGTGTCAAAGGTTAAAGCATACTCTGCAGTTCATTCAAGTAACAATTATAACAAGAAGTAATCATTACTGGCGATCTAAAACCAAATATATAAGGTCATTAATTATTATTATTACTCAGACCAGACTTTCAAGACCATACTCACTTCACAGTTGTGATCAATTTGCCAATGAAGGGTGAGGGCTAAAAATAAAAAGGCTAGGCTAAGGGATGACTACTAACTTGACATTGTGACACTTTGGAAATGGAAAGGGAATACACACTCTAACATATGCTGGACAAGCAATAACGCGGGGGATGGCAGTGTCTCACAGATCGGTAAGTTGTTCAAAGAGTGCTTATTCAACTTAGGCACCATGTCTACTTTTATAAAAGATGATCCAGTTTCATTAGGATCCATTGATTTCATTTCATGGCCTTTTTGGCCTACATAACCCTTCAGATCTCAGGTGTGTTGATAAGCACAACTAATTGCAGCTTGCATCCAGGGCATGTTTGTACATATATAAGGTCAACAATCGTTTAGATATGGAGTTTAAGAACCATTGCTTTTTTGGACCTTTCATTATACTCTTCAAGGAGTATTTTTAGCTTTTCATTGCTCTTGCCCTTTACTCACGTGTGTTGATAAACACATTCTAGAGTTTACAGTTTCCTGGGCGAATTTACATAAGTTTCCATAAGTAGTACATGAGCTTTTAGTTTTAGCCAACACATCTTAAGTGACTAGGGGGAGTTCGTACCAGTGCCAAACATCGGGACAACCGACCAGAATGATTTAGGACTACAATCCAACTCACCAAAGGCAAGTTCTGTCACCAACTTAGAGCCGAGACACAAATAAACAAGGAAGCTTATCCAACACAGAGGCTAAAGTGGGGGAAGGTCCTCCATGCCACTAGTCAAGTAGTAAGTCAGGGTAATAAACAAACTGGTAGGTAATGGATGGATGAAGACAGTGAATAATGAGACCAACACTAGCAAGCCAAAGTATGGTGGGAATGATCACCTCTATTCTCCCTAGGGAGGGTAAAACCAATGAGTATGGGTAGTGAACTTCTAAGTCTGAGTGGGGACAAATAGATATATAAAAGTACAACCAGGTCCACATATCTATATGATCGCCAGATCATGATACTAAATGCTAAGACATGCTACAAGAATGAACATAAAAGCAATATAACCATAACACCAAGATATACCTGCTGAGTCATATACCTGAATGCATAATATATGAACCATCATTTGTCTTCTGAAACTGCTGCTATAACTCTGGGCAATACTGTCTGCTCTGCATAAATGGCTAAATGGCCACATCGGTCATCTCTCCGAGTGTCCTGAAACTCAATCATGGCATGGGGAACAAAAATTGCTGTCCATATAATAACATGATCCATAATAGATGCTCATCTCAGCATCTCAATGCAAGGGAACTGGCTGAAAAGTGTACTGGAATTAGAAAAATAATGTATGGTAGCCCAACTACTATAAATGTGATAACAAGAACCATGAAGCAGAATGCTGCCAGCAAAAGCCAAAGGAGGAAGAGTGCTGGAGTTCGGGCATTGAAGAGTTGGATGCCTGGCCTTCCAGTTGCCCCCCCAGCAAGCTAATCCAGGCAATAAGCTCCTTCACAACATAGGAGAAGGGGTTCTTTGGTAGATAGGAGTGCTAATACTCATGCTTGGTCTTGAATATATATTGCAATGGTAGGTGGGCGATTGGTTTCTGTGTGCAAATAAGATATCGCCTGAATATATATATATATATATATATATATATGTCAATGGGTAGAGGCAGTTTGATTGACTTCCGTGTATGCATCTTCAGATTGTAGAGTGCATTACTCAGCTGTCATAATAGAACTAGTGTGTTGGGTTTGTACATTTCACTAACATAGTATAATATTTTCTATAACACAATAGAGGCAATTGTATTCCTAATTGGGATTGGCCTTGGCACCATGAGCAAGTAAAATTCAAATAGATAAACAGTGCAATGTAACCAAACCAAAATAGAGATCTCCCTTTTATGGTATTGAATCTAGATGGAAGAAGCTTGAACCAACTGAGAAAACTGTAGTGATACTACAATTTTTTTTGCATTGATGATTTATGTTGGCAAGATGAATGGGCTATAGTCCTATCGTTTACGGATCATAAGGCATTAGAGCCCAACTTCGAATAACTTGGTGAAGAACCTATATGGTAAACACCTGCAGTGGATCCTAAGATAGTGGAGTAGTGCTGCAAGGCCTGGAGAGGAGCAGAAAACCAAGAATGCAGGGACTTCTTATAGAGAACATGACAAGGAGGACCTGGAAGCTAAGCTTACTTGGCTGGAGCAAAGCATTGCTGCATTGACAGAGATGGTAACACAGCTGTTGATGATGAAGAATAAGGACACTCATCAGTGGCTGAGCATGAAGAAGAAAAGGTTGGCTTGGAAGATTCCAAAGGTGAGAGGCTTGGAGACTCGGGTAAAAACAATACTCTTCTTCCATCTTCCAATAATCCTTTTAAAGTTGAACTGACGCTTGAAATACCAATGTATGATGGTCAAGTTAACGCTGAAATATTGAATAGCTGGTTGAAACAATTGGAGGTTTATTTTTGGCCTTTACCAAATCCAAGAAACATAGCATATTTCTTTTGCCCATTTGAAGATTATTGGACATGCTTTGTTGTGGTGGGAGAGCTATATAGATGCATTGAGAATAGGCAAGAAGCCCATGGTTATGAACTGGGAGGACCTTAGGACATTGTTGAAATCACAACTCTATCCCATAGGTTACAAAGAGGGGCAGCTCATGAAATGGCAGTACCTTTGTCAAGAACAAGGACAAGGTGTACCCAAAGAACTAGCTATAGGAAGCTTCCTTTAGCTGCACTGTGTGTAAAATAAACACCAACAAATTATCCAGTATGGGAATGCTGGACTGTATGTCCCTGTATAATTGTGATTTGTTGTAGGTAGCATTCAAGTTGAAGGTGGCTTTACACATCATCTAAATAGAGTACAGGCTGAAGGGGAAATTGCCAAATCTTACAGGCTTGGAGGAATGCATTAGTGTCTAGTTCCAAAAGAACTCAATGTTTAAACACGATAATTAAATTTAAATACATTTGCATGGGTTGTTCTACTCCCATTTTTAATGCAATCAAGCGATAAAACATGAACTTCATTGAATCTTGGAATTTGCCACCCCAAACTTAGCAATGAATTAACCATGTCTTTGGCCATTCAACATTTATATGTCAAGGCTCTGCTAATCTGACCCTCTTTAAAGGTGCCTTCACCACTATAGGTAATTAGGGGACATGCACGGTGCAACAAAGGACACTGTAGCAATTGGTTACCCGGTACAAATGCACACTAGAGAATCAATTCTAGGAGAATTGCTGCCACAATCAGAGCAATTGGATATTGGGTAGGGGATACACATCACAACTCAAAAAATAGACAATTAATCTATAGCATAATCAACTGGACATTTAACTAGTGAATGGCAAGTGCTCTAATATTTGATTATTATTGATATAACATAGCAAAACTAGTCATGGCAACCATAGAGAAATTCAATGCACCATAGGCAACGGAGATTTTTTACCTTGGAAACCCAAATGGAAAAACCAACATTTGTTGGCATTTGATTACTGCTTAGGAAATTAAAGGGTGAGCAATGCACTCTAAAATGAGATTCCGATGCAATCTTACTCATTAACAATCTTTGCACATGGCTTTGGCTTGTTACCCCTCAAATTACAAGAGGGAATTATCCAAGAGGTAAACATGTTGATGATCCAAGTGAAGTTCAATGTATGACTTATCTAAGCCAATTATGTAAATTGTATCATTGTATCAACTGATCCATGGCTATGTTGTAATGTAATGATGTAATTGAGATGTATTTGTATGTAAAGGGCTAGTTATAACATATACTCAGCTGCACTATGACGGTTACACATTTGGAATGTCTCGAGTGTTTTTTTTACCGAAAAAGATTTACATCTTTATTATCATAAATATTCCAAATTTTTTCACTCGAAAATCCTCTAAGCCGGGGAGATATCTTGCAACTCACCATATATTCAAGCACTTGAGCCCTATGAGTCAATGTAATGTATCACATCTCATGTATATGGCCACCATGGACACTTATGTGATGTCAAGTTAGAGTCTAGAGTCTTAGGAGTCCCTCTTGCACATGGTTTACAATAATTAAAATGTGTTAGAGGCTAAAAACAAGTTAGAAGATTAGACTTGCCTTTTCCCTATGTCTAACTTTGGGTTTAATGTTCTAATTGTTCATTAACTTTATAACTCAAAGTTTCCCCTTCTAATGTGTGACCCTCAACATATTTTTATGCAGTCTCACTTATCCCCATGTAGTTCACCTAAGATGCATCATACCCTAGCTTTGAGAACAATTATCTTTTGACTAAGTGCCCAAAATTGTGCCATCTCAATGCCCATTAGATACAGCGTGTCCGTGGGATTTCTGAAAAGTGGTTATAATAGAAAATCTGATAAATATTGAGGAAGTTGGAAAACCCAGAATTGCCATTTAAAAGTCACGCCCCCTTTTGAGACCAATTTGTCCCCTTCTAAACCAAACCGTTCCCTCTTTTAGGCTAGCGCCCCTCCTTTTGGACTTGTTTCAACCACTTAAAAAATATTTTATTATTGTTTTACCATGTCAAGAGGATCTAGTTATGGTTTTGAGTTTTCTAGAAGAGAAAAATAATTGTTTAACGACAAGAGATTGAGTCTCTTATCCTATATAAAGAGCACTCGTCTCTTTTTCTTCTTGTTGGTCGTTGGTGCTACACGAGAACTATATTTGTACAAGAAAACATTTTTAATAAATTATTTTTTCCTTTGGAGGTTATATCTCAGAACTTCTTGTAGATGATGGTATTATTTCTTGTCTTGGTTCTTCTATTGGAGGTAATATCTCTGCATAGCATTGCCATCTATTTCTCTTGGGCCATTGAAGGGGTGCTATTATTTTGTTGGATTGGATCTACGATAAGAAGTTTATCTTAGATTCCTTTGTTATTTTGCATGTAAAGTGATTTTTCTTTGCATTGTTCTTCATTCAAGTGGTGTAATTCTAAGTTCTAACCCCTTGTGTGTAGGGTGTACTCAAGTAAGAAATAGAGGAGGGTTTTCTTCCTCCCTTTGTGATTTGCATTGTGTAGCTTCTAATACATCTATGAGGTGACAAGAACCTAGAGCACTTTCTCGTCCTAGGTTATCTTTGTGAAACAAATCCATTTGGGAAATTCTAGGGTGACTCCATAGCCCAAAAAGGTTTGACACTAATCTTTCTTCTCTTGCAACCATACAAAAATCCTAAAAATAAAAAAAATATTTTTTTAAACTTTTCTTGTTTTGTTGTAGTGGAATCTTCTAACCCTAAAAAAAATCTAAAGTTGGATTACACCTAGATATCGTATTTACATTGAATATCATAGATAGATCGTAATTTTCTGAAATTTGTCCTGCATAGAAAATATTATAAATTCATAAATAAATTTGTAAATTGTCCATTGATTAGTAGCTTAGAACATTTAAATTTGGATAATTGACTTGAAATCATAAATCTGGAAATTACTTATACAAGTTTACCTTTATTTTCATATCTGTTTCCAAAACAAATCCATAAAAAATAAATAAATTTTGGGTTTAACTGAATATCATTAGATTTAGAAGTTTTCTCACGTTTTGGCAAGTTTATTGGGATATTTATGAATTTTCTGCAATCTGGAAACTAAACTAAAAATAAGAATTTCTAGAGATTATAACTCTTGAAATTTCACTATTTTATCATTTGATTTAACAGAGTAATTTAGAGTTTAATTTTTTGCATTTTGAAGCAAGCATTTACTTATTGCAGAGATTTGTTGGGAGAATTACATAAATTGTTTTTTGAGAGATACTTCTTATATTTATAAGGCCATATTTACAATCATACCCACTTAGGGATTTGAACCTGGGTCTCCACGTTAATACAAGCCCAATCACCTCGCGGCTTGCTGATAGACCACATTCTTGTGGGTAAGGGAAAATTACATAGTTTTTAAGTGTTATTTTGAGTTTTTTTCCTAACTTTCTAATTCTGGAGTTTTTTTGTTTGTTTTTTTTTCCATTTTTTTTATAATTTCCAAAATTTAATTTCCTTGCTTATATAGTATAAAACACTTACAAGACATATAAGAAGAAATTAAAAGTGGTTTTAATCTACTAGCCCCTCAAGATTAATCACTAGTATAAAATATTCATAATCTAATTGTTGATTTTGGTTCATAGTTATCAATGTTGTCAGACTCGAACTCCACAAAGACTCGGTTGGCTTGGGACTCGGTCAACTTGGCGACTCAGATAAGACTCAGCAAAGACTTAACAAATAGAAAAAAATTCAATATACAATAAATTTTGTGCACAAAAAATATACGAATGACATTTCTAATTCATATAAGTTATAAAATCACATTCTATGCATAAATTCATTAGATGATCTCATAAAAAATGATAATACAACATTTGACACTCCATATTTGAACGCAAAATAGTGAACTGAAAGATGATTCCTTGAACAAACTCACAAATATTACCAAGTTCAATTACATAACTCAAAACATAATTATTATGTTCCTTGCCTTGCTGTTTACTCATGACCATCCCTAAAAAAAGGTAACTCTATCCTCCATTTGCAAACTCTTCCTGTAGCTGCTTTCAACTAAGTCGACCTCCTCAAAACAACTTTCATTCCATAATATTTGAAGGGAAACAAGTCATGCATGTCTGTTTCAAATATGCATTCTGTTATCAACTATATCTGTACAATAGTTGAAACCTTATTGAGCCGCCAGTGTTGGAACACATTAGTGTTCACTTCCAGAGTATCTGGGTTTCAGATATTTGGGTCTAGCCAGTTTTGTTTTTGAGTCGACATGACGATGGCCCCATGGGGGTTTGTAACAAAGTGTGCTAGTAGGGTCTGAGTGGCTCGGTTCCCCATGACTTGATTAAGCAACTAAGGTATTCCAGGGAGTTTTTTCCCTTGTCAATTATACTTTGCTTAAGGTGATGTATAATCGATGAGGTTTTCTCCCGCTTCCTCCAAAGCTGGAATGCCCGATTTTGAAAATCTGAGCCGTGGGGGGTTATTAGAGTCCAACTAATATGTATAAACCTACTAGACACTATTAGAATAGGTTTTGGTCATGTTCTAAGTCTCTAGGACCCCCAGAAAAAATTTCGCAAAAATTTTACCGGACGCGTTGGATTTGGGGTTTTTAATTTTTTAATTATTTTTTAAATTTTAATTAAATTTCTCTATAGTTTAAATGGAGAAATTTGAGTCTGTAATATGTCGTCATCCGGGGTCCGAATTTAGTGATTGATGGCTCGTTTCATAAGCCAAAAATCACACATGACCCATGGACCAGCTAAACCCAACTTTCGGATGTCAATTCAGCCTCACAATTAATATTTTCTCTAAAAAGCCATTTACAGAGAAATTATTAATTAAATTAATAAATTTGAATATTTTGGAGAAATCCAAAACTCTCCAAAATAATCAGAAATGAATAAAATAAAAGGCTAATTGACATGGCACTGGACATTAATGAAGATTCCAATCATCTCAGTCATCAACCAGACCACTATCCAGTCACCAGCAGGAGATCTCCTTCAAGCTAATTCGCCCTCTTCCATGCAAAACTCGATTTAGTGAGGTGTCAAGTGTTAAATGGGTTGGTTGATGTGCATTTAAACCTATGGTAGGCGCCCTCTTTGACTCATCAAATCACAAGCTTGGCTCCTTTTGCAAACTCAAGTTAGTACCTACCACATCTCCACTTGTCTCCTTTCAACCAACTCGCCATCCCTCATTAAGCTCACGTCATCCCTCCTAAGCTCACGCCCTTGCCTTGTGTGCTCACGTGGATCCTAGTTGGAGACTCTCCATTGATGGGTGAAGCTTCCCATGTGCCCCAAACCTATGTCAACTCAACTACCACCACTCCAAGCCCCCTGATGACTAGTTTGTGATTGGAAATCAAGTTTTGTCAAGTGTTATTTGGCTCTCTTTGGCCAAATTCGAATTAGGGTTTTAGTATGTGCTTTTGCTATAAAGAGAGGCCCATTTGGGTTATTATCTCATGGATTTTTGGATGCAAGAAAACTTTGTTGAGAATTGTAATATTCTTATGCTCATATTGGAATAAAGATCAAGACTTTGGAGGTCCATGTGTTTTCAAATTTGTGTGGTGAATGTGTCTAATGCATTGAGGTGATATCTTCCTATAACCTTCCTCTTATTTATGCAAGTGTTTCTTTCAATATTGCTAGCTCAAGAAGGCTATCTTTAGTCCATGAGAATAGTCATTTGTTGTATTCAAGTTGATTATGTGTGCGATGTTTTCCAAAGATTTAAATGAGCAAGAAGTATTCGGTTATACCAATGTTGATTTAGTCTTGGTTATCTAACATACTAGCATTTGATTTCACTTGTATGTTTGAGTGTGTTTGGGTTTTACAGGTATTATCAAAGGTGAAGACAAGTGTGAGCTAGGTTGCATCTAGCTTGACTTCACAAGCAAAGCTTCTTCCACTAATATCTTTTGTTCTGCAGGATCCTCAAGCTCCTTCATCTTTTCTCCAAAACCAAACTACAAAGAGCTATCTTCCTCACCCATCAAAGTTTCAAAAATTTACATTTTTTAAAGCTTGGTTACCTTAGATTTGAGCTTCCTTCCTCTAGCTCTCCCTTCACCTTCTCTTTAAAGCCTCCACTTTAGTCTCCTCCATTCGCTCCTCCCCCCTTCTCTCCATTCACCAAATCCATCCTCCTTGCTCTCGTCCTACCTCATCACCTTCTCTTCCCCTTTTGATTTGCCTTACCTCTTTTCCTTTCGTTTTTTCCTCTCCTTCATCCTCTCGTCTCCCTCCATTTAGGGCCTTCTTCCCCTCGTTTTTGTTCCTTCATCTTTGTCCTAGTCTTTCCCTCTCGTCCATCTTAGTTTCCCTCCTCTTTTCTCCTCTTCCATTTCCATTTTAGCCCTAAAACAACAACAAAACATACAAAAAGCATTAGTTTGGTTAGTGATTAGGAGCTAGTTAGTAGTTATACCCATCTTTGTATCTTGCTAGTAGTCTTACACACTTGAAAAGATAGACACTTAGGCATTTTGTTTTAGATCTTGCATCTAGTTTTATTTCTTTGCATTTTTAGATCTATCACTTGAAAGATAAAAATTTGCATATAACAATATTTCATTTTTTTTATATTCTAGATCTCACTTTTAGTACTTTTTAGGCTTTCATTGTTTGCTGGTCCGTTTGCACTCTTACACATGTTTTGAAGTAAAAAATATCATAAAGCTTAGTTTCAAGTTCTTTCTAGGATTCTAAGTTCAAATAGTTTCAAGATTTATCTTTGATTTTTGAGCTAATGGTT
This sequence comes from Larix kaempferi, assembly GCA_027924585.1. Lineage (NCBI taxonomy): Eukaryota > Viridiplantae > Streptophyta > Pinopsida > Pinales > Pinaceae > Larix > Larix kaempferi. Next base: position 14,000,104 of record BSBM01000123.1, on the reverse strand, counting down.
AATGGGTGCCTAGTTTGAGTGTTTTGTCTTGTAGGGGTTGAAGAAGACCTAAATCTAAAAGAGCAGTAAAAAACAAGGAGAGGTTGCCAAAGAGAAATACAAAACCCAAGAAGAGATTTGAACCATTTTTGAACCAGGAAGACCCAGATTTTCACTCTCCTTTTGTACACTCATAAGAGTGATTGTAATCCAAGTCTTTATTTTCTGCTAAGTCCTTCAAAGGGTTAAAATCCCAAGGCATTTGTAATCTTTCAATAAAAAGTTCAAGTGGAGGAGGCCTCCACTTTTTTGGGTTTCTTCCCCATTTGGGGAAGAGTGTTGTGCATGCTTAGTTTAGATCTCATCTTTTTTCAAGTTTATAGATCGGTTTTCATTTTCATACTTAGATTAATTTCTCTTCCAAGTTTTGACTAGAGTAAGCTAACTTTGGGATTGTATCCCAAAGGCCACATAACTTTGTGGTAGCTTCTCGTTCCCCCATCAACTTCTTGTGGACATCCAGCTAGCTGGAAGGTTTCCAAGATTGGTGGTTTCTAGTGGTTGACCTTGTTCGGAGGTTGATCCCACCGTTAGAGTAGAATTGCTTGGTAGAACACTAGATCTTTCATTTATTTCATTTCAGTTTGCAAGTAGCATGTTAGTTGTCTTTATATTTCTTTGAGCTATCACTTGTTTGAATTCTGCAAGGCTCCATAATTATTTTCACTATTATTTCATTTTCTTGCAATAAAACGAACAAAGTCTCTTGAACTTGGCCAAATCCAAGTCAAGAGCACTCTCTGTCGGAGAGCATATAGACTTGCATGTTCCCCTTGCATTAGGCATTTTTTAAATTAGAAAGTCTCTTGAACTGTGGTCATAAGATCAAGTCAAGAGCGCTCTCTGTCGGAGAGTTGAACAAGTGCTCTAATAATAAAACTTTTCAACCCATACTTCCCTTTTAATTAATTTATCTTGGTCTTTTGTCCTACACCCGTATGCTCTGCCAACCGGAAACGGTTGAGCTAGTACTCAGAAAGGTGGAAGACTTGTTAAATTCATAAGTGATAACATTAATTAAAACTTTACCCAAAACCCAAACCAAGACAAAATCACTGAGTACTTCCTGAAACAGGTGGTGCCGGGAATCCACTGTTAGACACGAGGGCGGTCAAGCCGTAAGAACACTTGTTCTCTGAATCTGGGTGCTCCCGACCTATCATCTAAAAGGTTGCCAGTGTTTTTCTCGGTAAAGGTTCCACTCCTTTGATATCCTTGTTCTTAGCCTTAATAATCAAGACCATTAAAATCGTTAATTTACAAAGATAATCTGCACAACGATCTCACAAACGGCATTTCTTCAAAACCCACACTTTCAACATCACAATCTTTATTTTTCTTGACTCCATAAGGCACTGGTTGTTTAGAAGCTTATATATTGATCAGGACCATTTGTCCTTGTGTTTATTTCATATTGTGAATGCTTTAGAAATTAATCAAGTCTTGAATCATTTTGCCATCTTGTTATCTTATTTCGCAACGTGGATTGCTGGTTATTTGTTGTTTATTTTCTCATATTTCTTGGTCTCATCACAAAAAATTCCTAAAGCAACACTCATCCACATCACCCCATTCAAAAGACATTTTAAACACACAAGAGCCTTAGACAACTCTCTTTTAGGGACTAACCCCCTTGGCTTCGTTAGGAGTTAGCCTAAACGGAGGAGCTGGGATTCAAGTGACAGTACCTGGCTCATTGCTTGCCCCCAAGGCCACACCTCTCTCACTTGTAGTGAAGAGACAGCTTTCGAAAGATTTCCGCTGCTGGTGTGCAATCTGGCGGACAACACACTCCATAGCCAATTAAACCCTCCAATCAAAGCAAACAAAGCAAATTCTCCAATATGGAAACCTCCCAGACCCTGAAATGCATGGAACAGTTTGTTAAGGACAAAATACAAAACAACATGGGTAGGATATAATTAGTAACTTGTATGCCCATACATGGCATTTCCTTCTCCATCTAATCATCCATAAGTTTGAGCAGTAGGTCAACATAACCAGTACTCTCATCCTCATGCTATTTGAGTAACCTTCTTCTTGAGCATACATCTCCCCTTTCTATCTTCCTGGGCATAACTTCAAACCTCTCCCCTGCCTCAGGGAGAACAATTTTATTCAATCCTATGAGCTTGTCTTGTCATCACTCTTCCATGTGATCACTATGGTTATCCTGTAAAAGAATGGTGAGGATCCTCATGCCTGTTTGCAATTTACCGTGGAAAGAAATCTCTGTCAACACATTGACTCCGTAGACCCCTAGCAACTGATTTGGCTTACATTTATATAGTTCTTCTCCAAGAATTATGATCTTGTATAGGGTCGTTTGTAGATGTATCAACAGCATGAAAACAAAATTAAGTTATGTGGAGGTGCCTTAAGAATTTTCTGCAGGTTTCTCTCTTTCCCTTTGGTAGCTCTACCAAATCTTGTGTTTGAATCCTTTCAATTGCATAAATCATAAATGCCATTACTTGTAGCCTTATCCCATTTGATTTTGTGTTTGGGTGAATCCATGAATATGGGTAACACTTTTTGGCAAAAAGTGACGGTGAAAATTTGTCTTTTTACTCATTTATTAAATCGAAGCCCTCGAAACTCATAATATATGCCTCGTGAATTTCAACATGCAACAAAAAAACAAATTGTAGGGAATTATGTTGTCTTTCCAATTATATTTAAAAAAACAATAATATCATTTAATGTGTCAAAATTGCATTTAATGAAAGGTTTGTTCTTGTAAATTTCAAGAAAAGTTAACAAGTGGCTTGTGTGCACTTAAAATAATTTAGTGATAAATACATAATTTTTGAAAAAAATATATATGAACATAATCTACACAGAATGCACTAGGGCACACATTTTTTTTTAAGTTTATTTTGGAAATTATATTTTTTATTAATTTTCGAAATTGACCATTGGAAATTTTAATCGCATTTCGTACACGTGTTCACGTAAACGTTTTTTTACTGGTTACAAAAATCGAAAAAAATACCCTTTTGAAGAGGACGCGTTGATCTAGGCGTATATATTTTTAGAAATTTTTGGTTGTGTATTTTTTATGTTGTCGATTTTTCTTTGTGTTGATTCGAAGTTGTGGACATGGTTTTGTAAGTGTAAGTTTGAAAAGAAAAAAAAATTATCATATGAACTTAGAAACCTGTAAATTATATGCCAATGGATAGATGATTTGTTGACAAATCCATTGGTATGAAGTTTGCCACCTAAGGTGCATCCCAAGATAGGGTTTAGGCTTTGTAAAGAAGCCACTGAAATTAAATTTACAGAAAAGGGGGCTAAAAGCCTGTTTTAAAGCTCTTGATTGAGCTATTAGCTCGATCGAGGATTTTAAAACCCTAGATCGAGGTTTTACCCGCATTTTTAAATACTTCGATCGAGTGTTTATGTGTGGTTAAGTCAAAAGCTCAATCGAGCTGCTTTTTACTTTCTATAGTCTTCCCGCAGGCTTTTATTTATTTTTTACTAATGACAATAGCTCGATTGAGCGCTTAGTTAAGCCCTTGATCGAGATTTTAAAAGCTCGATTGAGGGCTTAACAAAAGCTTGATCGAGTGGATATAGTACTTGTCAATGTTACAAAAACTGGACTGGTTTAGGAAAAACCGGCCGGTTAGATCTATTCCGGTAAATTTCCGGTCCGAACTGGCCACCTGAAACGTTTTTGCCTAAACCAGCCGGTTCAGTCAACTAACCGGTCAAAACCGGATTTTTTTGCTCGGAACCGGTTTTGCAGTGTGAACCGACCGGTCCGTACAGCAGCCCGTATGACGCCGTACGACCGGCTAGAAACTGATTTTTTTTAATTTAAAAAAAAAAGGAAAGTGCGTGGAGGGGATGAACCTAGACTACCCTAAACACTCCCTCTAAGCTATAAAAAGACACCCACCCCTCTCTTTCCTTCACACTTCATTGGAGTCTTTCCAAGGTTTCCAATATTCAATTTCTGAGTTGTGTGCTTGGGGTCTTTTTCCTTAGATTCTTTGAGTGTTGATTGCTGAGGGTCTTCTAGTTGGTTGTTAGGTTGATTTGAAGGGAGGATTGAAGGAGTTTTTTTCTGGAGTGTGTGGGCGGATTTGTGTTGGAGACAATTGCAGCAGATTTGGAGCAAAATTGGAGCAGATTTGGAGTCCACTCAAGGCTGAATTTCTTTTGCAAATTTGGAGGCGTTTCTTCAAGGTATGTAAAATCAGCCATGTATTCCTTTAGTTATGTAGTGGTTAGTCTCTAAAAATTTGAAATTGTTTTTTTCATGGGATTTAAATTTAAAAAAAGTAGGGTTTTGCTTTTTATTTGCAGATTTATATTGCTTTCCATGGCTCCCAAAGATAGAAAGGATCCTGCATGGATTCATTGTCAATTAGTTGAGGGGAAAATGGTGTGTAACTATTGTCAGAAGGAGGTTGGTGGGGGAGGTATACATAGGCTAAAACAACATTTAGTGGGTGCAAGGGGGAATGTAAGACCATGCCCAAAAGTGTCTGATGACCTGAGAGCTGAGATGCTTGGTCATATTGAATCCTACCAAGTTGAAAAAGCTAGAAAAGAGAGGATCCACAAAGAGATAGGGAGAAGTTGTAGTTCTGATTTTTCTGAGAGAAACCCTAGTTTTGAAGAATCCTCTAGTTTTCCAAATCCTGCCCATGATCCTTATACCATACCTTTAGAAGAAAATGTTGTTGGTGGTGGTGTTGGTAGCAATACATCCCAATTTAAAAGGCCCCGTGGCAACCTTGAGTCTTTCTTTCAGCCCCGAACTACCCCTGGTGCTCAGCCCACCATTGATGCCAAATGGAAGAAGGTGGAAAAGGAGGCTGCTTGGGAATGCATTGCTAGATGGTGGTATGATGTAGACATACCTTTCAATGCTACAAGATCTGTTTATTATCAACCTATGTTGGATGCTGTAGCTTCATGTGGTCCAGGCTTCAAGGGCCCCGGTTATGAGGATATTAGGGGGCCACTTTTAAAAAATGAAGTGGAAAGAGTACAAGAATACCTATCAGAGTTCAAAAACTCATGGAGTAAAACAGGGTGCACGATCATGTCCGATGGATGGATTGATACAAGGGGTCACACCATTGTGAACTTGTTGCTTGCCCAAAAGGAACTATGTATTAGACATAATGCTCACTGAGAGGGGGGGTGAATCAGTGAGCTAGGGCTCAATTCCAAATTCAACTTTTTCTACCAATTATTTCACATTCACTTTAACATCATATTCATCAATGAATTATATATCAGTAATTAACTAATCACATATCATTCATCAATTAAAAACACAACATCATCAAAACCTTGAGCAAGAGACACACAATATAATTGTAATGTTTTTGTATTTGGTTCAACGACTACAACCGTGAGGTAATTCAGCTACAACTAAAACAAAGAGCACCAACTCCTTATCTAGGACCCAGCCAAGAAAGAGATACAAGACCCTGCTTGTATTTACAAATAGATATTTGTCATTAATCAACCATCTGATCACTATTCTTTGTCATTCAGTTCTGATCAATCTCTGCTTATCAACTTGTCAACATGCTCATCAACTTGCTGGTTAAACTGGTCATGTATGTCACAGCCACTGCTGCTCATACCAAGGTCACTGAGCATGTATACCACTGAGATATACTGAATACATCACTGTATCTATTGTGTAGTTGTTTGCATCATCATGTAAAAGTTAGTTCATCATTGTCATAGTATATGCATCATTATCATCATCAACATTTCATTATGTAATTTTGTTCATGCACTGAGCATATACTATCAACATCAATGCATACACCATCTTACAATATCATCAAGGAGAATGTATGTCATCATACTTTACCCAGCAACATCATAAGGTAGCATACATACATCATGCATACATACTCCACTGTCTGTTATGCCACTGTTTCACATGATCTGTGTTTGCCTTAGATTTCAATAGGCTAAAAAATTGATACACTCAAACGAGTGTAGGAGCTATTCACAACAAGTCTTCATCTCTGCGAGCTATCCTGGTCTCTGTCCAAAGATACACCAACAAAAATGCCAATGCTGTAGCTGTATAGATGATGCCCTAGTGAAGCCCGACATTATGAGATGAACACATAAAAAATAAAACTTTGACTGCTCATCTGTAGCTGCTACTCCAGCCACCGAAATTCTCCTTGAACCACGAAATCAGAATTCTGACTGTCCTCCACAAATTTCCAAAAATCAGAACCAAAAAAACCTTTAAGAAATATTTCCTGTCTACTGTCCCTGAACCATGCAAAATTTTTCTTTGCTCCAGAAATAAAATAACTTCACTCCATGGCTGCCCAGAAATCTGAGATATATAAAAATCTACTGCTGCAACCATCAAGCAAGCATCATGTCTTCATCAACTAGCGAACCCAGAAAATCAGATATAAAAAAAAGTTCATTATGTTGCTCCTGTTGCTGTGTCAAGTGTGCTATTGCAGCCCCAAAAACACTTATTTTTACACTAGCGAAATTGCCTTATAAATGATCCAAAATCAGAGATGAAAGAAAAGAAAAAAAATAATTTCACTGTAGCTGCTATAGTACCCGCGAAATTTGGCTCAGACAGGTCCAATTTTTTCACACATTATGAATGAGATTGTTGACTTTATTTATACTTGTTTTACATAAGAAATTTGCTGAGCCGACTTGCCATATGATTTTATTTGATTTTTTATTTTCATTTGTTTGGTCGGCTGACCCAAAAGATGGGGTAAGGAAACCACAACAACTTCAAAAAATAAAATCTCTTCAACCGTGAGGAGTTAGGTGACGCTCCATATATCAATAGAAAGGGCTTGACGAGATCTACCTTTCTATGAGGGTCTTGTTTTCAATGACATGTTCCAACACCCTTAAATTCTCCAATTTGTGCAAGACGTCAGATTTGACTTGACACACTTTTGATGGCTTCTTCAAATGCACATGGGCTTATGACCGTCAAAGATTTCATGCAAGGGCTTTTAAGCACATCATCTCATTGTCATCAACATTTGTCCTTTGTCAAATGTTGTCATCAATGACAATCATATTCATCAATCTCCCCCTTTGTCATTGATGGCAACTACAATTTCTCTCCCCCTTTGACATTAATGACAAAGGGTCAATGAGCCATTAAAGGCTTCACAATCACCAATTTTTTTGAATTCTTCCATGTCAATTTTTTATTTGAGCTTTTGATTATCACTTGCCATCTTCATATTGTTAAAATAATGTAACTGCGGAAGATATTCTATTTATATTATTGTATTCCTCCTACGGGAGTTGATGGTCATGTAATTAATAATGTAAAGGTCATTGAAAGAATCAATGTAAACCCTAGGACATGTGTCGGCTCAGAAAAGCCCCTAGAAGTTTATTATATTATGTAATTGACCAGTCAAGTAGACAAGTCGGCCCTGTTGGGGAATTTGTCACCCCAACGGAAGAATATAAATAGAGGACCTCTCTCTCACTTCTATTCACCCATTCACTCAAACAAGTTCGCATAGGTGAAGAAGAGAGGTGCGCACAAGTGGAGGAGTAGCTGTTTTGTCTTGGGTTTATCTTGTACTTTGTGATTTCTATATTGAGGAAGGCTTTGCTGGGTTTTCTATCCCAAGAGGGTTTCCCAGTGTAAATTGTCTCTTGTCTTTTATGCTGTGCTTGTTTATCTTTCAGTAATTGTTTATATCTATGCTGCTCAAGTAAAAACTAACATGGTATCAGAGCTAGCCTGAAAGATTACATTGTGCAGCCATGGAAAATTAGGGCTCTTCTCAAAAAGAAAATTTTTGGGTTTTCTCTACATAGGATTGATCCTCTCAGAAAAATCAAACCTTTGAACCTTAGATCGAATTTTTTGGTTGGGCAGAAGGCTGGGCTCCATCAAACCCTAAATCAAGATTTTGATCAGAAAAGTGAAAATTAGGGTTTCTGTAAAAATTGAGATTTTTGGAATCTGTGACCACGGCTGGATACTCCTCAGAAAAATCAAACTTTTGAGCATTAGATCGAACTTTTTGGTTGGGCAGAAGTGTGGGCTTTATCAAACCCTAGTTCGGGATCTTGTCCAGAAGATCCAGAAGTTTCAAGGCAATTTTTGAAGTGTCAAATTTTGTAGATTTCAAATTTGAAGTATACCAGCTTGATCAACTCTGCAAGGCGCATCTTTCTATCCTCTCAGAAACTTGAAATTCAAAGTTTGAATTTTTAGGGTTTCTCTGACAAACCCTAGGTCAAGGAACAGATCTCAGAAGGGCAAATTTTCTGGTAAGTCTCAAATCTATTTCTATTTCCATTTGAGGTTCTCATTATAGTAAAATGACAAGCAATACCAAGCTTGATGAGAAGCTTGAAGGAGTTGAGAACTTTAGATCTTGGAAGTGTAGAGTCATGCTCATCCTTGAGGAGCATGAGCTAGAAGACTATGTGAAGGAAGGGCTTACAGAACCAGAGGGAAATGAAGAGAGGGCAAGGCATAAGAAGAATCTTATCAAAGCAAAGAGGATCATTGTTGATTCCATCAAGGATCACTTGATCCCCCATGTGTCTTCCAAGAAGACACCAAAAGAGATGTTTGATGCCTTGACCAACTTGTTTGAAGGAAAGAACATCGACAGAAAGATGACCTTGAGAAATCAACTCAAGGGTGTGAAGTGCATGAAGTCTGAAACCATGCACTCATACTTCTCCAGGGTATCCCAGATCAAAGAACAATTAGAAGCCATTGGGGATATGATTGAAGATGCAGAAGTTGTAATGACTACTTTGAATGGTCTCTCCCGAGATTGGGAACCATTTGTTCGTGGCATTTGTGCCAGAAGAAAATTAATCAAGTTCAGAAACCTATGGGAAGAATGTGTCCAAGAAGAAGAAAGAATAGTCGTAAGAGAGGAGAAGTTAAATAACGATGAAGACCAAGCTTTAGCTACCCATGCTAAAGGTGGAAAGAAAAGGAAGGACAACCAAAAGAAGAGAAGGACCAGAAAAGATTTCTCTTCAATTGAGTGTTACTCATTCCACAAGACTGGACACATTGCAAGGAACTGTCCAAACAAACATGGACATCACAAGAAGCAAAAGAAGAGGTTCCATGCTCATGCAGCGGAAGATAGTGACGATGATGACAAGACCAAAAATAATGAAGACTCCAGTGAAGAATATGTTCTTATCTCAGCACTCACTAGTTCAGTATCTCATGGAAGTGATACTTGGCTAGTGGATAGTGGAGCTTCAAAGCACATGACAGGATACAAAGAATCCTTGTCTCATCTCAACTAGAAGGAATCTCCACACAAAGTAAAACTCGGAGATGACTACCAATATCCCATCAAAGGTATGGGAGAAACCTCTTACAAGTTGGACTCTGGGAAGTCCATGAATATGAAGGATGTACTTTATGTACCTGGGTTGAAGAAGAACCTTCTATCTATTTCAACATTAGATAAGAAAGGTCTTCGAGTTGCATTTGTAGATGGTGAAGTTCTCATGTGACCTAAAGGGAAGACTATTGATGATGTAGTAGTCATTGGAGTAGAAGGAGGACTTTACAAACTGAAGGGTCATGCAGATGCAACAATGATGGCTAGTACCATGAACCCTTGTGAGCTATGGCATAGGAGACTAGCTCATGTACACTACAAGGCCTTACCAATTGTAAGTAAGGTGGTGACTGGATTACCAGAGATCTAGGTGGATCATGAAGGAGTATGCAAAGGGTGTGCTGAAGGGAAGAGCACTAAGAACCCATTTCCAAGTAGTGACAGCAAGGTGAAAGGTATTCTGGATATTATTCATTCAGACATTTGTGGACCAATGTCCACCACCTCTCTCAGTGGGTATGAATATTATGCATCTTTTATTGATGATTATTCTCGCAAAACTTGGATTTACTTTCTGAAGAACAAGAATGAAGTCTTTGAAAAGTTTAAAGAGTTCAAAGCTCTCGTAGAAAATCTCTCTGAAAAGAAGATTAAGATCCTGAGGTCAGACAATGGAGGGGAATATACCTTAGGGGATTTCAAAGATTTCTGTAAGTAAGCAGGGATTAAGAGGGAGCTCACTGTCCCTTATAATCCACAACAGAATGGTGTAGCCGAAAGAAAGAATAGAACAATCATAGAAGTAGTAAAGGCTATGATCCACCATCAAGACTTACCCATGCATCTATGGGCAGAAGCTGCCAGAACCGCAGTGTATGTACAGAATAGAATCTCCCATAGTGCTCTTGGCAACAAGACCCCTGAAGAGATGTTCACCGAGAAGAAGCCTGAAGTCAGTCATCTAAAGATATTTGGATGTCCGGTGTTCATCTACATTCCAAAGGAGAAGAGATCGAAACTAGAGCCTTCAGGAAAGAAGGGAATATTTGTGGGTTATAGTGAGCAATCTAAAGCTTACCACATATACATCCCAGGATTTCGTCAAATCGAGATTAGTTGGGATGTCACATTTGATGAAGATTCAGCTTTCAACAAATCTAAGAATACTCACGAGGATGAAGAGGAGCAAGAGGATCCAAGAATTGCAGAATCAACCAAAGATCTAATTCCAGATGTTGATGGTGATCCTATCCCGGAGGATCATGACATGGCAGAACCTCAGAGACCTGAGGAGATACCTCATGTAGAGATCTCTCGGAAGAGAAGACCAGCCTGGGCACGTGAATTAATCCAAGATGCAGGAAAGTATGGTGCTCCAGAATGGTCCAGTAGAGAGATCAAGAGACCAAGGCCATATTCCAGCTATGTAGCCTTGATGTGCAATCTTGTTGAAGAAGAACCAACTTGTTTTGAATAAGCAGTAAAGAAGAAGGAATGGTTGGATGCCATGAATGAAGAATACTAGTCCATCATCAAGAATGATGTTTGGGATGTGGTACCAAGACCGAAGGACAAATCGGTTGTTTCATTAAAATGGATCTTCAAAACAAAACATTCGGCAGACAAAAGCATTGAAAAGTACAAGCCAAGATTTGTAGCCCCGGGATTTTCGCAAAAGGAAGGATTGATTATGAGGAGACTTTTGCCCTAGTAGCCAGATATACTTTGATTAGAACCATTCTTGCCTTGGCAGCCAAGATGAAATGGAAGCTACATCAGATGGATGTGAAGACAACTTTCCTGAATGGAAAGATAGAAGAGGAAGTATATATCGAGCAACCAAAAGGATTTGAAGTAGAAGATAATAAGTCACATGTATGCAGGTTGAAGAAAGCACTGTATGGGTTGAAGCAAGCTCCCAGAGCATGGTATGGAAGAATTGATAGCTTCTTGATTAGCTAGGGATTTACCAAGAGTAAAGCGGATTCTAATATTTACTACAAGATTATGAACAATGAACCCATGATACTATTATTGAATGTGGATGACTTATTTCTGACTGGAGAAGACAAGCCTATTGTTGAATGTAAGAAGAGGCTTGCAGCAGAATTTGAGATGAAAGACCTTGGCAAGATGCACTACTTTCTAGGTCTTGAGGTATGGCAGTTTCCAGACGAGATTTTTTTGAGTCAAGGAAAATACACAGTGGAGATCCTAAAGAGATTTGGGATGCTAGATTACAAGGCCATGACCACTCCGATGGTGACAAATTTAAAGCTTCTGAGTGATGCTTCTTCAGAGAAAGTGGATGTCACCATGTATAGACAAATTATTGGGTCATTGATGTATTTGACCAATACTCGTCCAGATATATGTTTTGCAGTAAACATTTTGAGTCAGTATATGGTGTGTCACGTCCCCACCCAGCATACCAGTGCGATGGAGAGGATCGTGATGCTAAAACCGGGCATCTAGCCCCATACTTATTAAATAAAACATTCACATAATATAAAAAGACATATGCAAATGTATAAATATAAGAAACATAACGGAAATAGATTCAATTACACATCCATCATACATTCAAGATATTCATGAGATTCATCAAATAAATAAATTGCTAAGTTAACACAAGAGAGTACTTATCTTATAACAAAGTAGTCCTGAGCAACTGGCTATGCAACTGCAACGTTCCACCCAACCATAGGCCAGTTGTGATCATCAATATCTCAACACACTGCCACCCCCGAGCTAGGCATGATCTCTACAAGGAACCAGGGAACAACAGACTCACACATAGCCCAAAGATACACCAAAATCAGCCAAGCCAATCTACAGTTGGGGTTTATTAGGCTGCTAAGGCAATGGAAGGAAATGAATTGTTAAGCTAGTGGCTCATACATAGAGCTATGGATATCTCTACCAGATCTATCTAGCTTGGTACCCACATTACCTACACACCCAATACAAGGAAGTATTCCCTTCACTACCACACAGTCCCTCAGGCCATACCTTCCAATCTAGTATTGTTCAAGGTGTGCATAGAAGAGTAGCCAGCCCTATTGATCTTCTTGAGAGGTTACCTCCTCACTAGGCTCATCAAGCCAATTCTATCCTCTTCCACTCCTAAATTCCTGCTCACAATATCAAACCAAAACAGGGATGCACATAACAGCAAAAACACAAGTGCTGGGCATGAAGAGAAACGTTTTTACAGTGGATTGCACAAAATTGGGTTTCCCTGAGCTTCAGAAAAACGTGGGCAAGCATAAACGAAATGGAAAATGGGGAATAAACCCTGGGAAGGAAAATTCGTTTTCAGAAAACGTTTATGGACAACCCAGGAGAAAAAACGACCTCCATCAAACCTCCAATTCGTGGTTCTCCTCTCCCAGTCACTGTACCAACCAAAAACGAGTTCCCAGCCATGGAAAATGCAGGAAAAATGGTAGAAAACGTGAAGGGAAAACCCCAGCTAGCTCAGACTGCGTGAGAGAGCAAAGGCCATGGGTGAAGAATGGCTTTTGGGTCAATTTCGTGGGTGTTTTCTTGCCCAAGGAGACAAAATACGATTTCCCAGGTTGATGGCTTGCCCATACGCGAAATTGGCTGCCATACCTCTTCATTCCCAAGGCATTAACTACCTCAACCAACTCTTGGAAGAATTAAATGATTGGGTGCATAAGTCAAAAAGGGTAGTTGAGGGTTTATGGGTTCCTTCATTTTCTTTTGGGTTAACACCATTCGCTCAAGGGTTTGAATAATTTCCCTCCCTATTCCTTGTAGAATCATGCCCCCATCTCTTTGTTGCATTGCATAGCTAGTTGTGGGTATTTCATTAAAATTCATATTTACATGACGTCTTAATTTCTATTGTGCATAGCTAGCACAAGAACTATATCCATCGATTTTTAATTGCCAATACATAAAACGCTAAATCAATGGCGGGGCCTTGGCCTTGAGCTCCTCACCATGATTTAATAACCCTATTTACATTATTTACAATTTTAATGCAATAGGGTCAAAATCGGGATATTACATGGTGGAACCCAAGAATGTTCACCTGATTGCAGCAAAACATGTGATGAGATATTTGAAGGGTACATTGGATTATGGACTCAGATATGCCTCAGATAGTGAGTTCAGACTGTATGGGTACACAGACTCAGATTGGGCTGGAAGTGTTGAAGACAGAAAGAGCACTTCAGGATGTTGCTTTAGTTTGGGAACAAGTGTGATCTCATGGCTCAGTAGAAAGCAACCCTGTGTTGCACTCAGTACAACGGAAGCTGAATATGTTGCAGCTTGTTCAGCTTGTGGTGAAGCAGTGTGGCTTCGCAAGATGTTGATAGGATTGTTCAATGCAGAGATTGATGCTACGGAGATACTCTGTGATAATCAGAGTTGCATCAAATTGACAGAAAATCATGTGTTTCATGATAGATCGAAGCACATCGAGTTAAGTTCCATTATATCCGGGATATGGTGCATAGGGGAGCTGTGAAGCTCGAGTATGTTCCTACAGAGGAACAAGTTGCTGATGTGCTGACTAAGCCTTTGGCTCGTGTGAAGTTTGAGTACTTTCGAGACAAGCTTGGTGTGGTCCAAAGGGACCTCTCTAGGAAGAGAGATTGATGATGCCTATCCGAAAGGATAGATGCCCGTCCAGGAGGGATGAAAGATCAGTACTTGCTGACTGATAGAGTTCCTATTCGAAAGGATAGATGCCTGTCCGTAGGGATGGATGCCTCTCCAAGGGTGAGGGAAGATCAGTACTGGTTGACTGATGGTTCTAGCTCTCACGAGCTGATGCTTGTCCGGAGGGATGGATGCCTCTCCAAGGGTGAGGGAAGATCAGTACTGGCTGACTGATAGTTCCAGCTCTCACGAGCTGATGCCTCTCCAGGGGTGAGGGAAGATCAATACTGGCTGACTGATAGTTCCAGCTCTCACGAGTTGATGCCTCTCCAGGGGTGAGGGAAGATCAGTATTGGCTGACTGATAGTTCCAGCTCTCAGGAGCTGATGCCTCTCCAGGGGTGAGGGAAGATTAGTACTGGCTGACTGATAGTATCAATACTTAGTTACTGATTGTTGTTACAGGTGTTCCAGCTGATGGTGCTGCTGATGAGGATGTTCCAGTAGATGGTGTTCCAGCTGATGATGATGTTGTTCCAATTGATGGTGCTGTTGATGAGGATGTTCCAGTAGATGGTGTTCTAGTTGACAAGGTTGCTGACAGTAGAAGATGTTCCAACTGATGATGCTGATGATGAGGATGCTCCAGTAGAAGATGTTCCAGTTGACGAAGATGTTGTTCCAGTAGATGATGTACCAGCAAGAGGATGATTGCTGATGATGCCGCTGATGATGATCATACTTCAGCAGATGATGATGTTGCTACTCCGTTGATGTTAACCCAAGACAGATGATGATCCAAAGCCTTCCTAGGACATATAGAAGTTCACTAGTCTGTTGTGCAGTGTTGTTGATGTTACCCGCAGAATACCTTCCTAGTTAAGAGGGAGTGTTAAAATAATGTAACTGCGGAAGATATTCTATTTATATTATTGTATTCCTCCTACGGGAGTTGATGGTCATGTAATTAATAATGTAAAGGTCATTGAAAGAATCAATGTAAACCCTAGGACATGTGTCGGCTCAGAAAAGCCCCTTGAAGATTATTATATTATGTAATTGACCAGTCAAGTAGACAAGTCGGCCCTATTGGGGAATTTATCACCCCAACAGAAGAATATAAATAGAGGACCTCTCTCTCACTTCTATTCACCCATTCACTCAAGCAAGTTCTCATAGGTGAAGAAGAGAGGTGCGCACAAGTGGAGGTGTAGCTGTTTTGTCTTGGGTTTATCTTGTACTTTGTGATTTCTATATTGAGGAAGGCTTTGCTGGGTTTTCTACCCCAAGAGGGTTTCCCAGGGTAAATTGTGTCTCTTGTCTTTTATGTTGTGCTTGTTTATCTTTCAGTAATTGTTTATATCTATGCCGCTCAAATAAAAAGTAACACATATATGCTCCCCCTTTCGAATAGGCTGCTTGATCTCTTGATGTGCAAAAATCTAAGATCAAGAGGCTTCACAATGCCCAAAAAAAAATTTGGCTTGTCATTGTCAATTTCTGTATATATTCCCTCTTTGCTGAGTTTTAATCTTCTATTGTTTGCCATCTTCAAATTTTCATAGACACTCCCTTTCATGCTGAGATTGATGCTTCAGAAATTCATAAGAGGTAAGCATGCAACAGCATTCCATATGCTCAATCATACTCCCCCTTTCATGTAGACTTCTATTTGCCATCTCTATCAAAAGTTTACTGCTGGTTTGGATGCTTTTGTCTGATCAAATCATCTTTACTAATATATTCCATAATAATTTTCAACAAGATTTCTAGTCATGTGGATTTCCAACATAAAGATCTGCTTGAGTAGTCTTTCAATAGTCTTTAAGTGTTCTAGCAATGCTCCAAAAGGTTTCTCTGTAAGGTAAATTGTTGACAGCATGACACCCCACATTCTTATCATCAAGGTGCTTCTTTAAATTTATCAAAGCTATGCTCTAGGTCCGTCCTCAACCAGTCTCCATTCAGCCCTTCATTTTCTGATCTGACCTTCTTCAAGCAAGCTAAGCACCAACACTGTGTAATTTTCAGGATCTTCTTACAGGATTTAAAACTCAGATCCGAAGTATCTTCTTGCTTCTCATTTGCTGAGACTATAACTATTTGATGTTTGATCATTTCAAGCTCCCCCTAAGATCTTGTTGGTTCAAATTATATCAAGGTTTTGTCTGACCATACTTCGTATATTTCAGTCAATAGAGTAAAACATGCCCAGAAGAAATCAAGATTAAGTGTACAATCTGCTCATATATAGTTGACTCAGATTATGCAATTTGTGTATGCCTTCACTATTTGACTAAGTATGTAGCCTGAAATTGCTTCTCTGCTGTAGATGTTGTTATATATGTTGCTGATCATTAAACAGTAATCTCATGTGTACAACCTTCTTCTTTGGGTTCTTCCATTCTTCAAACTGTATTTTTGAAATCTGCAATCTTACTCAAATATCTCTGTACTTCAACCATCAATAGGTCTGTCAAACTGATCATACCAAAATCACCATCAAGGTCTGGACCATCATCGTGTTTGCATCATCATAGGGTTTTGCATTATTGTGTACAAGGTATAATCATAGTATGCATTATGTATGGAATCATCTCTGTGTATGTATGCCAATCCCAGACTTCTTTCATCGACTGTACATCACTGTGCATGCCATACACCTGCTATTCTTGTCTTCCGAAATGTCCTCTTCTTCTGTTAATCTCTTATTGAATGCTTTCCATAAAGAAATTCCAGATGTTCTGCTTCAGAGTTTATTTAAGAAATAGTAGTCATACACATCCTCCTTCTTCTAGCTCTTACTCCTCCTATCATTATGCTGTTGTTGTCATCAAAAGGTCTGAGCATACAGTATGTATTTGCACCATCATGAGGTAAGCATCATAATGTCACTATTGCTTACATTCCCAAACATTTCTTCAAGAACTGTTCATCTCTGCAGTCTTTATATCCTTCAATCAATTGTTGATGTATTGCAATCCGATCCTAGGACCTATTTGGAGAGACCTTCACTTAACATTAAGTTCATCCTCCAAGACACCATGAACTCAAGGTGCACCATGGTCTTTAAGAGACCTCAAACTTGGCTTGCCAAATGGCAGCCACCTTCACCTTTTGTGCATTGATCCTCCACTTCATTTAGATCTAGCAAGATATTTTTCTTTACCCACATCTTGGAATGTCCTTGGTTGTGAGAGCTTGTCTTCAGATCTTTAGTTTCGCCAGTACTATACTTCTTCCATGATTCATTTGTTCTTCTTGCTGATGTATATGATGGAATCCTCCTAGGTTCTCTTCTTGGACTAGTGCAAGTTTGGGATTTATGCCCAGTACCACCACAATTAAAGCATCTCAATGTGTGACAATTGGCAGCCAAATGTCCAATTCGATCACATGTCCAACATCTTATTTTGTTGTGTGGACTTCCAACATTTTTTCTACAATCAACAGCTTTATGACCAAAATTAGAACAAGCATAACAGTAACCATTAAATTTATTTTCATACCTGGGACTTTGGTTCCATTTTGGGGTTGTTTCTTTTCTTGGCTTGCCTTGGAAACTGGGCATAGCTTCTTGATGCATTCTTGACCCTTCAACTTTTTTGTTGTCATGTGCAGGTATATGGGATACATCCTTGGTCATTGATGGACCAGCTTCTGAAGTCTTGGGAGACAATAAATCATCTTCAGATTTCTCTTCTTCTTTCTTGTACCCAAGCCCAGATTCGTCAAGGGGAGACCTTTGGCAATCTAAAATTTCATCTAGGATAGCTGAGTTGTGTTGGAACTTGCCATATGCATCAAACTTTTTATTTTTTTTTCTCAATTCAACTACCTCCATCTCAAGCTTCTAAATTTCCTTCTCCTTTTCATCCAAGTGATTTTTCAATACTTCTTCTATCTTGTTGGCTTTCTCTAGTTGAGTTTTCAAGCCAATATTATTTTTTCTTGTCTCTTCAAGCTCATTAGGATCTTCACAACTCTCCTTAAGATTTTGATCATTTGGCTCACCTTGTAAGCTTGTCTTGAGTAGGTCCATGGTCTTCTCTTTTTCTTCTAGCTGGATCTTCATAGTTTCAACTGAGTCTTGAAGTCTTATCATCTCATCCATGAGCAACTCTATTGACTTCTCATGGTACTCTTCAATGAGCTTCTCTATCTTCTTTTTGAGCACATTCGATCATGCTTGATATCTTGCATCTTAAAAAGATTTGCTAGAAGATTCTTCTTAGCATCTTCAAGAATGTTTTCAAAGTTATCAAAAACAACATTACTGAAATTAGAAAGATTCTTACCTTCATTAATATCTGAAACTTTTTCTTCCATTTCTTCTTGCTTTACATCTTCAGTGGGTTTAGTCTCCATTTCCTGATCATGTGCCTTTTGATATTCACCTTCCGGTTTGAACCAAAGATCCTTGGCAAAAGTGCATTCTCCTATACTTTCTTTTATAGGGCTTGAAAGTCCATCCATTAGAAACTTCAGGGCAATGATGTTGTATCTGTCAGCTGCTGTCTTTGTTTTCTTGTTGGGCCGAGTAGGTGGGTTAATCACTATTTCCCAAATTCCAAATTTCTTCAAGTAAGATTTCATTTTGCTTCTCCAACCAAAATAGTCTGATATTTCCAAAATTGGAACTTCATTGTTTACAAGCTTTGCTGATCCTTCCATCTTGTGTCTACTGGTTTCCTTCAAGCTTGTTAGGCTTCTGTAGAAGGCCTGCTCTGATACCAATTGTTAGACACAATGCTCACTGAGAGGGGGGGGGTGAATCAGTGAGCTAGGGCTCAATTCCAAATTCAACTTTTTCTACCAATTATTTCACATTCACTTCAGCATCATATTCATCAATGAATTATATATCAGTAATTAACTAATCACATATCATTCATCAATTAAAAACACAACATGATCAACACCTTGAGCAAGAGACACACGATATAATTGTAATGTTTTTGTATTTGGTTCAACGGCTACAGCCGTGAGGTAATTCAGCTACAACTGAAACAAAGAGCACCAACTCCTTATCTAGGACCCAGCCTAGTTTTTCTTGGACCTAGCCAAGAAAGAGATACAAGACCCTGCTTGTATTAACAAATAGATACTTGTCATTAATCAACCATCTGATCACTATTCTTTGTCAATCAGTCCTGATCAATCTCTGCTTATTAACTTGTCAACCTGCTCATCAACTTGCTAGTTAAACTGGTCATGTATGTCACAGTCATTGCTGCTCATACCAAGGTCACTGAGCATGTATACCACTGAGATATACTGAATACATCACTGTATCTATTGTGTAGTTGTTTGCATCATCATGTAAAAGTTAGTTCATCATTGTCATAGTATATGCATCATTATCATCATCAACATTTCATTATGTAATTCTGTTCATGCACTGAGCATATACTATCAACATCAATGCATACACCATCATACAATATCATCAAGGAGAATGTATGTCATCATACTTTACCCAGCCACATCATAAGGTAGCATACATCATGTATACATACTCCACTGTCTGTTATGCCACTGTTTCACATGATCTGTATTTTCCTTAGATTTCAATAGGCTAAAAAATTGATACACTCAAACGAGTGTAGGAGCTATTCACAACAAGTCTTCATCTCTGCGAGCTATCCTGGTCTTTGTCCAAAGATACACCAACAAAAATGCCAATGCTATAGCTGTATAGATGATGCCCTAGTGAAGCCCGAAATTATGAGGTGAACACAAATAAAAAATAAAACTTTGACTGTTCATCTGTAGCTGCTGCTCCAGCCACTGAAATTCTTCTTGAACCACGAAATCAGAATTCTGACTGTCCTCCACGAATTTCCAAAAATCAGAACCAAAAAACTTTTAAGAAATATTTCCTGTCTACTGTCCCTGAACCATGCGAAATTTTTCTCTGCGCCAGCAAGTTCCACACTTATCTAATTGACCAAAACAACGGATTTCTCATGCCCAAAAATAAAATAACTTCACTCCATGGCTGCCCATAAATCTGAGATATATAAAAATCTACTGCTACAAGCATCAAGCAAGTATCATGTCTTCATCAACCAGCGAACCCAGAAAATCAGATATAAAAAAAAGTTCATTATGTTGCTCCTGTTGCTGTGTCAAGTGTGCTATTGCAACCCCAAAAACACTTATTTTTACACTAGCGAAATTGCCTTAGAAATGATCCAAAATCAGAGATGAAAGAAAAGAAAAAAAATAATTTCACTGTAGCTGCTACAGTACCCATGAAATTCGCCTCAGACAGGTCCAATTTTTTCACACATTATGAATGAGATTGTTGACTTTATTTATACTTGTTTTACATAAGAAATTTGCTGAGCCGACTTGCCATATGATTTCATTTTATTTTTTATTTTCATTTCTTTGGTCTGCTGACCCAAAAGATGGGGTAAGGAAACCGCAACAACTTCAAAAAATAAAATCTCTTCAACCGTGAGGAGTTAGGTGACGCTCCATATATCAACGGAAAGGGCTTGACGAGATCTACCTTTCTATGAGGATCTTGCTTTCAATGACATGTTCCAACACCCTTAAATTCTCCAATTTGTGTAGGACGTCAGATTTGACTTGACACACTTTTGATGGCTTCTTCAAATGCACATGGGCTTATGATCGTCAAAGATTTCATGCAAGGGCTTTTAAGCACATCATCTCATTGTCATCAACATTTGTCCTTTGTCATTAATGTTGTCATCAATAACAATCATATTCATCACTATGTTCCTTAGATCAATGGATGCATCTGATCAAGTTAAGGATGCACATTTACTATTTCGTCTTTTGGATGATGTAGTTTTGGAGGTGGGAGTGGAAAATGTAGTACAGATTATCACAGATAATGCCTCCAATTATGTTGCAGCCGGAGAAATATCCCACCATTTGGTGGACTCCATGTGCAGCCCATTGTTGGAGGAGAAATATCCCACCATTTGGTGGACTCCATGTGCAGCCCATTGTTTGGATTTCATGCTTGAGGATATTGGGAAAATGGAGTGGGTGAAAAAGTGTGTGGAACAAGCAAAATCCATAACAAGATACATTTACAACCACACATGGGTTTTGACCCTTATGAGAAAATGCACTGGTGGAAAAGAGCTTGTCAGGCCAGCTATCACAAGATTTGCAACAAACTTTCTTACATTGTAGTCCTTGATTGAGCAAAAGGCCAACTTGAGGAAGATGTTCTCCTGTGATGAGTGGAATGCTTCTCAATATAGCAAGAAGGCTGAAGGAAAAGACATTGTTGACAAAGTCTATGAGAAAGGATTCTGGAAAAAGGCAGAGGAGATTGTACTTTTTAGTAAACCTCTTGTGAAAGTTCTGAGAATGGTGGATGGTGATAAAGCAGCAATGGGGTTTATTTATGAGGCCATGGATCAGGCCAAGGAGGCAATAAAGGAAGCATATGATGGCAAAAGACAAAAGTATCTTCCTTTGTGGAAAATAATTGATGATCGCTGGAACAGACAACTCCATCGGCCTTTACATGTTGCAGGCTATTACTTGAATCCAAGGTAACTACTTTCAAAGTTTTTAAGTTATTTTATTAAATTTTAATTGCAAAAGTTTATCATCTTCTTAAGACTTAAATTGATCATTTGCTTTGTCTTGACTCTTGTAAAGGTACCATTACACAAAAGATTTTGAAGTAGATGGGGAGGTAAAGGAAGGATTGTACAAATGCATTGAGCAGATGGTATCTGATCCCGTTAAACAAGACGAGATCCATAGCAAGCTCTTGCATTT
The DNA here is from genome assembly GCA_027924585.1 of Larix kaempferi. Classification (NCBI taxonomy): domain Eukaryota; kingdom Viridiplantae; phylum Streptophyta; class Pinopsida; order Pinales; family Pinaceae; genus Larix; species Larix kaempferi. The sequence continues at coordinate 13,978,314 of BSBM01000123.1, read as the reverse complement.
CAATGAGAGTCTTGGTATCTTTGGCATGGCTAGGCTATACGGACTAGATCTAAAGATCCTCCAGGTAATAATAGAATTTAGAAAGTCTTTAAAGTTTAGAATACGAGTAAAACTTTATAATTCTTTTGCTAATTCTTTTGTCTTTACAATGTACATGCAACATATTGGTGGCAACAATTTGGTAGCCAGTGCCCTGATTTGCAGAAGTTTGCAGTTCAAATATTGAGCCAAACATGTAATGCTTCTGGTTGTGAACGCAATTGGAGTGTTTTTGAGCGTATACACACCAAGAAGCATAACCGTTTAGAGCAAAAATGGTTAAATGATATGGTATTTGTTCAGTACAACCTTCGGTTGAGGCGCAACCAATTGCAGAACAGGACCCCTGAATCGTCTTCCATATTTCTGGATGATAGTGATGCCTTAGCAGATTGGGTTGTGGAGACGCAGCCACTAGCATTTGACACTGAGAATGAAGACCTTTCATGGATGGATTTGCACCCACTTCCATAGTAGCATGATGTGGAAGGTGATGTTGGATAGGTGCCTTCTGGACCAGGGGAGTCAAGTCAGGTGGCCCAAGCCTAGACTCCGCATATTGAGGATGAGGATGTAGATGATGGCTCAGAGTCTGAGTCGGAGGCCTCTGAGCCTGAGGATTCAGATGATTAGATTGTTTAGTCTTTGACTCTAGTCTTTTTTATAGGCCATTTAGAGCCTTTTTTGATGATGTATTTTGATTCAGACGTATTGCACTCAGTGCTAACTGCTATTTTGGTTCTATGCACTCTTATTTGCTATATAAATGAGATACTTTTCATATTTTGTGTATAATGGTTTGAATGCACATGGATGCACATGAATATATTTATAATTTTTCAAAATTTGAATATTTTATGTATTTTTGGTAATTCCGTTTTATGATCCAGCTTTTTTTCGGTTTTGGTCCGGTTCCGGTTCACAGGGTCGTCCGGTTCGACCACCGGTTCGGTTTTTGTAACATTGGTACTCGTATCCCTTCAATGATACATTGGACATCGGACCACAGAGGTTTGAATGTACCAAATCAAGTGCCCCTGCAAATCTGCTGTCACTGCTTGGGAAAACAATCTTGACATACTTGTCAAGTGCACACCCTTTGCACACGTCAGTGTGCTTTGTGCTAAACTCTGGCACATTTGTCACAATCTCCCTCAAAATCCTCAATGTTGAATGATGTAGGTGGCCCATCCTCCCGTGCCATAGCTCACATAAGTCACAACCATCACTGTTGCTGCTATGTGCTAATGCATGATGAAGCTAAAAGTTGAGCTTGTATAGCTTCCCACTATGAACTCCAATCCTCACTGCTGAAGTATCTTTGGATCCCTTGGGATGAATGAGAACATTCCCATCTCTTAACATTACCCACAATCCCCTATCCTCTATAGTGGAAACTGATATCAAGTTCTTCTTCAACCCCGGAACATATAAACCCGCACTGTCATGGACTCTCTAGACTCCCTCTGAAAGGAGACTGTCCCTCATCCAACTGCCCCAACTGAAGTGTTGTCTCCTAGTACAACCTCAAGATCTAAACCACTCTTAATAAGATCTGTAGAGTACCCTTGAACACTAGTCATGTGGCTGGAGGCCTTGCTATCTATGTGCCACACACTGGTAGTAGATGCACTCAATGAATGATGTAGGTAGAACCAACTCCTTGTCAAGCTCCTTTGTGGAATGCTTATCCACATCTGTTGAAGTACAAGAGTGATCGGTAATTAGGGAAAATTCCTTGTCAACAGACTCATCAACCTTCAACCTTGTAGCCATAATCTCTGATCAACTGAAACAATAATATCTTGGTGAACCAAGAACCCCTCTAGGTCACAGATCTGGCCTCTGGCCTCTGCTCGCATAGATCTGATAGATCTATCTCATATCTAACCTCTCACCTCATAGATCTAATAGATCTGATATGTCTCTGCACATATATGGCACTTGCTCTCCAGATCTGAACCTTGATCTCACAGATCTAATAGATTCGATATGGGCCCTTCCAAATATGGTATCAATACTCGCAGATTTGGCATGTGATTGCCTTGATATTTAACAGGGCTCTAATACCATGTAGATTTTCCAAAGGTTACTACTCACTCTGGAAATATCAGATCCCAACTCGGCCTGAAGTCTCAATAAGCCACATGCATATACCAAAACCCAACCTCTCAATCCCCAGAGAAAGTATTAGCATAACAATTACTTATAACTTGAGGCACATGAAATCTATCTACAACTCAACACATATAGCAATCACACATAAACAATAGAACACAATGTTTTCAGTCAAAGACCTTGGAAAAACTCCTGCGGGAAAAGCAGTGAGAGATGGAAGCATCTTTCATAATCTGAAGCAATTACAATCGGTACAATTGAGTAATCCAACTAGGACTTATCTTTGAGCCACACAGAGTCTAAGTCTGATTTGATGGAAGGCTGGGTGATTTGGCTGACTGTGCCCTTCACTCTGAATGAATTCGCCCCTTTGATCTGACTGTATCTGTCTCTGAACTGCTAACTGGATAGGGTCTCTTGCCCTTCTACCTCAGGATCACTATCTCAGTGATGCCCTACTCTCAGATCTAGTGAGATCTATCTTAGATCTCGCCCTCCTCGGGGAATGTGCCCCTCTGCTCATGAAATGCGCCCCTCTTTGAATGATCAAACTCTGATCTAGCAACTGATGAATCCAGTCTGTCTTAGAAGCTGACTCTACCTCCAAAGGATCCATCCTCTGATCCAGATGAATCAGGCTAGATCCCTGCTCAGATATGTGCCCCTCTCTTCCTCTGGAAGAGTGCCCTTGTCCTCAATAATGCACCCTAGCTCAATCTCTAAGCTGCCTTTGTGTAGACAGTCTCACTGCACAGTAATACTGCTCCTCACTACCTCAGTTCTAGTGTGCCCTGATCTCTCTCAGATCCGGTCACTCTCTCCCTCAGAAAATGTGCCCCTCCTCTCAAGGGTGTGCCCTTCAGCATGCACTGATTCAGTCTCCTCTCTCTCTCTTCAATCTCTGAAGAAAATACACAAGTAACCTTTTCCCTTTGCCCCTTGCCTCCCTTTATTAACTCTCAACCTGATTAGGGTTTCCAAAACCCTAATATGAGTGCATGCAAAAATCCCGCTTTTGCATGTAAAATAACATTGTGCATTAAAAAATGCATGCATGCAAACTCAAAAATAGAGTTTTATTTCTGTATGAAGCAAGGCAAAGGTCAACATCTTTCCTAGTTAACTTTTCAACAATTGTTAATTCTATCTAGTCTATCCCTACAAGTTGAAAACACAGATTTACTAAAATCAATCGTATATACTCATTTTAACACAAATGACTAGAAATTAGATTTGTAGACTCATTTTACTCCCTTACTCAATGATTTTGTAAAGACACCCATACTCTTCCATATATAATTTCATCATAATTTAACTTGGGAAGTGTGCTATTGCACCTAGGATGCAATGCTATTACAACCTTTGTAGCAATTGCTTAAACATGTCTACCAACAAGAGTAATAAAAGATGCCCAAAATGTTTAAGAATTAACTTCCTATAAGGGTCCATCACTACAATCTATAATTACTACCATGTAATTTTCACTCTTATAACTACTTTTCTTCATACCTTCTTTTCTCAATTTATACCTTGCAATATTTATAATTATACATTACACCTACATGATACTATCCATTGTGATCTCTAACCCTTTTATATATCTCTAGCTCCCTCAAGCTTTTCCTCTTACTAAGCCCTCTTAGAAGTTCAACAGTAGCGTCAACATACCCCGTGCTTGTCATTTAAATCTTGCAACTAATTTTAGTTTAAACAACCGCGACTTATCTTTGCTTTGATTAGACAGAAAATCTCCCTTAGGTGAACATTGAAATTGTTATACGGATATCTTCTTGTTAATCTTTAGCTTACTCAAAAGGTCACCTACTTATAAGGTGGTGGAAGCAATTATTTCATTAATTATACCAACTGCTTGTAAATCTTAGATTCAAAGATCACTACTCCCTCTGAATCACCCTGAGACCTCAAGCAATTTGAGTCTCGATATTAGTACATACTCATAAAGATATAAACTCAACAACTAGATCTCTTTACAACATTTAAACACATGCATTCACACATAAACACTGCATATACCCTGGAAACCCCAACCGGGGAAAACCAGCAATCTGTGGGGCTATCTTCTCTCTCGAGCCCAGAGCATATATGTAAATGGACAAGTACAATACATTTTTACCTCAAAGGTAACTCAATCCCTGAACCGGGCAGACTCTAGATCTGCATGCATCAGTTGATGCATGCACTGGAAGAGTAAGCCCTAACAGTAAACTGGATCTGAGTATCTCTACAAGTGCCTCTGACTGATCTTCCTCCTATGTATCACACTGCTCTGATCTGCTCTCTCTGAAAATTGCCCTCTGAAGAATGCGCCCTCCACTGCATGCAGAAGTGCGCCCTCCACTGCATGCAGAAGTGCGCCCTCCCCTCTGGAAGTCTGATGCTCGTACTGGACCGGATCTCAGCAGATCTGAGCTCTGAATGTCACGAACCTTCCTCGAATGCCGAGGCAAGGCTACCCTGAACGTCTCAGACTTAGAATCGATCAATCGGGCTCTGAATGAGCTCCTCCCTCCTTGGGAATTGCGCCCTCCTCCAAGGGAACACGTCCTCCTCTAAACTGAGCTGAAAGCACATTGATGGACTGTCTCAGTCCACAGACCTGGGTGCCTAGTGACTCTGGAGCTGGTGATCACTGATCCAACTCAGATCTGATCACCCTAGCTCCTGCAGCAGCTACTTCCTCTCTCAGAAAGTCGCCCTACATGCATAAGTGCGTCCTCCTCACTCCTAGTCTATCACTCTCTGATAAAGCAACTAAGCAACCTCATCCGGGGACCCCCTGCCTCTATAAATAATCTCACTGATGAATTAGGTTTACCAAAACCCTAATTCTCAATGCATGCAAAAGTCACTTTTGCATGCATCCAATGATCGCTGACAGGTCATGCATATCTCATGCATGCAAAGGTCAAATCACCCCGGAAGGTCCGCATGCAGCCACCACTGGACTCATGCCATTGAGTAGAGTGCATCTCACCCTCTACTCCATCCTGATGCGTATAGGGCCGATGTACCTCCATGCAAGGCATCAGAATCATGGAGGACATCCCGAAGTTACCATAATCTAACACTCCCTCTTAACGAGGGAAGTCCTATCACTGATGCTTGGATATAACAAGTCCCTTGCTCTTGACACTGATCTGGCTGATCTGCCTATCACTGCTGCCCTCTGACCTGAAGTACCCTTATTAATCTCCATAAGTGTGGCTTCAGAAGAAGCCCCCTGATCAACCACTGCTGACTCTGTCACTGCACTCTGATTCAGACTCCCTTTGAATCTTTGCTGCCGTAATCAGTCCTGAAGACCGCTGTCAAGTGGATCCACTGCCCTATAGGTGATATGTCTATGTCCTTGAGTTGACGCAACTCTGTAAGTCAACTCCCTCCGTCTCTAAGGTGACTCAACTCTCTCCTGAACTAAGTCCATCTCAACCATATCATACCAGCTCAATCTCTGACTGGTGCCTCCATGAGCATCATGCTCATCTATTTGATATGAGCCCAAGGGCTCAATCTCCCGAGACTCATCACTATCAAGAGCATCTCGCTCATCCATCTGAACTCTAGAATCACTCCCCTGATCCTCCTCATCATGGTGATCATCTCGCCCACCCATCTGCTGACTAGGCTCACTCCTCCTGGCCTCATCTCTGCTATGAGCATCTCGGTCATCATCTCCCTCTGACTCTGAAGAGGATGTACTCAGCCATCCTGATGTGCCCGTAGTAGGTTGTCCACGAACAAAATATTCACCATCGATCCTGTGACCCAACAAGACTGAGTCTACTCGTCTAGGATAGGTGAAGATCTGATCCCATTGAAACACCACTGAGTAGCCAGCAGCTGCCAAAGCTGCCACTGAAAGGATACTCCCTCTTAGTCCTGGAACAAATAGAATTCCTGACACCTCTAGGAGCTCCTCGAGGTCAAGCAGAAATCTCACTCTGCCCACTCCAGTGACCAAGTGGTCAACCCCCTGCACATCCCGAGCCAACTGCAAGGGTGTGTGCTCTAGGATAAGAAATGCATCCTGCACTCCTGTCATGTGACTATTGAGCATGCAGTCAACCCTCCAACTCCGATCAACCTGAGCCTCTGGCAGGCTACTATCATGCCCTAACTGAACTGAGTCTAATGAGAACTCCCTCTCAAACCGAGAGGTAAACTCATCAACCTCCTCTGCTGCTGCTATCTGCTCATCCTCAATCAACCATCTCTCATCTTCATGTGCATGTATATCTCATGGATATGCAGCATGCATATCTCATGCACATGCATCATGCAAGACCTCATGCACATGCATATATCATGCACATCTCTGTAGAAACACTCCCTCTCAGCGAGGAAGGTACTGCTAGAGAAGCACCCACCAGGATCAAACACATCATATGCTGTTGCAGCTACTCCCTCTGAACTGGAAGACTTTTTGGCTGCATCTACTGCACTCTGATATGCAGATCTGTGCTCCTCCTATATCAATGTCATCTTGAGAGAAGCATCATGCTCGCCCTCTGTCACTAATACTGAAACTATATCCAAGGTCTCCCTGGATCCACATACAGGCTTGCCCAAAAACCTACACTCTACTCTCAAGCTAGTGGCTATAACTCTGCAAAACTGAAATACTGTAACCCACAGTGAAACAAGAATCTCTCCTGATCACAGATCTGGCAGATCTATCTCAGATCTAACCTTTGAACTCACAGATCTGATAGATTTGGTATCTATCCTAACAGATCTGATGTCTGCACTCACAGATCTGAACTCTGCTCTTCAGATCTATCTCAGATCTCACCTCCAAACTCACAGATCTGATAGATCTGTCCTCTGCAACCTCAGATCTGAGCTGTGCTCTTTAGATCCGGTAGATCTGGTCTCTATCTTCACTGATCTACTAGATCTATCTTAGATCTAGTCTCCAATACCACATATCTGATAGATCTGACCTCTACATCCTCAGATCTGAGCTCTGCTCCTCAGATCTAGTAGATTTGGTCTCTATCATCACTGATCTTTGTGTGATTGCCCTTCCTGACCCTTACCAGGGCACTGATACCATGTAAATCTTAGATTCAAAGATCACTACTCCCTTTGTATCACCCTGAGACCTCAAGCGGTTTGAGTCTCGATATTAGTACATACTCATAAAGATATAAACTCAACAACTAGATCTCTTTACAACATTTAAACACATGCAATCACAAATAAACACTACATATACCCTGGAAACCCCAACTGGGGAAAACCAACAATCTGTGGGGCTATCTTCTCTCTCGAGCCCAGAGCATATATATAAATGGACAAGTACAATACAGTGTTACCTCAAAGGTAACTCAATCCTTGAACCGGGCAGACTCTAGATCTGCATGCATCAGCTAATGCATGCACTGGAAGAGTAAGCCCTAACTGGTAAACTGGATCTGAGTATCTCTGCAGTTGCCTCTGACTGATCTGCCTCCTCTGTATCACACTGCTTTGATTTGCTCCCTCTGAAGAATGCGCCCTCCACTGCATGCAGAAGTGCGCCCTCCCCTCTGGATGTCTGATGCTCATACTGGACCAGATCTCAACAGATCTGAGCTCTGAACGTCACGAACTTTCCTCGAATGCTGAGGCAAGTATACCCTGAATGTCTCAGACTCAGAATCGATCAATCGGGCTCTAAATGAGCTCCTCCCTCCTTGGGAATTGCGCCCTCCTCCAAGGGAACACGTTCTCCTCTAAACTGAGCTGAAAGCTTTCTGATGGACTGTCTCAGTCCACAGACCTGGGTGCCTAGTGACTCTGGAGCTGGTGATCACTGATCCAACTCAGATTTTATCACCCTAGCTCCTGCAACAGCTACTTCCTCTCTCAAAAAGTCACCCTGCATGCACAAGTGTGCCCTCCTCACTCCTGGTCTATCATTCTCTAATAAAGCAACTGAGCAACCTCATCCTGGGACCCCTTGCCTCTATAAATAATCTCACCGATGAATTAGGTTTACCAAAACCCTAATTCTCGATGCATGCAAAAGTCACTTTTGCATGCATCCAATGATCGCTGACAGGTCATGCATATCTCATGCATGCAAAGGTCATATCACCCCGGAAGGTCCGCATGCAGCCACCATTGGCCTCATGCCACTAAGTAGAGTGCATCTCACCCTCTACTCCATCCTGATGCCTATAGTGCCGATGTACCTCCATGCAAGGCATCTGAATCATGGAGGACATCCCGAAGTTACCATAATCTAACACTGCTATCCTTCCTCAACAATTGTACACAAATTACTCAACAAATTGATGCACAGTCAAACATGAGTAAGCTCAACATTATATCTATTAATAAATTGGTATAAATACCACGTCACACATCATTATTACATCATGAAATAATTAGACATATTGCCCCGACATTTCACTCTTCTTACACGACATTCTCACTTATTACCATTTAATGCGTTTATTTTACTTTCATAGATTAATTATATTTCTCCTTTATCCACCATTACATGTATTATTAGTTTGACCTTGGCAAAGTAGATGTAATAGTCATGTGTAGTGGTATCCTTTCTACCTAAGGACATCTTAATGTTCATTCATTCATAGTTGAGGTGTGAATCCTTGAACTCTTGAGCAAGTTTGAGATTTGGGTTTGGCTTAGACTAAGGCTTTGTTTTGAACTTTTGCAAGGCATTCAAGCCGAGGTGAGCTTGCATTGTGTAAACAAGGTCGTGGTTCATTGATGTCACATGATCATCTCTTTATCTCTCTCATTTCATTCATAGTTTTTTTCTTTCTTTTTCGTCTCATTGTTATTGTTAACAATACATTATCTAATATGTTCACATATCTTTTATCTTATACATTTCCTCTTTACTAATTATTCCTTCAACTTATTATGTATTTCATATACTTGCTATTTATTTCCTATTTTATACCCATACTAATTTACATACTAATTTACACCTTTTATCACCTCCTTTATATTTATTTATTATTTTTATAAACATATGTCTAATCATATTCTATTTTGCCTACTCTAGTTTAGTACTAGCATTTCATATCAGACATTTTAAATGTTCTATTTTGAGATGCTTATTGGTTCACTTATCAGCCAAAACTTAACAGAAAGTTTCTAGTAACTTTTTGCTCTCAGCACTGAGGATTGTATTTTTTGACAGTAATGAATAAAAATAAGTTTTTTCTTCTTGGAATATATATATATTAACTCCTTTCGAAATATCATTAACATCTTAAGATAATCATCTCTCCCAATTGTATTATAAAATTGACTAATAAATTAATTTACATTTCCAAGAAATACCACATTAATGGGAAGATATATGTGTCAATTAATTACCTCACATTTTCAACAAATAAAACTACAATGGAAAACAAAAACAAAAATTTCTTCATTGTCCATTATATTGGAAAAATGATTTTTCAGTTAAATATATTGGGCTATAATACCTTATGTAAGGACCAAGAGGGCTATCTCACAGGGAACTCAAAGTCCAATGCTATGTTAAACAGATAATTTATATTCTAAGTATACATACTCTGAATTGTGCAAATAACTTAATTCTCCAACATGTATGAAAGATACAATTTTGAGTTATAAACAGATATGAAACACAACACATTCAGTTCTGAATTAAAATTTAGAATTTCGATAGTTAAAAATCAACTAGCAAAACAGAATTAGGAAAATACTTGTAGACACGTAGAAACAGGCCTCCACAAATTTGAGATTTCTTAGCTTCTTTGCAACTGCCCAACTGGATTTACATCCCAGCCAGCTAGGAACAAGCCTCGTTGGCTCCCTAGCTCAAAGAAACTTACAGTTTCTTGGCCCTCCGTGCCTAAATCTTAAGAACAACATCAACCAGTTTCCTTCCTCTATCCTCCACAGTTCCTGTAATTAAATTTTCTCCTCCTTTTTGTCCCCAAAAGAAAATAATAATCCCCCCAATCCTTTCTTCTCAATTCCCTATATCCATTTCCCCAAATCTTTTCCACCGCCTTCTACTGACAAGGGCCTTTACTCCCCCTTATCTTTTCATAAATGTGAAAACCATCCCCAGCTTCCCATGTCAGCCCTTTCAGGTTCATTTAATTCCCAACTAAGTAGGTGGCTCACACTCATTTGATTAATTCAATAAATAAAAGAATCACTGTAAATTTCACATTCATCGAATTGACACAAGATAACATTATTTTAAATAATATAAATTCAACATCAATTCATTTTCCAAAAATGACTAATATAAGTAACACAAAAGTCAATTGCTCATTCATGAAATCCTTTCGACATTCATTGATCAAATCCTTAATTATAATTTAAAACTTAATTAACACTTATTGATCAATTCAATAATAGTCATTTTAAACTCAAATTAACATTTATTCAAACCATTACCATCAAGCCTTCTATCATATTTAATTAATCCTTCATTAAGTAAATTGTTGGAGCCTAATCCTTGGTGTTAGGATTGGTGTGCACTATTAACGTGCAAAGAAGATCAATAGTTAATGAGGGAAGACCAAGAGTCTCCCGGGAGTCCAAGAGACCACTTGGAATTTGAACTCCAAGGGTCACTTCTCTTTGTATATATGTACATTAATTAATGAAAAGTTAGTGTGCTTTGATGCCTATCCTCTTGTCTTCATGAATTAATTGCCTATTTGCTCGTTTGGGCACCTTACATAAATATTAAATAAATACTTTATTAATTATAGCATAATCATTCAACAATATAATGTATAGATTTCAAATTAAGATATTAGTAATTAATTCATGATTAAAATAATACTAGTATGTATGCGCAAGTTATGCAGGTGTAGCTAGCCCTCACATAGCTCATGCATGCACTAATAATAGCCAATCTCACGTAATTCATAATTCACACAAGTCTTACCTACTGATGCAAGACATAAATCGGAATTTGTAGTATCTAACCATTTACTAACTACATCAAAATAATCTATCAAAACAACACAATGTACTAAGTTATCATACAAGAGTTAAGCATGAGTCTTTATACACACACATAATTAATTAAGTTGTTCTTCCTAACTCCAATCACATTCCTATCTACCTGCTTCCTTCTATCTACTTCACAAATACCTTTGTCATCCTATCCTTCCTCTGCTGGAATGTCCTAAAGCGCCAATTATATTGATCTAACTCCAGATAGAACCCGTAAGCGGAAGTGTCGACTACATTGACTGAGCTTCCCTAGCAGGAAAACGACAGTCATCATCACACACCTTGGGTAGCCCGTCGTAGAACAACACTCCCTTGACTCCAAGTTTTGGAAGTTTTGGAGGATAAATAATGGGTAATGCCTCCACCCCTCCTAATGGAACGAGGTCAATGCCTACATCGACATAGTAACTGCATTGCTACTGTTGTTCTTAAGCTTTGCCATCAAATAACTAGTTTGGGCAGTTGTGTTTCCTGAAACCATGCACCTGCCCACACATTATAGTAATGAACCAATAATCACTCTAAAACAATAATGCTTCACTTGTATACTATTCCTCTTTCAAAGCCCATGTCATCGATGTTATTGTTGTACCATAGTATCCAGCTAAGAGCTATCACTTAGCTCATTTAACCTGTGGGTTAGTCTCCCAACACAAGATCATGTAATATTGTGTAATCATCGACATATACATACTTCATTACTAATCGAAAAAAAATGTAACGATCTTTTCTATGTACTATGCACTTGGTATCTCATCCATTTATTCGACATGTAACTTAAATTGGTATCCACATACCTATTGTCACATGTATAGTAGTTAGGATCTACTATCATTTCTAGTACAATTGTCATAGCCCGAGCCAATTCTTTACATGAGATGAGCATTCATGTTTCATGATGATCAGTGACAGGGTACATACAGAGGCAACTAGCCTATGTGGAGCAGTATTATCACTACATCCTTGTCATTTCTGATCCCTCTTCATGATCATGGAGGGATATTTGCTAGACTATGATTCACTTTTGTTAGAGCAGTAGAGCTGCCAGCTAGTATTTTCCCTTTCTCATGGCAGTCAGAATTGGTATTCTTGATCATTTTCAAAGACAAGTATATGGTTGAGCAGGTATACAGGTTGTATTTGGGGTATATTCATTTGTCTCTTTTGTTTATAGTAATAATTGTGACTATGCATGGTAGTTGACAATGGTGATGTGTTATATGCTTTGGTTGTTGTCATGGATTTATGGTCACGAGTTGTCTGACAGTTTGAATGCAAGGCTGGCTACAATTAGTTGTGTTTTTAAACACTCGACCTATTTGAAATGAAAGCAAATAAGTCTTCTGCAGCTAGTCAGTGTCCAAGGTATGAGCACTCATCATTTGTATGATGCAAGGCTATTTGCCCCTACAAGGAAACAGGGTGGTTACTCCATTGCACCTATGGACGGTGGCGGGCAATGGAGGTCAGACCGAGTCATTATCTGGGGCCCACAGGGCTATCCAAGGAACCTGCCGTTGGAAGCTGGTTAGTGAAGGAAAGATCATGTTAAGTAAATGATTGAATGCGAAATGTTGCAAAAGCTACATAAATTAAATGTTATAAAGGATGCTTACTAGAACCTACTGGAGACTTTCTAAGCACTCTACCCATATGTGAGACATCGCCATCCCCTAGTGTTATCTATCCTACACATCTTTGAGTGGATTCCCTTTTCCCTTCTTTCTGAGAGATCACAGTGTCAAGGCTTACCAAGTCCGATCCCCTTGTCCTAGCCTTGTTTTGTTCACCTCACCCATCATAGCAACTTGGTTAAGTTTGTAAGTGTTGCCAGCTAAGTTGTACTTAGATGGACTATCAAGCGAGCGGGCAGAGTGGAACATGATACATGTTCATTTTTGGTGATTTGATATCCAGCTGGCCTTTTAAAGGCCCCCATTTTTAACTTTTTTCCACATGTCCATGGCCCTGCGGGGTTTGTAACAAAACGTACTAGCATGGTGTTTTGTAAAAGACTTGGTTCCCTAGGACTTTTTGGCTAAGTCAGGTATTCCAAGGAGTTTTTTCACCTATCTATTATGTCTTACATCAGTGCATAACATAATTAATTGGTTTTTCTCCTGCTCCTCCAAAGCTGGAATGCCTGGGGAGGCTGACGGGCCTTAGGGGATTATTAGAGTCTATGGGTCAATGTATATGAACATGCTAGGCGTTAATTTTGAGTCATATGGACATGTGCTAAGTCCCCCTAGGTTGTTTTTAATTTTCGGCAAGTTTTAATTTTTCCGTAAATTGGGCCATTTTTTAATGGTTCAATTAAAAAATTTGTAATTGGCCTATAAGGGGCGTCTGGAGGTATTTTTTGCCTTAGGGGTGCTCGTTTTCTAACTCAGAGCACCCCCTAAACCCCTAAACCCACTCTTTCTAATGTTTGGGTGATTATTTTTCCACAAAAATCCAAAAAAGTCAAAAAACCCAAAAAAGTCATAAAAAATTGAAAAAGTGAAAAAATGACTCATAAAAATATTAAATTTTGGGAGTGATTTATGGACTGATTTTTTCAGCTATGTTTTAGGAGTTGTAAGAGCTGATTTTGGAAAGATTCCGGGCAGCTATATTAGTGGGATTACTTCCCCATTTGAGGGGGGCATATTTCCCAAAATTGGGCCCCTTCAATCATGGAATTTGCAGCTATGTTTATGGGCTGTCACATGGCTGATTTTTAGCTGATTTGGGGCTGATTTTGGCAGCCCATTACATGGGAGTGGGCAGCCCCATTTTCTCCACGAGTTATGCCACTCATTCCACCCATTTCTCTCCATCTTTGGCTATTTAAGCATGGCTGCCCACTCCATTTTCTCTAGTTGGAGAGAGAGCAGAAATATGTACTAAGCTTATGCTATTTTGTTGATTAATAAAAAGACTTTGGAGGTCCATATGTGTGATACTTTTGTGAGTGGTTTCATGGTCTCTTGATGTGGAGTATTTTGTAGCAATTTCAAGTTCCGTGCATGTAATTTCCAGCCATCTACTAGCCTGCTTGAAGGATTGGTAACGATTTTGTGGGAAGGAACAATTAATCTTGTTTGTTTTAATTTGTTCTTGCATTTGTCATATTGGTTAGAGATTCAAAGTTTATATGTTTCATTTGTTTATGCTCATACTATTTTGATTTCTAACCATGTGCATTTCTAGTTTGATGGTTTTTCTGTGAGTTTTGTTTGCTACAGGTTGACAGGTGTGAAGAGGAGGATAGCTTGTTTGCTCTCCATTTTCTTCTTCTGTACACATTTTGGTGGATCTCACCCTCGGTTTCCCACTTCCAAGCTTCCAAAGTCTTTGGTTTCAAGGACCATTCTGTCTCTTTTCTCTTCCTCAGCTTATATAAACAAAATTTTTTCTTTGGTTAACTGGTTACTTTTATTTGAAATATTTCTGATTTATATGCTCATATTGTATTTTAAATAGATCAGAAATCTTTTCATAAAGGATTGGTTTAGACAGTTACAAAGCTCATATCTTTAACTGTTAGATTTTCCTTCATTTAGCATCTACTTTTCAAAAGGCTTGCAAGTAAAATCGTCATATCTTTTTTAAGTCTTGTTGGGTAGTTGTAGTGCTGATATAAAAGATATATTTGGCTGTCCTAGAGCTTGAAATTTGCAGCCATTAAAGGCTAGCAAAGATCCCAGGTAGACAAGCCCCATAGCTTGTTTTACTTGGTTATTTTTAGTCATTTTTACTTAGTTTTTAACTTAGATTTTTTTGGGTTTTTTAGGAGGTGTTCCAAAGACACTCTTAAAGTGTTTTTGGGCATCTTATACTAATTATTGCTTGCTGGTTTGCAGCAAAAGACGAACAGGTAGGAGGAAGTGCTGCCGAAATTTCGAGCATCCAGGCGATCCGGAGGACAAATTTTCATATTTTTCAAAACCGGTCATATTTTTTCCTATAATTTTGTAAGCCACCAAGTCACATTAAGTAGACTGGGGCACTTCTCTAAATCATTGTAAACAATTTTAAACGAGAGCAAGTGGGCTAGCCAGCGCCCATACCCCATCCCCCCAGGGGTGGCCTGTGTCGTCTCATTTTCATGGCGTGATTTTTTAGAGTAGTTTATTTCTTTGTTTTCCGGCATCTAATAAAATCAATTAGGATTAAAATAAACCTTGTTGGTCCGTTCCACTGGCGGGCCACAAGTTCACTCACAACCTAGTTTTTCACATTTTTTTTACAAACTCATAACGCCCCCCTTGCTTTCCCGAAGTAGGGTTTATGTATGAGGGCTTGCCCGAAATACGTGCCTGAAAAGAGACTCCTGGGGTTTTAACAAAGATAAAATTTGGGTTCATAATTTTTTTATAAAAATACCAAGGTCTTCTCCCGTATGCTCTGTGGCCAACTTGCAGCTCAGTCTGATCCAGTTGGTACACATCAGAAAGGAGGGGATGACTAGTAATAGGACTTAACACCACCCCAATAAAAAATCCTTTTGTGAAAATCCGGCACAACTCGTATTTTTGTTGCCGTGGGCAAATTTTCCAGAAGGCTTGGGATAACACTGGATAGTGACCTCTTGGAAACCGTTAGGCTTGCCCTCGTTGGTATAGCATCTGAACACCTCCTCGAGACTCCGATTCAGCCCAAAGCCTGAGAGGGAAGCCACGCTTCAAAATTCCGGACATGTTCCCCCGTACCTTGCGTATATCGGGAACCCACCTGCCTTAATAAAAAGATCACCACCACATTAATTTTTAAAATAAACCAAGAACACTCGCACAACATTTACCTTTTCTGCTTATGCATTTGTTATTTGACTCCATTGTAAGGCACTGGTCTTGTTGCAATTTTTATTTTATATTGTTGACTAATGTGCAGTTAAATGATGGCTATTTTAAATGAGAGCAAATGATAAATGATTGTTTTATTTGATCAAAATATATGTTGTCTGTTATTGGTTGTCAAAAAGTATTTTTCTAATTCCTAGATTAGAGGCTTTAGTTTCTTTTTATTTTTTAGGGTCCACCCCCCTTGGCTTCGCTAGGAAAGCCTAGACGGAGGAGTCGAGTCCCAAGTGACAGCACTTGACTCTGACTTGCCCCCAAGGCCACACCAGCAGCTTGAAGACTTCTGCTGCGTTTTCCCAGGTGTGGAACCAGGCGGCAACATTTTGGCGCCGTTGCCGGGGATAAGTCTTTTTATTCCCGGAGTACGACTTTTGAGTTTTCCTTTTTGTTTTTGCTTTGTTTGATGAATCTTTAGTTTAGATTTTTAATTTTTCATCTGGCGACTCCACTAACTTTTTTTCCTTTTATAAAAGTTCAAAGAAAAACAAAAATAGATTTTTTTGTGAGATTGTTTTATATGTATATTTTTATTCTCACATGGCGACTCCATTGAAGGGATAAAACCCTTTGTTTCTCATATAGTTTGTTGAGACTGCTTGTGTGTAGATGAGTCCATCCATTACAGTAAAATCTACAAAGACTCACCTTTTGACAACTCCACTGATTCAGTACCAGGTATATCCCATGGTCATTTCAAATGCAGGCTATTGATCTTTGAAAATGGATGATAAAGAGTCTAGTGAGCAAATTTCCGATGCACATCCTCCCATTGACTTCTCAGACATCCCTGGTTTCCCTAATTATCATGATGGTGAAAATGTATCTGATTATCTACCGGTCTTTTGGGGAGATGATGACAATGTAGAAACCCGACATGTCTTTTCTTTTCTTAAAGTTGTGGCTAACTTCAAAGTCTTATATGAAGATAACATAATGGAGATGTTTGTTAGTACATTACAGGGACCTGTTTATCAATGGTATTCTAAAGAGCTTCCAAATAAATGTATTAACTCTCTTTCGAGCCTCCTTAGAATATTTATAAGGCAATGGCATAATAAAGGAGCTAGTATGGAGCACTTGGATAGGATCCTTAGAAGGTACTTTCTCTTGTTCATACCTTGGATTGAGTATCATAAGGAAGACCCCAACTTTCCTCGTATCATCATGACAGAGAATAATAAATATTGGGAGGTGCCTCTAAGTTATATCAATCGTGTAGATCTCCCTATAGCACAATCTGGCTTTAAAAAAGAGACTCAGCATGACCCTATCGAAGAGTTCCATGAAGCACCCTTAACTGAAGATTTTGTTGAAAACCGTCCTCTTGTCACCATAGCTGAAAACATTGAAAATATGGAGTGTTCCCAAACCTATGAAGATGATCACATATGTATTCCTGATTTACCTAAAGAGGAAGCCATTATAGAAGTTGACAAAGAAATTCATGAAGGGTCTTCAATTGAAGATGTTTCAGAACAGCTTCCTCAATTTGCCATTGAAGATTTGGGATTTCAGGATTACTTTAGTAAAGATGATGATGTTTGTACTTCAAATTCACCTACGGAAGCAACCATTACAGGAGCCTTTAAAGAAACTTGTGATGATTTTTGTATGGTTTATGATGACACTCCTCCTTTTTCTCCGCATAGTGGTGAAGTCTTGGACAACTTTATACCTTGTAATATCTTTCAAACCAAGCCTTCTGAGGATAAGTATTATGAACATGAGGATGGGCATGGCCAGGGTTGTGATGAAATGGACAAAGACTCCCCTTTCATTTACAAGGATAGGTATGATGATTATTGGACGGATTTAGAAAAACCCATCTTTGATATATCAAGAGAGGGGAGTGTTGATTTTGAGACCTTGGGGAATCTTGACATGGAAGAAGAACATACAGATACTTCTCATGATCAATCAGAGCCATGCATAAGTATTAGTAATGAAGACTTGGATCAGCAGTATAACGAAGAGTTGGATAGGATGGAATCAGTGGAATGTCAGTTTCAACCTTCATCAGCACATTCTGAGGTTCCTTATGATTTGGAGCAGCTTGGGGCTTATACTTTCACAGAAATAAACTATCAGAAGAGCCTTTCGGACCAATATGATGAGGTAGTTGGTCTGCCTTATCATTCCGAGTTTTTTCTCAGCCCTATCCAGTCATGGGTAGAAGAGGCCTGCATGAGGACTTACCATTGGGGGAAGCACTTCAAAGATTTATCATATACCTATGATCTACCATCCAATCTTTCAATCCAGAATTATCATGCAGGTTTGCATTTTCTAAACAAGGTACCCTTGTTTTGGCTGGTAACCAAACACAAGGTTAAAAGATTTTATATTGATAAAATGTTAAGATGGTTGCATTGGATTTATCATTTTACTTAGCATTTTATTTTGTTATGCTTAGAGTAGGAAAATAAGCTCATCAAGTGAGCATTTACTTTCAACATTTCTTTTTCAATACTTTCCTTTTATGTACTCAGAATTTTTCATTAGTCAATTTTTAGTTTTTGAATAATGCAACTTATGGTTCATTGGCTTCTTATAAGAACTTGTGCTACTGAAAGGTTTTCTTGTCAAGTTGAGATGTTTTTACAGGTCATAGAAACCGGAGATTCTGGTATTCTCGTATGCTCTCCTTACTTGAAGACCAGATCGAGCACACGTCCCACAGTTGGAGCCAGATGTTGCCAGCTAAGTTGTACTTAGATGGACTATCAAGCGAGCGGGCAGAGTGGAACATGATACATGTTCATTTTTGGTGATTTGATATCCAGCTGGCCTTTTAAAGGCCCCCATTTTTAACTTTTTTCCACATGTCCATGGCCCTGCGGGGTTTGTAACAAAACGTACTAGCATGGTGTTTTGTAAAAGACTTGGTTCCCTAGGACTTTTTGGCTAAGTCAGGTATTCCAAGGAGTTTTTTCACCTATCTATTATGTCTTACATCAGTGCATAACATAATTAATTGGTTTTTCTCCTGCTCCTCCAAAGCTGGAATGCCTGGGGAGGCTGACGGGCCTTAGGGGATTATTAGAGTCTATGGGTCAATGTATATGAACATGCTAGGCGTTAATTTTGAGTCATATGGACATGTGCTAAGTCCCCCTAGGTTGTTTTTAATTTTCGGCAAGTTTTAATTTTTCCGTAAATTGGGCCATTTTTTAATGGTTCAATTAAAAAATTTGTAATTGGCCTATAAGGGGCGTCTGGAGGTATTTTTTGCCTTAGGGGTGCTCGTTTTCTAACTCAGAGCACCCCCTAAACCCCTAAACCCACTCTTTCTAATGTTTGGGTGATTATTTTTCCACAAAAATCCAAAAAAGTCAAAAAACCCAAAAAAGTCATAAAAAATTGAAAAAGTGAAAAAATGACTCATAAAAATATTAAATTTTGGGAGTGATTTATGGACTGATTTTTTCAGCTATGTTTTAGGAGTTGTAAGAGCTGATTTTGGAAAGATTCCGGGCAGCTATATTAGTGGGATTACTTCCCCATTTGAGGGGGGCATATTTCCCAAAATTGGGCCCCTTCAATCATGGAATTTGCAGCTATGTTTATGGGCTGTCACATGGCTGATTTTTAGCTGATTTGGGGCTGATTTTGGCAGCCCATTACATGGGAGTGGGCAGCCCCATTTTCTCCACGAGTTATGCCACTCATTCCACCCATTTCTCTCCATCTTTGGCTATTTAAGCATGGCTGCCCACTCCATTTTCTCTAGTTGGAGAGAGAGCAGAAATATGTACTAAGCTTATGCTATTTTGTTGATTAATAAAAAGACTTTGGAGGTCCATATGTGTGATACTTTTGTGAGTGGTTTCATGGTCTCTTGATGTGGAGTATTTTGTAGCAATTTCAAGTTCCGTGCATGTAATTTCCAGCCATCTACTAGCCTGCTTGAAGGATTGGTAACGATTTTGTGGGAAGGAACAATTAATCTTGTTTGTTTTAATTTGTTCTTGCATTTGTCATATTGGTTAGAGATTCAAAGTTTATATGTTTCATTTGTTTATGCTCATACTATTTTGATTTCTAACCATGTGCATTTCTAGTTTGATGGTTTTTCTGTGAGTTTTGTTTGCTACAGGTTGACAGGTGTGAAGAGGAGGATAGCTTGTTTGCTCTCCATTTTCTTCTTCTGTACACATTTTGGTGGATCTCACCCTCGGTTTCCCACTTCCAAGCTTCCAAAGTCTTTGGTTTCAAGGACCATTCTGTCTCTTTTCTCTTCCTCAGCTTATATAAACAAAATTTTTTCTTTGGTTAACTGGTTACTTTTATTTGAAATATTTCTGATTTATATGCTCATATTGTATTTTAAATAGATCAGAAATCTTTTCATAAAGGATTGGTTTAGACAGTTACAAAGCTCATATCTTTAACTGTTAGATTTTCCTTCATTTAGCATCTACTTTTCAAAAGGCTTGCAAGTAAAATCGTCATATCTTTTTTAAGTCTTGTTGGGTAGTTGTAGTGCTGATATAAAAGATATATTTGGCTGTCCTAGAGCTTGAAATTTGCAGCCATTAAAGGCTAGCAAAGATCCCAGGTAGACAAGCCCCATAGCTTGTTTTACTTGGTTATTTTTAGTCATTTTTACTTAGTTTTTAACTTAGATTTTTTTGGGTTTTTTAGGAGGTGTTCCAAAGACACTCTTAAAGTGTTTTTGGGCATCTTATACTAATTATTGCTTGCTGGTTTGCAGCAAAAGACGAACAGGTAGGAGGAAGTGCTGCCGAAATTTCGAGCATCCAGGCGATCCGGAGGACAAATTTTCATATTTTTCAAAACCGGTCATATTTTTTCCTATAATTTTGTAAGCCACCAAGTCACATTAAGTAGACTGGGGCACTTCTCTAAATCATTGTAAACAATTTTAAACGAGAGCAAGTGGGCTAGCCAGCGCCCATACCCCATCCCCCCAGGGGTGGCCTGTGTCGTCTCATTTTCATGGCGTGATTTTTTAGAGTAGTTTATTTCTTTGTTTTCCGGCATCTAATAAAATCAATTAGGATTAAAATAAACCTTGTTGGTCCGTTCCACTGGCGGGCCACAAGTTCACTCACAACCTAGTTTTTCACATTTTTTTTACAAACTCATAACGCCCCCCTTGCTTTCCCGAAGTAGGGTTTATGTATGAGGGCTTGCCCGAAATACGTGCCTGAAAAGAGACTCCTGGGGTTTTAACAAAGATAAAATTTGGGTTCATAATTTTTTTATAAAAATACCAAGGTCTTCTCCCGTATGCTCTGTGGCCAACTTGCAGCTCAGTCTGATCCAGTTGGTACACATCAGAAAGGAGGGGATGACTAGTAATAGGACTTAACACCACCCCAATAAAAAATCCTTTTGTGAAAATCCGGCACAACTCGTATTTTTGTTGCCGTGGGCAAATTTTCCAGAAGGCTTGGGATAACACTGGATAGTGACCTCTTGGAAACCGTTAGGCTTGCCCTCGTTGGTATAGCATCTGAACACCTCCTCGAGACTCCGATTCAGCCCAAAGCCTGAGAGGGAAGCCACGCTTCAAAATTCCGGACATGTTCCCCCGTACCTTGCGTATATCGGGAACCCACCTGCCTTAATAAAAAGATCACCACCACATTAATTTTTAAAATAAACCAAGAACACTCGCACAACATTTACCTTTTCTGCTTATGCATTTGTTATTTGACTCCATTGTAAGGCACTGGTCTTGTTGCAATTTTTATTTTATATTGTTGACTAATGTGCAGTTAAATGATGGCTATTTTAAATGAGAGCAAATGATAAATGATTGTTTTATTTGATCAAAATATATGTTGTCTGTTATTGGTTGTCAAAAAGTATTTTTCTAATTCCTAGATTAGAGGCTTTAGTTTCTTTTTATTTTTTAGGGTCCACCCCCCTTGGCTTCGCTAGGAAAGCCTAGACGGAGGAGTCGAGTCCCAAGTGACAGCACTTGACTCTGACTTGCCCCCAAGGCCACACCAGCAGCTTGAAGACTTCTGCTGCGTTTTCCCAGGTGTGGAACCAGGCGGCAACAGTAAGTAGGCATATGTAAATGGCTTCATGAAGAATTGTCTAACTACTTTTGCACAAGTCTTATGATTATTTAATGATTGATCACCACTGTTATGTTACTCAACGTTTTAGTTTGGTTATTAACATACATAGGAGAGCATATTTCACCCAATGTGCATGATGATTCATTCAGTTTGGCTCAGTTATCAGTTTTTGGTCAGTTTGGAGTTTGGACCTAGTCAACTTTCTTGACTTGGTCAACGAGCATAGCCTCAGGGCCAAGTATCATTACATATGTCCCAATATTGTTTTTTATGCCTTTGGAGGCTAGTTTCATCATTCCAGTGCTTCAGAAATGCAAATATTGGTTCAATGCAGTGAACCAATTTTTATTAAATTTTGGAAAAATTATTTGAAGGCCTTCCACCCAAATCGTTTTTGGGGTGAGTAATGAGTTTACCAAATTGCTATTTTTTGGAATTTTTGGCATAGGAATATTTTTATTTTGGGCAGCGGAAGATCATGTTTTGGGCATATTATATGGTTTACAAAGGATATTCAACAGATAAATTAAATTAATTAAAGTGACCATGGTTTAGTAAATGGAATAGAGGGTGAATGGAAGGCAAAATTTTGACTTGGATGTTCTTCTTCATGCTCCAGAGAGTATCCAGACATCTTCACACATATTTTTATCATCTTCAGCATTAGCACTTCATGTTTTGCCTCTCTTGGGCAATTCGCACTTCCTAGGGAGGGTGACGTTTTGGCTTGAGAATATATCATTTTGTACCATGTACTATGTGAGGATGTTATGTTATGTCCCTAGGAGGCACGTTGGCCCCTAGGAGACCCCCTTTTTGATATATTATCATGTTATATCATTTGATGTATTCAAGCATTGTGAGGAAATTCACCCCCCTCATCTAGTTGATCCATGTAGTGAGTGTGAGATTAGATCTCCACCATTGATTATCATTGTATTATCTTTTAATCTCAACCGCTCATTTAAAAAGTGGTTAGGGATTTGGTCTATCTCAAAACTATTTAAGAGAGGAGACACCTCATTGTAAAGGGACTTTGGCTCTTGTATTGAAGGCAATAATAGAAGATCTTTTGGCATGCTTGTGAAATCTTTGAGGCGTTTGTGACTCTTGTGTTTCTAAGTCCCTTTGGGCACTGGATGTTTAGCTTTCATGTCCCGACATATTTTTGGTGTTGATCATTGCTTGCAAGAGGGTGTTTGATGTGGAGAGTGACTCTGTGGAGGAGACTCTCTCTCTCTCTCTCTCTCCACGTTTTATGTACTTAGAGGGTTTCTCTTATCGATTTTGCTTAGCATTCGATCTTAGTCTCTCTCTAATTTATCTTGCATGCATTTCTTTCTTTTTGAATTTAGATTCAAGCACAATTTTAGTTTATTCTTATTGTGTTTGGTTTATCCTTGGCAGGAGGGTACACTGGACAAATTGGAGCTTCAACCGAGAGTAAAATTAATCATCCAAGTTGACAACGTTGGACGAGGGGAAACATCTGACAACATTTCTCATTTCCAAGCAAGTTAAATCTCTCTTCTCTGCTTGTTTTCTCTACTTCCATTGTCAGCAATAAAAATTAACTGAAAAAACCTAACTTGTAGTAACTAGAAAAATTCCCTGGGTCATATCACTTGGATTTTCAACTTTCTGGCATTTGGGTATTTCTTGCCATCTCGCAAAATCTCTAGTAACCCTAGGGCATCATTTTTGAACTCCATTTTCCCATATGAACAAGGCACTTATCCCTGCAACTAATTCGCACCCCTTGCCAGGGGGCTGTTCTTTTGAGTTTGTGATTGGAATTTTTGCAAGTGATTCTTTTCATTGTTTAACCTGTCATCCATGCAAATCAAATAAGTGTTAGGACTCCTAATTTGTTAACTAAATTGCTATCCTGGGCATTTCATAATTTGATTGCTTCGAATCCCCCTAAGGTATCGACTTAGTCATTTTTCACCTAGCACTTCAAAGCCGGATTTCTATAATTCATTAAGTTGTTGAGAAATAATTTATTTGCATTTCATCTCACATCTTTAATTATCCCTTAAGCCTCTCTTAGGGCATCCTTCATCTATTTAATTATCCGTTTGGTGTTTTGTTTGTTGGTCTTTCCCGCAAGGATAGGCTAGGGTCTCCCCCTTAGCCACACATTCATTGGCTTAAACTGAAGAGAATCCTGATCGGCATGACAACCGATCCATTTTGGGGATCGGGATACTCTAAGATCACCTCTTTAATTGCCTAACTCCTCTACCGTCCGGAATAGGATCATCATAAAGGGGCAACTACAAGTTGCGTGATAACAGTACCGAAACATCTCATTTAAATTTGCATGCTAGAGATAAAATCAATGAACAACCATCATTAACAATATTAACATAAACACATGTATATATAACTTCCGCAAAATAGTAGGTCTATATGTCCATGCAATACAATGTTATCATTCTAACTGAGTTCCATAGATAATAAGCAAAATATAAAATAGGTCATAGGGTAGTTTAGATGGTAACGTCAAAACAGGGCATTACATATACTACCTTTGTAAAGAATGTTGAAATGTCATATAAGTTTGTGGAGAAGATGCAACATTTGTTTGTACCAGTAGAAGAAATAAAAGAAGCAAAAAGACAAAGGCATTAACTAAAACATATTCTAAAAATAGAACCTTTCCCTAGCTATTGCAGAGTTGAATCTGGAAATTCTCAATGTTCAGGCAAAAGCTAATGAGAATTTGAATGTTAAGTCATCCCTCAATTTACCTTTAGATTTTGATGGACTCAATACAAGCTAGATGGATGAAAGGCTTCAGGAATGGGTGAATCTATGTCATAAATTTAGATGAATGTTGTAATCTAAATCTACAGGGATTCCAGGAAAATGTCAAGCAAGAATATGAAATCAAAACTTTTAACAAGAGCTATAGCATATGGGAAGGCAATTTTTATCAAACCATTAGATAGTAAGGACATGGAGGGAGCCATTGCAGAACTACTTGAATACAAATTAATCAGACCGTCAATGTCTAAATTTTGTTGCTATGCATTTATGGTAAATATCGTAAATAAACATAATGAATAAAAAAGAGGAAAGAAAATGATGGTTATCAGTTATATTCCTCCTAATGGCATCACTATAATGTTTAAGTATCCCATGCATCACGAAGATACTCTGTTGACACATCTAATAGGCAACAAAACATATGACAAATTTGACTGCAAGAGTGGATTCTACCAAATCAGATCTATCAATTATATTCCTCCTAATGGCATCACTATAATGTTTAAGTATCCCATGCATCACAAAGATACTTTGTTGACACATCTAATAGGCAACAAAACATATGACAAGTTTGACTGCAAGAGTGGATTCTACCGAATCAGATCTAAGTATATATATATATATATATATACAAACTCTCAGTGCTACACAAGGTCAATTTCAATGGTTGGTCATGCCCTTTGGTCTCAACAATGCTCCATCTTATTTTCAAAGGTGGATGGATTCCGTTTGTAGTACATGCTATAATTTTATTCTTGTATATATAGATGGCATTCTTATAAATTTAGGTTCTATTGATGACCGTAATTCTCATCTCGAACAATTCAAGGAATTAGTTACAAAACATGGAATTGTATTATCAAAATCCAAAATTGACTTATATAGGACTGAGGTAGAATATCTTGGTCTGCCTCTCCTCTAAGGAATAGTCAAAATGCAACCACACATAACTTAACACATTCCTCAATATCCAGATGTAATGCAGAATCAAAACGTGTTAGCATTTTGTAGCTCGAGCCTTGGAGGTACTGCATTTATAGTGCCTAAGATGCAAAAGTCCAAGCAAATGTCTTAGTTAAGTAACTTTATAAAGTCAAGTTGGGTTTTTTTATTATTTCTGGGGTAAAGTGAAGTGACTTTATAATATTTGAGTGACTTAAGTCATCTCAATGAGGGAATAAATCACATCCATTGATCTTGTGAGCCAAGATTTCATCTTGACCATAGAAGATGAAGGGTTAGGGCAGTTACCCTAAATGAGTTGATAGAAGACAAGCTTGAGGAGACAAAGTGCCCGCTTTTCAAGAGAGAAAAAGAGCTTGAGCTGAGAAGAAGAGAGGTGGAGCAGCAAGGAGGATTGACATGCATCCCAAGGCAAGATAGCAACATTTAAGAGCAGGTCTGTACAGCAAGAGAGAGAGGGCCGTACTGTACTGAATAGAGGGCCGTACAGCAGTGAATGAGAAGGCCTTACAGCAAGGAGAAGTCACTGAAATCAAGACAGTCCTTTGGTATGCATTTCAAGGTGGTGTTTGCTGTTAGTATTCTGTACACCCTGTACTTCTGTTGTGCACTGTTTCCAAGGAGCAATTTGATGTCATAGAGGCTGTATTGTGCAAGTCGTACTGTTGTAATCTGGGCATAGATTTCAAGGCAGAAGTTTGGGCCTGTTTTGTGTGGTATTTGGCACATTTTCCAAGGACTGTAGGCATAGTGACTGAGATAAGTACTGTGTTTTTTTTGCTGTAATAACTTGCTGTTGTACGCTCAGAAAATCTTTTCCCTGTGAGCTCAATAAAATCTCTCTTGACTGGTTTTCCCCTTGTGGGTTTTTCCAGGGTCCTTTGACCAAAATATCAAGTGTCTAATGTGGTGAATGTTGTCTACTGTTCATTTTCTTCCACTGCTATATTTTCAGATTTACTTAGCATTTGTATTTCTGCTCATAAAGTACAGTAGCATGTGTTTGAGTTTAATACAATACTGTTGAAGCTTTATCTGGAGGTTGAAATCAACGTGTTGCTAAGTGTTTGACGAAAGGCCTAGCTGAGTTTGCTAGCTGAACTGTTAGTGTTTTGACAGATTTTTAACAAAAAGAATTAGAGTGTTTCCTTGGTTGTATCAATTATATTTTGTGATTCTTAGACAATGTTTCAGTTGAAAAATCTCTACAAAAATTGATTGGCAACGGGCAATGGAAGTGGATTGATAAACATACAAATATAGTAAAGTCAATAAAAGAAAATTTCAAAAATCCATACAACTTCCTCCACTTAGGCTTCCTACTGGAAATGGTCCATATATTATACAGACATATGCATCAACATCAGTATAGGGAGCAACCTTATTAGAAGATGGGGAAATTTGCAAATATGCATTAGGAGTATGGCTAGACACAATCCATAGATATCATAGCACAAATCTTGAAATATATGTTATGGTAAAGGACTTGAAGACATTCAATTGTTCATACTCCCTCACAGATTTGTCTCTTAGTTAGATTACAAGGGGTTAAAAGGAATCCTCACGAAAAAGATTAATCCTAGATTGGACAAGCATGGAAGGTTGACTAGATGACATAGTTTCATTAAGACATTTGAATGTAAATTAGAGGATATCGGTGATGACAAAAATTGTTTGGTAGATCAACTTTAATAGAAGTAAAGTTTCTTATTGTTGAATTGAAAAAGGAGAATGTTCAAACTCAAAACCACCATTAGAGTATTACACACCAGAAATCCTGAGGGCCCTTCTCAAAAGATTAATTCAAAAATTACCAGAGTTAAACCAATTGGGATATAAAAAGACATAAACCTTGTTGAAAAAGTACCTAGGAAGTGTTTGTTCACCTAGTGGTGCCTTGGGGTGGACAAGAACACTTTAAAGTTGTGACCCCTAGTCATATTTAATTAATGAAGTGAGATGCACTTTATATTTTTAAAGTGACTTCATTAAAAGTTAAAAAGTCATGATATCCTAAGTTCATTTTTAAATTAAAGTAAGTGAGTAATTAATTAGAAGAGGGACTCATACTTTATTAAATGACATGAGGTGCACTAAATGTCATTTATTAATTATTAAATGAGCATTTAATGAGAACCCCGCATCTAATTTAATCTTGACCATTGGATTGAAAGAGGAAGTTATGATGAACAAAAAGGGCTCGGGCAAGGCATTTCTCATTCATTCATTCACTTTTCAAAGAGAAGTTTGGAGAGGAGGAGAAGAGAGAAAAGAGAGGGTTTGAGAGAATTCAAACCAGCAAGAAGAAGAAAAGTTCAGGCACATTTCCCAAGAAGAATCCGTACAGCAGGGTGCAGCATTAATTGGCACAGATTTTGAGGAGAGAGCTGTACTGTACCTGTCCATACAGTGGCACAGAAATCGAGGAGTTCTGCACAGAAATCGAGGTAAAGTACAGCAACATTAATTGCTGTCCATACAGTCCATACTCTGCACAGATTTTGAGGAAGGTACAACAGCATTTATTGCTGTCCATACAGTCTGTTTTTATGCACAGAATTCGAGGCCACACGTGTGAGACCGTACAGCATTAATTGAGCACAGTTTTCGAGAACAGAAAATTGAGCAGGCCGTACATGGCACAGATTTCGAGAAGAAGTTGAGATAAGTACTGCTGTATAATTTTTGTGTAATTTCTCTCTGAAGAAAATAAAAATTCGCTCTCTCAAACAGGTTTTCCCTTCAGGGTTTTATCCTGGACCATTGGTCAAAAATTCCAGTCATTTTTATGGTTGAATAATTGTCATAAAGTTTCTGAGTTTGAAATTGTTGGCTGAAAATTATATTTCTGAATTTTAATGGTGAAAATAATCTCGTGTTTTAAGCTGAAGTCAATTTTTATGAAAATATTGTGCATACAAGGGTTTGGGCATTAAACTACGCAGAGAAGCTTCTAAGCTTATAAACCGGGTTGGGGTTATGAAAAACTTTCAAACCTAGTTTACACTCATAGTACCCTTAAACTTCTTTCTCGGAAATGCTTAGGATACAAGCAAAGTCCTTTCAAGATATGGGACCAATACAAGATGATTCTATGTGCATGGATAAGAGATTGAAATTAATGAGTTGTGTGAGATTACAAACCCAACAGATCATCCAAAGCTTGAGAGTGACTGGTAATTGAAGAGCATCTTGACTAAGGATCTAGAGAATAGACTCTGGTATTGACATTACTCATTAATGAGCAATCACCGTTGAGCATGTGTTGTATGATTTGAACTTTAAAGCTTTGATTGTTTTTGTAATTGTTAACATTTCGAATATGACCTAAAATTGTCTCATCAGTGTTATGAGTAAATAAAATGCCAATGAGTTATGACTCATGATATCAATAGTCATGTTGTTTAATGTTTAAGTTTCACTATTTTACTTTTTCTCACCTTTGTTTATTTTTTTTTACATATTTCAGTATTATACATATTGGATGCACACTACACCCCAATGGACCCTAGTTTTCATTATGCCATTCCTATACTTGTATCCACACCTTCACTTGCAATCACACTCGGAAATTTTGGCAACATAGGTTTCAATTGGTTGAAGAATGGCAATGAACATCAAGTGGTATTAGTCATGTGAGTTTCAACTACATTAAAGGTTTGGTGGTGGCCATATTCTATTCCCTCACTTAAGTGCATGGTGTGAGGGATGGGTTGCCCATTTCTCATAGAATTTGAATGGATTGCGTTGCATGCTAAGATATTTGTTTCTATCTTTATATAGAGTTGTGTTGCAAGGTGTTGGGAGACTGATCCGTAACATCAAGTCTACCTGCTTTGGAAGGCACTTGAAGTGATGAGTGATATGCATGGTTAGTTGATCATGCTTTAGAAAATAATGTTTAAATGCTTTTGGTCAAGACAAGCAAGCGACACCATCGAACTTGGGATATTACAATGAAGCATATATGTTTCACAGCTATGAAAGTGTCCTTCCACTAACTAGGCACAACTGGTTGGTATCTATTTTTTCAAAGTTGCCCCGAGACATGCAACAGGACCAAATCGCATTAAATGGTTTGCATGCACACTATCGCACAAGGTGTGAAAATGTATCTTGGGGGATTTGAAGCTTGTTGGGTGGATAACACACCCACTTTACCAACCAGCCAATCCCCTGTTGACTTCGTTGATACTGCTTTAGTAGCTATCTAGTGGCATGGCATATTAGTCTGGAAGACTAACGAGATCTTTCTGTCTCCTTTGCTATGGTTATTTCGCATCTCAGGGAGGGAGACCATTGAGCCAAACAAAATCTAACGATAACGATATTTCAAGGGTTTTTATATTATGATTAGTGTTATCAGGACCAACCTATTTGTATCGTTCCAAGACTTCAGTGCTTGAATTGTTCTCTGAATTGGATCGGGGGACTGGTTCAGATTGATTCACAACCAATTCAGACCAGTTCAATACTGAACTGGACGGTTCAGATTGGTTCAAAACCAGTTCATATCGGTAGAACCAATGGCAGTTCCTGAGGGGGATGGGTGGGGGGGGCGAATAGTAAGGGAAAACAGAAAACCCTCCTCCATTCCCTTCCAAACCCTAGAACTTTACATATTGAAGAAACAGGATTCGTTCAAAACAGGCCAAGTGTCGTGTCCCTATCGAATCGGACACGATTCGACCTGAGGTCGTGTCCGATTCGCTTTTCCATCGAATCCGTTTTTCGGACACGAATTTCCAACGAGTCGGACACGAATTCGTAACGTGTCCCGACTGTCGGACACGCGTCCCTAAAACAGGACATGTAAAGTGCGCGAAAAAACAGGAAAAGTGCGGCCGGGTAAGTTATAAAACCAAAATTTGAGTTTATTTTTATCATTTGCAAGGAAGGAGTTGGCTAAGAGTGATTGTATGTGCAGGTGAAGGCGATTTGAAGGCTATCCAAGCAATTCCAAGTGCATTCCGGTGGATTTGTGGAGAGGATTGCAAGCTCAACCATCACACAACAAAAGGAATGTCTCAATCAGCTAGGGCAGGAGGTAGGGGGCAAAGGAGAGGGAGAAATGCACCATCTAGTGCCTCCCCTCGTATTCCACCAAGCACAAGCGGTTCTCCTCCTCCGTCAAGTGCTCCATCGGCTGCTAGTGGAGCTCAAGCTCATGCTCCATTTAACCCTGTTTTAGCAAGACAACAAGCCCAAGAAAAAAAATACCCTTTGTGGAAGTATGTGACAAGAAAAGATGGGCCCGGGGCAAAGCTTGGTGGGGGAGGTAATGTGTCTTGGAGATGCAATTTTTGCAAGCATGACTTCATGAGCACATATTTTCGGGTTAAGGGCCATTTGTTGGCCCTTCCTTCTTGTGGGATTTCTTCATGCAAAGCGGTGACTGTTCACCAAAGGAGGGATATGGAAAGAGAGGATCATGTTGGCTTAGGGAAGGTGGCAGCAGCAAGCAAGAAAAAAGAGGATGATCCTCTTCCATTTTTGAGAAAGCCCTCTAGCACCAAGCCTCCATTTCCACCTAGCTCTAGCAGTCATGGACGTGGGGACACTCATCAAACAAGAAAGAGGCAATCTATCGGTGGTCCAATGGATAGGATTTTCCAACAAGAGGCGCGAGAAGAGGTAGACCTTACCATTGCATTTTTCTTCTACCTCAACTTCATCTCATTCAATGTTGCACGGTCACCATTGTATTTTGAGACGGTTAAAACTATCTTAGATCGAGCTCCAAGTGGTTATGTGCCTCCTAGTTTAGAGAAGCTTAGAACCACATTGTTGGTTAAAGCAAAGAAGGAGGTAGATAAAATCCTTGAGCCAATTAGAACAACATGGCCCTCATGCGGTGTGAGTGTTGTTTCTGATGGATGGACGGATCCTGCACGCCATCCACTCATCAATTTCATGGTATCTTCCCAAAATGGACCGTTGTTCTTGAAAGCGGTGGATGCTCTTGGGAAATACAAGGATGCACAATTTATGGGCGATTTATTCATCAAAACCATTGAAGAAGTAGGTGTTGATTCGTGTGTACAAATCATCACGGACAATGCACCTGTTTGCAAGGCTGCTGGCATGATTGTGGAAGCTAAATATCCACAGGTATGTTCATTTTGGACACCTTTCATTTCTAATTTGCTCATTGTTTGAATTTGGTCATTGCAATGTTAGTGTTGTAGAGTCATTGATACATGCTTTTATTGCTCTTACAGGTTTTTTGGACACCTTGCATTGTCCATTCCTTGAATTTAGCACTGAAAGCCATTGCTTCGGATGTGACATGGATTGGAAACCTTATTGAGGATGCACGCCATATCCGTAACTTTGTGCAAAACCACACAAATGCCCTCACCATCTACAAACAATACACACAGCTTTCATTGCTGAAGGTTGCAGATACTCGGTTTGCTTCCTCATTCATCATGCTCAAGAGGTTGAGGGAGGTCAAAACCGCTCTTGGGTCCATGGTGATTTCAGAGTTTTGGGCTTTTTGGAGAAAGACGGATCAGGCTGCTTCACAAAAGGTGAAGGACACGGCGTTAAATGATGGTTGGTGGGACATGGTAGATCTTAGCATTAAGATCATGGAGCCAATCATTTCTTTGTTGCGGTTTGCAGACACGGACCAACCCATCCTAGCAGAGGTTTATGAGGGGTGGGATTCCATGATTGAGTCCACGAGGTCCATTGTCATGGAGAATGAGTGTCCCGAGTATGGGACATCGGCAGAGAACTTATGGACCGTTATTCGGGATATTCTTATCTCCAGGTGGGATAAGAATTGCACACCTTTGCATTGCTTGGCCCACTCCTTGAACCCCAAGTTCTACACTCAGGAGTGGCTCACTGGTGGATCGGGGGCCTCACACAGAGTCCCTCCTCACATGGATGCAGAGATTGCAAATGGGAGGAAGATAGCACTTAGACGGCTATTTCAGGATAGAGACATGCTTGAGGAGGTGGAGGATGGCTTTGTAGATTTTTCCACTGGCACTGGGAGATTTGGAGGCTATGATGTGCTTAGAGATAGGGAGGGTAAGACACCCTATCGTTGGTGGGCAACTCATGGGGCAACATCCCCTATTCTACAGAAGTTAGCCTTCAGGGTCATCTCTCAAGTTACATCATCCTCTTGTTGTGAGAGGAATTGGAGCACATATGGGAACTTGTACAGTGTGAAGAAGAGCAGGCTTGAGCAGTCCAGAGCAGAGTCCATGGTGTATGTGCACTCCAACCTTCGTCTTATTTACAGGAAGAGGGAGGAGTGGGTGAAGGGAAAGACAAAGATGTGGGATGTCTTTCCTGATGATATGGGTTTGGACAGCAGTACTGAGTTGGCATTAGCCAACATGGATCTTAATGATCCAGTGCTAGAGCCGGTCACTTTTGATGAGAGTGATCGTGCAGAGGGGTCATCCTCCACAGCAGCAGATGCAGATCGTCAGATGGGCAGAGAGGAGGAGGAGGGGGGGGAGGATGAGGATCAGGGCAGTGGCAGTGGCAGTGGCAGTGATGAGTATGTTGATTCAGGCATGGAGGAGGACTACTGACATATGGGATTCTCCCATCTTGATCCACCCCTTTTTGTATTTACTATTAGTCTATTTGGCATTTGCCAGTGGCCCAGTGCCCAGTGGCATTCCGACATATATGTATACATTTTGATTTTGATGACTTAATGAGAAATATGGTTCCGACATGCATATGTGTCTCATTGTGATTTGTGAATGACAAATGTGTTGTGAATCGTGATTTGTGAATGACAAATGTGTAATCATTATGTGTTTTTATTCTAATTTCTATTGAATATTTGTAAATGTTCTAGTTTCTAAATATTTTTGGATCTATATGTCTATATTTTTAAATTTTAATATATTTTTAAAAAAATATATATATATGTATATAAAACGTATCCTACGTGTCCTGATTTCGGGGGTCACCGTGTCCGTGTCGGACTCTCGTATTTTCGTGTCCTACGTGTCCCGTGTCCCCGTGTCAGGTGACTTAGTTATATACTAAGAAACAGGATTCGCTCAAAACCCTCAGCGTGTCGCGTCGGGATCGAATCGGACACGATTCGGTCTGAATTCGTGTCCGATTCGAACTTTGAACGAATCCGTTTTCAGGACACGTTGGGAAAACGAATCGGACTCGAAATGTGAGCGTGTCCTGACTGTTGGACACGAATTGAGAAAACAGGACACGTAAATCGCGGAAAAAGGCATCTGGGTTTGCTTTAAAACAAAATTTTGGCTTTCTTTTTGTCATTTGCAAGGAAGCAATTGGTTGAGAGTGAGTGATTCGTGAATACTGAATCGTGATTTGTGAATGACAATGTGTAATCATTAATGTGTTTTTATTCTAATTTCTATTGAATATTTGTAAATGTTCTAGTTTCTAAAGATTTTTGGATCTATATGTCTATATTTTTGAATTTTAATATATTTAAAAAATATATATATATGTATATAAAACGTGTCCTACGTGTCCTGATTCCGAGGGTCACCGTGTCCGTGTCGGACTCTCGTATTTTCGTGTCCTTCGTGTCCCGTGTCCCCGTGTCAGGTGACTTAGGTTATATATATATATATATATAGTTTACATATTTTATGTATTATATAGATAGATTAAAATTTTGCATATTTTAAGGATTTTTTAGTAGACCAATTTACAGGTTGATTCCAGTTCCATCCCTGTTTGACCCTCCAGCTTGTTTGAGTTTCGGGTTCGGTTCTGATATCTTTGATTATGATCCTTACCAAGACATCCACCACTGGATCTTTGTTTGAATTTTCTGTAACAAAGATTTCCCCATTAGACCTTAAGCATCATTTAAGTCATAGCTGTCATGAGCTTTCTAATATTGATCCATTATATCTTAGACACTCAAGTGCTATCAAGCTTATAGATATATTGTGGCTATAGTGGAATTATTAGCGAAGTACCATTTTAACAATCTGCTTCCATTGGTTTAATCAAAGCATTTTGTATGGACTCAATTGCCTTGTGTAGAAAGCTGTGTCTAAAAAATCCAAATAACTGACTGCAGTGTACGTATATATTCTATAAGATCTGATAGGTAGGTAATAATTGCATCTTACTACTGTATGCATTTAGACATTAGACTATGAGAATTGGCATCTACATATATCCTGTATGCTTAGACAACTTAATAGAAAATTAGAAATATCCTACATAAAAGTAAAGGCTTTTTTATTTGGATTATATACACCAAATCTACTTAGTTGTTTGGGTGTATTTTAAATTTCTTGTAACCCTTCTGAAATTTGATGTTTTGGTCATTGTTTTTAAAGTTTTACCTCATAGCGAAGTTCAACAAAAACAGGCTCGTTTAAAGTTATTGGGTATAATTTGAAGTTTTTCTATGTGCTCCCCAGTGGCAGCACTCTTTGACAGTCCACTGCCTTGTGAATAATTATATCATATTGTGGTCTCATTCACATTTGGGGACTTGAAAATCTAGGTCTAAATGCAGCTGATTTAGATATTTATTACTATATGATTTTCTTGCTGCTTATGAAAATATTGCATAATCTTCACTTTTTTGAAACCCAACTATCTAGAAACCCATTTTTTCGCCTGTACCACAGTCAGATTACCTGCCTCTGAATACATTTGTTTTCAGATTCGTCTTCATGAACTGAGTTTCGATGACCTTGGCTATCCCCTTGTCTGACTGATCTTTTCTGTTGTCATGTCATTAAACCATGTTTTTTCCATGATCAGCTAGTGTAACATTGTTGCTACCTTTGTTTCTTTTACGAATTGCATATTCTTCTATTTTCTTACACGTGCTTTTTATTATAGCAGCCACAACAATTTTGAGAACCAATGTACATTGAATGAGAAAGAGCATTGCTTTTCCGTGTATAGAATCCAGATGTTAACAATGTTGCTTGGCTCACTTTTGAAAATGGGTAATTGGAATTAAGCTATTGTTATATTTTCAGATTTGATTTAAGTGGACCTAATGATTTCTTTCCTCTTATGTTAACAGTGGCACAGGACGAAAGGTTGAAGACCCTGAATTGCTAGAGGCTATACGCCTTACTGTCATTAGCAATTTATTGAAGTACCATCCAGTATGACAATTGGGAGCTTATTCACGTTTTCCATATTCTGCCAAAGCATATTAATGAGCTTACTTGTTTCAGTCTCCTTATGGCTTCTGTTTTATATCATAGGGTTAATTGTCTTCAGGTTACATGGATTTTTTCCAGCTCTAATATTGTTTCTGCCAGGAATCAAGCATACAATTGGCTATGGGAGAGGCTTTTGGAATCATACCTCCAATAAAAAAGGTAAATTTATGCTTTACATAGCTATAGATGTGAAGCCAAGGCAACTCTGCATTTCAACATTAGAATTTGCAGATAAGTGTATCTGCAGTGTAAGCTGTTAAACACTTATTTTAGATGTCTAATAGTTGATGTGAAGCAATGTAGTTGTTGTTTCACTTTCAAGTGAAATCATTGGATGCATGATTTGACACTGCTCGTGGTTGCTATAAACAACACAATGGTCTGTAGAAATGAAATGAATGTTACTAATAACCACAAATGGTGTAGAAGATAACCAATGGGGCTGAAAGACATATCTGCAGTTAGGGAGCGCTTAAGGTATTTCCCTAGATGTAGTGATTAAATCCAAGCCAATTATAATTCTCTCACAATGTAAGATACAAAAAAAGTATACCAAAGTATATTACTGTGCAAACAATGCCCATCTCCAACATCTTAAAGACTGTACTATCTCAATTCTGGAAGTTCCAAAGATATTTGAGACGTAAATTCTGGATTAAAAGTCTCATGTGGCAAAGCACCAACAATCATCCACATGTCTTTCTTTTTCTTTCTTGCTAGTCCTCTCAACAGGTACAACCAAACATTCTAGAGTTCACATGCATTCTTCTTCGAGAGCACATGTCCCCAAGTTAGAGTCAGTTGTTGTCCTCATATATGATTTGCAGGATGGTATCCATGGAGATTTTGTTTGGTGGTACATGCCTTCTTTCTTTGCTTGGGGATGCTACTTCTTGGTTGGAGGAGACAACCTCTCCTTGTTGGGTGATCATGTTTTATGGTTTGATGCTCCTCGCATGTTGAATGCCTTTGCTTGGTAGATCATTCTTTGGGTATAATTGTGATGGTTATGGAGCATACTACCTCATTATGGTGTTGTCTTGGTATAATTTCTTCATCATGTCTAGAGAGTGCTACACCTTTGTTCATGTATGATGGATCTAGCCCCCCAGGGGGTTGGATGATGGTGATATAAGGTAGTGACATGGCATCCTAGTAATTATGCATAATGGTGTTATATTCTTGGTTTGTCACAAGGAGAGGGTGTTCCACATTGTCCCCTATTCTTATATTGTGTTAGACCAAGTGGTGATACATGGTTTATATGCTGAGTGATGGTACATGATGACTAGGTGGATTGCACCTTGGTTTGATCCATAACACTTTATTGGAGAGCACTTTGCACATTGACCCCTTTCATATGGTTCTAATAGGATTTATTGATGTATTTGATGTGGCTTGATATGGTTGGACGTCTCCTAGTGTGTGCCCTAGGTGTTTTGGGTGTTCTTAATACATTACTCACTTTATTATGACAAGTTTCACACCCCTTGATGGAGGCTCCCCTTGTGCACACATGTTGAGGTTGATTTAACCCCTCCAAGGGATAGTTTGACCTTATTTTGACCATTTGAAGGATTGTTGATGGTGTTGCTGCATCATACGCACCTCAGGTAACGTGGCAGAAATCTTCAAGCCATTGGGTGCGTCCTTGGGGGCAATTTAGGAGTCAAGAGTTGTCACTTGATTCTTGACTCCTCCATTTAGGCCAACTCCTAGCGAAGCTAAGGGGGGTGGTCCCTAATAAAAATAAACTATGGTCACTAAGCTAAGTTACGAAAAGATGAAAGTTAATCTAGGAGTTTGAATTGAACTTACTACGGAGTTAGTGGGCTACTCTAAGAAAACTTTATGTCTCGCCCTGTTGGATACTTGGTATAGTTGCTCTGCACTTACTAGTGAGGATAAAATCCGAAGTGGGCCAAAGAAGAATTAACCCACCTTAATCCACACATCCATAATAATTAACACTGACCAAGAGGCACAACAAAACATTTCCTCTCAGCAACATCATTCACTTTCTCGGCACTGGTCTATTTTCAGTATTATTTGTTTAAGTTAATTTATCTGTCGTGATCGATTAATAATTCACATGATGCCAGTTTAATTCATATTTGCTACTCTAGTTTTAGTACATTTCAAACTCCTAGATTTCATTTCTGCTATAACGTAATCAACCTTAGCTTTATTTTATTAGGGACCACCCCCCTTGGATTTGCTAGGAGTTGGCCTAGACAGCGGAGTCAAGTGCTAAGTGACAGCAAGCTTGACTTGTGACTTGCCCCCAAGGATGCACCTAGTGGCTTGAAGATTTTTGCCACGTTAATCCCGGGGCGCGTATTAGGTGGCAACATTTTTGGCGTCATTGCCATAAAATGTTGCCACCTGATATGCACCTCAGGTAACGTGGAAGAAATATTCAAGCCAATGGGTGCGTCCTTGGGGGCAAGTCACGAGTCAAGAGTTGTCACTTGATTCTTGACTCCTCGTCTAGGCCTACTCCTAGCGAAACCAAGGGGGTGGTCCCTAATAAAAATAAACTATGGCCACTAAGCTAAGTTATGAAAAGATGAAAGTTAATCTAGAGGTTCGCATTGAACTTACTATGAAGTCAAGGGGGCTACTCTAAGCAGACTTTATGTCTCACCCTGTTGGACACTTGGTATAGTTGCTTTGCACTTACTAGCGAGGGTAAAATCCAAACTGGGCCAAACAAGAATTAACCCATCTTAATCCACTCATCCATAATAATTAAAACTGACCAAGAGGCACAACAAAACATTTCCTCTCATCTAGTCCCATTGACCTACTTTTGTGGTCATTCGTTGGACATTAATAAAATTATCTTATCTTATCTAAGCAGCATCATTCACTTTCTTGGCATTGGTCTATTTTCAAGATTATTTGTTTAAGTTAATTTATGTAATATCCCAACTGATATTTTCTGTCTTTTTGTAGTGTTTTTGATGTAGTTGGTGTTTGCTTGAGGTCTTGTTAGCCAATACTTAAAGAAAATATGAATGCATGTACAGAACTATGATTGCATGATAATGCTTACAAAGTGCACGGGGTTGCATAAACCCTAAAAACCCAAGTAATGAGATATGCAATAAGATCAAACTAGAAATGATGCATGTACGTACCAATGGCTTGTGCTTGCGTTGTAGTCCAATATAAGGCAGACATGCAAGTCATGCATTGAGTATTGGCCGAGATATGATATGTCTCCTTCAAGTTAATTCACCCATGCAAGGAATGCGCCCATTCAGTCTTCAAATTGCATAATAGAATGCTCCAGAAAGGTGATATGGCTCCAAAAAGTGAGTATAACGCTTATAGTGGCCTTTTGATCAATATGGATGAAGCATGCAGCCCATGCATCCACCCTCGGTCAAGTTATGAGTCTGGATCTCAATGGCAATTCGCCCATGCAAGATAAGTGTGCCCTCTTGATTACTCAAATCAATATATATAGCTCCAGAAGAGGTTGTAGAAGCCCTCACTTAGTAATAAGGCTAATAATGGCCTTCTAGAAAGAATGGAAGACATGCAGATCAAATAGAAGCTATAGGTCTAGATATGAAGATCCATTTCTTTGTCCAATTCGCCCATGCAGAGAAGGTGAGTTCTTCTAGATCCAATCTCTAGAATTTAACCTTAAGAATATATGGAATGGATTCAATAGATGTAGAATAGATCAATAACAATTACCCTGTGAATGATTAGAAGTATAGGGCCTGGAATGCTCAGATAAATGCGCCCTCAGTGTTCCAGTGAATGTGCTCCCTCTATCTTGTTAACTGCTATATGGTTTGCTTGAATCCAACTGAAGAATGATGAATCTTGATGTACTGCTGAATAGCAATGATGGACCTATATGATCCAACCTTGGAAGTGACTAGGGTAGATAGATTTCATTGCCGAAATGCACTTGTTGGCTAAGGGATGCACCCTCCACCCTAACTCGGCTCACAGAGCTCTGAATTCGAATCTCACTGATCAATAATAAACTTAGCAGACATAGCAACTCGCTTTTTCCTTCTTTTATCACGTTGACCTTGCATGCACTTACTTTTGCATGCCCTGAGTCGCTTTTCTTTTCTATTTTGCAGTTGAGATTGCATGCACTGCTTCCTGTATGCATGCAACTTAATTAATGTGCTTTTGTTGCATGCACTATGAGATATGGCCCGCATGCAATGCATGTAAGTTGCTCCTTGTTCCTGTGGCCCTCTTTTATCTACTGATGACCTTGTTATCACACAACTTGTAGTTGCCCCTAAAGGTGATCCTATCCATGATGGTAGAGGTGCTAGGAAACTAAAGAGGTGACCCAAGAGAGCCTCGATTCCCAAGGAGGATTGGTTGTCACGCCAATCAAGGCACTCTTCACTTTAGATCAAGCTAATGCAAGATCAAGGGGGAGACCCTTACTAGCCGATGAGGGCTAGCGAATCAACGCAAGGTACTCTAAAGGTTACGAATGATGCACAAAGTAGATCTTGGTGGATAAAATCTAGATCTAGGGAAACGTAGTGGCTTATAAGAGTTAGGAACCGATTGAGGAGGCTTAGGAAAAATAGAGATTCTCAACCATAGAATAAATGTACGACAATGAAGTTAGGCTAGTACATCTAGATAGATCTAGTTCATATGAGGAATACCCAAATTGGATCTACCTAGGGTTTAAGTAAATGAGACCAAAGTGGACCCAAAATAGTAGATCCGAGTGTTTAAAGACT
Source organism: Larix kaempferi (assembly GCA_027924585.1). Classification (NCBI taxonomy): domain Eukaryota; kingdom Viridiplantae; phylum Streptophyta; class Pinopsida; order Pinales; family Pinaceae; genus Larix; species Larix kaempferi. The sequence continues at coordinate 13,937,611 of BSBM01000123.1, read as the reverse complement.
AGATCTAGGTGGTTGAAGAGTAGATCTGTGAATATTGGGGGGGTTCAAGGATACCCAACTAATAGATCTGAAAAGTTGACCAAAGACTCAAGGAGGGCGTCCCACCTAGAGATGACTAGTGCTAGATCCGGGGGTAAATGGAGTCGGATTAAGTTGAAAATTTAGATCTAGTGTTTTTATAATTATTCTAAAGTGGGTTTTGATGGCCGTACTCAAATAGGTACCCGATCTATCAGATCTAGAAAATGAGGGTTTTAGCAATGAGGGTTTTGTTGTGACAATTGGATTAAGCCCTAGAAAAATAAAATAAAATGCAAACGTACCTGGAAATACATGCTACTAGCCTTGTGTAGTGATGATCTTCCCTTTCCGATCAATTACGAGCGTTTTCCATGCCATGCCAAGTGAAATCGTTATGCCCTCCAAGAGACCAAGTCGCCCTCCTCCTGCAAAAGAGATCTACAAAGTCAAAATCGATTTGCAAAGAGAAAGATGATAATTAATAAAGAAAGACTCAACAAGCATCAAGATGATCCAAAAGATACAATAAAGATACTCCCTGAACCAATAACGACTTGAGGAAGAGATATGGAGTTCAATCACAATAGCGCCCCCATCAAATTGCTATCTCCATCAATGGTACGCCCCCCTACAAAAATGGTTTAGCAAAGCATAGATCCGCAAGAATGCTAGAGAGAAAAAGACTTTCCAATCTCCACACAAGACATTCGACAAAGGTTCCAAGAGTTTTTTCAAATATATTTTATTATCTAAGAGCTCAAGAGCCAAAGGTGCCTTTACAATGAGGGGGGTCTCTTCTTTAAATAGGAATGGGAGAGACCAAAACCCTAACCACTTTTTTTAAATGAGTGGTAGAGATCAAAAGATATAACAATAATAATCAACGACTAAGATGAGCCGGAAGTACAATACATGGATCAACTCAAAAATAGAAGGGGGCACACTCACTAAATCGCCCAAGGGGGATGCACCACATGATAAGTGACTAAGACACATGACATAAGCACATGGTGGGGCTAGGAGGTAAACATATACTTCACTAGCATGGCCCCATGGCACAATAGCAAATAATATGTCAAGATAACATCATAATGTGACCATATGACCAAATCGTGGCCCCTCAAAGACACCATAAAATATCCAAAATAATGAATACTGGGAAGCGTGGACCCCACTGATGCCGGAACAAGTGCTAGAAGGTGTGGACATCATCACAAAAATATCCCAGACCAATCTCATGCCATTTCCTTGCCCCACTAAACCAAATCGATTTCCTCAATGAGCCATTCCTCTGCTAGAAAACCACCTTTGAAAGTACAAAAATGCTTGTAACTCACTGCCAAGTGTCCCAGACACAAATCTGACTATACCAAAATGTCTGGGGATGGGGTAAAATGGTAATAACAACTGGCTGGACCCCTATCTCCCTCTGTAGCACCCTAGGAGAACGTGCTAGCTCAATGAAAGTGCTGGACATGCCATTTATGTATGGCAAAATAGAGAAAAGTGGTAATTTGACCATATCATCACCTGTAAGTGCCCGGAACTAATAACAAAGTGCACCAATGAGCTCAGAATGCTCAAATCCACTAGGAATGAGTACTCATACACCATGTGACCATCAAAAGATAGCTCTGTAAGCTCATCCATGCTCAGAATAATAAAAATAATGGTTCGTAAATAATAATAATCATAAAAATCCATCAAACCATCATCTAAAACTACTGTCTGAGGCATGGAACCATTTAATGGACACATATGGGCCATGAATAATGCATCTCGAACACCGTCTGCCCAAACTCATCTTGGACCCTGTGGTTGACTTGGTCAAATTGGGTTGACCAGGTCAAGAATAATCAAAATAATGATCTAGACCATGAATGACTGCTGCTGCAAGTACAAATGGTTATGATATGCTCCTTCAATTATATCAGTAGCTAGACCAAAGCATAGAATAATGTTTAATTGGCGTAATCATGTAAATGGTAAGATAAGTCTAGATCAAAGTAACTAGCTACTAAAAATAGGATTTTCAAGTGTATACTCGTTTACTGACTTGAACAATTTGCTAACCATGGGTGAAGGTTGAAAACAAAGGCTAGGCTAGGGGAAGGACTCAACAACTTCAACACTGCAATCTCTCGGATGAAGGAAACGAGGAGACCACCTAGACATATGCTGGATAGAAGATAACACGGGGAATGGCGGTGTCTCACAAATGGGTAGAGTGATGAGAATGCTTCCAATAGACTCTAGATAAGCAACTGTTTAGCAATTTATTGATTTGTCAGCTTTTACATTTATTTCACTTTATAGATTTTTGGTAGCCATCCTCCAAGAGTGGGTGCCCTGAATAGCCTGGCGGGCCTCATATAATGACTCGGTATGACCTCCATTGCCCACCATCGTCCATAGGTGTGATGGAGTGACCACCTTGTTGCCCTTTAGGGAAAAACAACCTTACACCATACAAAGGATGAGTGCGCGTCCCTTGGCCATTGCCTAGTTAATATAGATATGCATTGTAGTATTTAGCAACACTGTTTTTGCTAACTTAGCATTCCTTTAGATATAGCATTTAAGATCCGATGCTCTAGTGTTTAGCAACACTGTTTGTAGGAATACTTGGTTTCGAGGACTAGAAGAGAACAATCATCGTGACTAAAATCACACACTCAAGAGCCGAGACACAATGCAAACTGGGAATCTATCCAACACAGAGGTCTAGGTGGGGGAAGTCCTCGAGATCACTAGCTAAGGTGTAAGTCAGGATAAAACCAAAACTGGAAGATAACAGATGGACAGGGAAAATGACTGATGGTGCCATGGATAGCAAAAGCCCTAAAATAAGGGAATGGACATTCAGTACTTCATAGAGTAAGGGTATGACCAACGAGTATATACAAGAACCTCCTACTAATAGTAACCAACCACTTCTATTCTAAACAACAAGTAAGCATCAAATAAGATAGAGCCAACAACCATCATAATATACCCAGTCATAAACTACCTAGATAAGAGGAAGAGAACATCAACAACCCATATGTACCAAAATATACCTGCTGGATCATATAACTGAGTCCTTGATCTGAGCTACCTGAATCACACTGGAGCACTGCATCTGAATAAAATATAGGCACTGTCATCAATATGCTTTGGATGATGGAGGAATGGTTATCTCAGTCACTGACCTAGTGTCATGGGGCTCAGTCCTGGTATGAGACTGTAAATGTATAAGCTCTGGATCCACTGAATGCATAGGAGTAATCATCAAAATGCTGCTCATCATAGGTTGATCTCATAAAAAATGTGTAAGGGACTGGCTCAAAAATATACTGGAAACTAATCTGCAATCATGGTAGCCCGACTACTATGGATGTGATAACAGAGCTAATAACACTGATTAAGATCTTCTTTTGTCCTGAATGGTATCAGTCCTCAATCAATTCCCTAATTGTCAGTACATGCTCAAACCTATGGGAATTAGATAGGTTAGCGGGATGGTCCTCGGTGCTTAAGCAGAAGAGGACATTACAATTTATCTGTCGTGATTGATTAATAATTCACATGTTGTCAGTTTAATTCATATTTGCTACTCTTGTTTTGGTACATTTCAAACTCCTAGATTTCATTTCTGTTGTAACGTAATCAACCTTAGCTTTATTTTATAAGGGACCACCCCCCTTGGCTTCATTAGGAGTTGGCCTAGACGGAGGATTCAAGTGTTAAGTTACATCAAGCTTGACTCGTGACTTGCCCCCAAGGACACACCCAGTGGCTTGAAGATTTCTGCCAAGTTAATCCCGAGGTGCATATCAGGTAGCAACAGATGGAATGCCCTAGTTCAATGAGCTTGTTTTCACACTTGGAGGGGGTTATTTTGAGTTATACCATGGTTTTTATTGGTTTTTGTAGACGACTTGATCTTGCTGGCTTCTGCTCGAGAGGGATTGCAAAGACAAATTAATACCCTAGCCATCTTTTGTGACCTTTGACAGCTGACAATCAACTTAAGTAAAACTAAGGTTATGATCATCCATGCATCGAAGAAAACTTTGGCTGACCTGCATTTCTACTTCCAAGGGGAAGAGATTAAGATCACCACATCATACATTTACTTGGGAGTATAGTTCACGGGACCTCGTTTCTGTATGCGATAGGCCCTCCCTCCATTCTCGACTTACTAAAAGGCATGGTTCCTTGGCCCTCATTGAGAGACAATGTTTCCAAAGTCAGTTTCAAGACATCTTGTTCAAACTCTACCTCAAGAAGGTGGTTATTAGGCCCACGGTCCTCTATGGCTCTGACATTTGGGGGTCGAGCTTGATACAAACAGATTGGGCCCATACAAAGAGAGTCTACACCTTGCTTCTCAAGCGCATCAGTTGATGCAAGTGTACGGTTCTGTATCCCATTATTTAGGCAGAGTTTGGTGTACACCCCTTCTGCCTCGAGGTCATCTTTCACTTGGTCTTCTTCCTTCACAGAGTCAAATCTTTCAAAGACTTAGTAGCCGAGAGAGACAGGTACCCCTACCTGTCACTTTGTTCCTTCTTGGCACATATGTTGAAGCCTTATATTAGTGCCCACTTTTGATTTTCGTTTGAAGAAATTAATACCCTCTCTAAACAACAATGACAAGTTAAGCCATAGAGTTATGTTCTATGTGATTGGTGGCTCCCCTGAATATGTTCCATTTGGACAACGTACGACAAATAGTGAATTGCACATGGCTACAATAGTACGACGACATAGCGAAGTCATACAGGACGAGGGTATATCAATTGTGGATATGTTTATTGTATTGAGTTTTGACAGCAGGCATTCAACCTTTAATAATCTACATTACACCTGATTTATTTATTTTTTGAAATGTCCTTCAACTTGCACTAGAATAGTAATTAGCAGTAATTCTTTGCTCTGATTTTTGTTCTTCTTCCAAAATTGCAACGAAATTTTGAACTTTAATGGCCAAAAGCCAACGGTGTTGGTCAAAGACCTAGTAAACAGAGAAACTCTGAAACTACTGATTGTGGCCAAAAGTTGGATCAAACAATGAAGCTTTGATACCAAATGGAACGAACAATATTCGTTTCCTGAATACGAACAGTAATTTAATAGTTGAATATCCAATTTAAGTAGGGCAATAGGTTATAATCCATAAAGGAGAAGTATGTGATAAATGTATAAAATATGAGATGATGAATGACCATGTGACTGTGTACTTGTAGCATTGACTGGTCACAATGGTAAGTCATGTCCTTTCAATAGGTCATGTCTTTTAGATAGGATGTGTCCTTTCATTAATCATTAATCATCAATATTGTTATTATTATTATCATCATTATTATTTATTGTTATTATGTATGTTACATAATTATTTATGTTTTAATAACTTCACTTTCATTGCTGGTCATGTTTATTTAACTCATCACTTATCATACACTACAGTAGCAAATGTTATTTTGATCAATGCTCTTAATGGGATACACTTAATGGATTTATTTCATACTTATTGTAAAACTATTAATCAAGTTGGTTGCAACAAGTTCTCCTTTCTCTTGGCATATCTACTTAAGGTTTTGGTTGTTTACATTTTGTTGTCTCCCAAAACTGGCATGTGTGTGTTGAAGCCCAAAATGTAAACACACCAGCACGATTGACAACTCTCAGGAGAGAGGCCAATGTTACCACACTCCTCTCCTCTCACTTCAGGTTGGCTCTTCTCCAACTCAAGGGGGGTATCCCTAAGATAGGATCGCTAAGGCAGGTGCAATGAAGGGCAAGGTGAATTGAAGAGGCTGCCTTAGGAAACGATTGTAACAGAAAAATGTACCTTGATTGAGTGATGGGAAAGTTGGGAGGATTAGTCCTCGAGGAAAGGCCAGTGCCAGTATATCAGAGGGACGAATGGAGTCAAAAGAGAGATCAAAGTGGCCTTATGTCATATGTGACTGAGGGGGAAAGATTGCATTATTGAGCAAGCCCTGCTCAGTCTAGTGATGGGCAATCAAAAAGAGTACTTCTTCTCTAGTTGCGGGAGGTGCATTATGCAAACCAAAGATCAATATTACACAATCAAACTAGATAAAATGCAAAGATCAATACCTGTGTATGCATGCTCACAAAGGGAAAAAGAAAAAAGGGAAAAAGAAAGCAGCTGCTAAAAGTTCTTCGCCAAAGGGAAAAAGAAAGCGGGCTGCTGAGAATTCTTCACTTTCCAACGTGGTGGATTGTCACCCTTTTATGGCCTCTTAAACATAGAAAAGAAAATGCAGAATCTAGAAATGCTCACACTTATCAAAAATCTCACAAGTACTGCCACACAAAGAGAACGCTCAGTTTTCCAAAAAGGCCCATAGTATTTTTCTATTATGCTCAAGGAAAAGAAAAACTCCCAGGTTTTTCGATGATTTACAAAGAAGAAAGTTGGTCCCTTTTATAGACCAGAAAAGCCTTCATCTTGTTTTCAAAATAAAATAACAATAAAATAATAAAGAAAAAGATGGAAAAGGTAAATCCCAGATCTACCTTTTTCTCCCATCGAAAACTAACTAACTCCAATTTTTTAATTAAACTCATACTTGGGCTATCCAATGCAGCCCAAAACGCCCAGATGAAGAAACGAATCTCAATGTAACTGGTGGCTGGAAACGTGGAGTTTTAGTCTTGTAATCAGCTGTCAATAGAAACATTGGACTCACCCCTGTCAAAATAAATATATGCAGCTGGAAGCTACTGAGACATGGAGCTGAGCACACAGGTGTAAACTGATTCGATGATCTCCACGTAGCAATGAATCGAGTTTGAGGTGGTCGCTAACTGTCAGCACATATTCAAAGAAAGGAAAGGTGTATTCGCTGGAAAAGGCCCTACGTAACCCACAACTGCTCCATCAATGCAATCGGCTGCAAATGCTAGAAATGACCACCGAATCATCGATGTGATCGGGCTCATTTAGAAAACATGAGTTAGAGCTTCTAGGCGGATAATTCCATAAATCACGGTTTTCATCAGCAATGATGCACACAGTTTTTGTGGAAAATCCGGCAGACTTCCAAACAATGGCGGCTCCATCATTAAGTGCTTTGATTTATGCATGGAACCCTGTCGAGCTGTGATGAAATCACGCCCAAGTGGTTGTCAAACGATAAAATGGACCATCAATGCAATTGGACCCCTGTTTAAAAATCATCAAGATGCGATCGGCTGTCACAGGGAAACACGAATCTAACTCCACGACTATCTGTCAAATACAAAAAATGTAGAGTTGAACAATCTCCAGCTTCGGGTTTTGTCGAGCATACATGAGTGGAGACCCTCGATTATCTTAATTTTTCTGTGCTAATAAATCGCTGAAACTCGAGCTAACTGGATTTAGTTGCGCGTCAATCAATTGGCTGTTAGGAGACCAAAGGAAATTTCAATGCCATCGGTGGCCAATGAACTGTGTCACAAAACTTAATGTGATCTCGGCTGGCGTTGTTAACTGTGAACCGGCGTCGTCTTTTGAAAGCAGAGTTTTAACAAATCTGCTCTGTGTCAGTCTTTGCTGAACCCCGAACACTGCCATCGAGTCTAAATCTCTGCGCTGATCAATCGGCTACCATTTGTAACGCGTGGATGCGGATCCAAGCTTGCCGTTTCCGGTGATTACGGCTTCCCTGCCGTCGTGGCGTTGGTCTTCCTGTTGAAAACGAGCTTTGGCGTGAAGGTAACACCACACAGAGAATTGGCTGCCAAATTATTTACGTGGTTGATCCATCATATGCTTGCGGCCTTCCTTGGTCCTCACGCAGGGATTGCAGCAATGCAGAGGGGTAGTCGTGGAGTACTCCGTCGACTTCCAATAGTAGCGGCTCTAAAAAACGTAGCTTATGTCTTCTTCCTTGATTCCGAGACAAAATTTTCATTTGAATCTGGTTAGGAGCTTTATCATCAATTTTCACTTACAGGCTGCAATTTCTAGCCACCGGGAGCCTACAGCCAGTGAGAATTTTCCAATTTTGATTCTCCTACAACATGCACGCAATGCACTCTCCATGCTTTCCCCACTTCGGATAATTGACACTCCACACAACTTTTTTGCAGAAATCAACTCCAGTGTAGATAGATCCTGTAGGAGTTGAATTCCATGGCGTCATATTTGCTCACAGCTTTCTCTAGGGCACTTGCATCTTCCATTTTATTTTTTTATTTTTATGTTGCCTACATACAACCCAGGTGTAACGTATGACAAACAATTTGTATAAGCCTGTAGTGCTTTGTAAGACGCTGCAGTGTTTTCTGTATCCGGACGTGCTCTTTGAAGCTTTGCCTGATTCAAAACATTTTTAAACATTGAACACTCCTCCAGAAAACTGCTTACCGATCTCTGCCCTCTTGTACAAAAAACTGCTGATATACAGTCGATCTGAGATGTTTCAATTCCAAGATCTTTCTTCAAGGCAGACTGTAGTAAATGTGTTGCTGCTAACTGCATGGTTTGTCTTTTCCTGGGTACACAGCAAATATCCTTTTTCTTGAATTCCTGGAGCAGCTCATCAAAGTGATCAACCTCCTGAAAACACATTAAAACCGGTTTCCACATATCAAGCTCTTGACATATGAACCCTCTGCATTCTGTCCCAACAGTTTTTTTCTGACCTTGTCCTCAAGTGACCACCCATGCAAAAATGGGAGGTAACACATTTAATGGTCATATCTCATATGCAAGCAATGGTCATTGGCTCATGGATCTTTGAACCAACATTTGAGTTAGTTTAATTACTAAAGATTTTAATATAACTTTAGATTTTATAACTCATTTGGTATTTGATGATATAAGAGAATTCATGACAGGAATTTATTTTCTCAAGATTGGAAAGCATGTGTGCAAGTTTTTTAATCGACGTTTTGGACTTTATAAATGGTAGTCCATCTTCAGGGGATCGCCATGTAGATGTTGGAAGTCATTTGGTATTTCTAAGTCAAAACCGTAACTCCATCCATAATTCAAGTTATTTTCCTTATCTCTTGAACTTAGTTGTCGGTAGGGATTCCCCCCTTATTCTTGATATTCATGAGGAACTAAAGAGAAGGGAAGTAATTGTAGAGGTGATAGTAGCATTACTTCTATAGTTGCACATAGCTATACCTTAGTGAAGACCTTGCATCATAGGGTGTTAGTTTTTGTGGCACCACACCTCATATATGAGACTATGAAAACAACTAGCCCCTAGTCCTAATCTCAGTGTTGTTATAACTTTTTTAGCAAAATAAATGATAAAGGGTTGATGATTCTCCATGTTTTCACTAAATGAATGCTTGTTGAACCTAAACTGCTCTTGGGCTTTGGAACAAAATCCCCTTCGTTCACACTTTTTTGCCTATAGAAGGCTTGGTGTTCTCGAAAATCTAATTTCAACCTTCATAATATACTCAAATTAGTGTGTTGTATAGGCGAGCAACAACAAAATATAAGGTTCAGGAGGTGTTATCACACAACTTGTAGTTGCCCCTAATGAAGATCCTATCCAAGATGGTAGAGGTGATAGGCAGCTAAAGAGGTGACCTTCGAGGATCTTGATCACTGGAAGTGGACTGGTTGTCACGCCAATCAAGACCTTCGTCACTGTAAGCCAACTGAAATATGGTAAAGGGGGAGAGCCTGGCCCAAGGCTGTTGGGAGCGCGAAGCGGGAGCAGAAAGTGAAATTTTCAAAAGCTTCCGTTTTGGGAGCATTTTTTATATAATATACATTTTAATATTGATGCACATATATTTAGAAAAACATGTATTATGCCAAATTAGCTATAGAAAACATGAAAACATAGATATTCATATAACCATTTAGACTTTTAGTACACATATTGATATAACATCAATCATATAGGAGCTATAACTTATAACATTGTCATTAAATGATCAATCATCAATCATCAACAACATCAACCTTCAAATTTCAACATATAATATTTTCCATCAACAAACTCTAACAGATAACATCAACCATGAAATGAAACAAAGCATCATAATATCATATTCAATACCAAAGAGTTGTAGACAGTAGGATGCAATAAAACATTTAAAGTTTAAACTTCAAAGGTAGGTTCATGTTAGGATATTTAGACACTTAGGAGTTAGTTAAGATCAACTTGTGTAATATATCCGTTAGGAAAAGTGTGTTTCTTTAGTATACATTAGTATGCATTTGTAAATATTTAATCCGACGGTCACGATATGTTGTGATCCGACGGCTCAACTTCTCTTAGATCATACCTAACCTTGATCCATGGCTTAACACCCGATTGGTCCATGATCTCTATTTAAAGAGCATGGAGGGTCATTGTCTAGTTGATCGATTATGAGAAGCTCATTTGTAATTTTCTTTCTTTGCATAATAAATTGCTCCGTAGAAGCTATTTGGCCGGGGCCGTGGAGTGTTTCCCTCTTGAGGGTTTAAACCACGTCAAAACATCGGTGTATCGATCTGTGATCTGTTTGTGTGAAGTGGTTGCTCTAGGTGTTTGGTCTTTTGGAAGTACCTTGTGTACTCGAACAGTTCAACCATTCAAGATTCAAAGGTCAAAGACTAAAGTTCAAACTTCAAACTAGGCCATAATGTTTACAAAATAGGCCGTAATAAACATGAAATACAAAGTACTATGATACTATGTAGTATCTACTAAGCTTTCCGCTTGCCACGAGAAACTTCCAATTTCTTTTCTCGTGGTCTAGGTGGAATAGGAGCTACTGGAAGTGATCGTGAAACATGAGAAGAAGATGAATGGCCCCCACGGATTGCTGGACGTTGTGAAGCTAAAGGAAAAACTCCTGCATCTAGAAACTTGTTGCTGGTTGGGGGTGGCATCTATGTAGTAGGAATTGGATCACCATCATGATTACTCAATAGTTCATCCTCCACATTAGCCTCCTCTGGATTGTTGTCCCAAGTCAAAAATGTTCTATCATTCTTGGCCACCTCACAATAATGGGACAACAACCTCAAGTTGTAGTGCACATAAACCAAGCTTTCTGCGCGTTTTACATTCAAACTGTTTCTCTTTACACTGTGGATGAAGTTGTAGGTGCTCCAACACCTCTCTGCAGAAGAGCTGTTAACAACTTGTGAAAGCACCCTCACCACCAATTTATGCAAATATGAGGCTTTAGAGCCATACATGTTCCATCAACAGATAGGATCCAATCTATCTTGATCTTTGGTTGCATGCAGGGTACCAAAGACTCCATGCTCACTGATGTATTCGCTCAATTCACTCCGTACTTGAGCACACTCCTCCTCATCAGGGATCAACTTGTCTAATGCAAGCATATGCCCATTTTGCACCTCTGGATCTGTGTGTGGTTTTTTCCTAACTCCACCCCCAGGTGCAGGTTGGGCCAACCAAATTGGAGAATAGTATTTTGGGGTAAGGACATATGCAAGGGCATGGAGTGGAACATTTAGATTATCCCACCTTTTGACCACATGTTTATGAATATGGTCATACAAGATTGCATCTGTTTGCTCAACAATGTCTTTGATTTGACCAAACATGCTATCCATCTGCTCATATACCTCCCCAATAACCGACTGATCTGTATCTGCAAAACGAATCATGTTATAAACTGGCTTAATGAACTGCAGAACATACTTAACCTGTGACCAGAACTGACCATCAAGAACGGTTCCTCCACCTCCTGAAAGTCATGTCTATCAGCTGTGCTTGTAGGTCTGTCTTTTAATTCTTGCCATGGATCACTTGAGACCATACTAGCCAATGCCTCTCTTACCTTCAAAAGCCTCCTAAAGGTGAGGTAGTAGCTAGCAAATCTAGTCTTTGTAATCTTCAATAGCTCCAATCTAGAGTGATTGCGAAAAATGTGGTGGGCCATTCTATGATTGGTAATAAATTTGATCATTTTCTTACCTCTCTTGTACAAGGCACCAATCCATCAGTAATTAGGGTCCTTCATCTTAACAATATCATGCAGCAAAAGGTTCAATGTGTGAACCAAACACCCTAACCAAAATATGTTGGGATACTTATCCTCAATGATTGCTCCTACTGCCTTACAATTAGCAACATTATCAGTGATAACTTGAATGACATTGTATGGCCCAATCTCCTGAATGGTTTTAAGTAAAGGTTGTGCAATATTAATACCGGTCTCGTAGCGATCTGAGTAGTCATGGGCTGAAAGGAAGATTGCACTGCTAGCAAACACGCCAAGAATATTTATCAATGGCTTGCCTTTAACATTTGTCCACCCATCAGATACAATGGATACCCCATAGTTGGACCAATCATTTGTAAACTTTCCAAGAGCACTATTGATTTTGGCTCTTTCCCTGTCAAGTCCCACGGTTCTGGCTTTGTCATACCCAGGGCTTCTGTATCCTTTAGGGGCACCATTGATGGCTTGTACCATTTCATGCCAATAGGGTGAGCGAAGAACATTGAATGGCACACCACATGCATAGAGAAACCTATAAACTTTTGAATCCACATCATCTCTACAAGCTTGGTCAAGGAAATCCTATAATGTTCTTCGCATAGGCGAGATTCCACTACCATGGGGTGATGAGGCTTCTGATCGAGCCGATGATGATCCAGATCCACTACCAAACATTCTTTGTGAGGATTCAGATTCAACCCTTGATCTCTTGGAATTGTTTTGAGCGGCCTCTTCTTCCATCTTGTATTTGTTTCTCTCTTTAGCTGACACTTTGTCACAGGTTTTGACTCCAGTTGCCTTACCTTGATCGCATGGCATAATCCCACACAAATGCTTTCTCACCCGGGAATATGAACCTGTGTAAGTTTTATTACAATGGGGGCATGTAAACTTTGTGGTTCCACCCCCTCTCCCTCCCCCAAGCCTTGTCACATACTTCCACAAAGGTATTGTGTCTTTTTGTTTTTGCTCCTGATCGCTCTCAATCTCATCATCATCATCCTCTTCCCCTTCCTCCTCTTCTCCATGGTATGTGTCACTCTCTACCTCTTCCCCCTCATCACTACCACCACCATATCTGCTTCCCAACACCATCATAATGAGAAGAAGTGGAACCAAAAGCCAAAACCACATACCCATCATGTTTCTTGATTCAAGATGAGAGTCACTTGTTTCCTGCAATAGAATGATGGAGAAGAAGAATTGGAAAGAGTAGGAGAAGAGAACATTGCAAGGTTTAAATTTTTTAACATAGTGAAATATTTTTTCCAAAACAAACAAAGATTGGGTTTTTAGAGCCTACCTTTTTAGCTCTTTAATGGTGGTTGAATGTCTCTATGGAAGCCGTCAATCTCCCTTCCAAGTTCTCACAAATAGAAACCTTCAATCTCCCCTCCAAGCTCCCACAAATTTGTTCTCAAACAACTAGCAAACCCACTCAACACTCTAGCAAGAGAAGTGAAATCAATGAAATGAGGAATAGAATGAGTCCAAATGGAGTCCAATAGACTTTATTTGCCTAAATGAGCCCGAGCCAATCCCTAAAAACAATTTGTTTTGGCCAAAATTGAGAAATTTCGGACTTAAATCCACCTAGCCTGCGGAATCGTTTTCGGGAGCGATTTTTATGGTCCAGGATCGCTGAGGGAGCGATGAGGGATCGCTCTGGGAGCCTCGATCCCTCGTCACTCCCTTGGCTATTCTGGATAGACCAGGGATGTTTTTTTCCTTTAGGAATCGTGAATTACGAAAACGATCCCGAAAGGAAGCGAAGAGGAATTGCGATCCCGAAATCGATTCCTCATCGCTTCCTCCGGGATCGCGATTTGGGAGCGAAGCGTGGGGGCCTAGAGCGATTCCCCGTAGCCTTGGCCTGGCCTCTTCTTGCGGAAAGACCCCAACAGAGAGGACACCCTAAAAGCTATGCAACTAGGAAAGAAGGGATACCCTACTAACGAGACCCTAGGTCACAGATAGATGCTTTTGAGTGAGGCTTGAAAGGATTGATTGTGATAGAATAGATACAACAATGTAAATTCAAATAATGATTCCTTAATAGCTATGAAATCAAACAAAGACCTAGGTGAAATGAGTGCTAGGTGTGGATGAGCAAATTGCTACCCTAGGGGGATTTAAATTAGTAAACTAAAAATGCCCAAGGTAGCATTCGAAATAAATTTTAAGAGCTTTCCTAACACTTGAGTTTATTGCTTGAACGAAAGATGAGGGCAAGAGAAAAGTCCACAAGAAAAACCAAATCATAAACCAGAACTATTGTCACCAGAGCAAGAGGAGCACATTCACTAGAAGACCAGTGCCAAATCCAAAGGGGTAAATGGAGTCAAAAATTAAAATAATATATGTCTAGTTTCTATTCGTTTTGGATCATGGCAAAAATTACCCGAGTGTCGGATTTCTACAGTTCCTAGCTATGTGACTTATGAGATTTTTCTAGGGTTTTAACGAATAAATTATTTTAGTAGACAAATGGAATGGAAATGAGAACCAGAGAAAGCATGGAGAACTCACCTGGATCCTTGAGAAATGCCGAAATTTTAACATTTGCTTCCAGCGTTGAGCAGCTTTGAGGAGAAATGGTGAAATCTTGGCTTGCCACGGATTCTACCCAAGTCAATAGGTGCACCCTCCTCCTGAAAACCAACAACACCAAGTCAATTCGATTTTGCAAAAGAAAGGAACAAATATCACATACAATAAAATTTAGAGAGAAACTATTGACACAAAGACACAAAGCAAACTCCTTGTTGTTCACGACTTGGGAGAGAGAGAGGGGTTCTCTCCACTTTTGTGCCCTCAACCAATTCTCTATCCCTACATGCAATGTTAATCACCATAAAAATGTGCCAAGAAATGCAACAGGACTCTTCAAGTGTCAGAGGGAAAAATATGCAGTCACTATTTTCGAACATTCACCACAAGGGAACATAAGTTTGTAGTCAGCAAGAATTTTCTCTATTGCTGCAAATCCAAGAGCCAAAAGTTGAGCCAAAAGTTTGTTACAATGAGAGCTCTCTCTCTAATATAGGGAATGAGAGAGCACAATCCATAGCCATCATATTGTCAACGGCTGAGATTAAAAGATGCAAGTGATGATCCAATGGTGGAGATCGAAGCACCTTCACAAAGCATGATCCAACTCGAAAAGGAGGGGCGAGTTACCCAAATACACCCAAGTACATAGCAATCTGATATAACATGATAATACATGGCATGGGGTCTCCTAGGGGTTATGTTGCCCCCCTAAGGACAATATAACAACTACACATAAAGCAAGGTATAACCAATGAAGTTGTGTTGCCCATAAGTGCGCCCCCTCTCTAGAAATGCACCCATTGGCTAGGAGAGGCCAAGTAATAAAAATGGGACCCCGATGATGATAAACACATGTGGAATGATGTATATAGACCCTCCATAACATAAGACAAAAGCTAATGCCACTTCTTAGCACAAACATTTACCCTTTGATCGACTTGATAAACCATGGTCACTTTAATTATTTAATTAAAATGTTGATAATCTCTGTAAATAATCAAATCTTCCCATAATCTGATCTTCCCTTTCCTGAAACTCTGATATGAATGCCTTGATGTAATCTGAAGCATGGAATCCATTAGGAGTGACTACTCATACACCATGGATTCACCTGGGATGTCAATTGGAAGGAAATCCATCTCCAATAATAAAAATATATGGCTTGATAAATAATAATAAATCTGTACCATAGGCATAATCTACATACTAAAGCATGGAATGATCTAGTGGACATCCATGGACATTAAAATACATTAAATAATCAATCATAGTCACATCCACTCTCGGGCCCTGCCAGTTGACCAAGTCAAAGGGTTTACCGAGTCAAACTTGGTCAAACATGGCCAAATATGATGGCTGAACCAAACAATGAATATCGTTGCATGCATAAGGTGCCAGTAGTACATTCCAAATTATATTATTAGTAGACTTAAATCATTAATGGCTTACAACAGTGGTGATCATAATGAAAAACATAAAACATGGACCAAAATTGATAGTTGCATAGCAATAATGAAGTCCTAAACATATGCTCATTTTCACATTCACACCCTTGTACAATTTAGATTGCCCCTCACTTATCCTGGGTGAGGTGGAAACAATGAAAGGATTGGTCAAATGAAGTTTGACTTATGCGGATAGACTTTATGATCTCTCAAAGCAAAAAGGGAAGCATGGAACACAATGACATGTACTGGATAGGCAGACACTAGGGAAGGGCTGTGAAATTCTAAGTCACAGCAAATCTAAAGAGCTGAGGATACCTCACAAAGAAAGAATGAGCAGAAAATTTGAATAAGAGTGAAAACTACAGTAAAAAAGAGCAGAAGAATAATAATGCAACATAACTTAGATAAGAGCAGAATAATTTCACATGTTCCAATAATCAGTATAATAAACAATGATGTTACAATGGAGAGAATTCGAATCATGCAGGAGAATACGAACCTCAGTTGGTCTAGTATAGGGATTATCACCACTGGAGTGCTCCGGAAGACTCAAAGTCAACTGAACTGAACCTAAACTCAGCTAATTGAAGTCACAATCAGTTAACTGACTAAGGAGGGCGCAATAGTGAGTCTGTCATGCATGCCAGTCAGAAAAGGGCGCATGAGGCCACAATCAGTGGCATCCGGAGTTCTAACCCCCCACAAGAGGCAGATAACTCAGTTGGACTGCACTGGAACACTCAGTAGGTTCCTATAAAATAGGGAACTGACTGAAGTGATCCTAAAATGATGCATGTAGGGCTCAAAAGGTGGTAGATGGATCCTGGATGACATCTGCACACCACTAGGGGGAAAATGACATCATCAACAACTCGAAAAATAAATAATGCTAGGTAGGACAAGGATGGAGTATTGAAATATCCTAACAAGGGCAGTGTCTCACATATGGGTGAATTGAGTGGAGGCATTCATCCAACTCGAACAAGTCTGTTGTAACAATGGCCTCTTTAGTGTTGAAAAACACTACTAATTGTAGCATGGCCATTTTACTTGAGCAAGTGCTAAAAAACACTACTAATCGCAACTTTGCTCTTTTCTTTGGATTTATCATTTAAGCACTTTTCATACTTTCTTTTACGGATAAAGTAATAATATATATTTTTTCCGTAGAAAAAAATTCTTTAAAGTAATAATATATATATATATAATAAGATAAAGTAATAATATATATTTTTTCCGTAGAAAAAAATTCTTTAAAGTAATAATATATATATATATATATATATATATATATAATAAGCACATGCAGACTTTGCTTCGGGTCTAGTTAATACCCCCAAGCAACTAGCCAACCTTAGCTCATGTCACAACACCAACGGGTACTCTTGGCCCTGTTATCACCTAAACTGTAGTTACCCCTATGGATGTATCCACTCATGGATGGCAATAGGGAAGGGCAACTCAAAAGGTGCAACCACGATCACCTCGACCTCCAATAGATGGTTGTCACGCCAGTCGAGGCAACCTTCACTTTATGTTATCTAGCCCAGACAACAAAGGGGGAGACCCGATCTACTCCCGACAGGAGAGATCAAAACCAAGACACCAAATCAAGTTAATTCTAAGTGAAGTAAGGTGTATGGTTTATCCTAGACCTTAGGATGAAGTCACAAGCCAAGTGAGGGGTTCAATGAGTATAGCTTTGGTTCATTGTTGATGTGAGAGTGACTTATAATATTTGAAATGAGATCCAGGATTAAAGTACTAGTCAATTGTGAGAAAATCCACTGCCTTGGGAACCGTGTCCAATGTAGGGTAGTTTAGGGGTTGAATTGGGGCTAACTAGTACAAGTGACAAGCTTGATCATGAAGTATGATGGCATCAAAGGGTTTAGTTCACCACACAAGGGTCAAACCACAAGTTAATCCAACAATCTAGGAAAGTCGAATTGACTTGGAGAGAGACCAGTGCCTTGGGAATTGGGATAATGGAGTCAAAGTAAGGTTAATTTGTGGTTAAGGACTCCTATTGCATGAGACAAGTGGGCAATTAAAGTCTTGATGGATGAAAAGGTCTAGATCTAGGTTTGACCTAAGTGGACCACAATCCCTTAAAACAAGGAATGTTATCCCCAAGGCAAGATTTGACAAAGTGACCTACTAGACCTAGGTTTTGAATTACTCCCGTTCCAAATCCACTGAAATCTCATGCACCCATGTCCTAAAAGTGGGACAACTCACTTCTCCAAGGTGGTGCGACTTTACCCAAGGAGGCCTAAAAGTGGGATAAGTGGGGTCAAGACAAGTCCAATGGCACCCAAACTTTAGATCCAAGTAGTTTACGCAAGTGAGAGTGTGGATCTATAATTTCATGGCAATCCAATGGCTAGATCTTACTAGATCTGAGTTTGAAGATACCAAGTGGTCCAAAATGGGGATTAAATCCCTTAAAATGTGGAATAGGGCCCACAAGGTAGAAATCAGAAAAGTGACAATCTGGGGGTAGGTTATTGGATGTGTAGATCATGAATCAAGCAGGATCTCAACTACCCACATACTAGATCTAGGTCAACCCACCAAACTAGGAAGTGTGCCCTTGCTTGGAGAGGCTAAATGCCTTGGGAAGAGGGTCAAATGGAAGCCAATCCTCACCAAACTATAGATCCGGGATGCCGTGGATATTATAGAGGTGGGTTTTCAATATCTTACCCAAGAAGCCACTAGATCTAAGTAGATCTGAGAAAATGTAAAAATGAGGGTTTGAAGAAATAAGGGTTTTATCAATTTATGAGCTATGTCAATGGATTGGATCAAGATAAGAGAAACAAACCTGTGGATCTTACCTGGGTAACCTTGTAGATGCCTTGATGATGTTGATCTATGCAAACCCGATTAATTTGAGAAGCTTTGAGGTAGTTTTCTATCAATCGATTTAGTCCAAGAAGCTAATGCGCTCTCTCTCCTGCACAACAAACGTCAACAATATCAGATTTGATGTAATCAAGAGATAAGACTAATGCCACAAGAGAAGTAACAGAAAGATAGCATAGATCACAATGATACTAATGATAACCCCCTGATACAAGCAAATGCCAAGAAAGTCGATTTGAAGAAGCCTTGCAAAATCGCCCTTGTTGAAGTCGCCCTCCTGTAGACAAGACAATGATTTCCAAAATAGATAGATCTTACCACAAATTCCAAATGCTAGGTTGCAATAGACTTTCCAATCACCATCTAAGAACACCAGATGCAAAGGAGACCACAAGAATTTCCACAAGAAAGTTTTTCTATACCAATAATCCAAGAGCCAAAGACCCCCTACAAATGAGAAGCTCTCGCCTTTAAATGGGAAGGAGAGGCATCAAAATCCTAACCACTTTTTGAATGAGTGGCTAAGATTAAAATATACAAATGTGTAATCAATGGTTGAGATGAGCTCAACAATAAAATACATGGATCACTAATAAAATATAATATGAGTGGACAAAATCGCCCTAGAAGAGGGGAATCCCACCAAATCATGATGACAAAATATAATAGGAAGCTTATGGTGGGTCCAAGGGGTAATTTTAGACACCCTTGGTCAATCCCCATAGCACAATAATAATAAAATAGTCATCAATATACTAAATCGTGCCTCTATGGTCAAATCGTAGGCCTCAAAAGACCTCAAAAATCATCAGAAAGTGCCATAAGTGATGGATGTGGGCCCCGATAAAGCTGAAACTGCTGAGGAGGTGTGGAAGACATCAATCCATCATCAATGATCATCCCATGCCAAGACATTGCCTCAGTAGCCCAAAGCGATTTCCTCAATAGCCATTTCTACCAATCCTGAAATGCCTTGGGAAGCGTGAAACTGCCCTAAACTGCCTCTTGGAGTGCCTGCGCTGTCAAGGTGAGGGCACTAGTGTGTCCGGGAGGGGGGTAATATGGTAAAAACAAGTGGCTGGACCACCCCCTCCAAGCACAGCGCCCTAGGTCAACTGGATAAAAATCACATCTGCTCTGACAGGGCCTCCGACAGACCAAAACTGCACTGGGATAGCCTATTGAGGCTCAATCATCACTGTAAGTCCCCGGAACTGAAAACAAACTGTCTCATCGTACTCAGAAGGTCCAAATCCATCCAAGATGTGTACTCATACACTATATGAGTCTCTGCATGATCAAAATATATATCCAATATACTGGAACAGGTCAAATAATAATAATCTGTAAATGATCAAATACTGCTGTAATCCATGAATCATCATCATAAACCTGTATCTGATGCATAGAATCATCATGTACATGTACATAGACCATATATCATCTATCCATATCATCACAAGGTCCAACCATCTCATGTCCTATGGTTGACCTTGGTCAAACTAAGTTTGACCAAGTCAACATGACCAAATATAACTCAGACCATCATCAGAAGCTGCTGCAAAGTGTCAAAGGTTAATGCATGCTCTACAACTTATTCAAATAACAATTATAACACAAAGGAATCATTACTGGCGATCTAAGTCCAAATATATAATGCCATTAATTATTATTATTACTCAGACTAGACTTTCAAGACCATACTCATCTCATAGCTGTGATCAATTTGCTAGTGAAGGGTGAAGGCTAAAATAACTGGCTAGGCTAAGGGATGACTTGACCGACTTAACTTTGTGACACTTTGGCAATGGGAAAGGGAATACACACCATAGTATATACTGAATGAGCAACAACACAGGGAATGGCGGTGTCTCACAAATGGATAAGTTGTTTAGAGAGTGCTTATTCAACTTAGGCATCATGTCTATATCAAGTTGATCCAGGTTCATTAGGATCATTCAATTCCATTTCATGGCCTTTTTGGCCTACATAACCCTTTGGATCTCAGGTGTGCTGATAAGCACAACTAGTTGCAGCTTACATCCATGGCATGTTTTTCATACATATATAAGGTTAGCAATTGTTTAGATATAGCTTTTAAGAATCATTGCTTTTTGGACCTTTCTTATACTCTTCGATGAGTATTTTTCAGCAGTTCATCGCTCTTGCCCTTTTTAGTTTCCATGGGCGAATTTATTAGTTTCCATAAATAGTACATGAGCTTTCAGTTTTAGCCAACAACATCTCAAGTGAGTAGGGGGAGTTCGAGCCAATGCCAAACATCGGGACAACTGACCAGAATGATTTAGGCCTACAATCCAACTCACCAAAGGTAAGTTTTGTCACCAACTCAGAGCCGAGACACAGTAAACAGGGAAGCTCATCCAATACAGAGGCTATAGTGGGAAAAGAACCTCCATGTCACTAGTCAAGTAGCAAGTTAGGGTGATAAACTAAAAGGTAGGCAATGGATGGATGAAGACAATGAATAATGGAGCCAACACTAGCAAGCCAAGGTATGGTGGAATGATCACCTCTATTCTCCCTAAGGAGGGTAAAACCAATGAGTATGAATAGTGAACTTCTAAGTCTGAGTAGGGACAATATAATATATATAATAAGATCAACTAGGTCCACATATCTATATGATCGCCAGATCATGACACTAAGTGCTAAGACATGCTACAAGAATAAGTATAAAAGCAATATAACCATAACACAACGATATACCTGCTGAGTCATAATACTTGAATGCTCCTCAACCTGTACCATCATCTGTCCTCTGAAACTACTGCTGTAACTCTGGGCACTACTGACTGCTCTGTACCAATGGTATAATGGCTACATCGGTCATCTCTCTGAGTGTCCCGAGACTCAGTCATGGCATGGGGAATACAACTGCTGTCCAAAATCTGATAGTGATCCAATATAGATGCTCATCTCAGCATCTCAATGTAAGGGAACTGGCTGAATAATGTACTGGAATCAGAAAAATAATGTATGGTAGCCCGGCTACTATATATGTGATAACAGGCCCGAAAGTGAATCATGGGGTTAGTCAGCGGGCATCCTCCACAATCAAGGCCAAACATCAGGGCAACTGACTAGAACAAGCCAAGGCTTCAGACACCCAACTTTCCTAGGCTCAGGACCCAACACCAACGGGTTCCTTCAGCCCAAAAGGGTCAAGGCTTCAGAGAGTTTTGTTGCACAAATCAGAGCCAAGAGACAAAACAACATGGAGGCTATTGCCACCGAAATGCACACCTTGGGGAAAACGCAACATAAATCTTTCGAAGCTGCTAGGCGTGACCTTGGGGGCAAGTCTCGAGTCAATTATTATCACCTGATCCTGACTCCTCCATTTAGGCAAACTCCTAACCGAAGCCAAGGGGGGTAGACCCTATCAAAGAGTTTCTAGAGGCTCTTAGATTGTGTTAATTGTTAAGGATGATAATGAGTGTTTATTAGGAGTTTTAGGTGAAATAGTGAAAAGTGACCAAGTTTGTTGCAAATTTGTTTAAACACATCGACAACATAATATCAACATGATTGAAATAACAACAATAATTGATAACAAGCAAATTAAAGAGATTGTTGCTGAAACAAGTGAACAACTAGTGTCGATGGAGTCACAAAATTAAATAGTGCTGCTTGTAAATCGAAATGTTTTGCAAGTGTTCTTGGTTGATTTTAATTAAGATGAAAATGATGAGTTAATTAAAGGGAAAAGGGAATTCCCGATATACCTCGCGGTATGGGGAATATGTCTGGATTTTGGTCTAGGTGGTTTCGCACAAGAACATGTGGGTTGGAACGGAGTCTCGAGAGCGTGTTCAACACTACACCAACAAGGATGTAGTCTAACGGTGCCCTGAGGTCACTTTCCAGTGGTTCACGCTTCCTTTGCAAAATTTCCCCACTTTCAATCAAGTCGAGGTGTAATGTTCCGTTTTGATAAAACTGGAACAAATGACATGCAAAGCATGCTAGTCAGAGATCAAGAGCATGCAAACATGCATGCATGCAAAAAGTGAGGTGCATGCAACTCAACTGAAAAATAGAAGAGAAATGTGACTTAGGTATACAAAAGTTAGGGCATGCAATGTCAAAGTTATAAAAGAAAGATAAAGTGAGTTACTCGGTATCCATTGTTATTATTCATTGTTGACATTCGGTTTGAGAGCTCTGAGAGCAATTTAGGGTTGAGAGCACACTGCCCTAACCAACCGGTGCATTTCGGTAGCGAAATCTATCTGCCCTAATCACTTCCAGGGGTAAATCATATAGGTTTATCATTGTTCTTCATCATTGTAGCAAAGATTCAACATTATTCATAGAGATTTGAGGTTGTCTCATACCACTAAAGAATTTGGGAGGGTGCATTAACTCAGTATTGATGGACCATTTCCTCCAATAAAGAGAGGTGTCTTTCATCATGCAATTATCCAAGGCGTGATTATCAAGTGTGGAGAACATCATCAGTCTTCTTTGTGGGATGGATAACATCCTATTAGCTGTTGCACGCTATTCTTAGATCGTGATTCCTGTGACAACTTTTCTCCATAAAGAAAAGGGGCGCTTTCCTCCTTGGGGGAGCATTGGTCTCCTTTATTAACTACTGTGAATTATCTGCCTAAAATCATGTGCCCTAGCAATCAGAAAAAGGCCATGATCATCTAGTGTGGAAGGGCATATTCCTATAAAATATTTGTTAGAAAGTGGCAACAAGGAAGGTCTTCTATCATTGCATGTGTCCTTGCATGCTAGAAGACATAAAACACGAAGCCAAATGTGTTAATGTATTTTCCAAAGTTTAGACTTAGGAAAAGTGCATTAAGTGATCTATTTATTAATTGACTTAAGGAGTCACTTTTATAAAGTTCAAGTGAAAATAATTTAAGTGATGGCTAATCTAATCTTGGCCATTGGAGGATCTCATCCATTGATCCATAGTGAGAAGTGAGGGTTTTTGCTTGGCCATTAAGTTAAAAGGAAGATTGATTTGGTGGAGAGGACACACAGACATACAGAGAGATTTCTTACTCATAGCTTTCAGCCGGAGAGTGAGAAAGACAAGTTTGCAGAAGAATTTTACAGAGAAGAAGACATAGGAACTTTCATCCGGAGGATTGACAGGGTGACTTTAGCAAAAGAGAGAGAGGTTGTATGGATTCGCAGAGGGGCCATACAGACATGCAGAGGTCGTACAACAGTCACAGAGGGCCGTATGAGTGACGCAAGGTTGTATGGATCTGCCCATACGCTGACGCAGAGGCCGTATGAATTCCGTACAGTGACGCAGGAGGGCCGTACAGTTTGTGGGGTTGCCTCAGTGAAGTTCAGTGGTTCGATTTTGCCAGGTTGGGTAAAATTTGATTTTCTGGATTGTATTGTTATATATCTTCATAATAAAATATCTTCTCAAACTGCTGCACCGGTTTTCCCATCTTGGGTTTTTCCGGGGGTTTATACCCAAAAATATTGGTGTCTCTATTTGATGTGATTGATGTTATATTTCTCTTTTCCACTGCATTGTGAAGAAATTCATTTGTGGTTAAAAGTAATAATTGGGGTTTGATTAAAAGTAAACTGGTATACTTTAACTCAATATTGGATTTTAAGGAAATTAAAATGGTATCGGAGCTCTTCTAAGCAGATCTGAGAGAAAGCAACAATTGTTGAATAGATCAGGGGCAGATCTATTCTAGGGTTTAAGGTACACTTCATTATGGCCATACATTTGATAGTTGAGGATAGACTCCAGGGGGCACAAAACTTTCCTACTTGGAAAGAGAGGATCACCAGGATCCTGGATGTTAGTGATGCAGAGGAGCACATTGACGACCAAAAGGTTGCTCCCACAGATCTGGCAGAGTTGGCAAGATGGAAGAAGGTAGATTGTAGAGCTATGTTGATCATCTTGGATGGGGTGAAGGACCACATAGTCCCTTACTTTTCCAGGAAGAAGTCCGCATTGGAAATGTGAAAGGCTTTGGAAAGCCTTTACTAGAGCAAGAACGAAAACTGGAAGATGGTGTTGCAGGAGAGGTTACGTAGTACCAAGATGGCCAAGGGTGAAGGAGTGGTGCCTTATCTCACAAGGCTCACACAGATCAGAGATGAGCTTGGAGCAGTGGGCTCTAAGATTGAGGATGAGGAGCTAGTTCAGATAGCTCTCAATGGCTTTTCTAAGCCATGGGATGTCTTTGTTAAAGGCATGGTGGCTAGGGAGAAGCTCCCTGATTGGCAGAGATTGTGGGATGACTTCGTACAGGAAGAGATTCGTATTGGTCAAGGTTTAGGTTCATCCAGCGGTGCCCCACAGATCGTGGATGAAGAGGCTGTAGCCCTAACAAGCAAAGGCAAGGGGAAGGCAAAGAAGAAGAAGGGTGGTAAGAAGAACATTGACATGTCAAAGGTCAAGTGTTGCATCTGCCACAGGCATGGACACTTTGCCTCCCAGTGCCCAGATAGGAAGAAGAAGAACAACACATAGATGGCAGGTTCAACAGAGGTGGATGATTTTAGCAAGAGTTTTGATGAGGACTTTTGTTTGATAGCTTGCATGGCAAGTTCCATCAACAACAACATCTGGTACGTTGACAGCGGTGCATCTTGTCATATGACAGGACATAGATTGTTCTTCAAGAGCTTGCAGGAGGGTGGAGTAAATCTCCACATTGAGTTAGGAGATGATGCGCGGTATCAGGCGCAAGGAGTTGGTACTGTTAGGTTTCAGAGGGAGTCTGGCAAGCCCATCAGCTTTGCTAATGTATTATATGTTCTGGGGATGACAAAGAATCTCATATCTATTTCCACACTAGAAGACAAGGGTTTTCTAGTGACTTTCCGGGATAGGAAAGTGTATATCAGGACCAAGGGGTCAGATCAGAGGTTGGATTGGATGATTGGGGTCCGGAGCAGGAAGGTTTACAGACTACAGTTCGAGCCTAGAAAAGCTCTGGTAAGTAGCAGCATCAGTGAGAGTGAGTTGTGGCATAGGAGGATGGCACACTTATATCATGGAGCACCAAGGCATCTGAGACAGACAGTTATTGGAGTCCCTCCAGTACAGGAGGAGAAGCATGATGAATATGATTGTCATTGATGACAATACATTAATGACAAAGGTTAAATTGGTGACATAAAGGACATGTTGACAAACGACAACTAGTGATAGCATGACAAGTGGCAAAGGTTACAAAGACTTGACATGGCAAGCAAGCACAATGAATAGAGGACAAGATAAATGTGGATGACATGGATTAATGATGTGGTAGATGCACTAAGGTGGATAAGTGTTGATGACATGGCAAAAACAAGGACAAGGACATGATGACAAAGCCAATAGGCATTAATGACAAGTGACAAGCATGACAGGCAAACATTGATGGCAAGCCACATTTGAAGGCATATGGCAAGATGGAGGACATGGCAAGGACAAGCATGGCAAGCATGACAAAGAAGCATGACAAGGATGATGACAAGGCATTGAGGACAAGGAAAGATTGTTGCAGGCATATGGAGGATGCACTGCGGGCATTTATGGAGACTGCTGCGGGCATTTCAAAGGCTCTGTAGGCATTTACTTGAGCCATGCGGGCATCTTATGTAGCCCTGCGAGCATTTCATGAAGACCCCTTGCGGGCATATATGTGAACCAGTCTGCAGGCATTTCTTATGGGGTGTTGCGGGTATTCTTGAGGCCCCTTGCGGGCATTTCAAGTGCCTATGCAGACATTTTTTATTGAAGCCCGCAGGCATAATTTTAAGGGAGTTGCGAACATCTTCAAGGCCCTTGCGGGCATTTTGAAGTGGAGCCTGCGGGCATTTTTTATGTAGCCCTCCGGGCATTTCTAAACACCCTTGCGGGCATTTCATAAGGGCCGTGCGGGCATTTTTGTATACCCTTGCGGGCATATTGGAAGGCCTCTTGTGGGCATAATAAAAGGCCCTTGCGGGCATATCTGAAGAGCTTGAAGAGGGTCCCTTGTGAGCATTTCAAAGCCCTCTTGCAGGCATTTGTTGGAAGAGCATAAGAGCCCCCGCGGGCATTTTTTAAATGACCCTGCGAGCATTTAAAAAGACCCTTGCGGGCATATTTTAAGAGCGGTTTGATGATGTGACAAATGGAAAATAAAAAATTTATATATATTTTTGAAGAGGATAATATGGAATTAATATAATGAAGTTGGGTATCCTTGAAGTAAATCTTAATTGATTTATTACTTAATAATAAATTTGACGAGTTAGCCTCCATATAAGGTGGAAGAGAATAGTATAAAAGAAAGATAAGTCTCTATGTTTTTCAAGCGAATAAAGTGTGAATTGAAGTTGAAGATTTTGCATATGTGACGGAGAGGTCTGAGGAAAGGTTCGGTGGAGCAGCAGGAGTAGCATGGAAGAAATCGTTTTTGTATCTTTGATTTCTGGGTTAAACTAAGGTAGTAGATTGATGAAGACATGTGACATGAATGATGATGGACAGAATGAAGATGTGTTTATAGGCTGAATAATGACATGAACATATTTGTGACATGATATATGCTGGTGGATAGAATGAAGGAATGCCGGTAAATTGAATGATGATATGCTTGGACATAATGATGATATGGTGGATTGATTGAAGAATGCTTGGACAACAGAATTGGTAGTATGTTGTTTGATGCAAGTGATGACATATGACATGATTGTGTTGACAAGAGTAAATTGATGTAATGTGACAAGGATGTAATGTGTATGTAACTACAAGCTGGGCCTTGTACTATTTTTCTTAGTTGGATCTGAGAAAAAGACCAAGCGGTGTCTTGGAATAGGAGTTGGTGCTTCTGATTCAGTTGTAGCTGATAAAACCCCACGGTTGTAGCGGATTAAAGAAATATAAAAATTACAAAGCTTATATCTTGTGTCTCTATTTGTGTGAATTATTGTGATGAATGACATGTTTAATGAGCAGCTTTGCTTAGCTTAGTATAAACTAGTGTAGATCCATCTCAAACCCGGATCTATCAAGCACCGAGAGGGATCCAATTTCTTGAGGTGTAAGTTTTTTTGTTTTATCTTAAATTTTTTACACATTAAGAAAAAAATTATCCCTCAAGAAATTGGATTCCTCTCTTTTAATTTTTGATAAGTTATGAGCGAACATGAAATTTTTAATTACTTTTGATTTTTTATAAGTTATGAGCCGACATGGAAACGTAATGTGACAAATGTGACAAACATTACAATATCTCCCCCATACTGGGTTGTAACGTAACATGACAAACGTGACAAACGTTACGTCTCCCCCATACTGGGTTGTAACGTAACATGACAAATGTGACATGTGACATGTGACATCCATTATAGGATCTCCCCCATACTACAAACGTGACAAATGTGACATGTGACATGTGACATCCGTTACAGGATCTCCCCCATACTATTACTTTTTACATTTTATTACTTTTGAAAACGTTACATGTGACATGTGACATGTGACATCCGTTACAGGATCTCCCCCATACTGGGTTGTAAGCACCTCGTTTACACTCGGTGCAATGATGATTTCTGTCTACATGTTAAAATGGAAATGTAAATGATATATATTAGGGTAAGAAGAAGTTGAAAAATTGGAATTAAGTGCAAGCTCACTAATTCAGCCCTCCTCTTAGTGAGCCATTGTGTCCATTAAAGCATAACCACTGCAAGGGTTGTGCGTTGGGGAAGAACATCAGGAGTCCTTTCCCACAGAGTGAGCACAAGTCTAAGGGGACCTTGGACTTGGTGCATTCGGATGTATGCGGACCAATGAGTGTTCATTCTTTCAGTGGTTACAACTATTGCGTCACATTCATTGATGACTATTCCAGGAAGACCTGGATCTATTTCCTGAAGTCCAAGTCAGAGGTCTTCAAGCGCTTCTGAGAGTTCAAGACTCTCGTGGAGAACCAGACAGGGAGAAGGATTCAGATATTGAGGACGGACAATGGGGGTGAGTATACCTCCAAGGAGTTCTGTTCATCAGAGGGGATCAAGAAGGAACACATTGTTCCACACACCCCGCAGTAGAGTGGAGTGGCGAAGAGGAAGAACAGGACACTGGTGAGTGCAGCCAAGGCCATGTTATTTGATCAGGAATTACCACTATTCGTATGGGCTGAGGCATTTCAGACTGCAGTATATGTCCAAAACAGGTGTCCTCACTCAGCTTTAGGGAGGAAGACACCTGAGGAGGTATTCACAGGCACTAGACCAGATGTGAGTCATCTACGCATATTTGGGAGTGCCTGCTATTGTCACATTCATGCCGACAGTAGGAAGAAGTTGGACCCTTCAGGTGAGAAGGGGCTTCTAGTTGGTTACAGTGAGACTTCTAGGGCATACAGAGTTTATGTCCCGGCTCACAAAAGGATCATTGTGAAATGGGATGTCTTATTTGATGAGGATAGAGCCTTAGGAAGATCTATGGACTTACCAGCACAGGAGTAGCCAGCAGAGGACTCAAGAGTCAAGTTGGAGGAGCCATCGGTACAAGTACAGACACAGGGCACAGGTTCTGGTAGTCAGAGGGAGTCAGGTGGACAGGATCTTCCTATCATTGATGTGGAGGATGAGCAACAGCGGGAGGAGGATATCCAGTAGCCGCAGTAGGTAGACATTAGGCCACGACCTAGGTGGTACAGGTCCACAGTTTAGGATTCCAGGTAGGTGAGTCTTCCACAGAGCTCCATGAGGTAGAGAAAACCACCAGATAGACTTAGCTATTTGGCACTAATGACGGAGTTGATTAACTTTGAGCCTTCCAGTTTTCGAGGAGGCTGCACAACATGATGTGTGGCAAGAAGCCATGGTTGAGGAGTATGATTCAATCATGAAGAACCAGGTATGGGAGGTTGTGCCGAGGCCTGAAGGTAAAAGGGTGGTAGGATCCAGGTGGATCTACAAGGTAAAGCATGCAGCAGATGGAAGTGTGGAGAAGTATAAGGCACGCTTCATGGCTAAGGGGTATTCACAGAAGGAAGGCATTGACTATGAGACCTTCGCCCTTGTCGCCAGATACTCTTCTATTCGGACTATCATATCATTGGCAGCAGAGATGGGTTGGCACGTTCATCAGATGGACATGAAGACTGCCTTCCTCAACAAAGTTATAGAGGAAGAGGTGTATATTGAGCAGCCAGAGGTGTTCGAGGTGGAGAGTAGGGAGTAGCATGTATGCAGGTTGCAGAGAGCTCTTTACGGGCTCAAGCAGGCACCTCGAGCATGGTACTAGAGGATCGACAGCTATCTACGAGAGATGGGATTCCAGCGGAGTGAGGCAGACAACAACCTGTACTTTTTGTCAGGTGAGGTACCTCTCATACTGGTGTTGTATGTAGATGATCTCTTTCTTACAGGAGATGAGAGGCTGATCGGGGACTGCAAGTCCAATCTTGCAGGAGAGTTTGAGATGAAAGACCTTCGGTTGATGCATTACTTCCTAGGTCTAGAGGTTTGGCAGAGAGATGGGTGCTTCTTCATTGGTCAGGGAAAGTATGCAGTGGAGATATTGAGGAGATTCAGGATGGAGGACTGTAGATCCATGTTGACGCCTCTAGTTACCAACTGGAGGAAGATTGATGCATCAGGTTCAGAGGAGTTTGATCCTACATTGTATCGCCAACTTATTGGGTCACTTATGTATCTGGTCAACACACAACCCAGCATTAGTTTTGTGATTAGCTCTTTGAGTCAATTCATGGTGAACCCTCGAAGAGTCCATTGGACAACTACGAAGCATATACTTCGCTATATCAGAGGCACATTGGAGTATGGATTGGTGTATAAGCGCAGTGGGAATTTACAGTTAGCAGGCTTCATAGATGCTGACTGGGCAGGATGTGTAGAAGACCGGAAGAGCACTTCAGGTTGTTGTTTCAGCATTGGGTCAGGGGTTGTCTCTTGGTTCAGCAGGAAGCATAAGTCAGTTGCATTGAGCTCGACAGAGGCTGAGTACATGGTAGCCAGTATGGTAGCATGTGAGGGGATGTGGCTGAGGAAGTTGCTTTGAGGGTTATTCGAGAGTGAGTTGGAGACTACTATAGTTCACTGTGACAATCAGAGTGGCATTAACCTTTTTGAAAATCCAGTGTTCCATGACAGGAGCAAAGTTCCAATGTTTGAAAAATCGAAATCGGACTCGAAATCGGTCGAGGGTCAACTTGGAATCAGAATTGGAATCGGTCATAAATCGACTGATTTGAATTTAATGAATCGGTTTACTCAAAAATACATAAAATATTTAAATTTTAAAGAAGAACAACATTTTCAAGATTTTAGGACTGTTGTTATGACCCAGACCTGTTGTTTGAAGGCCAAAGAGCACCTATACTTGTTGTTTAGGGCTGCTTTCATCCACAGTGCTGACCATAATTTATTTTTAGCCTTTAAGGTGATTTTCATGACTTTTTACTGCTGCAAAGGTCATAATAGGCACATGTTTGCTTCAAAATTGTTGTACGAGGGTTTGAAAGGCTTCAACCTAAGTTGCATTAAACGGGGAAACGAGGACAAAACGGGGAAACTTCGAAATAGGGGAAACGTGACCCCCAAAATTTTGGAAATGAGGAAATACAATATATATATGTATATATATTAAATTAATAAATTAGCAAATACATTTACGAAAATGAATGTGAAATATAAATTATCAATCATACATGTCAACGAATCATTGCTTATATTGGGATCCTATTCATCAATAGCACCCTATGCCTCCCTCCTCTATGCTCTAGCCCTTGCCTCTAACTCGAATTTCAAAGTTGATCCTCCAATGACATTAGTCAACGACTCAACGCACTACAATTTTGATGAAGCTTCCTAATCCAATTGCTAAAATAACGTAGAAAATGCTTCCCATGCTTGATAAGTGATTTTGCATGAGTGAAGAGTACATTTTTATTAAGGTCATGATAGAGGAATTCAACAATCAACACTGTCAACATCAAGGTATATATAGGGGTTGATGTGCTTGATTAAATGCCAATTCCATACCGTCATACATGATAGAATATGGTGGAAACTTTGCAATCCTAAAATCCTGAAAACTATTAAGTCTACTGAATTTTGAATGGGATCTAAAAATCTACTTTTTGCATATGAAGTCCGATGAGGTTGGAACCACTCTCAAACATCCTGAAACAATTAATGGTAATGTTCAAAATTTAAGTAAAATGATGGAAAATAAAAGATAAGGAGAATGTCACTTTACCATTAATATCACCAAGTACTACTGCACCATGGGGATATTGCATTGTTTGTTTGAGTCCGCGGGCACCCACACAAAATTCCAAAGAAACCGGTCGATTTTTTACATAACTCGGCCGATTAGACCGGTTCGGTACCGGACCGGCCGATTCAGTGTTCAGATCGGTCGGTTCAGTACCGAACCGGTCGAACGAACCGATTTGATTCGGTTCCTTATCAAACTGGTAGATCGGTCGATTCCGAAACCGATTTGGCCGATTTTTAAAACATAGGAGCAAACACATAGACATCCGGTATCACTTCCTTAGAGATTGCGTTCAGAGAGGAACCATTCAGTTGAAGTATATTTAGACAGATGAGCAGGTGGTGGACATATTCACCAAGGCACTTTGCAAACTCAAGTTTGTGAAGTTCAGAGACAATTTGGGGTTGCTACCGAATCCCTTCCTCGTTGAGAGGGAGTGTTAGAAACTGGCAACAAGGAAGGTCTCCTATCATTGGATGTGTCCTTGCATGCTAGAAGACATAAAACAGGAAGCCAAATGTATTAATGTATTTTCCAAAGTTTAGACTTAGGAAAAGTGCATTAAGTGATCTATTTATTAATTGACTTAAGGGAGTCACTTTTATAAAGTTCAAGTGAAAATAATTTAAGTGATGGCTAATCTAATCTTGGCCATTGATCTCACCAGAGGATCTCATCCATTGATCCATAGTGAGAAGTTAGGGTTTTTGCTTGGCCATTAAGTTAAAAGGAAGATTGATTTGGTGGAGAGGACACACAGACATACATAGAGATTTCTTACTCATAGCTTTCAGCCGGAGAGTGAGAAAGACAAGTTTGCAGAAGAATTTTACAGAGAAGAAGACATAGGAACTTTCATTTGGAGGATTGACAGGGCGACTTGAGCAAAAGAGAGAGAGGCCATATGGATTCGCAGAGGGGCCGTACAGACACGCAGAGGCCGTACAGCAGGTCGGTCGTACAACAGTCGCAGAGGGCCGTACGAGTGACGCAAGGTTGTATGGATCTGCCCGTACGCTAACGCAGAGGCCGTACGAATTCCACACAGTGACGCAGAGGGCCGTACAGTGACGCGGGAGGGCCGTACAGTTTGTGGGGTTGCCTCAGTGAAGTTCGGTGGTTTGATTTTGCCAGGTTGGGTAAAAATCGATTTTCTGGATTGTATTTGTTCTATATCTTCATAATAAAATATCTTCTGAGACTGTTGCACCGGTTTTCCCATCTTGGGTTTTTTCGGGGGTTTATACCCAAAAATATTGGTGTCTCTATTTGATGTGATTGATGTTATATTTCTCTCAGTATTTATTTTCCGTTGCATTGTGAAGAAATCCATTTGTGGTTAAAAGTAATAGTTGGGGTTTAATTAAAAATAGACTGGCATACTTTAACTCAAGATTGGATTTTAAGGAAATTTACAATATTTGGGTCTAGGCAAGGGCGCATTAGTGGAAATAAGAAGAGCCACGAGTCTCCCTTGTGAAGTCGTGGTACCATTGGACAATGACATTTACATACAATGGCCAGCAATCAATAAATTGAGGTATTAATTCGCTATAGAAAGCAACATTT
Organism: Larix kaempferi; assembly: GCA_027924585.1. NCBI lineage: Eukaryota > Viridiplantae > Streptophyta > Pinopsida > Pinales > Pinaceae > Larix > Larix kaempferi. Next base: position 13,903,951 of record BSBM01000123.1, on the reverse strand, counting down.
AATTATAGCAGCAACAACTTACATTGGGCAGCTCGATCTACTTTAGAAGGGTCGTAACAAGTGTGGTGGGGATACTTAATGTGAAGACTGCAAATAGCTTCAAAGAAGGGTATCACTTTCCTTCTAGGGCTTTGCATTCAGAGAGCACGTGGACTGTCCCAAAGTTTCCAGCTTGGCATGATTGCAATCTCAGCTGTCCTTTGACAAATCTGAAGGTCAACACCAATTACTACAGCAGCCAACCATTCCTTCAAATTTTTATTAAAGGTTAGACTGTCCTATTTTTGGAATCTGCTTATTATTGAACAATATTAAAGTAATTTCATGTTCAGAATTGAATGAGAGTCTTATTGAATTTCTGGGCATTCCAAGTTGTTATTATTTGATTTTATGGGGTTGCATTTCAAAGCTACATTCAATTGATCTGTGGTAGACAAATGTCATATGAATATTGAAAAATACCAAATCAAGCAAACTTAAACCAGCAATGAAGCAACTTGAGATTAGATTAAAGTTGGGATATTACAGTGGTATCAGAGCATGTTCCTCGCCAGCTGTGGGAAACATGCATCTTTAAGCAGTTAAATAAATCCAACAGATACAACTATTGCCTCAGTGGTTACATCAATGGCAGTAAGGATAGAGGAAAATGAGCCTAGTTGGGAAGAGGTAATGAAGGGCCTTGCCAAGACACAATAGAGGCTAGAGCATAACTTGCAGCAGTTTGAAGCTTCCCTATCTCAAAGCAAGAAGGGAAGCTTGAGTGTGTTTCTAAAGGAAGCGTCCAAAAGTCTCTATGATGAATTTGGTTCAGTATATGGTGAATCAAAAGTCATTATTCATTCCGCAAATGAACCTAGGAATAGCAACAATGAATTAAGAAGAAAAGATCCTTGTTTCGCATGTCAGGATAACTGGACACCTAGTCACACATATGGCAAACCTAAAGATGAACATCTCCATGCATCTACAATCGAGGAACATGTAACACTTCCAGATGGCTACAAGATTGAAGAGGAGGTGGAGAAAGATGAGCATGCAGTACAGGTTGATGGTAAGCTTGACATTGAGTTGGCAGTACATGATGAGGATGTGCATGAAGAGTTAGCATTAGAGCTATCTTTTGAGTTTAGTGACACCAACATAGTTGATGGATTGATTGAGGACAAGCCGTGTGGTGAGTTGGAGTGGGTACACTCTTCATCATCCATAGCAGGAGTCCCAACATTTATGACATGCGAGATACATGCAGAGAGGCATGACTAAGAGAGGATTGACTCTATACATGCTAGGCCAAATGGAGGTTATGATTCACCTCTTGTGGAGGGGCCATTGATGGCTTCACATGGAGTGGCAGATGTGTTGATGGGAGACATGCTCCAGGGACCATCCGATAGTGACATAGACACATGCCATATTTTCCGAGATGAGGATAGTATAGATGTGTGGGATCCTGGTTCAGATGACACCAACAGAGTGAGTGCATAGGAGGATACCGCAACACACATAGGATACAGGACAATAGTGGCACATGAGGGCAGGAGTGCCACTCATAATTTGAGAGGATAGCCTCCGGCGATGATTCTGCACGAGGAGCATTTGGAGTTTGGTATTCTGCACGAGGAGCACTTAGAGTTGCAGGTGACTGAGGAGAGATTTGACATAAAGGATTTGGATCAGGACATGTGGGATTGGCTCACTATGATTATCCCTAATTGGAAGCCCCACCTTTTTGTGGAATATTCCAAGGATTGCTTCACATGAGAGTTGATGGATGGGCGCATCCCGGATGACCTGTACAGGGTAGTGGACGACATCATCTACTATAGAGACACCATATACCTCGCCTCAGAGTCTGCACTTAGGACCGAGATCCAGAGAACTATACATGAGACACCTTTAGAGAGACACCTTAGGACTTGTCAGCAGATTAAAGAAAGATTCTCTTGGAAGGATCTCGAGTATGATATGACGAGACACTGGAGGGAGTGTCTGACCTGCCAGTCGCATGATTCAGAGCAGGATTATATAGTCAGATTAGGGAAGACCACCCTTGTCTCAAGACAGAGTAGAGAGGATGTGTCAGCACCTCGCAACACAGGTTCATCATAGATGTATGGTAGGATCAACATTGCAGGGATGGTATTAGATTGGTTCATAGGGAGCACAACCGACAGAGTAGGAGGGGACATCATCTCCCATAGAGATTGCACCAATGTCGACCTTGAGTCCTTACTTAGGGAGAGAGTCATGAGGGCTATGCGTGATTCGCGTTGGGCAGGGCATTCTTAGTACTTGCATGAGTATGAGGCACTGCAGGTGGTGGAGCTACACCCTAGGGAGTTTCTTAGATCCCATGGATTACTTGAGCACCCTGATAGTATGGGGGTTAGCAGATGTACAAATGCAGTTTGGCGGGAGCTGATTAGATTAGCAGGAGCAAAGTCAGTTGTTAGTACTTGGGTTTTTACCAGAGGATTACATTGAGACTCAGATGACTATCCGCATGGTACGACATCAGTTTGTTAGAGTCAGGTCTGGTGGACCCCTTAGTTGGTGGTGGGATCCATGCATTCATTTGCATGATGGATTGTTTAAGATAGCAGAGGTGATCGATAGAGCTGTGAGGGTGGTCGATCGGCTATATTTATGGGATGCCAATGGAGGAGAGGTTGAGACTTCTTTATGGTAGAGCAAACTTTCTTTCCTGGTATTCATAATCCAATCTGACCGGGGATCCGATACAAATGAGACAACCAGTCTTCATTTTCTAGAGTTCACTCTTGAGATGCTTAGGCTGGGGTGCGTAGGTATTTGTCTTTTGAGGTGTTTGTGTAGCTTAAGGTTGCTTGGTTCTTCAGGGGCCGACAGATGGAGTCTTATGCTAGGATTTGGCAGACCGACGCGACGCGTAGAGAGTGTTTCACACCTTACAGGACAATGTGGGACCCTGGTGACTTTACCATTTCTGGGCAGGAATGGGAAAGCATTTAGTTAAAGTACATCACAGGTTTAGCGAGGGTGCAGGCACAACATGATAGTTGGATGGTTATGAGCAGAGGGGCACAACATCAACACAGTGGATTCTTCTTGAGGTTAGCTTGGGATTCGGGAATTGCAGTAATGGACAGTACAACAGCGGTTTGGAGTCTACATGATGCTCCTTGTGTGGATGCTACTAAGGGTAGTGGTGGATGCAATATGTACTTTGCCATTCTCATATTGATTTGGGATCCTGGGATTATAGTGACTGTCAGTTCAGTGGTTGCTAGAGATGAGAGGACCCTCATTCATTTGCAGGTACAGGGAATTGAGACTTTAGTAGAGGTATTTTCTGAGGAGTTGGCCAAGTTCCCACCGTGGTTGATTACTCTACTTACAGGATGCTTTCGAGATGTCTCTTGTGATTGTACCTCACAAGATAGTACCTTGAGGAGAGGGTGCTACAAATCTCCTAGGATGATCTGGGACCCTGGGATCATCCCTGAATTCAGTTGGTTTAGCTTGATGGATTGGGGAGTTGCATTGGTATTGCTTGAGGACAAGCAATCTTGGCGAGGGAGGACTGTAATGTTTCATTTTGATAAAACTGGAACAAATGACATGCAAAGCATGCGAGCCATAGCTCAAGAGCATGCATGCATGCATGCATGCAAAAAGTGAGGTTTATGCAACTCAACTGAAAAATAGAAGAGAAAAGTGACTTAGGTATACAAAAGTTAGGGCATGCAATGTCAAAGTTATAAAAGAAAGATAAAGTGAGTCACTCGGTATCCATTGTTATTATTCATTGTTGAGATTCGGTTTGAGAGCTCTGAGAGGAGTTTAGGGTTGAGGGCACACTGCCCTAACCAACCGGTGCATTTCGACAACGAAATCTATTTGCCCTAATCACTTCCAGGGGTAAATCATACAGGTTTATCATTGATCTTCATCATTGTAGCAAATATTCAGCATTATTCATAGAGATTTGAAGTTGTCTCAGACCACTGAAGAATTTGGGAGGGAGCATTAACTCATTATCGATAAACCACAATTTCCTCCAATAAAGAGAGGTGCCTTTCATCATGCAATTATCCGAGGCGTGATTATCAAGTGTGGGGAACATCATCAGTCTTCTTTGTGGGGTAGATATCATCCTATGAGCTTTTGCACGCTATTCTTAGATCGTGATTCCTGTGATAGCTTTTCTCCATAAAGAAAAGGGGCGCTTTCCTCCTTGGGGGAGCATTGATCTCCTTTATTAACTGTTGTGAATTATCTGCCTAAAATTGTATGCCCTAGCAATCAGAAAAAGGCCACAATCATCTAGTGTGGAAGGGCATATTCATATAAAATATTTGGGTCTTGGCAAGGGCGCATTAGTGAAAATAAGAAGAGCCATGAGTCTCCCTTGTGAAGTCGTTGTACCATTGGACAATGACATTTACATACAATGGCCAGCAATCAATAAATTGAGGTATTAGTTCACTATAGAAAGCAACATTTAATTATAGCAACAACAACTTACATTGGGTCAACTCGATCTACTTCAAAAGGGTCGTAACAAGTGTGGTGGGGATACTTAATGTGAAGACCGCAAATAGCTTCAAAGAAGGGCATCACTTCCCTTCTAGGGCTTTGCATTCAGAGAGCACGTGGACTGTCCCAAAGTTTCCAGCTTGGCGTGATTGCAAATCTCAGCTTTTCTTTGACAAATCTGAAGGTCAACACCAATTACTACAGCAGTCAACCATTCCTTCAAATTTCTAATAAAGGTTAGACTTTCCTATATTTGGAATCTGCTTACTATTGAACAATATTAAAGTAATTTCATGTTCAGAATTGAATGACAGTCTTATTGAATTTCTGGGCATTCCAAGTTGTTATTATTTTATTTTATGGGGTTGCATTTCAAAGCTACATTCAATTGATCTATGGTAGACAAATGTCATATGAATATTGAAAAATACCAAATCAAGCAAACTTAAACCAACAATAAAGCAACTTGAGATTAGATTCAAGTTGGGATATTACACGAGGTAATGCCGGATTTTTAATTTAAGGGAACTTAATTGAATGCTATTAAATTAATTACTAGTCACTTCAATTCCTCTTGATGCACCTTACCGCTCAGACGAACCGCAGGGGTACAAAGCATACGGAAAGGAGTCCAAATTTTACAAGTTTTTGAACAATGTTTTCTTAATTATTAAGCCCAAGAATCTCTTTCAGGTCAAAGACCGTACTTGGGAGAGTAAGGGAGTTAATTCCAACAGTAAATAACTGAATGCTGAAAAGTTCTTTAATTACTACAACAAAGGGTATATTTTCCCCTTTTGGGTACTTCGGTAGAGCAATGCTGGGTTAGTATTCAGTTTTGCCAAATATGGAAATAAGCCAAAGCAAACATACACAAAACTAATCTAGCATGAAAAAGAGACTTATCCAATAATGAAAAGAAACTAATCTAGCAATGAAAAAAGAAGCTAATCTAACAATTTACCCAAGGATCGCTTTCAGGTCAAAGACTGCACTCGGGAGAGCAAGGGGGTTAGTAAATCAAACTTTTGCAAAATAAACTTTAAGTAAACATTAGATGGAAACTTAATCAAACTTTAACTTGCAAAAATTTGAAACTAGCCTAACAAAATGCTACTCTAATGCAATGCAAGTAGAAAGCAAATAATCAATGGACAGATAGGGGCTTCCCCAAAAACCCCAAATGGGGGAAGAAGGGTGTGAGAGCTATAATCCCACTTGCTCTTTTATTAAGTTCTTTACAATTTTTAAACTCTCCGATAGAGAGTGATCTTGATCCGCAAAATCGAGATTCAAGAGACTTTAGGGAGCCTTAAATACTCAAGAATTGCAAGGAATTCAAAGGAATGCATCTTGATGGTTCAAACTCCCGAAATGGTTCAAATTTCCTCGCTTTCTTGTGACACAAAGTAAAAACAACCAGCAAACAAAATGTTATAGAAAAGTGCCCAAAATCACTTTGAAACTAAGTTGCACGAAACGGGGAAACGGGGACGCAACGGGGAAACGTAACCCCCCCAAATTTTGGAAACGGGGAAACGCGATCTCTCTCTCTCTCTCTCTCTCTATATATATATATATATATATATATGAATAAGGACAAAATTATTATAAAACATAAACCATAAATTATTAATGACATTTAGCTGCAAGCAACATTGCTAAGTGATAAATGGTAAATGATACAAACAAAATTTAAACCATACATGTAACATCACATTTTACTCATGAACCCAAGTCTATATCATTTCATTCATGCAAGTAGTAATATCCAAAAACAACCTTTATAAATGAGGCTATAAAATTTATATCCAAAATTAGCCTTTATGTATGAGGCTACAATACAATGTATCAAACTATGAAAAATGAGCATACTAACATAGAAATAAAAGTAAAATATAAGCTCATACTAATAGTTATCCTCATCTTCGTAGTCTTCCTCAAAAATAGAACAAGAAGCATGCTCAGCAGCAAAATGTAGAGAGTGGAAGAAGTATTTCCAATTCCACTTCTAGGTTCCTCAACTTAGTGCAGCAAGAGAGATGTCCAAGTCATCAATCCGAATCTACACAAGGCCTATTGCTATATTCCAAAACCTAAGTGCTGAAGTCGCTTGTGTGAGGAGAGAATGAAGAGATGTTCTCTTTATAACTTTATTCAACCTAATTAAAAGCATCTAGAATTAAATTTTATTTTAAAATTTAATGTATTAATCCTTAATTACTGAAATCCGTGGGCGGAAAGAGACTTTACGAGCTGGTTTTTTAAGTCACGGGCTTTTATTTGGCAGGAAACGCACCATACAAGAGAGGGAACATGACGGAAACGTGTTTCCGTCCGTACAAACGCATTTCCCGTTTAGGAAACGTGTTTCATACGGACGGAAATGAGTTTCCATCAAGTACCATATGAGTTTCCGAGAGTGAAACGGGTGCTAGACCCAAGTTTCCTGCAACTTAGCAATTTGAAAGTGTTTGGGCAACATTAGAAAATTATGCAAAAATTTAATCTAAGTTATGCTAAACAAAAATAAAGTAATAACTAAGATAAGTTGGTTTTTCAAACCAACTTACTTAGGATCTTGGACAACCTTTATAGGGAAGCCAATGAATAGCACTTAAATGCTTGATTTAACACTTTAAAATTCACAAACTAATCTATCTTTCAAGCCTTTAAAATAAATAAAAAAATTTAAGCTTGCAAAGTAGTAGAATAGTTGTTCTAGATCTAAATAGAAATTGAAACTTTTAATGTCTTAGATCTAAAATAAAAGCATAAGATCTATCTAGTTATTTATTGAAGCACTTAGATCTAATGCAAACAAGCAACTTACTAATGATGAAACCTTAAATGGATCTAGTTTACTTGTAAAGAACAATGTAACCAAATAAAGATTTTAACTTTTGAGTGAGGAAGAAGGAGAACCCTATTTTAATCATGAATCTCTCTTGAGATTTATGGAAGCCAATGGACACACACTAAGGAATGATTCTTTTGAGACTTGAAGAAGAGGAAGATGCAACTGAGCTCCGCCTCTTACTCCAAAGCAATCCTGAAACTTATACACACTTGCAAACAAGGCTTAGATCTTATATATTAAAATATAAAAGATTGAAAGAACATGAAATATAACTAACTAAAGCATGCTACTTTCAAATCTTTCAAATGCAAAACATAAACAAGTTGTTGTTGTAAATGTAACTTTGGAAGATATTCTTTTGTATATTATTATTATATCAGTATTGTATTTTTATTGTACCTCCGTCGGAGATGTTTTTCCTCTGTTCGGGGATGTCATTGTTGTATTTGGTCATGTAAGAATATCAAGGTAAAACCTCCATTGTAAGTCAGGGCAATAGTGTCAGAGTTTGTACTTTAATTCAATTTAGTTAGATCTTTAAACTGAAAGATAGTCAAGCACAACAAATTACAAAAGACACAAGAATTTTCCTCGGGGAAACCATAAAGGAGAAAACCCCGCAACTTCCTCAGAAATAGATTTGTCACTAGTACAATATCAATCAAGATCGAAAACCCAAAATATAAGATGTCTTCTACAACTCTCTCTTTCTCCTCCAACGAACTTGTCTTCTCTCTCACTTGGTGCGAACTTGCTTGAGTGAGTGTGTTTGTCAAATGAGAGAGTGATCCTCTCTATTTATACTTTAAGTGTGAGTGACGTTTTTCCTAATGGGGCCAACCTCTCTTACCTTACTAGGCCAACTTGTCCTAGGGAGACTCAAAAATACAATTTACATTTATCTTTTGGGGAGCTATTTCCCCGACTTACAATGGAGGTTTTACCTCGATATTCTTGCATGACCAAATACAATAATGACATCCCCGAACGGAGGAAAAACATCTCCGACGGAGGTATAATAAAAGTACAAAATAATATCTTCCGAAGTTACATTTACAACAACACTCCCTCTTAACGAGGAAGGTATTCCCTCGACACAGCCATCATCACATCTGGACACAAACTCTGGACAACGTCATCATCGCTGGAACATCATCAACACTGGATCGTCAACGTCGTTGCTGCAATAATCCTCATCTCATTGATCATTGACTAGTGACATCTCTCGAATCTATTCGTCATGAGAAGTTCTACAGAGCCAACCCTTTTTCAGGATGGATGTAGGCTTAGCTCTCATCTAGGTCTTCATCATCTCTACGAGCAAGCCATCAAGTAGGTACAACCCAGGACCACACATTACATTGCCACAACAATCACCTGCGTCTCCTACTATCATCTCATCGTATCCAGATCATCTCATCATCACACACGCAGAGCAGCCCAGGTGCATACATCATGTCCAACAGACCACCTACATCTCCCACCCAGTGGGTACAGCCTAGGAGCACCCTAAGTGCATTACGTCTCTCACGGTCAGCCTGCGTCTTCAAACATGTGGATACAACCCAGGAGCACCCTAGGTGCATTATGTCCCTATGGACCACCTACGTCTTCCACCATGTAAGATACAACCCAGGCGCACCTCAGGTGTCTTTGTGACCGGTGGACCTACCAGCGTCTCCAAACATGTGGATACAGCCTAGGAGCACCCCAGGTGCATTACATCCCTATGGACCACCTTCGTCTTCCACCATGTGAGATACAACCCTGGTGCACCTGCGTCTTCCGGTCTCATCACTCCCTCTTTTGAGGAACATCGATCTGGATAACACCAAGCTTTTCTCTGAAGTACTCGAACTTCACTCTCGCTAATAACTTGGTCAACACATCGGCTATCTGCTCGTCTGTGGTCACATACTGGAGCTTCATTGCTCCTCTCTGCACCATATCCCGTATATAGTGATACTTGATCTCAATATGCTTCGACTTGTCATGGAACACCGGGTTCTCAGACAACTTCACGCAACTCTGGTTGTCATAGAAGATACAAGTCGCCTCGAGCTCGAGATCAAACAAATCCGACAGTAGCTTCCGAAGCCATACTACCTCACAACTAGTTGAACAAGCTGCAACATACTTTGCTTCAGCTGTACTCAGTGCCACGCATGACTGCTTCCTGCTAAACCAGAAGATCATATCGGATCCCAAATTGAAGCAACATCCCGAAGTGCTCTTCCTGTCTGTGTCACTGCCTGCCCAATCCGAATCAACATAACCATGCAGGTTAATCCTTAGATTCGTCTCATACTTGAGCCCATACTCAATTGTACCCTTCAGGACCTCAAGATATGTTTTGCAGCCGTCAGGTGAACATGCATCGGATTTGTCAGGAACTGTCTCAGGGTGTTCACAACAAAACATATGTTTGGTCTTGTGTTCGTTAAATACATTAATGAACCAATCATCTGCCTGTACATCGTGGCATCAACTGTCTCTGAAGAAGCGTCACATAGTAGCTTCAAGTTCGATGCCATAGGTGTGGCCATTGCCTTGCAGTCCATCATTCCGAACCTCTTCAGAATCTCTATTGCATACTTTCTTTGCCCAAGGAAAATCCCATCCACACTCTGCCACACCTCCATGCCTAAGAAGTAGTGCATCATTCCCAGGTCCTTCATTTCGAGCTTTGCGGCAAGCCTTCTCTTTGTATCTCAAGCCTTCTCTTTGTATTTGCAATGAGCTCATCCTCACCTGTCACAGACAGGTCATCTACATATAGCAGTAGTATCGCTGGTCTTCCGCCCTCAACCTTGAAGTAAAGGTTGGAATCTGCTTTACTCTTTGTAAAGCTTAAGCTCATCAGAAAGTTGTCCATCCTGCCGTACCATGTCCTGAGTGTTTGCTTCAATCCATACAAGGCTTTCTTCAACTTGCACACATGAGTCTATCTATCATGTGTCTTGAATCCTAGTGGCTACTCCACATACACTTCCTCTTCAACTACACCATTCAAGAATGTTGCCTTGACGTCCATCTGGTGTACCTTCCATTTCATTATTGCAACCAATGCAAGTATAGATCTGATGGAAGTGTATCTTTCTACAGTTGCAAATGTCTCCTCGTAGTCTATGCCTTCCTTCTCGGAGAAGCCACGTGCCACAAATCTTGCCTTGTGTTTTTCTATGCTACCATCTGCAGCATGCTTAATCTTGTAGATCCATTTCGAAGTCACAACAGACTTCCCTTCTGGTCTTGGAACTATCTCCCAGACATCATTCTTCATAATCGACTGGTACTCCTCGATCATGGCATCCTTCCATTCCTTCTTCTCTACTGCTTCTTCGTAGTTGGAAGGTTCTTTATAAATGTCATAGCAGGGCCACATAGCTGGAGTATGGTCTGGGTCTCTTGCTTTCTCTATGCATCCCATCTGGAGCACCATACTTCTATGCATCTTGTATTGCTTCACGTGCCCATGCTAGTCTTCTCTTGTGGGAATTCTTCTCATGAGGTGGATCTATAGGTTCTTGTGGTTCTGCCATGTCGCGGTCTTCACGATCTTCTTGAATTGTTTCTTCCATCACCATGTCTCTGATTCCAGGAATTTCAGGTTCTTCATTTTCTTCAATAGGTAGTTTTCTAGATTTGTTGAATGCTGAATCTTCGTCGAAGGATACGTCTCTGCTGATCTCGATCTTCTTGAATCCTGGGAAGTATATTCGTTAGGCTTTTGATGTGTCGCCGTATCCCATGAATATTCCCTTCTTTCCTGAAGGATCTAGCTTGGTTCTCTTTTCCTTTGGGATGTGTATGTACACCGAGCAGCCGAATATTATGAGATGGTTGACTTCTGATTTCTCACCTGAGAAGGCTTCTTCTGGAGTCTTGTTATTTAATACTCGGTGAGGTGTACGGTTTTGTACATACACAATTGTTCTTGTTGCTTCTGCCCATAAGTGCATCGAAAGATCTTGATCATGTAGCATTGCTTTTGTTGCTTCCATTATTGTTCTGTTCTTTCGTTCTGCAACACCATTTTGTTGAGGATTGTAAGGAGTGCTCAACTCCCTCTTAATCCCAGATTCTCTACAAAGGTCCTTGAAATCTTCCGAAGTGAATTCTCTGCCATTATCTGATTGTGTCTTGATCTTCCTTTCAGTATGATTTTCAACCAAGGCTTTGAATTCCTTGAACTTGCTCAATACTCCATCATTGATTTTCAAGAAATAAATCCATGTCTTACGGGAAAAGTGATCTATAAAAGATACATAGTATACATACCCGCTTAATGGGCTGGAAGACATGGGACCACATACATTTGAGTGGACTATCTCCAATATTCCATTTGCCTTGCTTTCACTACTAGGAAATCCCTTCTTTACGTTCTTCCCTTTCGCACAACCCTTACAAATGCCTTCATGTTTTGTCTGGATTTCTGGTAGTCCTGAAACTACTTTGCTTGCAATAGGTAGTGCTCTATAGTGCACATGTGCAAGCCTTCTGTGCCATAGTTCACTTGGTTCCATGGAGTCATGAACCAATGCTTGTTCGGGTTGTCCTTTCAACTTGTACAAGCCTCCCTCTTGCTCTCCGATTATCGTTGCATCATCTATTGTCTTTCCTTTTGGCCACATTAGAACTTGGCCATCAACAAATGCAACCCTCATTCCCTTAGCATCTAGTGCTGAGATGGAGAGAAGATTCTTCTTCAATCCTGGTACATAGAGAACACCTTTCATCTTCAATGATTTGTCGGAGTCTAGCTTGTAGGAAGCTTCTCCACTTCTTTTGATGGGATATTGATAATCATACCCAAGTTTCACCTTGTGAGGTGGCTCATGTTCTAATAGGTTGACGAAGGATTCCTTGTACCCCGTCATATGCTTGGCAGCTGGGTGGCCTAGGGTTTGTTAGAGAAACCCTAATTTTCCAAACTTGGAATTTTGAACTTCTGATTGGACAGGAAGATGTGTCTCGTCAATGCGAGTTGTCCAATGTACTCCTTTGTCTAGATTGATGGAGGAAAACATTTTCTCCCGGCACTAGTGACTGGGTCAGAAATGAAAATTCTTCAAACTAAATTATGCTTTCTCCAAAAGATGCACCCTCCTAGGGCGAGTTAGCCTAGCCCTCTTTTTCTGATGATCTGTGGAGAGAAGACCTTGAACTAGGAAGCCCTAGTTTCCCGCTGCTGCACAATTCCTTCTTTTTAAATTGGCTCTGATACCATGTTAGAGTTTGTACTTTAATTCAATTTAGTTAGATCTTTAAACTGAAAGACAGATAAGCACAGCAAAATACAAAAGACACAAGAATTTTCCTCGGGGAAACCATAAAGGAGAAAACCTCGCAACTTCCTCAAAAATAGATTTGTCACTAGTACAATATCAATCAAGATGGAAAACCCAAAATATAAGATGTCTTCTGCAGCTCTCTCTCTGTCTCCTCCAGCGAACTTGTCTTCTCTCTCACTTGGTGTGAACTTGCTTGAGTGAGTGTGTTTGTCAAATGAGAGAGTTTTGTCAAATGAGAGAGTGATCCTCTCTATTTATACTTTAAGTGTGAGTGACCTTTTGCCTAATGGGGCCAACCTCTCTTACCTAACTGGGCGACCTGTCCTAGGGAGACTCAAAAATACAATTTACATTTATCTTTTGGGGAGCTATTGCCTCGACTTACCATGTAGGTTTTACCTCGATATTCTTGCATGACCAAATACAATAATGACATTCCCGAACGAAGGAAAAACATCTCCGAGGGGGGTACAATAAAAGTACAATAATAATATACAAAAGAATATCTTCCGAAGTTACATTTACAACAACAAATAGTCCCCAAAAGGTTAAATATAAAATGTATTTTTGAGTCTCCCTAGGATAGGTCAACCTAGTCAGTTAAGGAAGTCGGCCCCATTGGGGATTTAGGTCAGTCACACATGAAGTATAAATAGGGAGGAGCTCCCCCTCATTTAGACAGTCTCACTCAAGCAAGTTCGCATCAAGGAGGAGAAAAGACAAGTTCGCTGGAGAAGAAGAAGGAAGTTGCAGAACTCATCTTATTTTTGGTTTGCTATCTTGGTTTGATATTGTACTAAGTGACGAATTTATTTCAAAAGAAGTTGCGGGGTTTTCTCCTTTATGGTTTCCCCGAAGAAATTTCTTGTGTATTGATGTGCTTGTCTATCTTTCAGAATAAAGATCTAACATAATTGTACTAAAGTGCAAACTCTAGCATGGTATCAGAGCCACTCTGAAAGAAGGCACTGTGCAATAGCGAAAAGCTAGGGTTTCCAAATCCAATGTCTTCTCTCTATAGATCATCCAGAAACGAGGGCTAGGCTAACTCGCCTCAACTAGGAGCATCTTTTGGTGGAGAAAGATTCCAGTTTGGAGGATTTTCAATTTTGCCCTAATTTCTGTTGGAACGAGGAAAACTAGGGTTCCTATTCCGAGCACTTCCCTCCACAGATCAGCTTGAAAAGGAGGTCATTTCAATTCGCCCTAGGAGGGCACATCTTCCTGTGGAAGCATAATTCAAAACCAAGAATTTTCATTTTTGGCCCTATCACTACTACCAGGGGAAAACTAGGGCATTCGTTATTTTGCAATTCTGTCCACATATTTGAGAAAAGGAGTACATTGGAGAACTCGCCTTGAGGAGGCACATCTTTCTATCCAAGCAGAAGTTCAAGATTCCAAGTTTGAAAAATTAGGGTTTCTTTGTCAAACCCTAGGTCAACCAACTTCAAAACCAGGTTGGGCATCTCAAACTTGTAAGATCTAATTCCTTGCTATTTCCATTTGAGGTTCTCATATCAAAATGTCAAATCACACCAAGCTTGAGGATAAGCTTGAAGGAGCTGATAACTTCCGGGCATGGAAGTATAGAATTTCTCTCATTCTAGAAGAGAATGATTTGGACAAATATGTGAATGAGGAGGTTCTAGAACTAGAGGGAGATGATGGCAAAGCAATCCACAAGAAGAACATGATCAAGGAAAAAAGGATCATTGCTAACTCCATCAAGGACCATCTCATTCCTCATGTCTCATCTTGGAGGACCCTTAAGAATATGTTCAATGCTTTTGACAAAGTTATATGAAGGGAAGAACATTAATTGGAAGATGACTCTGAGGAACCAACTCAAGAATGTGAAGATTCAACACTCAGAAACTATTCAATCTTACTTCACAAGAGTCTCTCAGATCAAGGAACAACTTGAGGCAATTGAAGATAATGTTGAAGAAGGAGAGATTGTGATGACTACCTTGAATGGTCTCCCAAGATCATGGAACTCATTCATTCAAGGAATATGCGCTAGAAAGAATCTAATCGCATTTAGCATATTATGGGAAGAATGCACCCAAGAAGAAGCTCAATTAGTAGCAAGAGAAGAAAAGATGGGAGCTAATGATGACCAAGCCCTAACTGCTCATGCTAAGAAGAATCAAAACAAGAGGGATGACCACCATCACAAGAAGTCTAAAAGATCCCATAGTAATCATGGATCTAGAAGAGACCTCTCCAGTATTAGGTGCTTCAAATGTGATGAGAAAGGACATTATTCAAGAAATTGTCCCAAAAACCAAGGATCCTCCAGGAGAATCAACAAGAAGAGGCATCATGCTCACACCGCTGAAGATGATGAACCCACAAGCAAAAGAACAAAAGAAGATTCTTCAAGTGATGAAGAATATGTATTGTAATAAATGAAGGTAACCAATTACAAGGGTTCATTTAGAAGGTTCCACCTCATAAGATGAAGCTAGAGATGACTTTCAGTATTACATGAAAGGAGTAGGAGAAGCTCCTACAAAGTTGGACTCCAGAAAACAAATAAAGATCAATGATCTATGGAAGAACCTCTCATCCATTTCAGCATTGGTTAAGATGCAAAAGAAGGGACACACAGAGTCTACTCCAGTACAAAGAACAAGTGATCTACGGTGTAGAATACTTGCTCAACATTTCCGATCATAAGCAAGAAAGGCACGGGTCCTTAGAATCAAACAATAAAGTAGAACACACTGTCAGAGACTCCAGTAGTTCCTGCAAGGAAGTGAAGATCAAAAGGGATCCACCCAACAAATAAACAAAGATAACTATTTGAATTGTTATCAAATTGCTTAGATGATATTGTTCAATTGTGTACTTATTTATGTTCCTAGATTTAGGAAGTGTGTTGTGCATGTTAGAATGATTGCATTGATGAACATTATACAACTAATATACATGTGACGGGTAAGTGGCCTATGGTACTATACAACATTCCATTGCTAATTATCTAGAATGAAACCTCTTTGCTGGCATATTGGGAGTAGTGCATGCTCTTAATGATGTTCTGGTAGAGATGGAAGGCATCTAGAAAAGTTACCATATGAATGCGAGATATGGATGAATGTTGTGTTGAAGCATTGGCTAAGATAGTTGCATGACTGTGTGACCTATGTCTTTATGCATAAGAATATGTTCTGAAAATTATGAAATGTTTCTAACTACGCAACCGAATTTGACTTGTAGGAAAGATCGTATACCTTCACATACAAGAGAATAATGATGAGACTTGTTCCGAAGAACAAGTGACAATGGTTCAGCTATAACATTCAAGAAGATTTATGAAATCAAGCATACTACAGATGTACAAAGTGAGGGTTCTCTCAGAAAGAGGGAGTCGACTATGATGAAATATTGCTCTAGTGGCTAGACACACTTCCTCAGTGGTGGATATTACACTAGATAGATGGTGTAATCGAAGTAGAAGAAGATAGCGAGCAACCTTCAGGACTCAGGATTATCTATAGAGAACCACATGTGTGGAAATTGAAGAAGACTTTGTACGGGCTCAGAAGGCACCCATGGGATAGGATGATCATCTAGAGTGATGAGATATCAACCTTTGCTACAAGGTTGAAGATGAGGAGCTCATGGATGGGTGCAAGAGAAAACTTGCAGCAGAGTTCGAGATCTTGGTATCCAATGACCTAGAGAGATGACGTAGATGGATACATAGAAGATCATCAGCAGAGAAGGCTACCAATCACTCCAGTGAAGCATGTCCCGATGCAGAGAGTACAAGATGCAAAGGGAGGATAGTGCTCAGTTACAGAGGGAGCAGGAAAGCTCCGCTTCAGAGGGAGTGACTACAACACAGATGGAGAAACATTATCACTTAGCCTCTATCCGTGGCAAAGGTGTTTTCCCCAGTATCTTAGGGATATGCTCAGAGTGATACCGAATATCTCCCCTCATGAAGAGGAAGTATGTGTGGTACAGTTTGAGACAGGTACCGAGGACATGGTACGGCAGGATAGAGAATTTCTAACGAGCTTGGGCTTTACCAAGAGTAAAGTGGACTCTAACCTTTACTACAAGGTTGAGGTAGGAAAACCTATGATTCTGCTATTGTATGTAGATGACTTGTTTTTTTGACAAGTGAGGAAAAGCTCATAGCAGGAACAAAGAAGAAGCTTGCCGTTGAGTTCGAGATGAAGTACCTAGGTATGATGCACTACTTCTTAGGTATGGAGGTGTGGCAGAGTTCAGATGGGATTTTCCTTGGTCAAGGAAAGTATGTAGTGGAGATTCTGAAGAGGTTCGGATTGATGGACTACAAGGCAATGGCCACACCAATGGCATTGAACTTGAAGCTACTATGTGATGCTTCTTTAGAGACAGTTGATGCCACGATGTACAAGCAGATGATTAATTCGTTGATGTACTTGACGAACACGAGACCAGACATATGCTTTTGAGCTAGTTCCTGACAGATCCAAGACATGTTCACCTAATTGCTGCAAAGCATATATTGAGGTACCTAAAGGGTACAATTGAGTATGGGCTCAAATATGTGACGAATCAGAAGATTAACCTACATGGTTATGTTGATTCAGATTGGGAAGGCAGTGCCACAGACAGGAAGAGCACTTCGAGATGCTGCTTCAGTTTGGGATCCGGTACGATTTCTTGGTTCATCAGGAAGCAGTCATGTGTGGCACTAAGTACAGCCGAAGTGGAGTATATTGCAACCTATTCGGCTAGTTGTGAGGGAATATGGCTTCAAAAACTATTGTCAGATTTATTTGATCTTGAGTTAGAGGTGACTTGTATCTTTTGTGACAACCAGAGTTGTGTAAAGTTGTCTGAGTACCCGATGTTCCATGACAAGTCAAAGCATATTGAGATCAAGTACCACTATATACGGGATATGGTGCAGAGAGGAGCAGTGAAGCTCCAGTATGTGGCGACAGACGAGCAGACAGTCGATGTGTTGACCAAGCCGTTAGCAACAAGAGTGAAGTTCGAGTACTTCAAAGAGAAGCTTGGTGTTACCCAGATTGGTGTTCCTCGAAAGAGGGAGTGATGTGACATGGCCGGAAGACGCAGGTGCACCAGGGTTTTATCTTACATGGTGGAAGACGCAGGTAGTCCACAAGGACGTAATGGACTTGGGTTGTATCCACATGTGAGAAGAGGCTGGTGGTCCATGGGTCATAAAGCATCTGGGATGCGCCTGGGCTGTATCTTACATGGTGGAAGATGTAGGTGGTCCGAAAGGACGTAATGCATTTGGGATGCTCCTGGGCTGTATCCACATGTTTGAAGATGCAAGTTGACCGAGAGTCGTAATACATCTGGGCTATATCCATTGGGTGGAAGACGTAGATGTTCATGGGCTGTATCCACTGGGTGGAAGACGCAGGTTGACTAAGAGAGAGACGTAATACATCTGGGCTGTATCCACTGGGTGGAAGACACAGATGTTCCTGGGTTGTATCCATTGGGTGGAAGATGCAAGTTGTCTGGTGGACATGGTAGATGCACCTGGGTTGTTCTCCATATGAGATGATGAGATGATCCGGATACGATGAGATGATAGTAGGAGACGCAGGTGATTGTTGTGGCAATGTAATATGCGGTCCTAGGCTGTACCTACTTGATGGATTGGTTGTAGAGATGATGAAGTCCTAGATGAGAGCTAGGCCTGCATCCAACATGAAAAAAGACTAGCTCTATAGAACTTCTCATGATAGGTAGATTCGAGAGATGTCACTAGTTAATGATCAACAAGATGAGAATTACTGCAACAGCGATGATGATGATCCAACGATGATGATGTTGTCCAGAGTTTGTGTCCAGTTGTGATGATGATTGCGTCGAGAGAATATCTTCCTAGTTAAGAGGGAGTGTTGTTGTAAATGTAACTTCGAAGATATTCATTTGTATATTTTATTATATCATTATTGTATTTTTATTGTACCTCCGTTGGAGATGTTTTTCCTCTGTTCGGGGATGTCATTGTTGTATTTGGTCATGTAAGAATATCAAGGTAAAATCTCCATTGTAATTCGGGGCAATAGTCCCCAAAAGGTTACGTATAAAATGTATTTTTGAGTCTCCCTAGGACAGGTCGGCCCAGTCAGGTAAGGAAATCGACGCCATTGGGGATTTAGGTCACTCATACATAAAGTATAAATAGGGAGGAGCTCTCCCTCATTTGGACAGTCTCACTCTAGCAAGTTCGCATCAAGGAGGAGAAAAGACAAGTTCGCTGGAGAAGAAGAAGGAAGCTGCAAAAGTCATCTTATTTTTGGTTTGCTATCTTGGTTTGATACTGTACTAAGTGACGAATCTATTTCTGAAGAAGTTGCAGGGTTTTCTCCTTTATGGTTTCCCCGAAGAAATTTCTTGTGTGTTCTTGTGCATTGTTGTGCTTGTCTATCTTTCAGAATAAAGATCTAACATAATTGAATTAAAGTGCAAACTCTAACACAAGTAACTTGAAGACTACAAATACTTGCCCTATGTGCTTGAGAGGAAGCCCTCTAAGCTAATATGATTACCAAGTTTAACTAGCATGCATAAACTTTAAACAATATTACCTCATAAGGAATCAATGATCTCATGCATGCACCATGTGGACCTCCAAAGCCGCAAATTTATTCAAGCACAAAAGGCAAAAGAATTACAATATAAACTTAGCAGAGGTTCCTTGCATCCCTCAAACAATGGAGCAAGCGTTGCTTTTATAGAAGGAATACAAGAAGTGGGGGGCGCATGAGTTAGGTTTGAGAGAGGAGTGCATCCCTTAATCCATGGAGTGATTTTCTCTTGAACTAAAACACGAACTCATACTTGGTTGGCGTGATCAAATGAGGTGGCTGCCACCTCATGGGCGCCCCTCTTCACTTTGGAAACATCTCCAACCTTTACGAGTTGCCACATGTGAGGTGTGACGCCCATGTGAGGTGTGACGCCCATGTGAGGCTTATGCGCCACTCCCAACTTGATTCCTTTCGCCACCCTAAGCTTTGACTTTTAAACCATGTGCTTCATCCACTTGAAGAGGTCGCCCTCCATAAGAGACCACATTGCCACCTTTTTCCACATGTTTTAATCATGTTTCTCGAATTTCTAACTTTGTCTCTTAGTGCCATTTTGTACCACTTTTAGCATTTTTTTGACATTTTGTCGCATTTTGAGCAAAAATGCCTTAAGTGATAATTTAATCACCCGAAACATAGGAGAAGTGGGCCCTAGGGTAAAGAGGATGCTTTGAGCATGAAAACGAGCACCCCCACGCCAAATTCTGCTTCCATACCATACTTCTATTGCAATTTGAAATTTCCCATTTAAACTATTAAAAAATAGCCAAAGTTTACGGGAAAAATTATTTTTCTCAGAATTGACTCAAACTCCTAAGGGACCTAGTGCATGTCCGTATGACTCATTATTGATGGCTAGAATGTAAAAATACATAGACACTTAGGCTTTAATAACTTCCCAAGGTTTGACCACCAAGGAAAATACTCCGGCTTTGGAGGTGTGAGTGAAAAAATCAGGAATTATACGTCATTGAAGCGCAACGCATAATTCCTAAGGAATAAACACTCTAGAGTATCCCCTTGACAGATAAACCTAAGGTAAGCCAATCCTGATACAAAAAGACCATGCTTAGACCAACTTATTACAATTCCCCATGGGGGTATGGACATGCAATTATTACAAAAGGGGCCAAAATGGCCCTGAAAAATACTTCCGGACTTCTGAACATTGATGATGACCATTGGAGATGTTCACAACTCTGGCAGCTCACAAGAAATCCAACTATGGTCCAAAATAGTTGGTAACAGAGGCCATACTACTATAGAGGTTAGAGTGGGGAAGGTCTTTGATCTCATAAGTCTTATAGAAGTTAAGGGAGAGAGTCTGCATAACATATGAATGGATGGATGGAAAGGCAAGTGAACAGGTGGTGCCAAAGATAGATGGGGAATGGGCTAGGTTGTACAGAGGGATAACCCTATTGATGAGCATATGCCTAAGCCTTAACACCTTACTATTTAACCATTTCAATTGTCAGTCCAAATGCAACCATAAGATACATAATCACCATGTTGTTACCACATATGACCAGTCACATCTACTAAAATAATCAGGAAAGATAACATACATATGCAAACCTCACACCATATACGCACTCAGTCATCTCTACATTTGGATCTGAACTACTTCCGACAGTCTAGACTCTAGAGGGCAAAGGAAGATACATCAGCCGCTTGCTATGTTGCACTGCTAAAGTGAAACCATGGTCTAACAAGTGTACCTCTGGGATCATGAAGGCTTAAAAGTGACAAGGGAAAGCTAATGATACTGCTCTGGAACTCTGGTTTCCTTTGTAGGCACTCTACCACTGATCATCACTATGAAAAAAGTAGGCTCATCTCAATGAAGGATTGGCTCAGGTCCAGAACAAATTGCTCAGGATCATCATGGTAACCCGGCTACTATGGATGTGATAACAGGGGGGGTTTATAGAGGAATAAAAAGGTGAAGGTGTTGGGACCCTCACGTTGCTTTAAAGAAAAAATAATGTTTTCTGTTGTTTTTTATTTTATTTTATGTCTCTTATGAGGATGCATCCCCATAGGGGTGGCCTAGAGTACTCCCAAGAACAGGAAGCATCCTATTTCTGCAAGGAATACCCCTATTAAAGTCCTCAAGTAATATGGGTGTATAGAGGAGGGCACTGGATGTTCCCACTGAAGTCCCCAAGTATAGGGAGCATGCGTAGTGAAGGAATGTGTCCTCATGGAAAATTGCTTTAAGGAAAATTATTGTGTTTCTCCCATAATGTTCTAGTGGATTTACATCTTTATTTTGTCTTGCAATCCATTTTTGGAAAGGGTAGTTCTCTACATTGTGCTTGGTATATCTTTATAGTGCTTGATATATCTATTTCTTGGAAAGGGTAGTTCTCTATGTAGTGCTTCATATTATTTATTTAATGAGCCATTAGGTCCAAGTGTATTTTAAATTATTAAAATATAGGCAGAGGATCGAAAGATGTCCATTGTTGTACTAAATTTGTTATGCATTTTTATAGGCAACTTGTTTTTAGAACTGTAAATCGAAGTGCCCAAATATATTTTGTTGTTCTCTAGATTGAAAGATGCTAAAATTGCTGCTATCTCTGCTCATGCATATGATTTGTTCACTTTGAATCTGATGTCCAAAGTCCTTTTGCTTGCAGCCGGATGTGGATATTGCCACTCACATATACATATACAATGATGGTCCAAAATGGAGGTAAAAAAACAGTGGGTGTTCAGTGTATTGGTCTTTTGTTTGTCCAATTTATTTTCCTTTTTGCATTGGAGATATCACTTATTTTAAGTAGCATCATCTCCTTTGGTATTTCCATTTTGCATGCTACTATTTTCCTTTGTAATAAACTCATCGCATTGCTTAAGTTTATTGTTTTATTCAGGTTAATGGGGCTTATTTGAGGCACTTATTTAACATATTTATTTAATTTCCAACAATGATATATACTTAGTAATTCTAGCAATTTCCAAAGCATGCTCATATTAATACTTGTATGAATAATCATAAAACCACTCAATGCAAGGGACCAAATTTTAGCATGCTGTAGACAAAAGTTGTCCATTAGCATTTTATTTAGAAGTTTTAATAAATTAGTTCAGTGATAGAGGATGAGTTGTCTTGCTGTTAGCCCCAAAAATGTTCATTGGAATGTAAATATGTAAAATGGGATTAAATCGAGAGTGATGATGTATTGAGGACATGGATGGGTCATGCAACAAATTATGAGGTCACAGTGTCACCGTGTCATTAATGCATTTGCTAAAGGTGAGTGAACATACATTTTTTCAACTGTCAAAAAATGTGTCATGTCACATGAATAAGAGCCCCCCTTACAAAATTGGATTGTCTCGTCATCATTAAGGGTGGAGTTAGAGAGTCAAGAGTGGTGTTATATATATAGAGAGAGAGATAATAACATTAATATTAATATTAATAAATAATAATAATAATAATAAAATATTAAGTAACTAAAGTAGTCAAAAGACATGCCTTATGGTCGAAAAAGGCACAAATGGCTTATAAAGTCCAAGCATTGTAAAATGTAAAAATCATCTCTTATCTCATCAATTATCATAAATATTTCTATTATTTCCATTAATGGATTACTGTCTTTTTCCCTTTCCCTCACCCCTCCACCTAACCTCCCCTTAACTTGATGCCGCTGCCCATTCGGCTTTTCTACCACGCCCTCCTCATCGCTTCAATCCTCCACCAACCACAACTGCGCCCCTGCTCCTTCACACCGCAGCAGCTCTCACGCCTTGGTGCATACTCCCCCCTTGCTGCGCACTGCTCCCATCACCTCTCTGTCCCATCCTTGCTCAACGTTGCACCCTCCATCGCCCTCATCCATCCTCCATCACCACTTTATCAATCCTTCCCTTTACCATAATCGCCCAAATGGACCTGCCATCTCACTGTTCATCTACCATTATCCACGTCCACTCCTAGGGTTCAAAACCCTAATTCAACCCAATTCCAATTTTTTTTATAATAATATTATTATTATATATAATAATTATTATTATAAATAATTTCAATGCCCTAATTTGAATCATTCCAAAAATATATATATTATAATAATAATATTATTGTTATAATATTTAAAATTTCAAAAAAAAAGTTATAATATTATAATACATTATTATTATTATTATACTTAATAATAATTGTTATTATAATATATATTATTTATTATTATTATTAAACCCTTAATAATAGTAATAATTATTAATTTATTATTTTATAAAAAAAGAGAAGAACAGCAAAAATCAAAGTCAAAAGGGAAGACTAGTTATCCCCGAAGAAAAAGTCAAAGGACAATTTTTTCTTCAAAAGAACCAGATTAGGAATTATTACATCCTTCGTGTCTTCCCATTGTCGACGAAAAGAAGACGAAGTTAAGAGAAGTCGTAATCGCAACTATGGCAAACACATATTCAAAAATAAAGTCACAACTACAAACAATATGGGGTGAATTAGAGCAATATAAAACAACCAATCATCATCTACAATTTGAGATTAAGAAGCAGGAAATCTTAAATAAGTTAATGGAGCAGAAAAATCATTGGTTAGAAGAGCATATTACGAAGTTAACCACTCAGATTGAGGAATTAAGGACTAAAGAACACTCCAATCAGAATTTCCAAAGCCAAGATATCAAAAAGGAAATTATAGAGAGTAAAGAAGAAATAAAACGGTTGAACAAAATTCTCATGGAAAAAGATGATGAAATTACACAAATCCAAAAGGAATTGGAAGATCAAGAATCAGAGAACTATCATCATCAGCAACAATTAAAAGAACTCCAGCAACAAAAAGACGACATTAACAACAATCATAAGCTAGAGAGCACAAGGATCAATAAAACATTATCTGCCAATATTGAAGAAATTTTCCAACTAAAGAACCAAAGGAAAATTTTACTTACAAAAATCAGAAAGTTAAAAAGTATTCGGAAAACAGAACAAGTTAATGAAGACATTGAAGGGAAATTACTACAAATGCAAGAAGAAAATCGCTACCTTACAAATCACAATCAAGAGTTGACTGGACAAATAAAAAACCTAAAAGATGAGAAGCTAGAAAAATCTTCAGCAAAGGGTGTCCAAACTATGGAAAGAGAAACAATGACCGAAACCATCGACATAGCGACATCATCGATTCAGATGTCAGAAAAAACCAGTACCAATCCAATCAATGTTCAAAATCCGAAAAACACTTATATTGAAGAGGTATCGATCAATAAATCGGCAGAAACACAAAAAGTTGAAGTCTCTACAAACATTCCGCAAGTGACTCGAATACCTTATCGTCACCCAAATTACAAAAATCGATATGACCAACAACAAAAAGAACATAAACAGATGAGTTGTGATTTGAAAGCAGAACAGAGACAAAATCAACAAGTTAGGCGAAAACAAGAAACGAGAAGTTCCATCCATCAAATCGATCAACAAACCACTCCAATGAAGATAGATCTCGGATGGACCACTTCACATACAATGCGACAGTTTTTCTTGGGAATTCGTAACTCATATCGTCTCGTTTTGTCAAGTATGGCAGTTACTAACACAAAAGAGCGTAAAATAACATCATAAGAAAAAAATCAGACGTAAGCCTTGTCTTCAATATGCTTTGAGGACAAAGCATCTATAAGAGGAAGACAATGTTATATAAAATATATATATAACATAATAATATATATACACATATATAAATAATAACTTTAATATTAATATTAATAAATAATAATAAAAAAAAAAAATTAAGTAACTAAAGTAGTCAAAAGACATGCCTTATGGTCGAAAAGGCACAAATGGCTTATAAAGTCCAAGCATTGTAAGATGTAAAACTCATCTCTTATCTTATCATAAATATTTCTATTATTTCCATTAATGGATTACTGTCTTTTGGCTTATTTACGCTGGTTATTCTCGTAAGAAACGAAGTTTTTCCGTTTCAAGTGGAGTGTTATCTTTTGGGGTTACTTTGAAAGTGTTTGCACTATGCTTGAGGGTGTGTCATGTGATGTGGAGTGTGTTACCTCTCAACTTGTACCTAAGAGTAAAAGGTCCCAATCCATGGGTACAGCCAAAGGCAACCTTGGATTGGTTGCCAATGTCACCACATAACCAATCGCTTCTCTTTAGGCCAACTCAAAAGCCAAAGGAGCCTTCCCTAACTAGATGATATTTATTTTAAGTAAAAATGTGAGAATTAATTATAACTTAAGCTCAATAAAAATATAAATGAAATTATGAACTTAAGATGCCAAATGAATCGATAATTAAGAAGATATGCTCAATAAAACACCAAGACTCAAATGGAATTGCTTCAAATAAATATAACAATGAAACTAGAAGCATAAAATAGACAAGTTATCGATTCACAATATTAAAAGATGTTAAAAATATGCAATGTGAATTAATAAGATGTCCAAGGCTAAGAACAAGGTCTAGGGTTAAACCCTAGTGTTTGTGATGAGCTCAAGGATGTTGTATTTAATGAATATGTATTGAATTGCTCTAATCAAAGATTAAAACTTAATCACCAATAAACATAACTGATTATAAGATTGTAAGACAGAAGTTAAATACTCCAAGCAATTAGATGTTAGAAACTAGGTGAATTAAGCTGCTCAGGAATTAGTGGTAAGAACCATTTTTAATGAGTGGTAATAATCACTAGAATGAGTGGTGAAAAACACTATGAAATTTCCCTTCAATAGATGTATGTTAAATCTTGCAAGAGAAATATTAATTCTGAAAATTAATAAAATAAAAATGCAGAAATTAAAAGTATATTCCAGAATTATAAAAAATAAAATTAACCCAAGAAAAATGATAAAACACTTGGGATCATGTAGGGCAATGAATAATTCTACAATGTATGATATAATTATGATTTTATATGGCTGTAAATTATAGAAATTTAGTAACCAACTCAAACATAAGAAATATTTAACATTTAGAAATATGAATGAGTTGTAAATTTATGTTTTAATCAATGTTCCCCCAAGTTTACAAGATGCAGGAGCACGGGAGCGGGGAAACGCACATTGGGGATGTGTGGAGACCATCCCCAAATTTTAGGGAAATTCAGGGGGGACGAGGGGACGTCGAGGTCATAAAAAGTAATAAATCCCAACAATGTAAATCATAATCTAACAAATTAATAATACAATTCAACATTGTGCAATGTAAATCAGAATCTAACAATTTATGAAATTAATAATACAAACACGTTACACAATGTGTCAATTCATCATGATCATTTTCAAATTTGTCATTTGAATCTTGATATTCAAATTTCATATTTTAGTCATTCTAATTGAAAAATTGAATCAATGATATTGTATGCTAAAATAGTAAAATAGTAAAATGGTAAATACTAAGTTTGAACTAGAGTCTGAAACATCAATAGTAAATTAAGATTGCTCCAACAGTGTTGTCAATCTCCCTCCTCCAACCGATAGGCTCTCCTCTGAACGGTGGGCACTCCAACAAACAGCATGAGCTACCGACTGTTCTCCTCCAATCGGTAGGCACTCCTCCACAAGTCCACAACAACCCTCCAACATAGCACTCTCCTCCACGGGTCCACACTCACAACGTCCCTCCAACACAACACTCTCCTCCATAGAGGCTATACAACTCACAGTAACGGCGATGACTCTTCAGTCTTCAATGAGGGGCTCTTCTCCAACTCACGGGCTCTTCTCAACTCACATCGGCGGTGAGGGCTCAATGAAATGATAAAAGGTAAGAAGGTAGGGTAAAGTAGGTTTTTTTTGTTTTTATTTGATTTCGTTTTTTTAAGCAAAATGACAAAATTGTGGGGGGGCGTCTAGGCACACCCCATTTTCAGGAAGGAATGCCTAGGCACCCCCATCGCCGGTGCGAGCTTCATAAGAGAGGGGCGCGCTCCCCCATGCGTTTCGGAGAGTTTTAGAATTTTGGGGACAAAGGGATACATTTCGGCAAGAGCCTCCAAGCCCCCGGGGTGTGGGGAGTGAGGGGGGCGATCCATCGACCTTGGGCGGCAAGTCCCCGTTTAATACTGGTTTTAATGTTTAATAGAGGTGATTTCCAAATTGTAGAAATATAACTATTACTCACAAATAAAAATAAACAACGTAAAGGCACAAATGAGTAATAAAATCTAAATATACTAGAGATAAATCTATGATACAAAATTCATATTTTTAGGGCTAAGTCTTTAGAAAATTGAACTTTAATGCCCTAAGGCTTACGAAAAAGAAAGTTGAAAATTTAATAATGAATCTTTAGGGTTAAATTAAGACTTCTAATTAAATTTAATCCAAAGATATTCAATGAAAATATAGATCTAAAGTAATTGTGAAATCTAAATATTGTTTTCTTCAAGGTTAGTATATTTCAACTTAAAACAAAAATTAAAAAGGGGGTTTAGGGCGTTTTGATATTTTTTACCTTTTGATGGTTGAATGGAAGACACAAGTGCCAAACACACTTTAGGGCATGGAGTCATTCAAAATTTACCAAGAGGGCCTTGCTTAGAAAATTCACCAAGGGAAAGATTTTGGTATAGGTTAACCTCAATCCAATTGATATGTTGGAAATACCTACACAAGATTAGAAAGGGAGAAAAATGTTTATATTTCCTTTTTTAAGGGTGCACTCTGTTGTCGCCTGAATACACACCAGGGATAACGCGGTAGAAATCTTCAAGCCACTTGGTGCATCCTTGGGGGCAAGTCTCAAGTTGAGATATTGTCACTCAACACTGAACTCCTCTATCTAGGCTTACTCCTAGCGAAGCCAAGGGGTGTGGACCCTAAGAAAAGAAACTAAGGCTTTGAAGCTAAGCTCCAAAAAAGGAAAGTTAATCTAGGAGTTAAATTATTCAACACAAGAGCAATGTAACATCAAACTTCACAGCATTCGACATACATCATCATCATTAAAGCATAAACATTTCAACATATTAATATATCAAACAACAAGACTGGTGTCGAAATGAAATGTTGAAAAGGAAAATGTTGTGCAATTGTTCTTGGTAAATTTATTATTAAAAGTGATGGTTGTTAGTGGGTTTGTTCTTGGTTTGGCCCACTAAGACTCACCTTCTTGAACTGAGCGCAAGAGCAGCTTTACCAAGTGTCCAATGGGGAGAGGATGAACCTCATTAATGAGTATCCCCCTGACTCTATGATAGTCACTCTCTGCGACCTCCCGAATTCTCGAAGATTAGTTTTATGTGGATTGTCCTATTAGACTAGACACTCTAATCCCTTTCTGATGTGACCAACTGATTGGACGGGCAGCAAAGGTCCAGAGCATACGGGGAATAGAATCCGGTTCGTTTTACAAGAACTAAAAGCAAATTGCAAAAGTAAAAATGTTTTCTAATTAACCTAAACCACGAATCTCTTTTCCGATCAAATTCCACCTACTCAGGAAAGCCCTTTCAATAGCACCGTACTTCAAGAATGCGCAGGGGTTCATTACTTTGCCACAATACAAAATGGAATTAAAACTAGCTAAGTGTAGTGAGTGCAATTGTTACAAAAAATGAAAAATAAACATCCTGAGTGAGTGTGTGGTCCATCGTTGAAACGGAGCCAACAAACGATTTATTTTAGCTTAGATTAGTTAATTAGAACAAAAGAAATAAAAGAGATGGGTTAGAGACAGTCACGCCACGAAAAGTGACATGGACGCAAATCCCCCCAGGGGGAATGGGGTGTGGGCACTGGGTAGCCCACTTGCTTCTCTTTATTATTTAGATTTTACAATGCTTTGAAGAAATGCCTTTGGTCCTTACAATTTGGGAACCAAAGGCTTACAAAAAGTTCAAAAAAATTAGTTGAAAGAAGAAGGAAGTGTTCGGGATGCCCTGGATGGCCCAAAAGTTTGAAATTTGGCCAGAGTTTCCTCCTACCTGTTCGTCAATGCTGTAAAAACAACGAGCTATTAGTAATGAAAGACACCCAAAAACACTTTAAGAGTGTTTTTGGATAGCCACAAAAAAATGTCTAAAAAAACTAAGTTCAACTACACTTAAAAATACCAAAATAACTCAAGAAAAGGGACTTTCTTGAGGATATTAGCTTGCCTTTTGGGGAAGCCAATGAAGAGCACTTATATCTTTCCAAATATATCTTTAAAACTCATAAAATAACTTCTACTTCAAGCCTTCAAATAAACCATGAAATGACTTGCAAAAGTGAAGTAATCTATGATAGATCTAGTATGAAAAATAATCCTTTTAGAGACTAAGATCTAATCATGTAAATAAATCATATCTAAAGATAATGCTTGTATAAATGAGATCTAAAACTTAATAGAACCAGTAACCAAGATGCTTTAATTTAGATGGAGAGAGAGAAGAAAAGATGGCTTGGTGCTGGAACAATCAACTAAGGGGGTTTCCGGTGGAATGTCAAGGGACTATCCCATGTAAATATTTGAAGATGACAAAGAAGCAAGCTAGCTTAATCCCTTTTCCAATCTAGGATACTTGCAACTAATCATAGACTTGCAAAGAAATTTGTGAGATCCGGTAATACATATATAGAGATATTACAACATGTCAATAAACTTATATAACAATGCCAGATCTAGATCTCTAAACATACATATATAAAAAAGAACAAGTTAATAAACTTATTAACAATATTCTTTTCCTACCGACTGATAACAATCCTCCCAAGGCCAAACTCACAAGATCCAAGAAGCAAGACAATACAACAATTACAAGTTACCTCAATACACATGACACCATCTAGCCTCCAAAGCTTTCTCTTATTCCAACAACAAAAATACTACACTATTACAATATGCAAGCCTTTCTCAGAGCAACTCAAACTAGTTTCTAATGGCGAAGAGGCATTGCTTTTGTAGCCAAAGAGACCCCAGGGGGGCACATCCATCACTGGTAGAAGAGGGCGATTTTGATGAGAGATTCAAGGGATTGATTGAGAGATAACTCAAAGAGGTATGTGTCGCATCTCATGAAGAGATGCGCCCTCTTTCTTGGATTTCCCACCCTCCATTTGATTTGTGCCACCTCAAATGATGCGCCCTCACTCAAGGAGATGCGCCCCTCTTATGTGGACTAAACTCAACCTCAAAGGATTTGATGCCAATCCACCAAATTTGATCTCTAGACAAACCAATATTTGATTGCCAGTTAACTGCCATCTTTCTGACATGTTCCCTCAATCAATGGGATTTGGTCTTTTTCCTTTATTATGTCTTTTTTGGCCATTTATTGGTCATTTTGGCCTTTTTCGAGAGAATTTTAATTTAAGTGATAAATAATCACTCAAATTATTCTCAAAGTGGGTTTAGGGTTATGGTGGGTGCTCTTGCTTAGAAAACGAGCACCCCCATGGTAAATTTTGTTCAAGAATGTAACTTTGGAAGATATTCTTATTGTACTTCCTTCGGGAATATTCATATTGTAATTGATCATGTAAAAAACCTAAAAGAAATCAAGTAAAATAGACAAGTCAACCCAGTGGGTAAACTGCCCCAAACAATGGGCAGTTTGTCCCAAACAATGGGAAAAACTGCCCCAGTCAAGTCGGCCCAGTTAGGGAAAGACAGGTCGACCCAGTCAGGTAAAAAGGTCACTTTATGATTAGTATAAATAAGGGAGTCGCCTTGCTCATTTGCACATCACACTCACTCAAGCAAGTTCGCATGAGTAGAGAGAGAAGTGCAAGTTCACTTGGGAGAAAGAGTAACTGCATTGAAGACATCTTATTCTTGGGTTTCTATCTTATCTTATTCTCGAGATCTTTGTGTGAAAGAGGCTTTGCTCTTAGATTAACATTGTACTTGTGACGAATCTATATTGAAGAAGTTTTGCTGGGTTTTTTCCGTGAGAGGGTTTTCTTAGGGTAAATCTTTGTGTACTCTTGTTTATGTTGTGCTTGTCTATCTTTCGATGATCCTATTGCATATGGACCATGGTTATTGTGATAATATATAAATTGTTTGGAGATCTAACATAACCATCTTTATAGTATTAAAATTCTAACACGGTTTCAGAGCTAGCTTGAAAGAAGACCTTGTGCAACAGAAACTGTCGGAAGTGAAAACTAGGGTTTCTTGTTTCGAAGGGTTTTCACCATAGATTGGCCATAAAAGGAGGACAAAGCAACTCGCCCTACGAGGGTGCATTTTTCTATGGAGGAAGTTTCCAGATCCGAGAACTTTGGATTTTGACCCTGTCACTACTGCTCGAGAAAACTAGGGCATCCAATTTTTTAGATTTTTTTCCACAGATTTAGTTGAAGGAAGGGTCTACTCAACTCGCCTTGAGGAGGCACATCTCTCTCTCTCCAGTTAGTTTTTCAAGACTCCAAAGTTGAAAAATTAGGGTTTCTCTAACAAACCCTAGGTCAACCAGAAGTCAGATCCCAAAAGACATTGAAGCAAGCACTTGATTGGAGCATCTCAATTGGTAAGTCCTATTATCTTTATTTCCATTTGAGGTTCTCATTTTATCAAGATGACAAACAATACCAGGCTTGAGGATAAGCTTGAAGGCGCTGATAGCTTCCAAGCCTGGAAGTATAGAGTATTGCCCATTCTAGAAGAGAATGATTTGGACAACTATGTTAAGGAGGAAGTTGTAGAACTCCAAGCTAGCAGATGCAGATTGGGTCGATAGTGTCACACACAGGAAGAGCACTTCAGGATGCTGCTTCAGTTTGGGATCAGGTATGATCTCCTGGTTTAGTAGGACATAGACAAGTGTGGCACTTAGTACAACCGAAGTAGAGTACATGGCAACTTGTTCAACTAGCTGTGAGGTAGTATGGTTTCGAAAGTTGCTTGTAGGATTGTTTGATATCGAGTTAGAGGTGACTTGTACTTGGGCCGATAGTGTCACACACAGGAAGAGCACTTTAGGATGTTGCTTTAGTTTGGGATCAGGTATGATCTCCTGGTTTAGTAGGACACAGACAAGTGTGGCACTTAGTACAACCGAAGTAGAGTACATGGCAACTTGTTCAACTAGCTATGAGGTAGTATGGTTTCGAAAGTTGCTTGTAGGATTGTTTGATATCGAGTTAGAGGTGACTTGTATTTTCCGTGACAACTAGAGTTGTGTGAAGTTGTCCTAGAACCTAGTGTTTCATGACAAGTCGAAGCACGTCGAGATCAGGTACCACTATATCAGGGATATGGTGCAGAAAGGAGCAATGAGGCTCCAATATGTGGCTACAGACAAGCAGATAGTCGATGTCTTGACCAAGCCTTCGTCGAGAGTGAGGTTTGAGTACTTCAGGGGCAAGCTTGGAGTTGTCCAGATCGATGATCCTCGAAAGAGAGAGGGATGAGCGACATAGCACATGTGAGACGTAGGTAGTCACATAGTGACGTAATTTGTGCTCCTGGGCGGGTCTCCACTTGAGGTGATGTGGTAGTGAGTGGTCACTTTGGTGACGTAATGTGGGCTCCCGGGCTACACTCACAAGGATGCAATAGGTAGTTACATTGGTGACGTAATTGAGTCTCTTGACTGCTGGTGCTATGTTGGGCATACACAACATGTGAGAAGATGCAGGTAGTGACGACTCCTGGGCTGTTCTCCACATGATGTGACATGATAGCGAGTAATCACTTTGGTGACGTAATTTGAGCTCCTAGGATATACTCACAAGGTTCATGTTGCCGAGATGTGCGAAGACGCAGGTGGTCATTGGATGACGTAATTCATGGTCCTGGGTTGGTCTCCACATGATGAGATGTGACGTGCTAGCGGGTAGTCATTTCGGTGATGTAATTTGGGCTCCTAGGCTACACTCACGAGATGATTTGGACTCGTAGTGTGGTAATGCAAGTGGTTTCTCTGGCAACGTAATGAGGTTTCCTGGGCTGGACCCACTTGATGGCTTTCTTGTACAAAACTTCTAGTGATGTATGGATTCAAGAGATGTCAGAAGTCAATGGTCAGAGTACAGGGTTGCAACAGTGGTGATAATGATGATGATGATGATGATGATGATGATGAAGACAATGATGATAATGATGACCGTGCCAGAAGAATACCTTCCTTGTTAAGAGGGAGTGTTGAAGAATGTAACTTCGGAAGATATTCTTATTGTATTTTTATTGTACTTCCTTTGAGAATATTCATATTGTAATTGATCATGTAAAAACTCTAAAAGAAATCAAGTAAAATAGACAAGTCGGCCCAGTGGATAAACTACCCCAAACAATGGGCAGTTTGCCCCAAACAATGGGCAAAACTTCCCCAGTCAAGTCGGCCTAGTTAGGGAAGGACAGGTTGACCCAGTTAGGTAAAAAGGTCACTTTATGATTAGTATAAATAAGGGAGTCGCCTTGCTCATTTGCACATCACACTCACTTAAGCAAGTTCGCATGAGTAGAGAGAGAAGAGCAAGTTCACTTGTGAGAAAGAGTAGCTACATTGAAGACATCTTATTCTTGGGTTTTCTATCTTATCTTATTCTCGGGATCTTTGTGTGAAAGGGCCTTTGCTCTTAGATTGACATTGTGCTTGTGATGAATCTATATTGAAGAAGTTTGGCTGGGTTTTTCCCGTGAGAGGGTTTTCCCAAGGTAAATCTTTGTGTACTCTTGTTTATGTTGTGCTTGTTTATCTTTCAGTGATCCTATTGCATATGGTTATTGTGATAATATATAAATTGTTTGGAGATCTAACATCAACATCTTTATAGTATTAACATTTAAACAAATTCCCCTTCCTAACCACACTTTTATGCATTTTTTTTATTTTTACAATTAAAACATTAAAAAAATGTCTCGTTTTACAAGAAAAAAAATATTTGTGAAAAAAATAAAAAACCTATGGGAGACCTAGTACCATGTTCATATGACTCAATATTGATGACTAGCATGCTAATATACATAGACACTTAGACTTTAACAACCTCCTAAGGCCTAACCACCAAGCCAAATATTCTAACTTTGGAGATGTGAGTGAAAAACTCGGAAATTATACTTCGTTGAATAGCAACGTATAATTAACAAGGAAAAACCACTCTAGAGTATTGGATTGATGATAAGTCTAAGTCAGCCAAGTCTTTTACAAAAGGTCGTCATGCTACGTCAACTTATTACAATTTCCCCGAGGGGTATGAACATGCAAAAAATTTAAAAAGGGCCAAAATTAGCCTGTTGGCCTCTGAACACTGATGTTGAACAAATCATTTGTTCAAGTCTTTTGCGGCTAACTGAGAAATCCAAGTAAGTGCAACTTAGTGGATAACACACTCTACAAGTAAGGGGTTAGTATTGCACAATCCAAATTAAATCAAGGATAAAAAAAAAACACTCTTTCAAGTAGAATAAAAATGAGAATGATGATAGAGCTAAACATATCATATCCTTCATCCAACTAGGTAGTACTACCCTTTCAATGGCCAATCATAAAGAAAAGAAAGTCAATGCTACTATGATATTACCTCCAACATGAAGCATGAAGCACGAGATAGCCACACATACACAAGTAAATCTTGAGTATTTTTACTCCAAAGCCTTTTGATTGATAGTTAACAAAATTTCCCAAAGTGAATCAACAACAATGAAAATGAAAGAGGTAGTCTCTTTTTATATGACTTGAGACTCAACTACATTTTCATTTAAATTTATTTTTTATGTCCAAAATCCAAGATCTATTTAAAAAAAAAAAGATTAACTTCCTCTTGACATGGGCAAAAGTTAATAAAGCAGTCAAGGTGGTTTCAACAAATCCTAGACAAGTCAAGAGGAGAGAGGCACCTAGGCTAGATGAAGGAAAAGGAGGGACAAATTAGCAAAAAGATGGATGATTTGGTTAAGGGAGGACGAAAGAGGGATAAATTAGCAAAGAAAGGAATCTTCTAGAAGGAATTTGGCACGTGTGAGGTCCAAGTAGGCTAGATTAAGCAACAAACACGTCAAACCAAGCCAAACGTTGGACCAAATTCCCAACAACTTGCTTAGAGTGATGGGATGGCTCACACATATGGTTTTAGGAAGGAATGAGGAGGATGTGACTTGGCTAGGAAGGAGGGCATTTAGGGTTTTGGATAAGGAAGCGTCTTAGAAGGCTCCACATGTCATCTAAAGTGGTCAAACATGAGGGCGCTAGGCCTAGGAGGCATCTAGGTGGCATGCATGGATATATGTGAGAGTGCATAAAGATATGGTGAGGGTCTAACATGAGAAAGGGGGAATGGGTTTCAGAAGGTAATTGAGAATTAGAATATAAAACCCAAGGTTTGAGCTAGGGAAAGGAACCTCTAACTAACCATCCAACTTGTGTTATAACCACCAGCACAACTTAATAATCAGGACCAACTGCAAGAGAGACTTCTAAAAGACAAAACTAACTAGGAATGACTTGACACACATCCATGGTGACTCAAAGTGAAATGAAATAGACCAAGGGCAAAGGAAGCTCCATGATTAGGGCAGTTGTACTAGGATGAGCTCACAACTTTGAAGGATTTTTATCGAGTGAAAAAACTTAGAAAGATTTATACTTGGATCTAAATCTTTCTTAGTAAAAAAAAACACTCATGAGACACTTGTTGAGTACAACTATCATAGCTGGGCTAATTATACATTACAAAATGGCCCTTTTATAAACAATTACAAGTGTTATCTCACTTTTTACAACATAGCCATGGACGACACAAACTATGATGACCATCGGACTTCAAAAATTTTGGTTGAAACGGCCTCGCAAATACAAATCTTTGGTACATCATCATCTTCAATCCTTGGATTAACCCTTGTGCAATTCAAGGGGTAAGAAGGTGGATGGTGTGTTGACTACCCTTGGTTGTAGGCATACACTTTGGAGA
Source organism: Larix kaempferi (assembly GCA_027924585.1). Lineage (NCBI taxonomy): Eukaryota > Viridiplantae > Streptophyta > Pinopsida > Pinales > Pinaceae > Larix > Larix kaempferi. Next base: position 13,867,848 of record BSBM01000123.1, on the reverse strand, counting down.
TAGTTTGCCGATGGATTGTTATACCTTGACCTGATGCTTATTTGGCACACTTCCTTAGGAGGTTGGAGACCTATGTGGCTTAATAACATTCTTCATGAGGTACACACATGGGGGGTTTGGTTGCTTGCTTGGAAGGATGACCCATTTGGAGGAGTGTTAGGCATATAGGAGGAGGATGTTGAACCCTAGGTAGCATGGGAACACTTGGTTACTTGCATGGAGACTTGTGCTTGACTTGAGGATGCTTGGCTTGAGGAATGTTCATGTAGGTGTGGTAGACCTTGAGGTATGCATGCCTTAAGAGGGAGCATTGGTGCATTGGAGGCCTTTGGAGGAGGAACATTGGACACTTCTTGTGCTGATGCTCACCTTGGGACCTGTTGCTACCTAATATGCACCTTGGGTAACGTGGCAAAAATCTTCAAGCCACTGGGTGCGTCCTTAGGGGAAAGTCACGAGTCAAGTACTGTCACTTAACACTTGACTCCTCCGTCTAGGCCAACTCCTAGCGAAGCCAAGGGGGGTGGTCCCTAACAAAATAACTAAGGTTGATTACGTTAAGTTACATAAATAAACAAAGTAAATCTAGGAGTTTTAATGAAAGTAAAACAAGAGCACATAACAAATCTTAACTAGTAGCATATCAACTTTGAAATAAATAACTGAACCATAAAAAGATCGGTGCCAAAATAAAAGACAACTACAGAAAAAGTAAATGTTTTGATTGCTCTTGGTTTGTTTTAAATTATTACTGGTGAGCTAAGTCACCGAGCTCGGCAAATTTCAACCTTGAAATTTGAAATTCGTCGAACTTCAACCAAATTCGAACTTGAAGCCAAACTTGCAGCCGAATTTCAAAGTCGAACTTCAAGCCAAACTTCAAGTCGAATTCGAACTTCAAGGTGAATTTAAACAAATTTATTTAATAAAAAATTTAAAAGGTGGAAAAAAAGACAAAAGACCCAACCTAATTTCCTAAATTTTTAACAAGATATCATTCTTTTGAAATATAATTATATATGTTAATGTTGGCATGCAATTTTCATTTTATCATATATATATATATATATATATATTAAAATTTTGAAATATATAGTCTCTCGAACTTTATGTTGAATTTAATCACCAATTTATTCATTGCCGAATTTTTGTTGAACTTCAAGGTCGTCGAATTCGAACACGAACTCGAACCCAGTGACTTAGCTAGTGAGTTGCTTAAAGTGGGTCTAATACTTGGTTTGGCCCACTGAGAATTTATCGTCTTAAAGTGAGCGCATAGCAATAGTACCAGGTGTCCAACAGGGGGAGATGTATAGTCTGCTTTAGGCACCCCTCTAACTCCATAGTAAGTTCAATGCAACCTCTCACCTTCTAAGAATAAACTTTCAAATGGATTTCCCTATTTATACTAGCTGCTAATATCCCTTTTCTGATTGTTGACCACAGATTAGGCAAGCTAATATCCCTTGAATCTAGCCATCTCCAGAATCTGCTCAGGTGTAGCTTCTCACCATACAACTTGGTCACATTATCCTTTTCTTGACTATATTCCTTAGCTTGTTTCCAATGTTCTTTAGATATGGGGTGAGTTTGGCCTACAACATTTATGAAATCTGGCCCCCTTGGATAACCCACATAGTTGCTTGTTTTAGGCAACCCTTGCTCATTAACTGGACAAAAGATGGGGCAAGTGGATTCCTCATGAAAGTCTTCACGTGCTCTACAAAAAGTTATGCAAAAAGGAGGTGCCTCATCATGAACCATGTTTGTTGTTTCCAATTGATTAGGTGGCCTTTGATCTTGGGGAGGTCCTCTCCTTACCCACTCTCTGTTGGTTCTAGGAGGAAAATTCTTTTGAGCTTGGGAAGCTTGTGACCTCTCCATGGCAATCAACCTATTCTGCACGGCATTCATCTGATTTGTATGGTTAGCTGCATTTCGAAGGATATATCAAGATAGAGCATCCCTTGATGAGGTGGAGAAGGGCTTCGTAGAGTTTTCTATTGGCAATGGGAGATTTGGAGGCTATGTTGTGCTCAAAGACAAGGGGTTTAAGAATCCCTATGCTTGGTGGGAAACTCACGGGGCAGCATGCCCTATTCTACAACATTTAGCCATGAGGCTCCTCTCTCAGGTTACTTCATCCTCTTGTTGTGAGAGGAATTGGAGCACATACGGGGACTTGTACAATTTGAAGAAGAGTAGGCTTTGAGCAATCCAAGGTAGAGACAATGGTGTATGCGCACTCCAACCTTTTTCTTATTTATAGGCAAAAGGAGGATTGGTTGAAGCGAAAGACAAAGATGTGGAATGCGTTTCCTGAAGATATGTATTTGGACAACAATTTCGAGTTGTCATTAACCAACTTGAATCTTAATGAAGCACCGCTATAGCCAGTCACTTTTGATGATGGTGATCCTCTTGAGGGATCATCCTCCACACTAACAAATGCAGATCTTGGATTGGATATAGAGGAAGAGGAGGAGGAGGAGATAGAAATGGCAGTGACGGTGATGACATAGAGGAGGACTATTGACAATAACGAGCTATGGGGTTCTTCTATCTATGCTTCTACTATCTACCCTATTTTGTATTTTCCATTGGCATTCCCACCTAAAGTATCAATGACTTAGTATCTACATAATACATGTTGATTTTGATGACATCAGATGACTTAATGAGAAAAATGCAGTTTATGATTCTGACTTCTAAGTTCTAAACTTCTATTTTATGACATGTATCGAATATTCTAATTTCTTGTCTGTTTGATCATCACTTATGTAGTAACTAGTTGTACCAATATTTTGTTAATGTTCTAGTTTCTAAAAAAATGAATCTTTATGTCTATATTTCATTTTTATATTTGTAATTTGTATTTTTTTAATATATATATATATATATATATATATATATATTATAAACTGTGTCCCTGTGCCTTGTTTCCAGGGTCGACATGTCCCATGTCGGATACTCGCATTTCTATGTCCTCTATGTTCCATGTTCTTAGCCAAAGGGTAGTTTCCTTGAGTTGTGAAACATATTTGCTTCATTGTAATATCCCATCTTTTAAGGTGCCACTTGCGCATATTGTATGGAAGTGCATCAAAAAGAAACGTTACATATGATTTGGGCATCAAATTGACATGGATTATTTGAATTAAAATATTGTTGACATGTTAAGAACCAAGTTATGAGAACATGAAAATATGCCAATATATGGAATAGAACCAACAAAATCCAACAAATGGGACTTTCATAAATTAAAAACTTTGTCCTGATTGAAAAAAATGTTCACTAAGAAACACAAAAATTTAAATACCAAGTCTTTATTGAGAATGAGATAGAGGGAAGCAGATTTTACATATAAAAATAAAATGCAGCAGAAGTTACAAGATATGTGAAAGAAAAAATAAAGAAAATTTAAACCAATATATAGAACACAATAATATTAATATGGTGTGGACAAATAAAAAATGAGTGGTATAGAATGATTGCTCAAAACATTTGTTATTAAGCACCAAGGAAACCAATTCAAATATTCAGAAATTGAAAAAATGCTTCTTTTTAAGGCTGGTTGTTATTGAATGGAGGTAGCAAAAGTATGGAAGAATATATATAAGGCCGCGGAAAGAAACTCCTAGAATACTCTTTCTTTTCTAGAGCGTAATGTGCTTAGTTGGAGAAAAAATATTGCTTGGTTGCTTGTATTTGCAGTGATGTTTGTTACTGCTTTTGCTCTTTTGATTTCCATGGATGTTGTGTAAGCTAATAGTCAAGATCAATAGACACCGTCATCTGGATGATTGGCATATATGACAAGGCTTATTATTATTTTAATAATTGAAAAGATAGGGATACAACCAAGCAATTACTGACATGTTCATTTTATAGTTTGCTTCGCATAGAAACTGCAGATCGACCTGGTTTGTTGATGGAAGTGGTCAAGGCAATAACAGACATAAATGTCTCTGTTGAATCTGGGGAATTTGACACACAGGTAATATCTTGCCCATGTTCTTATGTCCTATCTTTGTACCATGCAAAAGCTCTGCTCCACGATTTTCATGACTGGGAAAATTGTGTCAAGAGTATGGAAACATTTTTTCTGTGTACATCCAGGGATTACTGGCCAAAGCAAAGTTTCATGTTAGCTATCATGGCTCTTCTCTCAGTGATTCCTTGAAAGAGGTATAAGGCTCCTATAGATGTCTGTCAACATTTACTTTACTTTCATTAGCTACATGATTGTTTATGTTTTAATTGCCAATTTCAAATAATTCCGTGTTCATAGAAGTTTTTCTCTTGTTTGAGACAACTATATCTTGACTCGGGTGAGACTTCTAGTGGTCTCATCAAAATTGAAAAAGTGGATAAGTGGAGCGCGTTTATTCAGACTATGCTGTTTGTTCAGGTACTAACTAACAGTTTGCGGTACTTTCTAAGAAGACCTTCAACTGAAGAGTCCAGTTTCTAATGACGTCACTCAATATGTTGACTGCAAATTATGAAGGTTGCAAATGATTCTTCAGAATGCAATTTGTTCATCTCTTACATGAAAGCCAGTTTCCATTTTACAAGCTTTCGACTTATAAAGACCTTGAACCTTTTGCCTGCTGTACTTGTTATTGCAATAAAATACAACATCAGGGGGTTATCCCCGGGATGCAACTATTAGAAATGTACATTCAATATCTGTTAGGCCAATCCTTACTGTTTGGTTAGCAGTATGGACATATATCCTTTCCAGGGATAAACAAATCTGATATTCTGTTATGGAGACAATCAAATTATGCCATTCATTGGCAACAAATGTCGGATACATATTGTATGCTGGTGTTCTCTCTTCGACTAGTAGCTGAAGCCAATGAACATTTGTTGATTGTATTGATTAGTCTTGACTGTGAAAACTTAAAAGGTATCGAGTTCTTTAACTTTGCTGGCTAAGTAAGATAATAACCCAAAGGATAATAGAACAACATTGAAAGATTTATCTAAAGGAATTTGTCTCAATAGACTTGTGTCAATTGCCAAAACCTCATGGAGGTCGAGTTCTTTTTTAGAGGATGTGTCAAGTTCTGAAAGCATTTGGATGCAAACATAGAAGTAGTTGGTCTGTAATAGATACTGTATTTTTAGGACATGAAAATGTTTATTCATGTACTCATTTCTGGATGTGATACTTTGGGCATCATCATAGATTTACATATTTGTTTTTATAATATTTAATATTTGTGTCAGAGGGGCTAATCAACTGCATACAAATGCATCTGTAATCATGTACATCCATACCTGTTGTTCTCAAAAGACCTATTTATCATTGGGTGTTGTTCTCAAAAGACCTATTTATCATTGGGTGCACTATTATGTACCTCTCCTTGCTTTGCATCAGTATATCATAATTTTACCAAGGGTGTGGTTACATGTACGTTTTGTTGGTTACTTAGTATTCTTTCCATCAAACACCGTCATCGGGTGCTATTAGTAGTGGTATGATAAACTATGTTTGTAAGAGTCATAACTAGGACCTTAAGTTAGAAAGAACATGAGGGAATAAAGTCTGTGTTACAACTTGAAATTAGCCTAGACACTTAATTATTGTCTAATGAAGTGGTATTCTAAGTCACCTCCTCCAAAAACCTCACATAGGTCTATGAATTTTCAGAGGATGTGTCGAGTTCTGAGTAGTATTTGAATGCAAACATAGAATTTGTTGGTCTGTAATAGGTAGAGAATTGTTAGGACATGAAGTGTGTATTCATATGTTCAATGTTTCATTTCTGTATGTGATACTTTGTGCATCATCACATTTACATATTTGTGTTAATATTTTTAAATATTTATGTCAGTGGGGCTAATAGACTATATACAAATGTATCTATGATCATGTATATCCATAAAATCACGAAAGAAATAAGGGTTTAAATTTTTAATTAATGAGTGCAATAAAATCAAAATCAAAATACCTAAAATCAATAACGAAGCAATGCCAAAAATATTATTATCTTCAATCTCATGCACCCATCAAAACAAGATTGAAGATAAGGTGTCCCAAAAAAGAATTATTAGCCAAAAAGAACAAATACAAAAGCCCACTACAAATATATTCCACCTCATCTAAGAAAGGTTGATGATACCTATGAACCAAGAAAAGAAAAGCAAACTTACAGTTCCACTTGCAACAATGAACAACTTAAGACCTTGAAGCTTAAAGGAATTATTAAAAAAAAATAGAAATGTAAAAATACTTGTAGACTTTGGTAGTACTCATAAATATAATGACATCAATTTCACTAAACAACTAAACTATTTTTATAGCCCACCAAGGACTTCAAACTTATGGTCACTTTGGACAAAAGGTCAAAGGAGTATGAATATGTTATAAAATCTATGTTCAAATACAAGTATTAGAACCATTAACAAGGTTCTACACTCTACCATCCGATGAGATGGATATGTTCACGAAAATTTAATGATTGATCAAATTGGGAACTTATCTTCCAACTTTGAAGAACAATTCATGGAATTTAATTTGCAACGACAAAACTAAAATCATATGGTGTTAATAGACCCACTCTTACGAAAGATGAATTACAACTAATGAAAAAAAGGCAAGAAATACAAGCAAACATACAAAAGTGAAAGCAAGGAAAGTATGTTACCAAGGAGCATCAAGGTTTCACACTAAACAACCAAAACAAAACACTTCAAAATATAATTCACACACTACAAAGAAATCTCAGTAGTTCACTCAAATTGGGAGCTAAATCAAACCTCTACAACTAGTTAAAGATGATGCCACTGAGAAAACATGCTCAATTATAGAAATCATATTTAATATGCTTTGACGGCAAAACATTATTTAAGGGGGTGACAATGTAACAAATATACCAATAATAATAATAATTAAGTTAATGAAATATCAAGGATTGTGCACCCTTTCAACTCATGACCAATAATGTATATGAGTACACCAATATGAGGCCCATTGTAGCGATCAATCATTCAATATTCAATACTTTATTGCATGGAGAGAAGCAACATTCAATATGCAATACTTTATTGCATGGAGAGAAGCAGGGTGCATTCTATAGCCCAATATTGAAGACATTGTAATGTCCTTTCCATGTATGTAATGTTGGCATCAACGCATTGACCCAATATAATATGTTATACAAAACAAAAAATATGAGTGATAATAAATCTAATGTGAGTGAAATAATAGTGATTCACATGCACAAATATGTGTGCATGTGAAATCATACCAAACTATTATAAAAAAAGGAATCTAAGGCAATTTTGTTTGGCACCATCCTTGATTATTTTTATCAACCCGCAATATTAATGGAACTATAGAGTTAATGGCACTGGTTTTGTTTTACTAGTGAGATTCATCTTAACTCAGGATCTTTTTAAATACCAAGATATTTGTATCTCAATTGTTTTTGGATCCCTCTTGGTGCTTAATAGACTCAGACTTAAGATGGATCTATGTTGTCTATACAAATTTGCTGCAATACTTGATCAATCTCATAATAACAATAATTGTTTATCCCAAAAGATTTAGTAAAAAATATGTGCATGTTGTTCTATAGAAAGAAAAAGAGGAAAAATAATTTGTAGTGTTTGTTCAATCTCAAACACGGTGTAGATCAAAGGCATGATATTTTGATTTTGGAGCTTCAAAACACATTACTAATAGATTTGATTGCTTTGTTGAATATGTTGAGAATAAGTCTAGGTCAGATTCAGTGATTTTGGTGACAATAGAGTGCATTGTGTTGAAAGAATAGACAATGTTCAAATTGAACTGAATAAATTTTTCACATTTAAAAATGTCTTTACATTAGTGGATGGAGAAAGAAATATTTTTAAAGTAAAATAACCAATGAAAATCTACATTTGGATGTAACCTTGGAAGGGAATGGTTGTTTTTTGGTGGAAAAGTAGGAAATGTAATCACCCTTAGGATTTCAAAATGATCCCATGGTAACCAAATGGAATGGTGGTGTTTAGAAACACCTTTAAACAATAAAGCACATCTTCATAAGAAGATACCAAAGAGCACAATGCCTTGAATGTGAAATGTGTGCAGTGTGCATACCATATGACACTAAAGCCTCACCAATAAATAGGTTTAAGGTTTACCCTTAAGTTCCCAAAGGGTAGAACTACAATAACCACTAAAGTAATTGACCATAAATGAAGCAGTGCCATTGATCCAACAAAGTCCTCAAGTTAGGGTTACATTAAATATTCTCACATCCTCATTTAAACACAACTTGGAGAATATATATGGAGGTGGAATTATCTTAACAACACTGCTTAATAACAACATCTTGTGGCCAACATTATTACTACAATGTGTCTTAGAAAAATTCTAGTTATATCACATCTCCCATCGTCCACCCTTAACACCACCAAGTTAGGAATACTAGCAACCAAAATATTTGACCATGACAGGGTATAATAGAACAGTTACCTCCACAACACCTCCCCCCAATCCTCTTCGAAATGTAGTGAAGCAAACTCATGCAACAAGGCTCACAACAAAGAGTTCTTTAGAGCTTAAACATCTAAAACATCTCTCCACACAAAGGTGAAGCAACCAAAATTGATGCACAAACAATCAAAACAGAATCCTTAAAATGTATTGTCATGCATAGTATCTGAAATCACAATGCTTCCAAATCATGCAATATGAACATCAACCATAGCTAATTACAATGCTAGCCACATGACAACATCTTTATCATATTGGATTGTAGGTGCACCTTGCTACTCTCGTTGCAAAAACTAAAAACTAAATAAGTTTAGCTTTCTTTGCTAACAAACCCTTTTGATTTCTTGATGTGTATCAAAAGGCAGTGCCTCAAATGGTCATTGATTTGAGTAGTGTTTAGACCTTCACTTGCTTTGACTTTCATCAAACAACTATGTTGATTTTTGTCGACAAGTGGAAACCATCAATGGGTTCTCAACAACATCAAGTTGGGTTTACACAATTCAACAAGCTCAACAACATCCACCCTTAAACACAACTTGAGAGATCACAACAGTTAATGAGGCTTACATATAAGGTTTCCAATCAACATTAAAACAATGCAACAAAGACCACAACAATAGTCTATCAAGCAAAAACTTAAAAAAAAAACTAAACAAGTATATAGTGGATGATACACATTTGTATGAAGTGTTCAAGTACTTGTTCAAATGCTTCGTTGACCTCAGCAATCCAACCACAATAAATCCTAGTAGTTGGCACTAGTCCAAAACTTTGCCTCTCACACTTTCTACAAAGATTTGTAAGCATCTCTACCACCATACCAAGAATTTGAAGTCTTGGATGAGTTCCTTGTCTCTTTGATGAGGATGTCGAATATGGCAAAGAGTCATATTCCTGTGAACAAAAGGTGTAGGATGTGATTCTTGCTCAACAAAAGGCGTAGGGTGTGGTTCCTAGTCAACAAAAGGTCCAAGTTGTCCCTGCAAAACAACCAAATTGTCATCTATCTCCAACTTAGGCAAACTATAATCAACCAAATCAATAGTTAGTGCATGTTGTCCTCTCTGAAACTCAATGGAATGACCTTCAGCAACAAACAAAACAAGTATAAAATATTTTTCATGCAAATAAATGGTAGAATGACCTCCGTTGGTAAAGGAGTGTCAACACCATATTTAAGCCTCTTCTCTCAAAAATCTCATCTCGGGTTCAATTGGAACATCAATACCCTATCCACTCTTCCCAATTTTGTCACCTATATATTCCATATGGCACAACAACACAGACTGGATACCTTTGGTATGTTTCTCAAATTCGAGAGAAACCAATACATTCATAGTAAAGAAAGCATGAGAAGAAGGCACATCATCAATATCATCCTTCTTGCCAACATCATCACTACCAGCAATACCATCATAAACATCTTGAGAAACATCATCACCTTTAATCCGCTAAGAAAGACATTTAACCTCTTCCAAAGTATTAAGTAATTCTTTCTTAACATAAAGGCCATATATAAGATCTTTACAAAGATCCTCACTTGTTTTTTTTGCTCAGCGATGCGAGATGTCGAACCCACAAGAATGTCAAAATACTTTCCTTAAAACCAAAGCTTTGACGCAATCAATTGGGTTCATATCAATTCGATGGGCACACAATCCTCGGTTATGCACCTGCCATAACTTCTACACCCATCACACAACACCTAGTGTTTTCTGCTCACAACAACGCACAAAGATGCTCGGGTCACAATGAAAGTACACCATGCGCAGATGCGCTCACACTTCACGACAATGCGTGACTATCTTCCAAAACTGAGTAAGTTAAACGTTTTAGGTTTTAGGTTTTTATTATTATTATTTCAGCTAAAATTTAGTTGAAATTGTTGGAATTGTATAACGTAAGTGATTAAGATATTGGAGGGTGTTGAATCCATTTTTACAATACAAATGCAATTTTAACAATTAAAATTGTGAAAAAAAAATTGCTAAAAAAAAATTGCTGCCGAATTCAAACATAAATACCCATAAAAATGCAACACATAGAAAGATGAACTTACTCCCAAAACTGCCGCTGCGAGATGTCTCACGCAGAGGACTAACTTTATTGATGCAGATTCGATTCGTAGCAGCTTCAAGTACGAATCTGTGTTTAACAACAATCAACCAAAAGATGCTCTTCAAACACCCAAAAATTAGCGCAAAATCTTGTCGGGAGAAGATGCCTCCTGCACCAGTGCTGAGAGAGTTCTAACAGATAATTAGGGCATGCTTCACAGAATAAGATTGAGAAAAGATGCATACACAAAACAGAGAACTTCGTTGTTACCGACCTGTAGATATGTTGAGATGGAGTCAATCAGTGATTACCATGCTTATAATAAATTCTTTATTGATTGAAGGCAACCTATAAACAACCATACACTAAAAGATTGCCGTCCAGATTCATCAAATAGGAGATCAATTTATTCAGAGACAGGATCTCTAGCAGTATTCATTGCTTCTTCTTTTTGAAAGCCTTCACTTTTACTTTCCTTCATACAAAGAGTAAAACAAATATATGATCTTAACTGAGGATATGGCAGTATGTTATATCACCTTAAAAGAAATATAAACAATAAACATCTTGCAACAGTGCCTAAATTGTTACTTCTACAGGGATATTGATCATTAAACTTTATCCAATGATCCATTTAAATGACCCCTTCTTAAATTTACATCTCGAAAGTATGGATCTCTTCCAAAGTTCAATTGTTGGATCACTTTTCAAAGAATAACCCCTCCTCAAAATATGAGGGCGTTAGGCTAATTTGAAAAATACATCTTGATTTCAAAAGAAAGGGCATTAGGACTTTTTTTTAAAGAACATCTCAATAAGAAATAAAAGGATGAGAGCTCTATTCTTTTGAAGTAATACCTCAAAAAGAAAGAAAAGGGTTTGAAGTAATACTTGAAAAATAAAGAAAAGGGTTTTGATTTTCAATCATTAATTCATTATAATAAAAATGTTTCAATATGTTAATAAAAGGCTTATAAACTTTGAAAATTCTACCCTACTTTTAGTTGGACATTTAGCCTTCAATCACAAAAGAAGTTTTTGACTTGTATATCTTTACAACCACCCTAAATCACTATGATTCTTTTCAATGGCACAAGTGGTTCGAAATACCCAATAGAGAGATTTGGACCCAACTCGCCCAAAAGCCATTGAATTCATAAATCTGTACACAAAATGATGCAACAAAACTGAGCATGCAAAATCTTCATTTAACAAAAAATTACAGTTTGAAATCCTTTCATAAATTAATTTTCAACTTAGAAATCCATTCATTCATAAATTAATTTTCGAAATAATATTTACATATCTTAAGCATGCTATGGAAGGTATACCACATGGTATATAGGACACATAATTATTGCAATTACATGCTTAGCCATTCACTAGTTAGGCCTTGGCATTGAGTTGTGCACTAGGTATATTTACAATGCAATTACATTATTTACACAAGGTGTCATTTAACTCAGCACACATAACTTGAGTCCTGCCACATATCCTCATCATTTGCATTATGCAAATTTAATGCATTTAATTGAGAGATTGAAACTTGGATATTACAAGAAGTAAAAATGGAGGATGTCCAAAGTCAAAAATCACAAGTCACATTTTACTCATAACTATTACTCAAATCCAATGTTAGGATTTCAAGATGAGCCCATAGTAACCAAGTGGAATGGTAATGTTTTTAAACAACCTTAAACAATAAAATACTACTTTATAAAAGATCCAAACAGCACAATGCATTGTGTGTGCAATGTGTGTATTATGCATATTATATGAGTTTAGAGTTTCACCAATGAATAGATTCAAGGCTTACCCCTAAGACCCAAGGGTGGGACCAAAATAACCAATAAAGTAGTTAACCATAAGTGAACCGGTCCCAGTGATCCAACAAACCCCTCAAATTGGCTTACATTGAATATTGACACACTTACATTAGGTGTAAATGTTTGTGGAAGTTGATGTAACAAAGTCACATGCCATGGTGGCTAGCATTGATAGTGACAACAACAACAATCCATTATGGCATTAGAGGTATAGGCATGCTGATTTTTCATTGTGTTTTCTTATAAAATGCAAAATCCAAAATGATGCCTGCACTATGTGTATCAAGAAAGCAACACTGGACATTGTTTAAAAATGGCAAAGCATGGAGATTTAACACAATGTGGGTTTGGTGCATGGTAACATATGTTGACCTATGCAGACACCCACAATATTAGGTGCAAAGTACTTCTTGTTTTTTTACGATTTCTCCAAGAAAGTCTCGATTATCTTTGAAAGAAGAAATCTAGGGTATTATATGAATTTAAAGTATTTAAGGAAACAATATAAAAATAGTGTTGAAGGAGTAGAAGGGTTCTTGCCTATGACGGTGGAGGGGAACTATATTCAAGTGAATTTGTCATTTTTTTGTAAGAGGAAGGGATTGAATTACATTTTTATGTTATTTATTAATCACAATACAATGGGGTTATGGAGAGGCAAAATTGAGCTTTTGTACTTGCAAGATCCATGTTGCTTTTTGTGGTGGTATCAAACAATTATTAGGAGCATGTAGGAGCATCTAGACCATTATGATGCACAAGACAACATAGAAGAAAGGGTGAGCATAGATGAATGGAAGGAACAAGAAAATAGACGTAAGAAACAAGCACATGTAATTGAGGCATGAAAGATGTGTGTGCAAGACAATGGTTCGAGCATAGAAGGATATTGATGTATATAGGAGTTGAGCACACACCAAAGTGATGGAACAAGGAATGGAAATGTGAAAATGAATGGTTGGCACATGAAGGCATGAAAGTAAGACAAACCGATGTGGAAAGGAATTGAAGTGATAGTTGCAATTTTCAATGCTACTACAACCAACTTGCATATGTGTTGAGTGTATGTACTATGTTGGTGGAGAAGCCTATAAAGGTCAAGACCCTGAATGTGCCCTGAATGAGATAGAGTTGATTGGTATTGAGACTAGGAGGATGATTAAAAGGAGAGAAGAATTTGGTTCAAGGAGGAGCTTGAAGAAAGGAAGAATACTATAAGTTAAAAGTTGAAAACCGAGAAGTGGGAGTGTTTCAAATGTTGAGAACAAATATTGGTGTGAAGGCACATACTTGTGTATGTAAATAGTATGTTTGTCATGAGAATGAGTAGTTCATTCCTTTGTTCTTCTCTTCGTGATATGTTTATGTATATAGTTCATCCATATTATGCCTAAATTTACAACATCTTGAGTCAAGGTTTTGGGATGATCTATGAGACTACTCATCACGACATACAATTATTGTTTATGTAAAGATTTCTTGTTAAAGCAATTACAACTTCTTCTTAAATCTTTCCATTGTATGGAAGTTAGTGTTTGTAGAGAACATAAAGCTTGAACCTAGGAGGGCATAGAGAAGGGGCTCATTGCACATCGTTGGCATCATTATTTGGTATCAAAACACAACAAAACTCTAGTAAAGATCTTAATGTGTCTACCCTCATAATTTATAATGTGAAGTGGTCTACAACTATTTAAATGGAATCTATAAGAGGTAGGGTGGTCGTTGATGGAGAAGTGTAGGAGTTGAGAAGGATTGTCAAAATCCATGAAATAGGAGTGCTTCTAACTTCAAACAATAAAAAAATGAATAGAAAAGCAAACAAGAGAATGTTCACATAGAATAATGAACAAGATTATTGCAAACAAAGGAAATGCAAGAGTGGAAGCCACTTGTTATGATGGCCACTTAAGTTTGATGCCCCGATAGATTGATGGTCAGATGGAGCACTAATTTTAGTTTGAGAATATTGAATACCATGAAATAATGAAGTTTAGAAGCATCAAATTAAAAGGAAATGTTGCTTTATAGTGGCAATTTATGTGTCAAGGACAAGTACATAATGAACAATAGGAGAATGGAACTTTGAACAATATAGTTGTGAAAATGCATGAGAAATTATTGCAATTGGATTATAAGCGAACATTGTTTCAATATTTAAGGACTATTAAGAAAAAGGAAGAGACTGTACAAGAGTACACACAAGAATTTTTCATAGTGTTGTTACATGACGGACACCAAGAGGATAAAAATAAACAAGTTACAAGGTGCATGAATGGTTTATAATTTCACCATTCAATATGATATTAGTGTGCATAAATGCATTGTCGGTCTCGATTGGGGGAGGTGCGATGGAGCGGCGAGGGTTAGCGGCTAGGGTTTGCAGACAGAGGTTTTTCGGTGGCTAGTCTTCTGAAGGTTTGCAGAGGTAACGAGGCTTGGTACTGACTTTTGTTGCGGGTTGACTAAGCCGCAGGTGGTTCCATTTTTAGTTTTCTCGAGGGTTTCTCCTTTCTTCTTGCGATGTTTGTCAGTTTCTTTTACTGACTGTTTCCTTTTTACCCCCGTTTTTTTACTCTGGGGTATTTTTTACTGCGGATTATTTGGTTTTTCCCTGACAATGGCGTATGACGATCCGGTTGACTATTCCAGCGACCACCTGGAGGAGGGCGACATTTGGGTATCGCCAGCTGGCGTTCGACAGGCTGAGGTGGGAGCTCTGTTCCCAGATAGGAATGTGGGTATAATGCCTGGATGTATCCATCCACCCGCTTTCGTTACCGTTTTCTCTCCCTCAAACTTTCTGAACCTTCATTCTTCACCAGTTCCAGAACATGGGGTACCCTTCTCGTCGGTTTTTTATGAAGATTTTCTCGTTGATTCGTTGGGGGGGTATTGGGGCCTTTCAAGTCTTAAAACTCTTCTTCCTTCTCCTCAATCCATTTCGCTAGGTTTGTTTTCTTAGCCAGGGTTTCGGAAAGTTTTCGGTATGGGATGTTGGTCAGATTCAGACAAGTCGTGGGGAGGTATTTTGGAGTGACAAGGGAGCTCAGTCTTAGGATCTATGCAGCAGTTTGATTCTGGTTTTCCAGCGGATTTCCTTGGGGATATAAAACATATAGGTTTCCCTAGCCCTCTTTCAAGTAAGGATTCAAGCTTTGAATCTAGACAGGACACTATGGAGGAATGGTTATAAAGTTCTTTAAGGAAAAGGAACAGGAGACGACGGTTGAAGTCCAAAGGGAAGGGACCTAACTACACCTTAGGTGAAGAAATTGGCTTTCACATGGTTTTACTGATGGCCAACCAGACCTTTTTTGTCAGGTTTATGAGAGCTCTTTCGCCTTACGGACTGTGGTTGGATGGGTAGAGGAGAACTGGAAGGAGCAGCTTGGTTATGTTCCGAAGGTGGTGGCTCTTACAAGAAATTGGTTTGCCTTCAAATTTCTTCAAGCCGAACATGCGTATTGGGTTTTGAATAGGAATTGGAATCTGGATCATTCCCCATTTTTTATCAAACCCTAGAACCCCCTTTTTGATGCGAGCATGGGAAGGATGGACATAATCCATTTGTGGGTTCATCTTCTCGGCCTTCCTCTTCATTATTGATCTGAGGAGCATTTTAAAAACATTGGAAACATTCTTGGTACCTTCCTAGAGGAAAACTTATCTTTCTTGGAGTCCAAACAAAGGAAGGTTGCTCGTTTGTTGGTTAGTATCAATGTTAGGGAGGGTCTTGTGGAAGAGATGGACATGCGCTGGGGCCCTTATGTTTACACACATAAGTTGAACTATGAGAACGTCCTTTTCTGATGTCGTAGGTGTCATGAGTATGGGCATCCTGTTGCATAATGCAAGCTTCCGCTCAAGACTTTAAATGGAAATCGCCCACAACAGGAGGGGGGATTCGAAAGAGAACCAAAATCTGCTCAAGATATGTCATGTCGGCCAGCGCCACCTCAGGAACCGATCAGCGCTTCGGCGTTAGAGACCGGCCAGGAAGAAGGTCTTTTTTATTCTACTCCAAAGGAGGGCCCTGGGAGTCATCCAGTTTCACAGAACCTACAAGGGAATTCTTTCATGGGTATTTCTTCACCCTCTCTCACTCCTTCCATAAATTTGTTTATGAATAATGTTTCACTGTCAGGACTGGATTGGGTCGAATGTCTCAAGAAACTTTCCATTTCTCCCAGACTTCTTTCGGCTCCCCCCCCCCCCCCCCGTTAATTGGACCTCCCTCTGAGGTGTTGAAGGAGGTTTCCCTCCACCCTGATCCCAACCCTCCCTTATCCGAGGAAGAAATTACATCTTCCCCATCTGAATCCAATGATTTTGGTTATTTCCTTTGCTCTATCTCCAAAAAATCCTTTGGGGGTCTTAGGAAAGGCAGGATCCAGTCGGCTAAAGGTAGAGGTCAGCAGTCCTTTATCTCAAAGGCGCAATCCAAAGCGAGTAAGGATATTTTAGAAGGAAAGCAACAGTAAATTGGAAGGGTGCTTAGAGCAGTGCAAACGCAGAAGAAGGGTCGCAAATGAAAGTGATGTCTTTCAACTGTAGGGGTTTAGCGGGTCCCCCCAAAAGATCTGAACTCAAGAGGGTAGTCAGCATTAAACGCCCTTATGTAATTTTACTTCAAGAAACAATGGGAGTAGGGGATGAGATTATAGGTATGACCATCTCGGATATGGATCTAGGTGAAGATATAACTATTATTAATGTTTATGGGCCTTATAAAAATAGGATTCCCTTCTAGGAATTATTGTTCAAAATTTTTTTGCTAAGAGGTGATTTGGTGATTATGGGTGGAGATCTTAATTTTTCGTTGGGGCAAGCGGAAGTCTGGGGGCTTCATGCATTAGTAGACAACTTAATTGGTTTTTTCACCCAGAATTTGGATGAAAAGAAATTGATTGACTTAGAACCCATCAGAATCAAACCAACTTGGAAAAACAACATAATAGGTGAAAACATAGTTGCAAAAAGATTGGACAGATTTCTGGTTGCTGAAAAGTTGGTGGACATATTTTTTCATATCAGACAATGGATTGGTAGTGGATGTTTTTCTGATCATTTACCCATCTATATTGAATTGAAGAAAGGTCTGGATAAGCCTCCTAGCCCCCTAAAATTCAACAAAATTTAGCTTAAAGATGAGTCTTTTATCAATTTGATAAAAACTCTTTGGGTACCTTTCAATCAGGGGGACCCTCGCTCTGCCGCCTTTCAGTTTGTAGCAAACATCAACAGACTGAAGGGTCCTATTAAATCTTGGGCTATGTAAAAAAGAAAAAGGGAGGATAGGGAGTTAAAGCAAATCGAGGAAGTCCTCTCCAAAATTTATGAGGAAGAAGGAGGGGGACTACCGACTTGGGAATCAAAAGAAAATTTGGTCAGACTGGAAGGAAGAAGGAACTCCCTTTTACTGGAAAAGGAAGAGACATGGAGATTGAAGAGTAGGGCTATCTAGCTGGAAAGAGGTGATGAAAATACAAAATTCTGTCATGCCTATGCCAAAGGCAGGAAGTCTTCCAATACTATTTGGAGCCTGGACAATTCTCAAGGGAGAGTCAAACCACTTTTGAAGGTATGGCTAGGGTTGGAGTGAATCACTTCCAGAATATTTTTAAAGCTAACAATTTGGCTACTATTGAAGAGGTCATCAGGCTAGCCCAACTTTTCCCTCATTTCGTGCAAGACGCAGACAACCAAAATATGATGGAAGAAAACACTGAAGAAGAGTTGAAAGAAGTCTTGTTTAGTTTCCAGAAAGAAAAAAGCCTGGGTCCTGATGGCTGGGCGATTGAATTTATCCAAGAGATCTATGATTTCCTTGGAGTAGATATTCTGAAAGTAATAGAAGACTCCAGACAAACGGGAAGAATCCGTACAAGTTTCAATTCAACTTTTATAGATCTGATTCCAAAAACTTATTCTCCCTCTTCCTTGAATGATTTTAGGCCCATTTCCTTATGTAATTGCATCTACAAGGTGATCACTAAAATTATTCCTAGAAGTATCAAGGCTATTATTTCAAGCCATATTTCAGGGGAACAATTTGGTTTTCTGGAGGGTCGTCAGATTCATCAAGAAATCGGTGTAGCTCAAGAGGGTTTGCATAGTATCAAAACCAAGAAAATGAAGGGGGCAATTCTTAAAATTGATTTATCTAAGGCCTATGATAAAGTGAGTTGGTTGTATATTCGATTACTACTCACTCATCTTGGTTTTGATATTGGTTTCATCAGGTGTATTATGAGCTGCATCACTACTATTTCATTCTCGGTGCTAATTAATGGGGCAACATCTCCTTTCTTTCATGCTGAAAGAGGTCTTAGACAAGGGTGTCCTTTGTCTCCCCTCTTGTTTCTTTTGGTGGAGGAGGGTTTGATTCGAGCTATCAGGGAGGCCAAAAGTCAAGGCTCTTAAAGGGGCATCCAGATCTCACAAGACCTCTATATAACTCATTTACTCTTTGTAGATGATGTGCTTATCTTCTGCTCTGGTTCGGAAAGGGATGCATCCAAGTTGTGGGCCATTCTTGAACTCTTTTCAAAGGCTACTGGGATGGAAATCAATGCTGGGAAGTCTACTCTTTCTATAAATCTTCTTAGTGAGGAGGAGATGCTATCCTTAAATAGAATTTTTCCTTTTAACCACATTCCTTTGCAAGAAGGTTTGAAATATTTGGGTTTTAAACTAAAACCTAATGATTATAAAAAACGGGATTGGAAGTGGTTGCTAGAAAAGATGGAAAAGAGAAAACACTGAAGAAGAGTTGAAAGAAGTCTTGTTTAGTTTCCAGAAAGAAAAAAGCTTGGGTCCCGATGGCTGGGCGATTGAATTTTTCCAAGAGATCTATGATTTCCTTGGAGTAGATATTCTGAAAGTAGTAGAAGACTCCAGACAAACGGGCAGAATCCCTGCAAGTTTCGATTCAACTTTTGAAGATCTGATTCCAAAAACTTATTCTCTCTCTTCCCTAAATGTTTTTAGGCCCATTTCCTTATGTAATTGCATCTACAAGGTGATCACTAAAATTATTCCTAGAAGTATCAAGGTTATTCTTTCAAACCATATTTCAGGGAAAACAATTTGGTTTTCTGGAGGGTCATCAGATTCATCAAGTAATCGGTGTAGCTTAGGAGCGTTTGCACAGTATCAAAACCAAGAAAATGAAGGGGGCAATTCTTAAAATTGATTTATCTAAGGCCTATGATAAAGTGAGTTGGTTGTATATTCGATTACTACTCACTCATCTTGGTTTTGATATTGGTTTCATCAGGTGTATTATGAGTTGCATCACTACTCTTTCATTCTCGGTGCTAATTAATGGGGAAACATCTCCTTCCTTTCATTCTGAAAGAGGTCTTAGACAAGGGTGTCCTTTGTCTCCCCTCTTGTTTCTTTTGGTGGAGGAGGGTTTGAGTCGAGCTATCAGGGAAGCCAAAAGTTAGGGCTCTTAAAGGGGCATCCAGATCTCATAGGATCTCTATATAACTCATTTACTCTTTGTAGATGATGTGCTTATCTTTTGTTATGGTTCGGAAAGGGATGCATCCAAGTTGCGGGCAATTCTTGAACTCTTCTCAAAGGCTACTGGGATGGAAATCAATGCTACGAAGTCTACTCTTTCTATAAATATTCTTAGTGAGGAGAAGATGCTATCCTTAAATATAATTTTTCTTTTTAACCACATTCCTTTACAAGAAGGTCTGAAATATTTGGGTTTTAATCTAAAACCTAATGATTATAAAAAACGGGATTGGAAGTGCTTGCTAGAAAATATGGAAAAGAGATTGAAGGTGTGGAGTCATAAATGGATTTCCTGGGCACGGCGTTTGGTTTTGGTTAAGTTAGTTCTGGAATCTATCCCTGTATATTGGATGTCCCTGTCTTGGATACCAAAAGGCATTCTGGAAGCAGCTCGAAAGATTTGTTTCCGCTTTTTGTGGAGTGGTAAAGAGGACATTTTTGTTACGCCTTGGGTAAGGTGGGAAACGTTAGCCATCCCAAAATATTTGGGTGGATGGGGGTTGAAGAATATATTTCTTGTCTCAAAATCCCTCCCAGCAAAAGGTGGATGGATATTGCTAAAATCTGATAGTCTATGGACTCAGGTGCTTTCTCAAAATACATAGCTTTGCAATCTATTGAATATTGGGTTCGAAATCCTGGGAAGTCTCACGTAAGAGGTTATGTGATGTGGAAAGCAGTTGTTTCATCCTTCCAAGTAATTGAAAATAATCTGGTATGGAACATTGGAAATGGAAGGCAGGTAAGAATCAGAGAAGACCCTTGGGTAGGGGGTGTTCAACAACACTGTATGCCCGATCAGACAGTGGATTCCCTGAGGCAAAGGGGTTTTGTTTTTTTATATCAGCTTGTTGATCCCTTATTAAGACTTCCGTGGTCTTAAGCCTTGAGACCGGTTAACTCTCTAGGCCTGAATGAAGCTGATGAAATCGAACTCACCAGATACTTTACAGATCTCAACAGATCCCAAATTCATCTCAGTGATAAGGAAGATGAACTTATTTGAAAAGTACATAATGAAAAATAGGAGAATGGAACTTTGAACAATATAGCTGTGAAAATGCATGAGAAATTATTGCCATTGGATTATAAGTGAACATTGTTTCAATATATCAGGACTATTAAGAAAAAGGAAAGAGAAGTACAAGAGTACACACAAGAATTTTTCATAGTGTTGTTACATGACGGACACCAAGAGGAGAAAAATCAACAAGTTACAAGGTGCATGAACGGTTTATAATTTCACCATTCAATATGATATTAGTGTGCATAAATGCATTGTCAATCTCAATTGGGGGAGGTGCGATGGAGCGGCGAGGGTTAGCGGATAGGGTTTGCAGACGGAGGTTTTTAGATGGCTAGTCTTCCGAAGGTTTGCAGAGGTACCGAGGCTTGCTACTAACTTTTGTTGCGGGTTGACTAAGTTGCATGTGGTTCCGTTTTTAGTTTTCTCGAGGGTTTCTCTTTTCTTCTTACGATGTTTGTCAGTGCTTTTTACTAATTGTTTCCCTTTTACCCCCATTTTTTTACTCTGGGGTATTTTTTATTGCGGATTATTTGGTTTTTCCCTGACAATGGCGTATGAAAATCCGGTTGACTATTCCAGCGACCACTTGGAGGAGGGCGACATTGGGGTATCGCGAGTTGGAGTTCGATGGCCTAAGGTGGGAGCTCTGTGCCCAGATAGGAATGTGGGTATAACGCCTGGATGTATCCCTCCACCCCCTTTCGTTTCTAGTTTTTCTCCCACAAAATTTTTGAACCTTCATTCTTCATCGGTTCCGGAACATGGGGTACCCTTCTCATTGGTTTTTTATGAAGTTTTTCTCGTTGATTTGCTGGGGGGGATATTGGGGCCTTTCAGGTCTTAAAAATCTTCTACCTTCTTCTCAATCCATTTCGTTAGGTTTGTTTTCTTAGCCAGGGTTTCGAGAAGGTTTCGGTATGGGATGTTGGCCAGATTCAAGAAGGTCATGGGGAGGTCTTTTGCAGTCAGAAGGGAGCTCAGTCTTAGGATCTGTGCAACAATTTGATTCTAGTTTTCCAGTGGATTTCCTTTGGGATATAGAACATAGAGGTTTCCCTAGCCCTCTTTCAAGTAAGGATTCAAGCTTTGAATCTAGACAGGTCCTTGTGGAGGAATGGTTAGAAATTTATTTAAGGAAAAGGAAGAGGAGACGATGGTTGAAGTCCAAAGGGAAGGGACCTAACTACACCTTAGGTGAAGAAATCGGCTTTCACATGGTTTTACTGATGGCCAACCAGACCTTTTTTGTCGGGTTTATGGGAGCTCTTTCGCCTTACAGACTGTGGTTGGATGGGTAGAGGAGAACTGGAAGGAGCATCTTGGTTATGTTACAAAGGTGGTGGCTCTCACAAGAAATTGGTTTGCCTTCAAATTTCTTTAGTTCGAACATGCGCATTGGGTTTTGAGCAGGAATTGGAATTTGGATCATTCCCCATTTTTTATCAAACCCTAGAAACCCATTTTTGATGCGAGTATGGAAAGGATGGATATAATCCCTTTGTGGGTTCATCTTCTCGGCCTTCCTCTTCATTATTGGTATGAGGAGCATTTTAAAAACATTGGAAACATTCTTGGTACCTTCCTAGAGGAAAACTTATCTTTCATGGAGTCCAAACAAAGGAAGGTTGCTCGTTTGTTGGTTAGTATCAATGTCAGGGAGGGCCTTGTGGAAGAGATGGACATGTGATGGGGCCCTGATGTTTACACACAGAAGTTGGACTATGAGAACGTCCCTTTCCGATGTTGTAGGTTTCATGAGTACAGGCATCTTATTGCATAATGCAAGCTTCCTCTCAATACTTTAAATGGAAATTGCCCACAGCAGGAGGGGGGTTTGGAAAGAGAACCGCAGTCTGCTCAGGATACGTCATGTCGGCCAGTGCCACCTCAGGAACCAATCAGCGCTCCAGCGTTAGAGACCTACCGGGAAGAAGGTCTCTTTTATTCTATTCCAGAGGAGGGCCCTGGGAGTCATCCAGTTTCACAGAACCTACAAGGGAATTCTTTCATGGGTATTTCTTCACCCTCTCTCACTCCTTCCATAAATTTGTTTACGAATAATGTTTCACTGTTGGGACTGGATTGGGTCGAATGTCTTAAGAAACTTTCCATTTCTCCCATACTTCTTTTGGCTCCCCCCCCCTTAATCCGACCTCCCTCTGAGATGTTGAAGGGGGTTTCCCTCCACCTTGATCCCGACCCTCCCTTGTCCGAGGAAGAAATTACAACTTTGCCATCTGAATCCAATGATTCTGGTTATTTCCTTCGCTCTATCTCCAAAAAATCATTTGGGGGTCTTGGGAAAGGCAGGATCCAGTCGGCTAAAGGTAGAGGTCGGTAGTCCTTTATCTCAAAGGCGCAGTCCAAAACGAGTAAGGATATTTTAGAAGGAAATAAACAGTAAATCGAAAGGGCGCTTAGACCAGTGCAAACCCAGAAGAAGGGTCGCAAATGAAAGTGATGTCTTTCAACTCTAGGGGTTTAACAGGTCCCCCCAAAAGATCTAAACTCAAGAGGGTGGTCAGTATTGAATTCCCTTATGTAATTTTACTTCAAGAAACAATGGGAGTAGGGGATGAGGTTAAAGCTCGGTTGGAGAGTTGGTTTCCGGGATGGATTTTTGAGGCTTTGGATGCCAGAGGTAGGTCTGGAGGTCTGGCTCTAGGTTGGAATGAAATAACTATGAAGGTTTCTAATATGTGGGGGATGGACTCTGTTATAGGTATGACCATCTCAGATATGGATCTAGGTAAGGATATAACTATTATTAATGTTTATGGGCCTTATCAAAATAGGAATCCCTTCTAGGAATCATTATTCAAAATTGTTTTGCTAAGAGGTGATTTGGTGATTATGGGTGGAGATCTTAATTTTTCGTTGGGGAAGCGGAAGTCTGGGGGCTTCATGCATTAGTAGACAACTTAATTGGTTTTTTCACCCAGAATTTGGATGAAAGGAACTTGATTGACTTAGAACCCATCAAAATCAAACCAACTTGGAAAAACAACAGAACAGGTGAAAACAGAGTTGCAAAAAGATTGGACAGGTTTCTGGTTGTTGAAAAGTTGGTGGACATATTTTTTCATATCAAACAATGGATTGGTAGTGGATGTTTTTCTAATCATTTACCCATCTATATTGAATTGAAGAAAGGTCTGGATAAGCCTCCTAGCCCCCTAAAATTCAACAAAATTTGGTTTAAAGATGAGTTTTTTATCATTTTGATAAAAACTCTTTGGGTACCTTTCAATCAGGGGGACCCTCTCTCTGCTGCCTTTCAGTTTGTAGCGAACATCAACAGATTGAAGGGTCCTATTAAATCTTGGGATATGTAAAAAAGACAAAGGGAGGATCGGGATTTAAAGCAGATAGAGGAAGTCCTCTCCAAAATCTATGAGGAAGAAGGAGGGGGATTACCGACTTTGGAATCAAAAGAAAATTTGGTCAGACTGGAAGGAAGAAGGAACTCCCTTTTACTGGAAAACGAAGAGACCTGAAGATTGAAGAGTAGGTCTATCTGGCTGGAAAGAGGTGATGAAAATACAAAATTCTTTCATGCCTACGCCAAAGGCAGGAAATCTTCCAATACTATTTGGAGCCTGGACAATTCTCAAGGGGAGAGTCAAACCACTTTTGAAGGTATGCCTAGGGTTGGAGTGAATCACTTCCAGGATCTTTTTAAAGCTAACAATTTGGATACTATTGAAGAGTTCATCAGGCTGGCCCAATTTTTCCCTCATTTCGTGGAAGAAGCAGACAACCGAAATATGATGGAAGAAAACACTGAAGAAGAGTTGGAAAGAAGTCTTGTTTAGTTTCCAGAAAGAAAAAATCCTGGGTCCTAATGTCTGGGTGATTGAATTTTTCCAAGAGATCTATGATTTCCTTGGTGTAGATATTCTGAAAGTAGTAGAAGACTCCAGACAAACGGGAAGAATCCCTGCAAGTTTCAATTCAACTTTTATAGATCTGATTCCAAAAACCGATTATCCCTCTTCCCTGAATGATTTTTTGCCCATTTCCTTATGTAATTGCATCTACAAGGTGATCACTAAAATTATTCCTAGAAGTATCAAGGCTATTCTTTCAAACCATATTTCAAAATTTTGGTTTTTTGGAGGGTCGTCAGATTCATCAAGCAATCGGTGTAGCTCAGGGGGTTTGCACAGTATCAAAACCAAGAAAATCTAGGGGGCAATTCTTAAAATTGATTTATCTAAGGCCTATGATAAAGTGAGTTGGTTGTATATTCGATTACTACTCACTCATCTTGGTTTTGATATTGGTTTCATCAGGTGTATTATGAGGTGCATCACTACTATTTCATTCTCAGTGCCAATTAATGGGGTAACATCTCCTTTCTTTCATTCTGAAAGGGGTCTTAGACAAGGGTGTCATTTGTCTCCCCTCTTGTTTCTTTTGGTGGAGGAGGTTTTGAGTCGAGCTATGAGGGAAGCCAAAAGTCAGGGCTCTTAAAGGGGCATCCAGATCTCACAGGATCTCTATATAACTCATTTACTCTTTGTAGATGATGTGCTTATCTTCTGCTCTGGTTCGGAAAGGGATGCATCCAAGTTGCAGGCGATTCTTGAACTCTTCTCAAAGGCTACTAGGATGGAAATCAATGCTGGGAAGTCTACTCTTTCTATAAATATTCTTAGTGAGGAGGAGATGCTATCCTTAAATAGAATTTTTCCTTTTAACCACATTCCTTTGCAAGAAGGTCTGAAATATTTGGGTTTTAGTCTAAAACCTAATGATTATAAAAAACGGGATTGGAAGTGGTTGCTAGAAAAGCTGGAAAAGAGATTGAAGGTGTGGAGTCACAAATGGATTTCCTGGACAGGGCGTTTAGTTTTGGTTAAGTTAGTTCTGGAATCTATCCCTGTATATTGGATGTCCCTGTCTTGGATCCCAAAAGGCATTCTGGAAGCAACTCGGAAGATTTGTTTCCGCTTTTTGTGGAGTGGTAAAGAGGACTTTTTTTTATTCCTTGGGTAAGGTGGGAAAGGTTAGCCATCCCAAAATATTTGGGTGGATGGGGGTTGAAGAATATATTTCTTTTCTCAAAATCCCTCGAAGCAAAAGGTGGATGGATATTGCTAAAATCTGATAGTCTATGGACTCAGGTGCTTACTCAAAATACATAGCTTTGCATTCTATTGAATATTGGGTTAGAAATCCTGGGAAGTCTCACGTAAGAGGTTATGTGATATGGAAAGCAGTTGTTTCATCCTTCCAAGTAATTGAAAATAATCTGGTATGGAACATTGGAAATGGAAGGAAGGGATTCAACAACACTTTCTGCCCGATCAGACAGTGGATTCCCTAAGGCAAAAGGGTTTTGTTTTTTAATATGAGCTTGTTGATCCCTTATTAAGACTTCCGTGGTCTCAATCCTGGAGACCGGTTAACACTCTAGGACTAAATGAAGTTGATGAACTCGAACTCACCAGATACTTTACAGATCTCAATAGAGCGCAAATTCGTCTCAGTGATAAGGAAGATGAACTTATTTAGCAAGTACATAATGAAAAATAGGAGAATAACACTTTGAACAATATAGTTGTGAAAATGCATGAGAAATTATTTCCATTGGATTATAAGTGAACATTGTTTCAATATATCAGGACTATTAAGAAAAATTAAGAGACTGTACAAGAGTACACACAAGAATTTTTCATAGTGTTGATACATGACGGACACCAAGAGGAGAAAAATCAACAAGTTACAAGGTGCATGAATGGTTTATAATTTCACCATTCAAAATGATATTAGTGTGCATAAATGCATTGTTGGTCTTGATTGGGGGAGGTGCGATGGAGCGGAGAGGGTTAGCGGCTAGGGTTTGCAGACGGAGGTTTTTCGGCGGCTAGTCTTCCGAAGGTTTGCAGAGGTACCGAGGCTTGCTACTAACTTTTGTTGCAGGTTGACTAAGTCGCGGGTGGTTCCGTTTTTAGTTTTCTTGAGGGTTTATCCTTTCTTCTTACGATGTTTGTCAGTGCCTTTTACTAACTGTTTCCTTTTTACCCCCATTTTTTTACTCTGGGGTATTTTTTACTGCGGATTATTTGGTTTTTCCCTGACAATGGCGTATGACGATTCGGTTGACTATTCCAGCGACCACCTGGAGGAGGGCGACATTTGGTTATCGCCAGGTGGAGTTCAACAGCCTGAGGTGGGAGCTTTGTTCCTGGATAGGAATGTGGGTATAATGCCTGGATCTATCCCTCCACCCCCTTTCGTTTCCGATTTTTCTCCCACAAACTTTTTCAACCTTCATTCTTCACTGTTTTCGGAACATGGGGTACCCTTCTTGTCGGTTTTTTACGAAGGTTTTCTCCTTGATTCGCTGGGGGATATATTTGGGCCTTTCAGGTCTTAAAAATATTTTTCCTTCTTCTCAAGCCATTTCGTTAGGTTTTTTTTCTTAGCCAGGGTTTCGAGAAGGTTTCGGGACGGGATGTTGGCGAGATTCAAGCAGGTCGTGGGGAGTTCTTTTGGAGTGACAATGGGGCTCAGTCTTAGGATCTGTGCAGCAGTTTGATCCTGGTTTTCCAACAGATTTCTTTGGGGATATAGAACATAGAGGTTTCCCTAGCCCTCTTTCAAGTAAGGATTCAAGCTTTGAATCTAAACAGGTCCCTGTGGAGGAATGGTTCAAAATTTATTTAAGGAAAAGGAACAGGAGACAATGGTTGAAGTCGAAAGGGAAGGGGCCTAACTACACCTTAGGTGAAGAAATCGGCTTTCACATGGTTTTACTAATGGCCAACCAGACCTTTTTTGTCGGATTTATGGGAGCTCTTTCGCCTTACGGACTGTGGTTGGATGGGTAGAGGAGTACTGGAAGGAGTAGCTTGGGTATGTTCCGAAGGTGGTGGCTCTTACAATAAATTGGTTTGCCTTCAAATTTCTTCAGGTCGAACATGCACATTGGGTTTTGAGCAGGAATTGGAATCTGGATCATTCCCCATTTTTTATCAAACCCTAGAACCCCCTTTTTCATCCAAGCAGGGAAAGGATGGACATAATCCCTTTGTGGGTTCATATTCTCGACCTTCCTCTTCATTATCGGTTTGAGGAGCATTTTAAAAACATTGGAAACATTCTTGGTACCTTCCTAGAGGAAAACTTATCTTTCTTGGAGTCCAAACAAAGGAAGGTTGCTCGTTTGTTGGTTAGTATCAATGTTAGGGAGGCTCTTGTGGAAGATATGGACATGTGTTGGGGCCCTTTTGTTTACACACAGAAGTTGGACTATGAGAACGTCCCTTTCCGATGGCGTAGGTGTCATGAGTACGAGCATCCTGTTGCATAATGCAAGCTTCCGCGCAAGACTTTAAATGGAAATCGCCCACAGCAGGAGTGGGGATTCGAAAGAGAATCACAGTCTTCTTAGGATATGTCATGTTGGCCAGTGCCACCTCAGGAACCGATCAGCGCTCCGGCATACAGACCAACCAGGAAGATGGTCTTTTTATTCTACTGCAGAGGAGGGCCCTGGGAGTCAGCCAGTTTCACTGAACCTACAAGGGAATTCTTTCATTGTTATTTCTTCATCCTCTCTCGCTCCTTCCATAAATATTTTTATGAATAATGTTTCACTGTCGGTACTGGATTGGGTCGAATGTCTTAAGAAACTTTCCATTTCTCCCAGGCTTCTTTCGACTCCCCCCCCTTAATCGGACCTCCCTCTGAGATGTTGAAGGAGGTTTCCCTCCACCCTGATCCCGACCCTCCCTTATCTGAGGAAGAAATTACGTCTTCCCCATATGAATCCAATGATTCTGGTTATTTCCTTCGCTCTATCTTTAAAAAATCCTTTGGGGGTCTTGGGAGAGGCAGGATCCAGTCGGCTAAAGGTAGAGGTCGGCATTCCTTTATCTCAAAGGCGCAGTCCAAAGCGAGTAAGGATATTTTAGAAGGAAAGAAACAGTAAATTGAAAGGGTGCTTAGAGCAGTGCAAACCCAGAAGAAAGGTCGCAAATGAAAGTGATGTCTTTCAACTGTAGGGGTTTAGCGGGTCCCCCCAAAATATCTGAACTCAAGAGAGTGGTCAGTATTGAACGCCCTTATGTATTTTTTCCTCAAGAAACAATGGGAGTAGGGGATGAGGTTAAATCTTGGTTGGAGAGTTTGTTTCCAGGATGGATTTTTGAGGCTTTGGATGCCAGAGGTAGGTCTGAAGGTATGGCTCTGGGTTGGAATGAAAGAACTGTGAAGGTTTCTAATCTGTGGGCGATGGACTCTGTTATAGGTATGACCATCTCGGATATGGATCTAGGTGAGTATATAACTATTATTAATGTTTATGGGCCTTATCAAAATAGGATCCCCTTCTGGGAATCATTGTTCAACAATTTTTTGCTAAGAGGTGATACGGTGATTATGGGTGGAGATCTTAATTTTTCGTTGGGGCAAGCGGAGTCTGGGGGCTTCATGCATTAGTAGACAACTTAATTGGTTTTTTCCCCCAGAATTTGGATGAAAGGAACTTGATTGACTTAGAACCTACCAGAATCAGACCAACTTGGAAAAACAACAAAACAGGTGAAAA
The DNA here is from genome assembly GCA_027924585.1 of Larix kaempferi. Classification (NCBI taxonomy): domain Eukaryota; kingdom Viridiplantae; phylum Streptophyta; class Pinopsida; order Pinales; family Pinaceae; genus Larix; species Larix kaempferi. Next base: position 13,838,341 of record BSBM01000123.1, on the reverse strand, counting down.
CAGAGTTGCAAAAAGATTGCACAGGTTTCTGGTTGTTGAAAAGTTGGTGGACAGATTTTTTCATATCAGACAATGGATTGGTAGTGGATGTTTTTCTAATAATTTACCCATCTATATCGAATTGAAGAAAGGTATGGATAAGCCTCCTATCCCCCTAAAATTCAACAAAATTTTGCTTAAAGATGAGTCTTTTATCAATTTGATAAAAACTCTTTGGGTACCTTTCAATCAGGGGGACCCTCTCTCTATTGCCTTTCAGTTTGTAGCGAACATCAACAGACTGAAGGGTCCTATTAAATCTTGGGCTATGTAAAAAATACAAAGGGAGGACCGGGAATTAAAGCAGATGGAGGAAGTCCTCTCCAAAATTTATGAGGAAGAAGGAGGGGGACTACCAACTCGGGAATCAAAAGAAAATTTGGTCATACTGGAAGGAAGAAGGAACTCCCTTTTACTGGAAAAGGAAGAGACCTAGAGATTGACGAGTAGGGCTATCTGGCTGGAAAGAGGTGATGAAAATACAAAATTCTGTCATGCCTACGCCAAAGGCAGGAAGTCTTCCAATACTATTTGGAGCCTGGACAATTCTCAAGGGGAGAGTCAAACCACTTTTGAAGGTATGGCTAGGGTTGGAGTGAATCACTTCCAGAATATTTTTAAAGCTAACAATTGGATACTATTGAAGAGGTCATCAGGTTGGCCCAACTTTTCCCTCATTACGTGGAAGAAGCAGACAACCTAAATATGATGGAAGAAAACACTGAAGAAGAGTTGAAATAAGTCTTGTTTAGTTTCCAGAAAGAAAAAAAAACCTGGGTCCTAATGTCTGGGCGATTGAATTTTTCCATGAGATCTATGATTTCCTTAGAGTAGATATTCTGGAAGTAGTAGAAGACTCCAGAAAAACGGGCAGAATCCCTGCAAGTTTCAGTTCAACTTTTATAGATCTGATTCCAAAAACTTATTATCCCTCTTCCATGAATGATTTTAGGCCTATTTCCTTATGTAATTGCATCGACAAGGTGATCACTAAAATTATTCCTAGAAGTATCAAGGCTATTCTTTCAAACCATATTTCAGGGGAACAATTTGGTTTTCTGGAGGGTCGTCAGATACATCAAGCAATCGGTTTAGCTCAGGAGGGTTTGCATAGTATCAAAACCAAGAAAATGAAGGGGGCAATTCTTAAAATTGATTTATCTAAGGCCTATGATAAAGTGAGTTGGTTGTATATTCGATTACTACTCACTCATCTTGGTTTTGATATTGGTTTCATCAGGTGTATTATGAGCTGCATTACTACTATTTCATTCTCGGTGCCAATTAATGGGGCAACATCTCCTTTCTTTCATTCTGAAAGAGGTCTTAGACAAGGGTGTCCTTTGTCTTCCCTCTTGTTTCTTTTGGTGGAGGAGGGTTTGGGTCGAGCTATCGGGGAAGCCAAAAGTCAGGGCTCTTTAAGGGGCATCCAGATCTCACAGGATCTCTATATAACTCAATTACTCTTTGTAGATGATGTGCTTATCTTCTGCTCTGGTTCGGAAAGGGATGCATCCAAGTTGCAGGAAATTCTTGAACTCTTCTCAAAGGCTACTGGGATGGAAATCAATGCTGGGAAGTCTACTCTTTCTATAAATATTCTTAGTGAGGAGGAGATGCTATCCTTAAATATAATTTTTCCTTTTAACCACATTCCTTTGCAAGAAGGTCTGAAATATTTGGGTTTTAATCTAAAACCTAATGATTATAAAAAACGGGATTGGAAGTGGTTGCTAGAAAAGCTAGAAAAGAGATTGAAGGTGTGGAGTCATAAATGGATTTCCCGGGCAGGGAATTTGGTTTTGGTTAAGTCAGTTATGGAAGCTATCCATGTATATTGGATGTCCCTGCCTTGGATCCCAAAAGGCATTCTAGAAGCAGCTCGGAATATTTGTTTCCGCTTTTTGTGGAGTGGTAAAGAGGATGTTTTTGTTACGTCTTGGGTAAGGTGGGAAAGGTTAGCCATCCCAAAATATTTGGGTGGATGGGGGTTGAAGATTATATTTCTTTTCTCAAAATCCCTCGCAGCAAAAGGTGGATGGATATTGCTCAAATATGATAGTCTATGGACTCAAGTGCTTACTCAAAATACATAGCTCTGCATTCTATTGAATATTGGGTTAGAAATCCTGGGAAGTCTCACGTAAGAGGTTATGTGATCTGGAAAGCAGTTGTTTCATCCTTCCAAGTAATTGAAAATAATCTAGTATGGAAAATTGGAAATGGAAGGAAGGTAAGAATCAAAGAAGACCCTTGGGAAGGGTGTGTTCAACAACACTTTCTTCCCGATCAGACAGTGGATTCCCTGAGGCAAAGAGGTTTTGTTTTTTTATATCATCTTGTTGATCCCTTATTAAGAATTCCGTGGTTGCAAGACTGGAGACCGGTTAACACTTTAGGACTAAATGAATCTGATGAACTCGAACTCACCAAATACTTTACAGATCTCAACAGAGCCCAAATTCGTCTCAGTGATAAGGAAGATGAACTTATTTGGGAAGCAGATCTACAGGGGGTTTATACTCCAAAATTTGGATATATCACTCTGATTGAAGAGTTACTTCAAAGAGAAATGCTCTGGTGGTGGAGAAAACTGTGGAAAATCAAAATCCCTCCAAAGACGCGTCTCTTTCTGTGGAATGTTCTGGAAAACAAATTTCCTTCTTGGGACAACCTTCAAAAATGGAACAATCATGGTCTCGGATGGTGTGTTCTTTTCAAATCTGATGGAGAGTTTGTCCTTCATCTTTTTCTCAAATGCAATTACATCAAAGAGGTATGGGTTGAATGCTCCAGAGTTCTTGGTCAACAGTGCATATGGCACGGAAACACATTAGAACAAGCATGGAATTTTTGGTGCTGTAATCAAAATTTCAAACTCATTAAATCCATCCCATTGTTGGTTCTCTAGGGGTCTGGTTGGAGAGAAACAACCTCATTTTTTCCGAAAAATGTAGTATATCGGATCTTATTGCAGCTTTAAGTTGTGGTTTACTTCCCTCTTTCTCTCAAAATACCAGAATCAATAGTCAAAGGAATGTGCAGACAATGGAAATTGACTAGACTAATCCGTGGGGGGTTCATTGACGGAACCTCTCAAAATAACATTTGTGGGGGGGGGCACTCTTCTTTTCCTTTATGATTCCCACTTCTTCGAGATGACCCTGGGCCATGGGGAAGGATGCAACAAATTTGCAGAATTAATGAGTCTAAAATACCTCCTTATTTTTGCTGCTGAAAAAGATTGCAGAACCATTACTGTTTTTGGAGACTCTTTAAATGTTATTAATTGGTCAAGGGGCACTCAACAATGCAGAAATATCAGATTACCAAACATTTTGTCAAGTGTCAGAGAAGTTCAAAACACCTTTGACTCTTTTTCATGTCGTCATATCTTCCGGGAAAATAACAAAGAGGCAGACAAGGTCTCGAAGGAAGGGTTGCGGCTGGCTATGGGTTTATGGAAGATAAAGGAATTTAACAATGGAGATTCCCAGGAATTTTACCGCAGGCCTTTCATAGGCTGATGAGTTCTGACAGAGGCTCTTCATCAACTGCAGGAACCTTTCTTTTTTGTTTTTTGTTTACCTCTTGGTGGATTTTCTCACGACATTATGTTTTTAGTCCTCAGAGTCTTACTATAAGGACATTTTTTCCTTAATGTAATGTATATAAGCAAATAGGGTTTATTTTTCTAAGGATCAGAAACAATTTTTTGTAAAAAGATTAATATGTAGAAGCTTAAATGTAGAATTTGGGTCTGTCAAAAATTCAAAAATATCAACAATACACTTCTCACAAGGTGTATCTATAGAATGTAATTTTGTTCTCATTGGATGAAATAAAATTACTTTTTTTTCCAAGGAAAAAAAAAATGCATTGTGTAGATGAGGCATACCATGGATGTTGAAAGTTGAGGAGAAGCTTCAATGCAACTTAAATAGGATAGGATTTGGCAAGATTAGAGGTTGCATTGGTTCATAAGAGGTCATGGCACAATGTGGAGAGAAGATGATTCATATAAGGAAAACACCGAGAATGTTGATGAAAGAAAGACTTTTGCATGTGCACAAGGAAAAGGTTGTGGAGAGTTTAGATGGAACAGGTTAGGAAATACGCACATAACTAACTATGTACTATTATTCATGTGGAGATGAATTCCTAGAAAGGATCGACACATGATGCACTAAACAGAGAGATTAGAGAGCTCAATTGCATTCTATTACCATACCACTAATGGATTGTACGAATAGTTGGTTATGCATTTGGGCTACCAATGCATTGAGTACATCCATGTGACTGATGATAGAATTGTTGCAGCTATAGATTGATGAGTTTATCATTGTTGTGGAGGATTTTACGGAATTCAACTGTGTATAAGTTTTTAAACTTGACTAATGTTTCACATGGACACTCCACCCATCATTAGGGGATCATAAGCTTATAATAGTGGCAAAGAGTAACCAACTGAGGAGTTTGAAAAGAAGATAAATGGAGGTAATTGTTAACCTTAGAAATTATAAATGATTGGATTAATATTACTAAAAATAGAGTTTATGGTTATTTTTCTAATGTGATATTAAGACAGATCTAGAGCATCTGATGTTGGTGTCTATGACCTTGGGTAGAAATTAATTGTGCATTAATATGAAGAATCATGAGTTTTTGGTGGAAGAGTTGATATTTGTTTTGTTATTAGCCAAAAATATTTGTGCATAGATTCAAAGAAGGTCAAGGAGACTCTAGAGTGACCTACACTAAATAGTGTCACTAAAGTCAAGAAGTTCAATGGCATTGCTAATGTTTACAAGTGATTCAACAACATTTGAACACTAATGACAAAGTACATGAAAGCGCGAGGATTTTGTTTGGGTATGTAGGCACAATAGAGATTTGAGATCTTGAAGAATAAACGCACTAAGGTGCTAGTATTGGCACTCCTTGATTTTAACAAAGTATTTTGTGTTGATTGTGATGTGAGTGTGGTTATTAGTGTAGTGTTGTTTTAGTGAGGAAGGTCGGTAGCATATTCCAACAAGAAGTTGAATGATGCAAAAAAATACCTAATCAACACATGACTTGGAATTTTGTAAGATAGTGCATGCATTGAATCAATGAAGTTATTATTTGTTGTTAAAAGATTTTATTAAATGCGCAAATCACAAGGTGTTGAATTTCATTAACAATAAGGAAAAATTGAAACAGAAGCACATGAAGTGAATTTAGTTTTTGCAAGTTATACCTTTCTGTGTCAAAGCACAAGTATGAAAAGAGAACATGGATATTGATGCCTTAAGAAAAGAGAACTTATGTTGGATACGATAACGAATGAGATTTTTGGCTTTGATTAGATGAAGGAAATCTATGAGAATGACAAATATTTGCACAAAGATGGGAAAGGTGCAAGAATTTAACGTTAGAAGACATAGGTGCAAAGTCGGAGTGCTTTCAGCAAGATGGATATTTGTTAGAAACTTTGTAATTGTTACTTTAAACAAATATCCATCTTGTTGAAAGCACTACAACATTGATCTGAAGGGAATCCCACTACAAATATCACACTACAACATTGATTTGGAGGGAACCCCCGAAAAGCGTAGACCAGAGAGGTGCTACAAAACTTTGGCAAATTCAAGGTTGAAGGAATCTCTTGTATCAATTTTAACATGCTATGTTTACATTTATGCCATCCCATAATTCCTTTGTCTCAAAATTATGATGAAGCCAGGGGAACATTGAGTGGAAAATGATCATGGAGGCCAAGTAGAATGATCTCATGAGAAACAACACTTGGGTGTTGGAAGAGCTACCTCTAGGGAACAAACCCTTTTTTTACAAATAGGGTCATTGGGAAAAATATAACGCAAATGGTTCGTTGGACAAACATAAGGCAAGGTTGGTTTCTGAAATTGTTGCATAGTGGGAAGGAGTGGATTATTAAGATGAATTCGTTATGATAACTAATTGAGAACAAAATAATAGGGTTACAATATTGTATAACTTAGAAACTTATTGCAAATACATTTACCAATCCCATTGGACCAGATAGGTTCATGTATTTTGAGATTAGACTGGTGTCTTTTTTTATTATGACCATCAAGGAAGGCTGATAAAATATATGAGTAATGATCATAATTGGTACCTTGGTTAAGTTAGAAAGTATTGTTGAAAATTATGTAAGCTTCACTTTCTACCAGAATCAATGTCGTATTGTAATTATTATATATATTTCTAGATTTGTCTAAGTCCGACCTTGTACATGTGAACTCATCGCATTCAATAAGCACCTCGTAGGGATGCATTTAATGTAGTTGTTGCTATGGGGATATGAATTATTGGATTTGATCCAACGGTTCAAAATCCCTCGGCAATAGCATTAAATTCATTGTTGTGGGGTGCTTATTGAACGTCGTAGACTCATAAACCCTCTTTGGAAAACTTCCCTACCTCTTCAATTGTGTATGTATACGCAACTCTAATTCATATTCCACATCATCCAATTCTTTTCCAATATGAATAAAGTGATTTTCTTAAGGGCACATATCAAGTATGTGTTTTTTTGTACTTATGTTTATCTATCTATCTAGGGAACTTGTTTTTGGGTTCACTCTCTCTTAGGTTTGTGCTCATTATAGTTTATTTATTGTCAAGTGTTGCATTGTTCCAATGTTAGTTTGTAATTCACTTTATTGCAAAATTTAGGTTTGCGTTCATTACATTCAATTCTCCTGTTGTTTCTTTTGAATCACAACATGGCATCAAAGAGGATGTGAATATTATGATGTACTGTCCTCTCTATGTGGCCCCATATTCATATTTGGAGGGATTTTGAAAATAGGGGTGTAATCTTAATTTTTGGCGATGTTCAACCTAATGTTTAGTTGGGTACTTATGCATCCACTCTCATTTTCAGCCTTGATCGACCTTATACTGAGTTGATGATATATACACCCCCTCGTTTGTATTCATCATTTTTCTTTACAGCCCCTTGTTCATCTTAAGAGGAATATTGAAAATCATGTAAGCCTCATTTTTAGCCACATGTTACCTTATATTGTAATCATTATTATATTTCTAGGTTTGGCTAAGCCTAACCTTAAACACATAAGAAAATAACTACTCTTTGGAAAAGTTCCCTACCTCTTGAATTGTGTATATATACCCAACTCCCATCTGTAATTCCCATTGGTATTTTTCCTAAGAAACGTGACTTAATGTCCCAAAAATTCACACCTTTACTGTGAATGTGACATAGTAAAAATTTTCATATGTTCTAGATGGAAAATGTGTTATATGCATTTGCTTATTCTCTACCTCACATGAGTTGTGTGTGCTCTACTAGATGGGATATGCAAAAACTACTATAGAAGAAATGTTTCATTATGAATTTGTCTCAAACTTGTCTTTGATCTACATAATTTGGATGATGTGTGTTGGTCATAAGGTTTTTTTACTTGTTAATTTCAAATTGAATTTTGTGTTGTAATAGTGTCACATTTTGAAAGTAGCAACTCCCTTTTCCATAGGGTTGTTTTCTTGTTGAAGTGGTATCATATTCTAATTCATGGATACCATTTTGTGCTTCTTGCTAGCACAAGGTGTTTATGTACTTTGTGTTTGCATTTTTAGATTCACTCGCCCTATGTGTTGTCCATCTTCATCTTCTCTTCTTGTGATGTGTATTAGAGTTTCCATTATTTAGAGCCTCAATTTATTTACTTTGAATCATCATAATATTATAATAAATAAATTTTTAAAACATTTTAAAGTATAATATGTCTTTATTTTTAAAAAACTTTCAATATTAAAAACATGGACCTTTAGGATCCATTTTGAGGTAAAGTTTTTGTCTTCTATCTCTAGTGTTCACAATTTAGAATTTTTTTCATTTCTCAATATTTATGTTGGTATTTAAAGATGCACAAACCTAACATGAGAGATGAAATATAAGGAGAAGGTATTATCCCACTAATCAATTCTTAATACTTACCCCTATTGTGAATGTTTCTTTCTAAAATTCATATATGTTCTGGATGGAAAATGTGTTCTATGTGTATGTTAATTCCCTACCTCACACATGTGAGTGATCTCTACTAGATAGAATATGTGGAACTACTATAAAATAAATGTTTCTTTGTCTCAAACTTATTTCCATTTGTAATATCATGATTTTGACCCCATTGCATTAAAATGTAAATGATGTAATATTGTTATAAAATTATAGTGAGGAGCTCAAGGCCAAGGCCCCTCCATCGATTTAGTGATGCATATGGTTTACGTGCTATCCAAGCACAATGGAATTGCAAATATCATGTAAATATGCATTTTAATGAAATACCCACAACTAGCTATGCAATGCAACAAGAGATGGGGGCATGATCTTTACAAGGAATTGGGAGGGAAATATTCAAACCCTTGGAGCCAATCAATTCAAGCCAAGTGTCAATGAGAGAACCCATAAACCCTCAACTACCCATGTTGACTTTTGTACCTAAACATTTATTTCCTCCAAGAGTTGGTTGAAGTAGTTAATGCCTTGGGGAATGGAGAGGTATGGCTGTCCAAATTCGGGTATGGGCAAGCCACCCTTCATGGAAAGTCGTGTTTGACTCCTTGAGCAAGAAGAAAGCCACGAAATTGCCCCCCAAGCCATTGTTCACCCTTGCCTTTGCTCCCTCACGCAGTTAGAGCTTCTGGGGCGTTTTTCCTCTACATTTTTTTTGGTTTCCCTTATTTTCTAGCTGGGAAGAGGGCGTTTTTTATGTTGCAGAGCTGTTGAGAGGAAGGAAGCTAGATTTGGGGTTTCATTGAGGCCGTTTTGGCCATTTGGGAATGCTCATAACCTGTGGGAGAAATCGGTTTTGCTACTTGTGGTAGAATTCCCCTTTCCACAGTCCGTTTGTGGTGTGCCCACGATTTGGGGAAAACCCATGGCCATCTTGTTTGTAAATCCCATTGTTAAAAATGTGTATCCATGCCCAATGATTGTGTTTTGTTGTGTGTAGATAGAGTATGTTGGGGTATGGGTATCCATTGTTTTGGCTTGAGCTTGAGTGCAAGCACCATAAATGAAGATGGCTTAGATTTAGCCTGATAAATCTAGCTGTAGACTGGCTTGGCTTAGATCTGATCTTTGATTGAGCTTGAGAGTCCCCTTTTCCTTGTAGAAATCATGCCCATCTCAGGGGTGGTCTCTGAGTGCTAAAAGAATACAGACTGGGAAGAGACCTATGGTTGGGTGGAACGTTGCAGCGACATAGCTAGTTGCTTGGGACCATTTCACAATGAAGATAAGTATTTTTCTATCTATGTGTTTTACTTCTGCAATGTTTTAATTTGATGACTGTTATTGATATGCTCAATGCATATGAAATGTGTGTGGATGATGTTTTATTATGCTGTGCATGTTTGCTTGATTTGTATCTGCACACATTTGTTTTTATGAATCTAATGAAATGGGATGAGTTTATGTAAAAGCCCCAAGATATGCAGTCATGTTCCCTTCCTTGCATTGGATCCACGGGAGAGGACGTGACACCATTCTACATGTTATAGGTTTTTTTTGCTTGTCGATTTCAATTCGATTTTTTAGTTTAATTGTCGCATTCCATAGGAAGGTATCAAATTCCTTTTCCATATGGTTATATTCTTGTTGAAATGGTGCCATACTCTAATTCATATGTTGCATTTTGTGCTTCTCTTTGGCACAAGATGCGTATTTACTCCATGTTTTCAATTTTTGCATTCACTTAGGCATGCATTGTCCATCTACTTTTTATCTTCTCTTGTTGTGTGAAGTATCCACTATTAAAAGCCTCAAGTTTATTTTCTTTGATTCATCACAATATTCATGTATTAAAACTTAGAAACATTTAAAAATATATACCCTTATTTTTATAAATCTTTCAATACTAAAAGCATGTAACTTTAGGGTCCTTTTTGAGGCAAAGTATTTGTCTTTGATCTTCATCGTTCATAGGTTTAGAGACTTTGGTATTGCTGAAGTATCGTTATTGATATTTAAAAATGCACAAACATAACATAAGTGAGAGATGAAAGTTAAGGAGAAGATATTATCACATTAATCTAAAAGATAAAAGATAAGGAGAAGATATTATCCCATTAATCTAGGAGTATTTTGTGAGTTAGATTTTATATTATTCCGAGATTTACAAATACATACACTAAGGTGGTCCTAGGAATTCAAAAATGAGAAATTACTCAGGCCATAATCCAAAAAAAAGACTAAAATCTGTTGTTATCAGGCTACACAGAATTCGACTAAAGTTTACTGCTAAAGAAAGATGGCTCAAAACTACCTCTAGCGAGATACACGGACACTGCTTGAAATTTGCCTCTTTAGGGCTACAAAAAAGAGCATTTAGACAGTTGGATGTATCCCTGAGATTTGCAAATAGACTGTAAGGAGTTATGATATAACAATCTAAAATTCTAAAAAAGAGAATGGAGCTACTATGCATGTCTAGAGGCACGAGTCACAGTATTGATTCACGAAGGAGGTACCGATGTCTAGATGCCGACGTCCCAGGGGAGGTTCCACTACACCGTGTGGAATTCCCTCACTGGCCAGGATGGTGCATTGTGTGTTGTCCTTGCTTCCATATGGAAAACTATAGCGAGCTTCACATCCACTATCACTGAGGCTATCACTGAGGCTAGAGTTGTTGAAACTATAATATGCAGGCCACTACCCCCATCGCCTGAGCTTAAAAAACATATACGTTCAAGCCATCCAACAGAAAAGTAACGAAGTCAACCATTGACTTCGTTGTTGGTTTGTTGGAATTGAATGTACATATTTTTTAGTCACTAGAGTTCTGCGAGAACTAGAGTTGGCGTTGCAGTCACTGTTGCAGGAGGAGGAGCGTCCAAAGTTGGGATGGCGATCTTAGGCTTCGTTCACACCAAGAAGTTCGAGGGAGGAAGATTGAGTGTTTCTGCAATGTTTGCACACCATTAGATGACCACTTGTGTCTGTTATGAATGCCATATGTCTAGCCACTACACCCCCATCTGTCACCATGGAATGGCCTCTGTGATGACCAACCTGATGACTAGAGGCACGCAAACACTCTCTCACCATGGATGAAACTTTAGTGTTGATAGTGGGTGATACTTTGCCCAATTTCTACCACTTATAGTGTGAGGCTTGCCATTGTGAATGAAGAAATAAGGCTCAAAATGGCTATTTAGCTTTCACTTGAGGCCATTGAAGTCTTGATCGTAAGAGTGGTGGTAGTTCTGTGCAGCATTAAGCCGCCATTAAGCATGAGAGGATGGAATATCTATGCTTGGTACACTCATTTGCATGGAGAGGATGGGTTATGAAGGCTCTAGCGCCTAGATTCCCACCATAGGCTCCCTTCTGTTCATATCGCCATTCTTAATTTAGGAGTTATCAGTGCCCCAACCTGACACTTTTTTATATGGCATGTAATAAGTCATTAAACCATTCATATAACTAACATGCATTAAGGAACATTAGAACTAATTATCTTCTTAGAAACATTTTATTTATCATTAGGAGTTATAATAACATATTGGCGTCGTCTAAAAACACAATGTTTTGCACCTGGGTGACCGGAATCCGGCAACTTGATTTTGGCAGAGTTCTCATCGATCCGGAACTCTGCTTGATTTTTCGAGCATTTGGGTCAGTTTAAAATGGGCCAAAACCCTAGGGGTAGAGTTTCACAAAGGAACTCTGCCACCACACCCTTGGAACTCTTCTCCCACCTGGAATTTCACCGAATTTATAGAGGAACTCTGCCGGAAAAAGTCATATGAAAAGGGGCAAAACGTTGTGGTTTTAGACTACTTCCAACATATTGAGTGCCACCACTCTAACATCATCTAATATTTTACCGTTAGATAAAGAAATTGTATGAAAATACGAAATTTAATTGTCGTAATAAAAGGAGTTAAACTCAAACAACATATTAGGGAACAAGTGTGGGGGGTGGGGTTTCGCATATGGCCTAATGGAAAAAAGGAAGATGATTTTTCTTGGGCATTGGTAAATGCTACTAATAATGAATATGGAGTGTTAATAGTCTTAAAAACCTTAGCGATACTCAAAGACAAAGGGTTAGAAAGGCCATAGTGATTGGTGACTTAATGATTATTGTGTTATCCCTCATTCACCAAACTCTTCCTTCCAACATAAATATATCAAGAATTTTTCAAAGATCCCTCTCGATGATTAGTGAATTCAAGCATCTCAAGATATTTCACATTCTAAGAAGGCCTGATGTGCAAGTCAACAAAAAGGCCAACTTGAGGGTTCACTTGCAAGAATGGGTTTATAAGACAAAGGATGGGTCAAGCTTCCATAGTACCATTATCCCCCTCCTGTGACATGTAATAAATTTATAAAGACCGTTGCACCTCAAAAACACTTGTCTCAACACATATATAGGTGTAAAGTGAAAGTCCAATATGGAAATCTCATTAGCCTCGATGCCCTCAACCAACTCATCTAGCGAGCATCTTAAATAATTGTACAATGGTAACCACATCTCATGTGTGTTGGATTTCTTGGGTTTCTTATGAGTTAATTCAATCTCCATGAATTTATTTCCTTGCCCGATGAGAAGGATAAGAGGGTTGGAGGATCTCTACTAGAATTTTGATTCACTCTCTCTGCATGTAAGGTGTCTTGCACTATCTAGGGGTAAATCCATGAAGATGGGTAACACCTTTTGGCTAAAATTGATGGTGACAAATCGATATTTTAATCATTTATTAAATCAAATCCCTCAAAACTCATATATGCCTTGTGAATTTTGACATGCAATATAAAAATAAAAACTATAATTAAAAATGTAGGGAATTATGTTGTCTTTCCAATGATATTTAAAAAAATACTGCTATCATTTAATGTGTCAAAATTACATTTAATGAAATGTTTGTCCTCACAAATTTTGGGAAAAGTTAACAAGATGTGTGTGTGCATGTAAAATAATTAATGTGAAATGTATAGTTTTCAAAAATATGTATGTGAACATGATCTACACAGAATGCACTGGGGCGTACATATTTTTTTAAATTTATTTTGAAAAAAAAAAATTATTAATTTTCGAGACTAACCATTGACTATTTAAATCGCATTGAAGAGGATGCTTTGATGTGGGGTGTATATATTTTTTTAATTTTTTTGGTTTTGTACTTTTTATGTTGTTGATTTTTCTTTGAGCTCATTCGAAGTTCTAGACATGGCTTTTAAATGTAAATTTCAAAAGAAAATATCATACCAACTTGAAAACACGTGAACTATACACCAATGGATAGATGATTCGTTGATGAATACACCAATATCAAGTTCGTCACCTAAGTTGTAATTAATGATAGGGTTTATGCCTTTCAAAGAGGCCAGTAAAATTAAATCTGTAGAAAAGGGGCTAGAGACATGTTTATAAAGCCCTAGATCGAGTTATTAGCTTAATTGAGGTTAAAAATTCTTGATCGAGGGTTTGAGAAGTTTTTTAAATACCTTAATCAAGGGTTTACCTGCGGTTAAGAAAATAGCTCAATCGCGCTATTTAATCATAAAAAACTTTAAATTTTATATGGAAAAAAATAGCTATTAGCTCAAATAGCTCTAGTTATTTTTTCCATAGAAACTTTAAAGTTTTTTATGATTGATATATTTTTATTTCATTTAAACATTAAATAATATAAAATCCATAATATTTAAAACCATTTATTAACATAATAATTACCAAAATCAAATTTAAACAAAATTATTCACGATAAGTTTGAAAGTGAATTGTATATCTTATAACCAATATTCAAACTATTGCTAACATAAAAATTATTAAAATCAAAGTCACGGAAAATTATTCAACACTCCTAATATATTGACATATAATTAAAAATATTTTTGTTTCATTTTGTAACCCATGGTAAATTTGTCAATGGTATTTGATGTGATGAATTATATTCAAAGGATTGGAGAACACCATTGTAAAATATGCATTAAGAAGCCTCCTCTGATTTATGGATTTATGCCCCCATGATATTGGTAACCCATGGGAAATTTTCCCGGTATTTGATGACATGAATTATATTTATTATTTTGTTTATGTGTCCAAAATTTAAATGTTAATACCTCCACCCAATACATGTTAATAAAGTAAAGTAAAATAACTATCAACTATAAAATTAAATTAAATAAATAACTATTAACAAAATAAGTTTTTTTACTATAACTGATATTTTTTTTATGTTGACAAAAATAAAAAAATAAAAATAACTATTAGAAAAAAAACGTTTTTACTGTGACTTATATATTTTATGTTGACAAAACCCTCGATGTGCTCCAATCGAGGGTTTAGTTAACATTCCATTGATCTCAAAAAATCAATTGAGGGTTATTTAAACCATTGATCGAGCTATTAGAAAAAGCTTGATCAAGGGCTTGTTTAATCCCTCGATTAAAATTTCAAAAGCTTGATCGAGGGCTTAAATAACCCTTGATCAAGCTCGTGTTTCACGAAATCAACGTCAGTTTCTTGCCAAAAAGTGTTACCTATCTTCACGCGAACACCCATAGTCCATTAATATTCTATTTAGGATAGGGCCATCAATGGTGCACTGCCATTTTCATTGAAAGTGTTGTGTCCTTCACAAGTTGAAGGATTTGTAGAGGGGGTGAATAATTGTGAGAGGGAGATAACATGATCTCATTGCATTGCGATTAATTCAAACTTGTAGTGGACTAAGTGGAAAGAGGGGTATGAGAAGTAGGACTTGGAAGAAAATATAGCAAGTGACCAGTATGTGATTGGGGCAGTGAAACATATCATGGCTTTGAGGAAGTGGGGAGAAGAAAAAAGGTCCTTCATGATGATATATAGGGGGGAAACCATTGAATATGTCCTTCCAATTGTCATCCTCGCAATCTCTAGTAGGGTACATTGTGACACATCTCAACCTCCCTGTAGAGGTTATCTCATCACCCCGTAGCATAATAAAACATTAGGGGACCCTTCTCTGTCCTTTCTAGTGTCTTGCTGGAGACTCTAGATTCCTGACACACCTACAAGTTGGAGTCAATGGACGTTTCTAAATAATCCCTCCACAAAGCCATGAATGTCAAAATAGCTCAGTACACTTGGAGAATGAAGGGTTGAGATCTCAAGTAAATAAAAACTAAAATTGGGCTTGGGCACAATCTATTTAATTTATTTTCTTAATTTTTCTTAGTTTTATTTCACCTTAATATTGTTATTTAAATTTGTAATTAAGTATATCTTACTAAACTATAATTAATGGTTTTAAAAAATAATAATAAATTTTAAATTTTAAAACTTTGACTTAAACTATATATATATATATATATATATATAATTATATTATAATTTTTTTATTATTTAATTTTTTTAAATAAAAACAAAAAAACTTATTATAAAAAATAACTTTATAAAATACCCTTTCAATTAACCACCACCACAATGCACTTTAACATGAAGACAACAAACAACACATATAAACTAGCATTTTAACATGAAGACAACAAACAACACATATGAACTAGCACTTCAACATGAAGACAACAAACGACACATGAAACAAGTCATAAGTCACTATTATCATTACGTAATCATTAAGTTTTCATAATTACCATTCATTTTACTTAACAATCATTTAAGTTCTCATAATTACCATTTTACTTAACAATCATTTTTAGGTAAAAGTGAAGATGAATGTGCAAAACTAAAAATGGAATTCAACAAACTGAAAGTTAAATAGGATTTATGAAAACTAACTACAATAAATTGTATTTTGATATTTTATGTAAATTCACAAAAAATTTATATTTGATTTTTTTTTCTACAGAAAAAATTCATAACTTTATTTAAAAAAAAAAGTTACAATTTTCAGAGCTACCCAAATGTGAATTGAGTATATCTTAAAAAGCATATAAAATCTATAACCATAGATTATATCTTCAAACTTCAAAAAAATTCTTCATCAAAAGGAAGCTAAAAAGCTCGATCTTTTGGTATTTAGAAACCAGAAAATTAATTTTTGGATACATACATTCAAAACATAATCAAAGTATAAGAAACATCCATAGATTCTAAAAACTTCAAAGAAAGGGAAAATCAATCTTAACAACAGACTAAATAGGTCCAGCTATTGATTCATAAATTGATTGGGTCCAGCAATTGGATCATGATAATATGCATTTGTAGTTGAATCTTTTGTTTCAGATATATGCCAAGTACCCTCATCCATAAGAGCACCAGCTTTTGCTAATATGTCAGCTTCTCCATTTCTTTCACGAAAGATGTGCTTGATACTTATTTGTCCAATGATGTATTTAAGTCTTAAACCTCATCTAGGAGAGATACCAAGTGGATATTTTGAAGTCTATAAATCCCTATAATCCAATTTACTATGAGCTGAGAGTCTCCAAAAATTTGTAAATTCTTAACCTGGTGTTCAATAGCCATCCACATCAAAAGTCTAATAGCACTCAATTTTGCAAAATCGTTTGTACGATTACCAAGTCCAACTTTAAATCTGAACCACTGTTGTTGAGATAGGAATAGTAGACCCCCTACTCCACAAATTTTAGGCTCACCCATAGCTGCTCCATCAAAGTATGCCCAAGGTGTGATGTCCACTATTTCCTCCACTACTACGTTCCTTATCTTTAAATCCATTTTTTTGTGGGAAGAAGCTAAGTATCCCAAAGTTTTGGTGAGCACATTGTATAGGCAGAATAGTTCTATCTTCAAAACAACTAGCATTCCTGGCTAGCCAGATTCCCCAAGCAACAATCAAAGGCAATAATTTTTGCTCCAGGACCTTTTCATTTTTGTTCCAATTCATAAGACATGTGTCTATTGTCTCCCCTTTCCAGATATAGGATGAATTTAAGCAAAAATCAATTTATTTCCAGACAACCTGAGTGTAAGGACAAGCCACTGCGATATGATAATTTGACTCCTCCTTCTTATTGCATAGAAGCATCTGCCCATACCTTCTCTATGTTTTCTTTGTAGTATGTCCCATGTTATAACTTTGTTTGACAAGAGAAACCACATATAAATTCTGGATTTTCTTTGTAATATGTCCCATGTTACATTTGATTTAAGGATTATAACATTCTAAACAATAATGAAAAACAAATTTAAGAAATAATGTAGAATTTTATAATTATTTGTATGTATAAAATAATAATTAAATTTTCCATTTAATCCTTAGTATTACATGTAATTAAATCTATTTTTTATTAATATTATAGAATTATGAATAAATGATTATTTAATCATATGTGAGATCATTTAATCATGTTATTTTATTTATTATTATAAAATAGAAAGAGCAAAAATTTAAAAATAAATAAATTTTCATTAAGTAAATATCAACAATAAATATTAATATAATTAATACTTACATCATAAAGAAAATGAAATATTATTTTTGTATGCGTAAATTGGATGTCATTGGAGTAGCTGTGAGAATAATTTTTTTTTAAGAGTAATGAGTAAGTTTTCATTGATAAAAAAGTTGATAAAAATCAACAACAAATGTTACATTAGTTCAAAAATTAGCTTTAACAATGCTATTACATAAATTTGTTCAAAAAATTATGGCCAAAATTCAGAGAGTATTACTATAGAAATATTTACTACTTTACTACTATAGAGTTTAACATATTCACCGAGAAATAGGTGGTAAAAATACATTTTAAAAAATTAGAAAAAAAGAAACTAGTAAGAAAAAGAACTAAGTGACAGTGTGGCTATTGATCATGACCTGGTCTTCCTCGTTGTCATATGCTTGCTCCTTTGAGCTGGATATGTATTTCCATGAAAAGAGACGGTTGCTAAACATAATTATCTTCATTGTCCCTGCTTCCCACAAGATTAGATATCCTGGAGAATTGACTCATGATGGTCCAAAGTTTCCTTGAAGGCTTCTAACTATGCTTCGCAAGACTTGAAATTTCCTTCCACTTCATCCTGGTGGTGGTCAAGACCAATAAGTTGAGTTTCATTTGCTCACATTTTTCCTTCCGCTTCAACTAGATGTTGATCCAAATTTCTTCCACTTTGACCAGACATTGTTCTAGGCCATTAGCTTGAGTAGTGTTTTGTGTTACAGCTTCCAAAACCCCCTTCAATCGTTAATTTATCTAACGAATATTAGCTATGATGTCTCTGATGTCCGCTCTAGTAACCTGAATTTCAATAGACAACTCCTGCATTCGTCTACTAGATCCATCTCAACCTTCATTGCTAAGAGAAGAGGGAGAACCTTGACAGTATACCAGGGCCCCTCCAAACCCAAAACAAGTATGCCAACAAATATGAATCCATCTTACCAATCAAGATATGTAAAATCCCCACACCTCGCAACTCCCAATTCACAAAGTTGATTCCCATCTCCCCTCAAAAGGGAGAACTCTTTACTCTAGCAGTCCCAAGATAAACGGAATTAGCCTGGGTATTCTCCCCTCGTCTAGTATCCTACACAAGAGGATGATAGAGCCAAAATTCATTTGAAAACCCAGAATGTAGGGAAGAAAAAACAATGCTACACACCATCAGTCCAAGCAACAAAGAGTTGCTCGCTTAGATCAAAGGGAATGGTCTCTTCCTCATCTAATAAACACGCACTCAACATCCCCAGGTCGCCAACAAAGTCGAAATTCCACCCCTCTAGACAGAGCTTGCTCCCATTTACCATGACCAAGCTTATGCATGAAGCTTCATACCCTGAGGGGTCTAGAACCATCCCCTTAGGTGCATTTCCCATGAGACTAACCATGCAAGGTGGCATGAAGGGCATCACTTCCATTGATTGAACATGTAAATGACGACTGCTTGAAATAAATGTGTGATTAGTGTTCTAATGACCCATGGAGGATATCTCCTTAGGGTAGCCAACACAATGTTTGTTGAGCTCCATTTTCATAATGCTCCCTCGAGGTAAGAGAGCGGCTTCATTAGTGATTGTATCTTCTTGAGTGTTATTCTCCCTTCGAACATGAAAGAGCTAGGATTTATGGAATCATAGGAGGATCCTATCAATTCTCTTTTGAAGTCTACCAACAATTTTGTTCGTGAGATCTTTTCTTTGTCAAGTTTGGAAAATGATCAATAAGGAATCGTTGATTACAACAATGGGTTGGATTCCAAAAGATGCATCTTGATTAAGACTTAGAAAAAGAGTGTATCTCTCCACTTGATAATTTCTAGCTATACCTAGACCATACAAAAAAGTTAAGACTATATTTCCTCTGAGATCTAGAAAAATCCCCCGCACTTGTCACCCCATGAAAACAAATGATTACCCTTCCTATTTGACTTCGGTTCACATTTTATAACATGTTAACAATATATTTGATGATAATCCATAATCTCTTTATTAGTACACATGGATATATATTTATGATGTAATAGTGAAATCATTCATCTTTCATTATTATATAAATGAAACTTGAATATAAAGATAATTATGTACACATTTATAAAATGATATAAATATTATACTTTTTACATTTATTGGTCTTATCTTTAATCTATAATGAACCTATTAATATATTATTAATTTTCAACCCCTTAATTTTTTACCTTTATTTGACATGAAGAAGGATATTAAAAATAATTGCCATGTACTTTATAAACACCCTATTCAATTATAATATTTCATT
Source organism: Larix kaempferi (assembly GCA_027924585.1). NCBI lineage: Eukaryota > Viridiplantae > Streptophyta > Pinopsida > Pinales > Pinaceae > Larix > Larix kaempferi. The sequence continues at coordinate 13,818,609 of BSBM01000123.1, read as the reverse complement.
ACTTAAGACAATGTATAATTCTTTACTCACCATATATTTTCATTGCTCAATTCCAACATGTAAGAAGCCCTTTAAGAATGTTATAGATAAACGAAATTTGAATGAAAAAAGAAAGAAGTCCTGGACCTGACTGGTTTGCGATTGAATTCTATATTGACTTTTATGAGACTCTGTGTCAGGATTTACTTTACTCAGAGTAGTAGAGTCTAGGAAAAATGGGAAAATGTTGGCAGCATTCAATTCGACCCTCTTAACACTTATTTCAAAGAATGATAACCCTGACTCCTTGGACCAGTTTCAGCCTATAGCATTATGCAACTCCATTTACAATATCATAGCAAAATTAATCGTTACCAGAATAAAACCCTTTCTCGCAGCAGTTGTAACAGTTGAACAGTTTGTGTTTCTGCCAGGAGAAACAGATTAATGATGCAATAGGGCTGGCACAAGAGGGTTTACACTCAATAAGAACTAAAAATTTAAAGAGGGTTTACACTCAATAAGAACTAAAAATCTAAAGGCAGTGGTGGTCAAAATACACCTGTCAAAGGCCTATGATTGGGTCAGTTGGATTTATTTGACAATTCAGATCGTCGAAATTCCAAAAAAATAAGCAGAAGGAATGGAACTGTGCCTCGCTGAAAATGTTTCCATCGCCAATCACCAAAATACCGGGGTGATTTGAATGCCAGTTATCACAAGCCGAAGGAGAATGGGAAATTCAGGAATATAAAGGAAGTCTAGTACACAGTACAAGTTGTTACTGCACAACACACCCTTTATTTCCTTTATAGGCAGTCAGTTCACAATCTTTTACAGGATGATGTTGGACTGGTTTTAGGTTCAGAGTTGGATCCATACAGAAGGTGAGTAAACCCAAGTAGCAAAGTTCTGAGTTTCACGGTGGAGATGGAAATAGTGGAATGTGGTTTCTTGAACCGAACAGGAATCTTGTTTAAATGAATGAAATATGCCTCAGGTTGAAGAACTCTCGACAAAGTGTTCATTTAAGAATGTTTGGCGGCTGATCAAAGGAGAAGGACTAGGGCAGACAGCTCTATTTCATCAATATATTTATCCAGGTCTTAGACTGGATATGTAACCCCTCTTCGCAATGCCCTGATTCACGGTGGAGATGGAGATAGTGGACTGCAGACTCTTGAACCGAATAGGAATCTTGTTTATATGAATGAAATATACCCCAGGTTGATGAACTCTTGACAAAGTGCTCATTTAATTGTTTTTTTCTTTTGTACTGGACAATTTTCAAACACTATTTTGAAATTGCAAAATTTCTGAATAGTGTATGAAGTATTTTTCAGAGACGTAGAATGCTAGCCTTTTTTTAAAGTAGATTAGCTATTGAGATGGGCTTTTAACAGCCATATAATATGGGCTTCTAACAGCAAGATAATATGGAATGTAACTTTTTTTAAGATGATAAATAAAGTTATGTTTTTTTCTCATGAAAAAACATATGGAATTTGAATGTTATATATAAATTGAATTTGTTGTTATAATGTTAAAAATTAGGTGTAAGCTAAAGTTTAGATGATTTGTACTCATTATTCACATAATTTTGGTGAAAATTGTTGAAATGGGTTTTTAGTTGTTTGATTTGCATAATCGGGTGCCCTAAGGGTAATCGAAGGCCTTGAATCCATTTCTACAATCAAAATTGCAATTTCAACAATAAATCGTGTTGCTGGATTCCGACCAAACTTACAAAAGAAGATGCAAATTGTCTAGATTTTAGCTCACTACTAAAAATTATATTCCAAATTAATCATATAGCAAAATTGCAATTTCAACAATAAATCATGTATTGTCTAGATTTTAGCTCACTCCTAAAAATTATATTCCAAATTAATCACATAGATGACACTGATTAACTATATACACCAATACATAGAGTTAAGAAAGTTGATTTTGTTGATTGAAGAGATCAACACAATTTACAAAAAAAAAAATTAATATCCACATATTTATAAAAATATTATTATTTAAATGTAATGATAATTATGATTGTAATAATTTATTTAAATAAAATAATTTATAAATAAATAAACATAAAAAATTAATAACGTTTTTAAAATAAAATAAAAAACATACAAAGTGACTAACATTATTTTTTTTAAACTTATATTTAAATCCTAAAAGAACATATGAAAAAAAGGGTTAATTCTAGCACACCCCATCGAAATGGTTGTTTGTGCAACCAATAAATTCAATTTTAGAAAAAAAAATTAGTAGAAATGTGCATCCACTACAATTTCTATAGGAACGTCTATAGAAAGGTTCATAGAAACATCCATGAAAATGTTTATGGGGATGTTAATAAAAAATCTCATTAGAAAGTTTAGAAAAAAAAATTAGTAGAAAAGTAAGGTTAGAGTTATTTTATAGTAGATCCACTACAATTTCTATAGGAACGTCTATAGAAAGGCTCATAGAAACATCCATGAAAATGTTAATGAGGATGTTAATAAAAAATCTCATTAGAAAGTTTTGAAAACAAATTAGCAGAAAAGTAAGGTTAGAGTTATTCTATAGTAGCATCCACTGCAATTTCTATAGGAACGTCCATAAAAAAACTCATAGAAACATCCATGAAAATGTTGATAAGGATGTTAAGAAAAATCTCATTAGAAAGTTTGAAACTTTTTTTAGTAGAAATGTAAAGTTAGATTTATTCTATAGTAACATCCACTACAATTTCTATAGAAACATCCACAGAAAGGCTCATAAAAACATCCATGAAAATGTTCATAGGGATGTTAATATAAAATCTCATTAAAATGTTTATAAAAAAGTTTATAACAACATCTAGAAGAACCTCTAATAGAAATTTATTTATTAGAGGCTTTATATCACACTTTAGTTGTGTCTTCAATCAAGTGTTTAATTGAATACACAACTAAATACTCTATTAAACACAATTAAATATGTTATCAAGGGAACATTTAAAGAGTATTAAAAATTCAATTGATTATACGACAACCTCTTAAAAGTTAAGTAGGTTAGTGGATTAGTGTTCAATGGTTAATGGGTTAAGGGTTAATAGGATAATGAAATAATCGTTAGTGGATAAGAGTTAGTAGGGTATACATCACTAGTTTGGGGCATAGTAGTTAATAGTTTAGTTGGTTAATCAAACTTAGTGTTGAGTGTTTTACTAGTTAGTGATCCATAAAATAACGTGGATATTCCACTAGAACCATTCATCACAATGGATCTTACAACTCAATTCATTGGATTAATTCCATACAATGATAAATAAACTGGAACTAAAAGGAAAATAACTAGAGAAAAATAACACATCCACACAAGCAATGCAAAGTATACTTTAGGAAAAGCCACTATGGGGAAAAACCCAACCAAAAGTGAGGACTAGGCCTTGCTCTTTTCTTCTTCAATATGCAATGGAAATACAAAGAAAGTGGTACTCACTATGGAGTTACCTCTAGCATTGTGGCTTGTACGACTACTATAGGATCTCCTACTCCCTCTATTATGCTCTAATATCCACTTTATTATTGTTGCTCAGCTATGGAATAACACAATAACATCATCAAAATGGAACCCCTTCTCCTCCTAACGACCCAATAATTAATTACATAGCTCGATAGCCATCTAGGGTTAGTTTTAGGGTTTGTACATGCCTCAACTCCTTATTAGGGTTAGGGTTTTGGACCCTCTACATTGTTCTTGAAAGTCCACATGTGTGGGGAATGAGAGCTGACATGAAATCAACTGAGTGCTATGCTGCTCAACTGGATAGGTCAACTTGTGGGAGGCATTACTTCCTCATACGGACTCTAATTGAGGTGATTCTTGCACTATTGGAAAGGTCTTGGAGTATACAACAATGTCAAGGGGGAAGAGCTATGCTCACAAAATTTTAACCCCAAAAAACATCATTTAAGCCCTCGAACAGGCCTCGAAAGGTTATGGACGCCAAATCTACAAAGTAATACATGCCCCTAATATGGGTAGTACAAGCCAATTCATCCAATGTTTCCACCCAGAAAACACCAAAATAGATGACAAATTATATATTATTCCATTTTGGATCATACCTCCCCTATTGGGGAGGATTTTGGTCCCCAAAAGCTCTTAGAAAATGAGGTGAGGAATTTTTTCCTCTACCTTCTCCCTGAAGTACCATTTAGCCTTGCTTGGAAGTTGTACTTTTAACCCAATCTGCCAAAGGTCATGTTGCCCTTGTCTAGTAGTTCTTGACTTATTCTGCAAAACTATTTCTTCTGTCAACTCTACTTGAGCATCAGGTGTTAAGTCCTTTATGGTAGGTAGGACCTACTGCTCCTCCTAATCTAACATGGAAGACTCGTAGAGTTTCAAATTTTCCACATTCACTACTGGGTAAATGCACATGTATGGGGGTATACTAAGTCTGTAGGCATTATCTCCCACCTTCTTCAATACGTTAAAAGGGCCATACCACATAGCCTTAATCTTCCTACCAAGACCCTGTAGTCATTCTTTGTTGAGTTGTAACCAAACTCTAATCTCACTTTGAGTGATTTATCAACCTATGTAGTTTATGTATCGCCGTGTAATTTTCTTGTGACTTCTTCAATGTCTTATGTACTTGAAAATGGATCTGTCGAATATTATCAATGAATTTTTCAACTCTTAATGCTTCACCTATGGTATCTTCCCTCACTCCCCCTTGTTGTCCATATACAACATCTAGAAGTGAAGGTGGCAGATATCCAAAACAATTTTCGAAAGGGGTCCTACCAATGTGTGGACTACTTTATTATATGAATGTTGAATATAGATTAGATTTTCATCCCAAGTATTTGGATATTTTTTATTGTAACCCCTCAAAAGTTGCACCAAAGTCATGTTGACTACTTATGTCTGTGGATGGAATGTTGTAGATCTCTTCAATTTAGAGTCCATCTTTTCCCAAAGTGTAGTCCAAAAGGAACTAAGAAATATGGTATCCATGTTTGAGATGATGCTCCTTTATATCCTAAAGTACACCCAGACCTACTCAAAGAACATGTGTGTTGCTTCGTGTCTTTTGAAGGTATTTTTACAAGGTATAAGAATGCACATCTTGTTGAATTTGTCAACTACCACAAATAAATATTTATGTCCCTTTCTAGTGGTTGGTAATCCACCCACAAAATCCATGGAAATGTTTTCCCAAGGTTGAGTGGATACATGTAAGGGATGGTATATACCTTGCTTTCTATTGTTGGGCTTGTTGGAATAGAAAAGTATGCATCCTCTAATATATTGTGTTACATCTTATTGTACTCTAGGACAATACACATACCTTTCTAAGTTAGAAACTACATCTTATTGCACTCTAGGCCAATACACATACCTTTGTAAGTTAGAAACTATATTCCTAAAAACAAAATTCCCTGCAACTTTGGAGGTGTGTGCCTCTCTAATAAGCTTCAATATTTCACCTTTAGGAATGCAAAGCTTGTCTAGCTTATAGAGTTACCCATTATGGAGATGATAGTCAACCTTACTATCACCTTCTTCTACATGAACTTGGCCTTGTGGCTATTGAAACACCTCCTTGAAGTCCTCATCTTTTGTGTATCCCTTTTTGTATGCATCATGGGTAAAAGGTTCCATGTGTATAAGAGTCCCCAAAGCTGTAACCTTGGATTCGGGTGGATTTGAAAGCATGTTTTCCAAATTATTAGTGCTTCCCTTCTTATACTTGATGACTAGATGAAACTGTTGCAAAAACCCTATCCACTTGTAATGTCTAGTTTGCTACAAAAAAAACCATCCACTTGTAATGTCTAGTTTGCTTAAAAAAAACCCATCCACTTGTAATGTCTAGTTTGCTTAAAAAAAACCCATCCACTTGTAATGTCTAGTTTGCTTAAAAAAAACCCATCCACTTGTAATGCTTGCAAATACTATAGTGGCAAGTGATCTATGTGGATAATGGTTTCCTTTCCCATCAGATAATGCTTCCACTTCTTAACAACTTCAGCTAGGGCATATAATTTATTATCATAGTTAGGGTAGTTTAGATCTCCCCCGTGAAATATTTCAGAGTGTTAGCATATTGAATTATCTCCTTGCATCAAAAATGATCCCATGGCATACCCACTTGCATATGTCTCCAATTCAAAAATATTTTGCAAGTTAGGCAAAGTGAGAACTAGTGCTTAAATAATCTTTTGTTTTAACTCGTCGGAAGATTTATGTTGATTCTTTCCCCACTAGAAACTCTTATCACTTGTTGTTATGGCATCAAGTGGTGCGGCCACCACTGAAAAGGAAGCAATAAAATTTCCTAGGTATTGTGTCAACCCCTAACTTCAATGGAATTAGTAGGAAATTTCCATCTTATGATGGCCTCCATCTTTGCAAGGTCTTTCTCGAGTTCCTCTCCACTAAACACATACCCTAAATACACCAATGATTACTGAGCACACTCACATTTCTTGAGATTAGCCAATAGCTAGTGTTTTTTTGGAGTCTTTGAAACCTTCTTGAGATGTGAAATGTGCTCCCACCAGGTTGAGCTATAAATTAGTATATCATCCAAAAACACTAAACGAATCTAAATATGGGTGCAAACAATCATTCAGCAGTCTCATAAATGTAGTTGGTGCATTACATAAACCAAAGGCATGACCAACCATTCATACAAACCTTACCTTGTCTTAAAACTGGTCTTCCAGGTGTCTTCTTCTTTGACACGTTCCTAGTGGTATCCTAAATTGAGATCCGACTTGGTGAAGCACTTGGCATGCTGCAACTAGTCTAACAAATCGTTAATCATGGGCAGAGGGTACCATTTATTAAGTGTAATCATGTTCAAAGATCTATATTTGTTACACATCTGCCAAGTCCCATCCTTCTTGGGCCCGCGATGATGATACCTGAATCACAAGGTGAGGTGCTTCATCGAATCACCCTTTGCTCCAAAAATTGATGCATCTGCTTCTTCACTTCATATGCTTCCATAATAGATTGTCTATACAACCCAATATTTGGTAACGGGGAGTCAGGAAACAACTGTATCTCATGCTATACTTCCCTCTTAGGTGGTATCCCTTTAGGTTACTGAAACACTCATTTGTATGCATGTAGCAACTCCTCCAACTGATTTTTTTTCTCTTTTCTACATGCCTCTAGGGATGCATTTACTCTTACCGATTCATTACCCAACTAATTCTCTAATAAGAAAAGAAAAACATATTTCTTACTTGCAGTAATGAAATTTTTGGCTTGGATGGCACTTACCAGCGATATCTTTGATTTCCCTTTATGTGCATTGATGATGAATGACTTCCCATCCTTGATCAAGCAGTATTGGTTTTGTTTCCTCATGAAAATTGCATCCTTCATATACATGTAGGGGCTTCCAAACACCACAACACACACATCAAGGGGTACTACATCTAATTCCACTTCATCAATAAAATCTGCACTTACATCAAATTTGATTGTACATTTTTTCGTGACCTTAAACTTTGTATCCTTGTTTACCCATCCCAATGGATACAGGTTAGGATGAGGCGTGAACCTTCAAACCAAGATTGTTGACCAGATCGGATGTTATAAGGTTGGCCTGTGAACTGGAATCGAATAAATCTTATACCTTGATCTTCTTGATCTGGATCTTGATATGGAATAGTTTTTTCATCTCCTTTTCTTCCTTATGATGAAGGCTACTCAAATTCACCTCCTTTTGCACTAAAGTGTAGGTAATCTTCCCATCCACATATGAGTCACTCCCTTCATGTTAGATTGAATTTGTGGCTAGAAGGTTCTTCTTCTTGGCATCCTTCTTTCATTTCTTAGGGTTCATCGCTGGATGTAGCTTCCAACACTTTTCTTTAGTGTGGTCATTGATGTTACAATGATTACAATAGTTTTTCGAATATTTGCATTAATATGTCGTGATTGTAGTCTTCTTATATTTTCCTTTCCACTTCTTCCCCTCCTTGGAAGTGTCTTGGTTCTCTTTTTGTTTGGAACCATTTAGCTATCATTTATTGTGTCTTATATTCTCCAAGTATTGTGTTTGCACAAAGGCCTCATCTTGGGTTTGAAGAGCATCACTTTCTTTTGTAAATGAATGTGTAGACCCCCCCAAATACTTAAGGAGTACATCTGGATTCCTGGATGAGATACCCAACAAATAGACATTTTCCTGAATTCGATGATGTATTCTTGCACACTCTACCCTTGCCTTTGCATAAAATAATGCCAACGGATCCATTGGTCCTATACACAGCCAATAGGGTAGAACTAGGAATTTATGAGGATTTTGAAATCCTCCCACTTAGTTATTGGTGGACCACCCTCCAGGATAAGTGCCTCTATGTAGCTTTCCCACCAAGTTAATACATGGCCCTCTAATTTTAGTCGAGCAAATGAAATCTTGTGCTCCTCATCTATGTTGTGGATACTAAAATAGACCTCTAATTGCTACAACCAATGATTGAACTTTAAAGCATCGATCTCACCTTAGTAGGGCTTGATATCCACTTTTGATTCCATCTTAAATAGCGGTTGGGAAGTGGTAAGGATGTTGGAACTTGGTTGCTCTTTCTCGGGCTCTTTCCTCTGCTCCTTTTTGGGGTCGCCTTTGTCTCAAAATTTCCCCTTTGGTCCAATTTTTGAGTTAGACCCTCTAAAATCACCAAAAGGTCCAAGCTTGCTCCCCAAATCCGCCATGAAGATTGGCATATTGCACAAGATATCAACAACTTGTATTTTGAGCTTTGTAAATCCTTGTTCATATACGCCCCTCAATTCTTCACCGGACTCATCCACAATGGATAGGGTTTTAAGATTTTGTTTTGTTACACCAACTCCTAGATCCTGCAATTTCCCATAAAACTCATAAGAAAGCTTCTCTAATACCAATATGATCCATAAATTGCCAGGGATAATCCATTGGAATTGTTTGGCACGATAGATCTTACAACTTAATTCATTGTGTTAGCTTAATTCCACAAAATGATCAATAAATTGGAACTAAAAGGAAAATAAATAGAGAAAAATAATGCATCCACACAAATAACACAAGGTATACTCTAGAAAAACCCACTGTGGGGAAAAACCCAACCAAAAGTTTGGATTATGCCTTGCCCTTTTCTTCTCCAATATGCAATGTAAATGCAAAGAAAGTGATACTCACTATGGAGTTACCTCTGACATTGTGGCCTGAACGGCTACTACAGGATGTCCTACTTCCTATGTTATAATCTTATATCCACTCCCTTGTTGTTTCTAGGCTATGGAACAATACCATAACATCATCATAATGGAACCATGTCTCCTCTTAATGGCTTGGTATTTAACATAGCTTGATACTCCTCTAGGGTTAGTTTTAGGGTTTATACATGCCTTAACTCCCAACTAGGGTTAGGTTTTTAGACCCTCTAGAATGTTCTTGAAATTCCACGCATGACTAGCTCCACATGTGTGGGGAATAAGAGCTGACATGGAATCCACTCAGTACTATGGTGGTCAACTAGATATGCCAACTTACAAGAGGCATAAATTCTTCATATGGATTCCAACTGAGGTGATTATTGCACCATTGGAGAGGTCTTAGATTGTATAACATAATTTAATCCCTCAAATGGGCCGCGAAAGGCTTTGGACCCCAAATCAGCAAAGTAATGCAAGCCATTAAAATGGGCCTTAAAATCCAATTCATCCCATTTTCCACCCAAAAAGCACCAAAATAGATGACAAATTATATATTGATCCATTTTGGATCAGTTATTAGGCAGTGGATCGATGGCGTAGGATTTTTAGTTAGTGGTTAGTGGGATCTAACCCACTAATCACTAACCCCCTAAGGATTAACCCCTATGTATTGACCCATGATTTTACCACTAAACCACAAACCACTAACCTAGTCACTAGTGATCTATTCTCCCATTTATCCATAAACCACTAAACCCTTAACCACTAATGATCCCTAACCATATATAACTAACCTACTAACACCTAACCATTATGGACAACCATGATCAATATGACCAACCATCTTTAATGCAGTCAACCATGGTCAATATTTCCAACTATAGTTAACTATGGAATATGATCTACCATGGTCAATATGATAAACATGTCAATATAATCAATATGGTTGACCATGGTGCCAATATAATTGACCATGGATAATATGGTTGATATGATCAACCCTTTTCAATATGGAAACATAACCAATCATCCTAACCACCTACAATGGTTAGTGGTCATAGTTTGTTAGGAGGTTAGTGTGTTAAAGTTTGTAGAGTGTTAAGGATCGTAATGGTTAGTATTTAGGGGCCATGAAGGTTAGGGGTGATAGTTTATTAGGGGGTTTGTGTGTCAAGGTTCATAGTGTGTTAGGGTTAGAGGGTCAGTGCATTAGTGGTTTGTTGAGGCCTCAACTAGCCCCAAGTCAACAAACACGGGAACCCCACTTTCTTAACTTATTTTTTGGATTCATCATCAAATGTACATTTCTTAATTCATTTCACTTGCATTGTCATCGATGATGTTTTCATCATTTGGGATTTGATCTATGAATGACGTATTACTTGCGCAGAAGTTAAGAGTGCTAATAGATTGCTTCTTCCTTATACTATGAATGGGACTTTGTGGCACTTTGCATCATGCTTCATGATCTTGCTTGGTTTTATCTGATGGTGCCTTGATTGTTCTCAATGACCATTTGTCTGGTTGACTTTCACATGCTTTGGTTAAATATTCACGTTGGATTTTGTGTTCTTGCTCATTTCAACATTTGATTGATTGTTGGATTATGTAAGCTTGTTGTATAATACTGTCACATCTTCATATGTTTCATTACCTCATCTCCTTGGGATTGATAATACAGAGACAAGCCGAATTGTAACCCTTCAACAAAAGGCATGAAAGGTTTAGTATTGAACCAACAAGCAAGGAAATGAGCAAGTTATGCATGCATCGATAAGCTAAATGACACAATGACATGCAAATGAGATATAAATATGGTATAAAAGCATATGCGGTATCAATGTCAAGTTGTGACTTATGTCGAATCATCATGGCCAATTAGCCTACAAATTTGTGTTATGAAATTCATGGCTTTTTGGCATAGGAAACACAAGGACAAGCATGGCAATAATGGTGCGTAACGTGGTGAGGTGAAGGAAATGGTTGCTCATGAGCACACGAATATGGTTTCTAGCCTTGTCTAAGCTTATCATATGTATTCCTTATAATCATTGGAAACTTTCATTCAAGTTTCAAAGCAAGATGGTAGATTTAACATTGTTTTCCCATAAGATCAATTAGCACCTTAGGGTCTCCTTCACCATTAATTATCAGTTTCATGACAGTCTTGGTGACATCATTTACCTGGATTAAAGATCATCTAGAAAATTTGAATTTTTAATAAAGCATCTCTTGGAAGACAACTATATTTTATCCTTCGACGGACGAATCTTGGAATTACCCTCCCCAGATCCTTTTCCCCCTTCCTTTGTTAGGTTTTTGGTTTTAAAAAAATATATTTGTTTTGTTTTAATTGTTTTTATATAATTTATTTGAAATTTAGTTGGTGTGCTTTCCTTTGGATTTTTATCATCATTGTACAAATATGTTTTCCATATTGTATTAGTTTAGGGCTTAAAGGTCTAAAGCTCCTTTGGTCCACTTCTAATTGAAGAACAACAAAACTAAGTTCCACATCATAGTTGGATCCACGATTATGAGTATCACAAATGTCAATTAGTTGATTTCATCAAACTACGCTATGTCAAAATGTTGCCTCTCAACCCTATACCTACAACTCTATTATGATCCACCATGCATGGCTTATGTATATCATTTAGCTTTAAAAAATCACCATGTAATTTTTTTTTTCTTTTATATATATTTAATTTTTTAATTTGGTTTTTTAAACAAAAGTTGAAAAAACTGTTTATTCTTTAATTTGTCTTTGCTTTTTTTTAAAGGATGGCGAGTGGGGAGTTTTCTCATTTTTATTTTCAATTTAAAAAAACTTTTTTAATATATTTTAATATTTAAAAAACATGTATTTTTCTCTTAGCTTTTGGTTTTTTCTCCTATTTTTGTTTTTTCTTTTTTTTTGTTTTTTTAATAATGTCAATTTTTGAGTTCACACTTTAAAAAATGTTGCAATTTTAAGTTCATAAAAAAGGGGTGTCGATTAAGGAGTTGATTTTAAAATTTGGTTATGGATTCAAACAAGTTTTAGATGTAATCCCCAAAAAGGTATCTATTGATAGCATTATTTTTTTATTCTCGAATTGATTTTAAGATTTGGTTGCAACAATACCAATTGTTATGGTCATGGTTTCAAACTAAAAAAGGTTGTAATTTTAACCCTAAAAAAAATTAAAATTAAAAAACACTACTAGTAGCACCACTTTTCGATTCAGGAGTTGATTTAAAGTTTTTTTAAGCAACACTACATATCATGGTTGTAAAATGTTGTAATTTTAACCTTGAAAACATAAGGATGATATTAATAGCATAACTTCTCAATTCAAGGGTAAAAACAACCAATAAATACAACCTTTTGAAAATGACGATTTTAGAGAGTTTCCATCGAGTTGGTAACTACGTTAAAAGTATGAAATTGTAGAGTAATAACCATTTGAAAATTGTAAGAATGAAATTTCTAATTTAAAATGACAACCAAACTGTGAATATAGTTTTTTGAAGTATACATGTTTACATGGAAATGAAACAACCTCAATCGACAATGCTGAAATTTTTATAATAATTAGAAATGTCTAGGCATACAATGACCTTTTAGAAGAAATTGTGATAATTATAAATTTCAACATGGTTTAATAAGATGAAAAATTATGCTTCAATAATAATATTGTGACAACAAATTTGTCACTCTTTACAATAAATCATGTTGATTAGTTATTCCATTGAGGCACCCCACAAATTTCTGAGTTAGAATTAGTTATTCCATTTTAAGAAATAATAATGGTATGAAAAGGGCTAGAGAGGAAACAATTTTACTTTGAAAATAAATTAAAGAATATATTATATAACTCTCATAAAATAGTAGGTTATATGTTGATCTCAATCCATATGAATAGGTTGCATGAGGATTTTATTTTTCAATCAGTAACCAAAGCTGAATTTAGTTTTTGTGTTTACTTATTGACTCATAAGAATTGACCTAAATATGGGAAAAGGAACCACTATAGTTTCTATAAAAAGCTAAAGTTGTTTGTAATATTGTGATGAGTCAATGTTCATGCTCCATCTAGAAGCACTAGAAATTACTTTGTTTGTGTGACTAATTTTAAAAGGAAAGAGTTGTATTCTTGTAACCAAAAATTGAAGGTAGATAGCAATGGGCCAAGGAGCTTAACAAAAGCTAAATATACATCATGCATTTAGATTACTTTTTTAACATTGTGACTAGTTACCTAGATGTCTTAGTGAATTTGAGTTATCTCATAAGAGGTATTCATACTAGTTTGAGGATAATTGTTTTGGTTAATTCATGCCCTTTTGTTATTTAACAAGTGGGTCTAGGTTGATGAAAAACTCAATGGATAAAGGAAAAACCACATGATGGAGCACTCTTAAGTTTAACAAACTGGTCTAAGGACTAGCAAAAATGGGATGAGGCACTCGTGTTCGAATTAGGGGTCAAGTTCTATAGTGATTCCAACTCACATTAAAGTGAGGTGAAGATGTCAAACGACAAGCTTTTGCATCAAATAATTATATCTTTTGAAGTAGATAATAGTTTAGAATATGTTGGGAGAATGTTGGAATTGTTAGTGTATTCTATACATGTGACCCACAACTCATGTATCAATACTACTTGTAGTTATAGTTAAACCATATTCTTTATTATTTTATTATGTTACTAGTTATGGATAAGGCTGACATAGTCAAACTAGATATGTAGACTCAATAACCCTCTTGGGTTGTGCACCCTTGTCTTGTGGACCCATAACCCCCTCTGAAAGGGATGCATCCCCCTCTTGAAGGGATGCCTCACATGAGTTGCATATAATTACATAGCTCATTCTCTCATTTGTATCATCTCATATTGTAATCTTCTTTATCTGAAATATGAAGTGTTACAAGTCTAAGGGCACTTAATTTTGGCATTTTCCTCTTTGTATTGGCATGTTTATCTTAGGTGCACTTTTATATTTCTATTTTTAGCATGTGTGTTTGGATTTTGCACTCTCTCTCTCTAGCACACTAAACCTATCTCTCTCTAGCACATGTGTGAGCAAGCTATATCAAAATTTGGATGAGCTTTCGTTCCATCAATTCATTTATTGGCCCTTATAAATATCAACATGGTATTAGAGAAGGTTGAACTTTACTTTCAATTCTATTGGATAGTGGCATCATATACTATGGTATGAAACTAGGGTTTTCTTCAACCATCATTTTCTAGGGTTTGTTATAAGGGTTCTAGAAGTATAAACCCTAATTCATTTTTTATATCCAACACTTAGCCTTGTAGAATTAATGAATCCATCTTACTCTCCACATCTCACTACGCACTCTACATATTAGTCCTCCTCCACTTCAAATGAAAGGATGGTCAACTCTAGAGCTACCAAGGTTATGAGGAAACACCGACACCTTCTCTTTGATTATTGATATTAATGCAATGGAAAAAGTGATCATTGTTGATAACTCAAACATGCCCATTTCAAGGTGTGTTGATGTTCTCATTAACACTACCAAATTTGGGTAGATCCTTCATGTTCCAAGACTAGGGCCCAATCTTCTCTATGTCTACCGTATCACTCACAAAAATAAAAAGGTGAAATTCTAGGCATATCAATGCATTAAAAAAGACATTGATGATGGTTTTAAAATGGTTTCCCACATGTATTGTGATGAATATAATCATATGTACAAATGGTCAAACCTTGATTATCTTTCAACACAAAAGCCTACTTCTCCTTCAACATGTAAAAAATTTGTTGATATTGTTGATGTAGCATCTGTCGATAGGGGTTCACTTCGCATTGTCGCCAACAAAATATCAACCCAAACTCCCTTAAACACGGGCCCAGAAAGGTGTAACCCTTCCCAGCAACACTTGCGGAGCAAGTGCAGTCTCACCCAAGATGGATAAGGGGGCTGCTGGAACCAAGTTTCCACAGCGATGTAGAGGATATGCACACATTACCTTCGCACTAACCAGAGATTATAACATACACAGCATACTATTTACCTATCATTCGCACTTCAAGTCATTTGCATATTTCAATAAACATTTGGAACAACATATTCAACATACTCCCTTAGATTAGCATATTCACATCAACCAATATAAAACATTCGCATAACATATTTCACATTCATCATTGCATGAGATTAAAGACAAAAATTACATCATAATTGAACATCTTCATTCATTCACCAACCCTGAGGAATGAACCTCGCAGAAACTGTCAATACACCATTTTGTGGATACAAAACAAACCCAAAAGATAGGATAATCATCCAAAACTTCGATGCCCTTAGGCTTACAATCCTACTCTATTTATATGCTTCTATTTTATTACAAAATGGTCCACATGACCGACCTAACTAATCTAACAATTCTTGTGCTTCCGCGAATGCCGCGAAGGGTCCTTCTTCCGCGGAATGACCCTTTCGCACCTATCGACTTCTGCACTTCCTGCAGATCTATCCCGTGCCAACAGCCCCCCAACACAAACTTGTGGCTCGTCCTGAGCCACCTCAGTTGGACATTGTTGGTTTGTTGTATTGCTGTTGGAAGTCATCATAGGTGGTTCGGATCTGGTCGACGACCTATCTAATTGATGCGCAGAGCTGCGCACTCTCTAGGACCTGCTGCTTCGTTGTGTGGTTGCATACTTTCTGTCGTACCTCCTGCAATTGCTCCTGTACCTGTTTCATCACTGCTACTACTCGTGCTATGAGGGCTTCAGCCTTTGTCTAAAGCTCATCCAAATGTGCAGCTCGTCGTTGCTTCCTTTTGTGGCCCTTTTCAACCCGCTGCTTCATATTTTGTAGTTCTGCGGCCTTTACCATTCGCATCATTGTGGGCATCATTTTGAGCGATCCCTTAAAGGTTTCCAACTGCTCTTCTGCTTCACGGAGCGTTCTCTTCAGTGTGGCTAGTTGGTCATCCTCAACCAACCTGTCCCAAAACTCTGTAAGGCCTACCGCAACTTGTGCGGCTTGTTCCATCTCCTGAATCTCTACCACTGCTTCCTCTATCGTCGTCTGCCGACTTTGGATTTGTGCTGGTGGTGTGTTGGGTGTTACTCGAGTCTGGAGCTCTGCATTTTCCTTTCTGAGCTCAATAATGGCTACTCCTAGCATAACAACTTGAGCTTCCGAGGCAACATCCGGATCTAGCGCCGCCTTTTCACATGCATGCGCAAGCGCTCATTCTAACCTCGTCCATTCCTCTACAACCTTTTCCTTCGTAGTGAGTGCTATAGTCTGCTCCTCGATGACCTTCTCTTTCCCAGCCAGGGCTTCTTCTAATTGAGCCTTCTCCTCGATAGCTTGTACTTTCGCATCCAACACTGTGGCATGTTTATCTCGAAGGTGTTGTGCCTCCATCTCGCTGTGTTGCAGTTGCTTCTTGTATTCAACCATCTTATTGTGCATCGCAGCCTCACGGTCGTGGATTTCTGCGCTTGTTGCCACTTGGAATTGATGTAGTGTCAACATTGGAAACAAGTTGAAATCGACCATTGACAGGTCGGCCTTCAGAATTTCGAGGTCCAAGGTATTATCTCCTATCAAAAAGGCATGGGTTTCGAATTGGACTATGCATTGCTGGGTGCCCACTTCAACCTCCACTCTGGGAGTCGACAGGTTTTGCTGGATGTTCCCATGTGGTACCATTCTGTTGATTATTGCGTTGGCCACAGTGTTTAACAGCTCCCCTATGTACTGGAAGTTCTCTGTTGAATGTTGCGTAACCTTGTGGTGGTTACTCTCCACAATCTGCGTGATGTTATCCAAAAATCTGTCGGCCTACTGCGCAGTGAGCCCTGCCTGTGTGTTGTTGCCGGTACGATCCATTCTCTTCTTTGTCCTTCGTTCTTCCTGTTGGAGGTCTAGTTATGAATCTATTAGGGTGTTGGTTGTGGACACCCCATCGCGGCCAGACTCTACCGTCTGGTCCTGTGCATTTGCCTCCTATTCTGCGCTCTCCTTTTGGTTGGCGGAAGTTATGTCTTCCCTGGCCGGGTCTTGTCGTCCTGCTGCCTGCCCCTTTTCGATGTCCTTAGGATCTGCAAGAACCTTCCATATCTCTGGCCATTTGGAGATGATGCTGTCGAGCTCGCCCTCGGTGAGCTTGTACTGCGTCCTCGGCCATTGTTTGGTCGGATCCGCACGAGCCTAGAAGTAAATTGTGTGTTCTTTGACGAATATCTGAGCGATGGGGTGGTACTTTGTAGCAGCTTGCACTGTGATGTGCGGTATCATCTGTGCGTCTTCCCGCATTCTCTCGATCCATATATAAAACTGTATGACGTTTTCTTTATGTCGTTCCTTGTCAGTGGTCTCCCATAAGTTCTGGTACCGCGTCCCATCGCATACTCGTGGTTCTATGGGATTCACCCCCTGATAGTCATCTGGTTCCCTCCAGGATTTTAAGGTAATGAGGAGAAGTAACCATGAATATGTGAATGGATACCCATATTCCTGTGCATCATACGCGTCCTCGGTCAATTCATGGAGCAGGAACTGAGCCCAGTTCATATGTTCTCCTGCGGCGCACCGTTCCACAGCTGTGATGACACCTGAATTACATTGCAGCGGTTGGTTTTTCTGTGTTACTTTGACTGCAAGTATCTTTGCCCCTACTCTGACTGCTTGGTTGTTGATTGTATTGATCAGGTAGCCTCTGGAATCTTTCTCCACGCCATACTTTGCAGACAATTGTTCGGCTAATTTCTTGTCATTGTCCTTACCCTGGAAAAACTGGGAAGGGTCGGCTCCCTCTTGAGGCAGGTCGGTGACTCTGGCAATTAGGTCGATGGTGACTGGGATTCTCTCGTGCAACCAGAGGGACCTGTCATGGAAGCATGCGAGGAGTTGCTTGACGCATGCGTTGACCTTTGACAGGCGCCCAAAATGCGGTAGGAGGGTGATACCGAACAACCCTGAGCGTGCCAATCCCAATGCCCACTTCTTAGGTTCCTTCATAGTCAGGCCTCCTGCGTGGGGGAAATCCTCATAAGCCTCCACGTATTCTTTAAATTTGGCTAGGTCATGGTCAGTGTACTGTAACCTCTGTAATTTGGCTGTAATATCCCCAACTTCAGTAACCCCTGGTGGTACCGGAGCGACTGCAATGGAGTATTTTTCGTTCTTGTTGATCCGCGGTGTGGGCGCCCCCGCCCGACGTGGTGGAACGTACTGTGAGAGCATGGGGCCACCATATCTATCTTGCATAGCTTCAGTACCTGAGGGGCCTGCAACGTCATTTGTAAACCTTGCGGATGCCCGGGTGCCTTTCTTTTTCTCCTGACTAGTGTCAGGGGGTTGAGTCGCACTCTGCTTTTTCTTGTGTGGGACTGTAGACAGAACTTCTGGCTGCTCCTGCACAACTGGTGTGGGCTGCGGTCTTTCGGTGCTGGTGTTAGAAACATACACTTCCATTCGGCTCTCGGGATACTGAAGTAGCTAACTGTGTTTCCGCTTCACCTCCTATATATTGGCCGGTAGTACCCATCCGACCATGGGTCATAATTGCCAAATCTCCTCAAGATCCGCCAAATCCATCGCGTGCGTTGGTTATTAACTCCCAGTGTTCTTGGTTTTGCCGTTGTACGGTGTGGTATAACTGCAGCATTTATTGCCTTTATTGTCGGATTAGACTATCGTGCATCGTGGCAGCTTCCGGCTTGCCTACAATGTATCGACAGCTGTGGGTTTTTTTTTTTATCTCGACACAGCAAGTGCCATTGTGTCGATACGTCGCCATATCATTGGCTTCTCTACTGTGGCCAATTTTTGTTGGTTTCGTTGGGTCGCTATTGTGTACTTCTCAATGTCATTTGTCAGCGGTTCTGCTTTGATCATTCTACCTGTCGCGGTTTGCATGTGTTGTTGGTGTCTTAGTTCTGGTTGATGTGGCCACTGCTTGACCGACTTCGTATCAGGTTTCAAGGGGATCTTCATTTCCCCTAATTCTCAAAAAATTCCCTTCATCTCTGAGAATTTCGTTGGAAACGAATCCTGAAACTCGTGTAGTAGGTCCATCATCTCCGTGATGGTCGACTCGTCCCAGTAGTCGCCAATGCTTGCGAACTTTGGGTTTTCCTCCGACCCAATGTTCACCTTCTTTATCTTCAATGGTTGTTGAAATTTGTATGACGGTATATTTGGTGCCACAACACTGCAACTGCCCTCTGATTTTGGTATGTATGTAGCCCTGGGGTCATCGTCATCGTCAGGCTCTCCGGTGATGTCGTAACACTCCATCAACATTTCTAGTGTCGCAGTCCATTAGAGTGCCATCAGTTGTCCGGTTGGTACCGCTTCAAATATCTTTTCGCGGATCGCCTGTGCGGTGTGGATTAAGGGATTTTCGTCTGAGAATGAGAACGATTGGCTGAAGCCAAGGGTAAGTTGTTCCCAAGATGTCGTCCCACATCACAGTTCTGTTGCGACATACCAGCTCCGCGGTACCTCATCCAATGTGTGTACGAATGCATGTACCCACTCTTGTTGCGCTCTCGATCCCCATTGATGTTGACAGGCATTCAGATGCGCCTTCGGGTCTCCTTGTCCGTCATATTGCATATGGTCATCCTCCGCAGCTTCACCGAACCGAACCTCCATGAGGCGTCGACATAGTGGCCAAGATGTGATGTTTGATTTATGCGTTGCCCACCATCGCGCAGGAGTAGCCTTCAGGGCTTCCTTTAGGGCCAGGAGATGTTGTGGTTCTGCTACTTTTTCCTCAAATTATGTGAGAAACGTGCCCAAGTTGGGAAATCCCTCGTAGGTAGGTAACACATACTCCTTGGTGGCTACCCCTCGCAGGGACTGCGTTACCCGTGCGCATCTTCGAAAGGACACTTCATGCAACCGGTTCTGCCAATTCTGAAGGGCTTCGTCGGAATCGAAGGATGTTGAGCTGTCACTGGGCCATCCTAATTCTCCATTCGTGGTAGGATTAACATAATCCTCATAAATGTTATACAAATTGTCCCATCCTTCCGCAAACTCGTGTTTAGCTGGCTCTGTATAGCGCAGCCCTTTCGCAAGATCCAATGGTGCGATGACTCTCATTTCCTAATTCTCGAATGACATTATCATTTTCTTAAAGTTGATAATCGCTTGATTCTCCATGGCCCAGTCTATTCCTAGCAGTACCGGATAGGGACTGGTGTTATCCACAATTTCAATGACATCGAAATCCACATACGTTCAGAGTCCTTCAATTTCAACCGGAAGTTGACATACCCGATCGAGCGGGGTGACCTTGCTCTGGTTCACTAGTCGCAGCTATACTGGTGACCAAGTCATCCACGGCTTCCCCATTGTCTCCCACATCTGTTTAGTCAAGATATTCACATCCGAACCCAAATCCAGAATTATGGAGTCGACATCAAATTCTCCAATCTATACCGACATCCACATCTCCCTGCCTGTCTTCCTTTTATGTATGCGATTAACTCGCTATTCCAGTCGTGCACCCCCTCATCATTGCAGTAGACTAGCTATTTCTTCTAGTGCATCTGGGTCTTTTGCCAAGTCTAGGCAACTTTCCAAGAAGGCTTTTAGAGTGTTTTCCTTCCTTCGCAACTTCGTCGAGTCGAACGTCGGTGGCATGTCATAGATTTCTTCCTCAAGGGGTAGCTGCCTCCTTTTCCTCATCGCATCCTATGCCTTCAAAAAGGTGTCCCTTTCTGCCTCTATGTCGAAGGTGACCTGCTTTCACTGTGTTTGTGTTGGTCTGACATCGGTGTGTGACCTATCGTCGCCTGTCACTGCCCCTCCTCATGTCACTATTCCAACCGTCGCATGGCTACTTCTAGCCTCTGTCGATATCATCTGCACAGCTGATGGCGCATTCTTATTATTTTGGTTTTGGTTCTAGGGTGGGTTCTTAGTCTACCATTTCGCAATAAGTTGAGGGCAGTCCTCTACACTATGATCTACAACACTGCACTATGTACACTGCGGCGCTGGGTTTGGACAATCTCTCTGGTAGTGCCCCTACTATCCGCAATTGTAGCAAATGATTGGACCTCTTCCCCGTCCAACAGCTCCTCCGCGTCCCATACCTGTACCTCGGCCTCCGCGGAATCCTCCTCTGAAACCTCCTGTGTGGCGGTCCATATTGTTGATACTGCGGTTTCCTGTACTGCGGTTGCTGATACTGTTGTTTCCCATACTGTGGCTAGCCATACGGTGGTGGTGGATATTGCGGTGCCCATACTGCGGTTTCCCGTATTGCCCTTGGTCGTATTGTTGCGTTGGTTAAACTGCGGCTGACTATACTACGATTGTTGCTGCACCACCAGTGGTTCTTCCCCCTTCATGAAATACGTGTCAGTTGTTCGATCTTGCAGCAAGTCATAGGCCCTGCAGTCCTTCTCATCATGGCCAACCGAATGGCAAAAGTTGTAGTATAAGTTTGATGGCTTTGATACCATCTTTTGCAGATATACACATTCCTCCGGTTGATGCCCTTTGGTCTGACAGACAGTACACCATGGCATGCCTCCTTGACGATGGGGATTTGGTGCCCTCGACTACAAATACTCACGGAATTTTGGGCAATTGTCCTTATGGTGCCCCTCACTTCTGCATCTCGTGCACCATATGTCTCAGCGAGTTTCATTTCCCTTCTTAATATCCTCCAATTGAAGTGTTAAGTTGGCCAACTGTGCCTGAACTTTGTCCATTCCCATCCCTGCTTCGCCAATTGGTGAAGCCTCTAACTTCATCGCGATCTCTATTGCTTCTTCCTGTGTTGCGACTTTTTGTTGCATCAGTGGCCCTCGGATATGCGGTACTAGTCCTGCGATGAACCATTCTTTATGTTGCAGCTCATTTATCGGAAAGCTCACTTTCGCTATCAGCGTCTTGTACCGTTGATCGAATTCCCACACTGACTCATTCAGGAATTGCTTAATCTCCTTAAGCTCGGTGATGTATTACGACTTAGATTTTGGTTTTTTAAATTCATCAATCATCATCGTTCTAACCTGCGCCAATGTCTTGGCTGTTGTTCCCGCTGGAACCCTTACAAACTTCATGTACCAGTCTAACGCCCGGCCCCTAAGGGTCATCGCTAGCTGTCCCATCTTTATAGCGTTGTCATAAACCTGCTTCACGGTCCAGACCGCTTCGCCTATAAACCAATATTGTTCGGGATCCTCGGTCCTGTTTCCCTAAAAGGTGGGCATCTTTGCCTCGTCTGCCATCCTAACATTGCTAGTATTGTTATTCATTGAAGTGCTACTCTTGCCATTGCACGTAGGGCAACTCCGCGAGTAGTTTGGATTTCTTCCTATAAAATTCAAAGTAGTGTGCGAGGTCGAAGGTACGTGGTAACTTACGATTTGACCTCCTTCTGCCTCTGGGGTAGCCCCGGTCGACGTCTCCTTCGCAATAAGGTCGCTTCCTCCCTTGTGGTCCTGTTTCGCAGTTCTCTGTTCCGGTCCTCTCAGGAGACTCTCTCTCAGTCCTCCTCTTCTTCTCAGGACACCGGATATTGCAGCACTCCTCAAGGTACCACACTCTTCGTCAGCTTCCCTTAGAAACCCGTCGTCACTCATGTCCATCTACCACATCTTTCCATCAAAATTGCATTTACGCGATACCTTCGCCCCCCGCACACTGATTCTTCTACTCGTCAAAAGACATCCTCAATATTCCTTTTTCGCAGACAAGCATTTTAATCCATAGTTTTAATGATGACAAGAATCTTCCTCTTGGCCCCCTGAAGAAGTTTCTTTCGGCGTCACTGTATGACTTGATAGGATCTACCGCAAACTCAGTCACGTACCCTTCGAGGATACTGTCTACCCAAAAATCAACAGCTCGCAATACCTTGTTATCGACTTGTTCCAGCTGTTGCACCAACTCTGGGGTCCAACAATCAGGTTCAGTCTTCTGGCAGTGGTTCTTTTGGAACGTTAGTTGTGCTAGCCACTCATGCAATAACACCGGGAATTCACAAAAAAATATTTCATGGATATCTGAATAAACGTATCTTTCTAACCAACTGGGTCGTTGTTTGTTTAGGATCTCGCTTCTCGCTTTTTGCGAATTCCTCTGCCTTCTTGTCGAACCACTCTTGGATCTCTGGTTTTGTCGGATGCCACAGCGTATCCTCTTCTCTTCTTCCTTAGGGTCCCAACACGGAACCATTTGTTGACGCAGCGTCTGTCGACAGGGGTTCACTCCGCACTGTCGCCAACAAATTATCAACCCAAACTCCCTTATACACTGGCCCGGAAAGGTGTAACCCTTCCCAACAAGACTTGCGGAGCAAGTGCAGTCTCACCCGAGATGGATAAGGGGGCTGTTGGAACCCAAGTTTCTGCAGTGATGTAGAGGATATGCACACATTACCTTCGCACTAACCAGATTATAACATACGCAGCATACTATTTACTTATCATTCGCACTTTAAGTCATTTGCAGATTTCAATAAACATTCGGAACATATTCGACATACTCCCTTAGATTAGCATATTCGCATCAACCAATATAAAACATATTTCACATTCATCATTGCATGAGATTAAAGACAGAAATTACACCATAATCGAACATCTTCATTCATTCACCAACCCTGTGGAATGAACCTCGTAGAAACTGTCAATACACCATTTTGCGGATACAAAACAAACCCAAAAGATATGATAATCATCCAAGACTTCGATTCCCTTAGGCTTACAATCCTACTCTATTTATATGCTTCTATTTTATTACAAAATGGTCCACATGACCGACTTAACTAATCTAACAATTCTTATGCTTCCGCAAATGCCGCAAAGGGTCCTTCTTCTGCGGAATGACCCTTTTGCACCTGTCGGCTTCTGCACTTCCTACGGATCTATCCCGTGCCAACAGCTATGGTAGCTAATGCTGACAATACTAACAAGTTTTGGCATCAACATTCAAGTCATACAAACTTTGGGTCCTTGCAACATATTAGTTGTTAGTAGAAGGTTGGATATCGTCCACAAATGGAGCAACATAATAGTGTCTTTGAAGGATGTATACTAGGGAGACATCATCAAGAGTCATTTCTTAAAGAGAACCGTGCATATCAGTCTCTTGCAGTGGTCCATAGTAACATTTGTGGGAATATGCCCACTGAATATATTGGGGGGAGCTAAATACTTCCTTACTTTTACCAATGATTTTTCTCATTTTACTTGGATATATATTGCTTAACTCAAGGATGGTGTTTTTTGGAAAATTAAGGATTTCAAACTACTAGTGGAAAATCAAGTTGTCAAAGATCAAGTGTCTCAAAACGGCTTGTGGAGAAGTGTATACTAGCATTACTTTCCAAACATTTCTCAAAGATCATGAGATCTCTTGGCTTGAGACTCTTTCACAAGAATACAAATCCATTGTCCAAAATGATAAAGCTATTTTGGAAATGGCTCAATGTATACTTCAAGAAAATGGAGCCAAAATTCTATGCAATTCACATCATCAATGGTTGAAGCAATGGTCAAAGCAATGGCAAACGCAATTGTCTATGCAATTAACATTATTAATTAGTTCACCGCTAGCATAGTTTGAGGTATGAGTCCATATAAAAAATGGCATGGCTTAAAAGCCATAGTTTCACATTTTAGAATCTTTGGATGAAGTGCATGGGCCCATATTCCCAAGGCAAAGTGAAACAAATTGGAACCTAAGAGTCGTATTCTAGTAGGTTACAATGAAAATTCAAAAGAATGTTGTCTATATGATCCCTCCACTCATAAAGTGATAGAACAAAGGGATGTGATATTTAATGAAGTCCTTTCTCACGGTCCATTGGGATGTTTCCCCGACTACTTTCTATAGATGTTTGAGAGATTGTTTCAATGGATCCCTCGCATTCACACTCTAATGATGATTCTCCTCTTACTAGTGTTTCCTCAAGCACTTTTTCTAAATGATAAGTTAGATGGATAATGATGAGCGTACTCTTAATGATTCACCTAAACTCTCTTCTTCTATAATGATTACACCTCCTAATGTTCCTACACATGCAACTCAATCGTGTTAAAGATATTCCACCATCTACTCTGGAAAGGCCAAGTCAAGCATGCCCAAATGGAATTTATCTACTCTTTTAGACTGCCAATTACCTTACTAAAGGTGAACTTGGTCCTCATCTACATTTACCTACTAAATAGGCTCTTCTCGCCAAGGATGACACTCACAATGACAACTCTATTTAATCAGGGAAAAAACTCCTCTAAAGGTGGGAATGAGTTCCCTTACCTAAGCTTAAGAATAAGACCAAAAATAACGTTGATGCACAAATTGACAAGCATGAGACTAGGCTTGCTGAAAAAGGTTCTCATAAAAATATGATATTGACTACAATGAAACATTTGCTTTGGTTGTCATAGTGGACTCTGCCCATATGATTCTATCTATAGTGACTTCACAAATATCAAAGGTTCGTCAAATGGATGTCAAAAGTGCTTTTTTCCTCCATGGTGATCTTCAAGAAGAAATTATACGTAACAACCACCATGCTTTGTTCAATAAGGTTCAACACCACTCATTTGTCAGCAAGCATGCACACCTTGCTTGGTATGATAAGATCCATACTTTATTTTCCAATCGTGGATTTTCTCATTGCAAGAGTGGCCACAATCTCAATAGAGATAATCAACGTCTCATGAGCCTCATTGTGATATGTAGCTTAACCTCTCAACTTAAAGAACCAAAGCTAAGGCTTGTTTGAAATCATTGATCTTGCTCTGCTTCACATCTTTCTAGTCTTTTGGATTCCTTAGTGTACTTCTAGGACCCCTCTCTCAACCTCAATATGTCCTAGATTTGTTGCAACACTATATGATGGAGGATTGTATGTTGGTTAGCACCCTTGTTTCCATTGGGATGATGTGTCAACAAATTGTCCCTCCCCTTCATTTGATGCTACTATGATATCACTGGTTAGTGGGTATCTTCTATGCCTAACTCACACTCAACCAAATATTGCCATTGATCTCAATGTGTATTTTCAGTATATGTAGGGACAACATGAGATTTATTGGCAAGCAATCAAGTGTATTTTGTGTTACTTGAAAAGAACCACTCACTTGGGTATTCGCCATGTAGCAAGTTCCTATTCATCCTCAAGGATAGTTTGATGCACACTAAGTCAATATTTTAAAGGGTATCATTCCACATATAGTTACTTGGTTACTATTAGTTCTTGACTAGTGTTCTAAGAGGCAATATAGTAAGGTTCGATCTTCTACATAGGCTAAGCATGTCAACGGTCTCCTATTAGGAAGCATCTTGTTTGGTTGAGGGTGATTCTTGATCAATTGGGTCATCATCAAAGCAGCCCCAACCCTCTCTATTCTGGCAATCAAAGTAACATCGAACTTATTCACAATCCAATAGATGCTCCATATTTATCACCTACATGCTCTAGGATGTATTGCGTCCATGTCCATTCCTTCAACGAATCAATGTGTAGATATCTTCACAAAACTTTTGTTGAGGTCCACCTTCACTAGTTTATGACGTCGTATTGGTCAAGAAGACTTGCCATCTAGGAGAGATGTTGTACTATAATGGCATCTCTATGTGCCCTATGTTCAATGTAAGGGGCGTTGTTGGAATTATTAATGTAATATATACATGGCCATGACTCATGTATCATTATTACTTGCAATTGTGGCTAAGGCCATATTCTTTATTTTTTTATTGTATTGCCAAGTATGGTTAAGACCGATTTAGTCAAACTTGGAGTGTATGACCTTGTTTTGTGAACAACCCCCTCTTAAAGGAACACCCTCACTTGAGTTATGTTTAAATACACAACTCAATCTGTCATTTGAATCATCTTGCCTCGTCATCTTCATTTGAAATACCTAGAACAAGCATAATGGCACTTACTTTTGGCATTTTTTCTTGTGATCGGCATTTTCTCTTGGGCACACTTCTATATTTCTATTTTTGGCACTTGTGCATGGCTTTTACACTCTCTAGAACACTATACCTATCTCTCTCAAATGTACTAGTGAAGAGGCTATTTCAAAGTTTGTCTAAGATTTGATTCCATCAATTCTTTTATGGACTCGTAAATCTCAAGATATGGCAATTTTTTTAATCTCTTTAATTGGGATGTTGGAGAAGTTTACAAAAAACTCAAACATTTAGTGTGATTTTGTATATTTTGATCATATTTTTTTACGAGACGAGGGAACCTCTCCAAACCGCTCAGTGAGTGCTGTCACTGGGCCACCTGGATACCAAACCCGTGTGTCAAGGCCAGCCTTCGGAAAGTACAGGATCTCAAAGAAGGGTTAGGTCACCACCGTAGTCGTACGAGCTTTTGATCATATTTTGATCATATTATCTTAATGAACTTTAATGTTAATTACATTGGCATGTCACAAATATGTAAACTATCAAAGTTGAGGTTAGTTTTGCACATTTAGATCATAACAAATCTATCTAAGATTATGTACTTAAAGGATTGTGTGTGTTTGTATTCACCAGCGAACTTTGTGGTGCAAATTTTGTGCAGCATTAATATAAGCACTCATTATTCCACTCATGCTTATTCTGAATGTATTTGCACTTTTAAAACCACCATCGATAACTTCACAAGAATAAATGGAAAAATGAAAAACAATTCAAAATTGGAGTTTATAAACAGTAAAAGTAAAAATAGTTGAAAAATTGAAAATTATTCCAAAAATATCATTTATAAATCTAGTGAAAAAGTAACTATTGTTTGTGAAAATGGAAAAGTTGTATCTTATATTCATTAATATAATATGCATGTTCTCAAATTTATCGCTCCAATATTATAATTGATATGATGTACAGTATAGGGTTCCCCAAACCTTGAGTGATTTAAAAGGCAATTGATAACTCAATATGAAAAAATTGCAACAAATTACACATTTCACATGGCTGTGATGAACAAATTACACATTTCACATGGCCATGATGATCCCTCTTGGCATGGTCACTTCTCCATTCAAACTACAAAGACATCATATATTGGCAAGATGAATATCCCTCTTGGCATGGTCACATTTACATTTAAACCAGAAAGACATGTTGATAGGTTTGGGAGAATGCCACCTATAAATGATATAAATGATCCAAGGGTGAGGTTCAGAAGAGCCATAACATTCTAGATAAGGCAGAGAGTAATTTGGCAATAAGTTTTATTGGGTTTTGTACTTGAACACTCTACATGGAAGGATACAATCAACCATTGGATAAGAAAACACTACTAGATGGAGGATGCATTAGGATAGAGCTCTTGAAATCCACTTGCATCCTATCTTTATTTATAGCTTGCCAGCATGTCAACTATTAAGAGGAATCATGAACTCTATAAATTCATGAACTTCATGGCATCTCCAACAGAGTGTGAAGTTGGCTAATGTACATGGCAATATATAAGTGTTAAGACGTGGACCCCTAGATGCTACACAAATTGATTGAGAAACCTTGAATATAAATTTAGCCTTAGTATGTATGCCATTGGATACCACAAAAGACTATTATGTTTGTGACAATGATCACACGGAAGGTAACGATGCCCGTGCACTTTTGGATCCATTCAAGGAAACAAAAAATTGAACCCATCCCCTCAAGTTTTCAGCCTTTAGTTGCCAATATGTGTTTGTTGTACTATTTCTCATATATATCTTCTAACTCTAAGATGGCACTATAATATATATATTGATTCATGAATTTATGTATCAACTGTTTTCATGACTAATGAAAAAATAGTCTAGTGCACTCATTATTGTACACATTTTGTTCAATGTTTAGATCGATTCAAAGAAAACAAAAAATTGAGCCCATCCCTTAAAAAGCTTTAAGATTTTAGTTGTCAATGTGTTTTTGTTGTACCCCACACACATATATATATTGAATGTCAAGTTAACACTAATGGATATATTATGTTTAATGACTTTATTGTATTTTTGTTTTCACAACTAATGAAGAAATAGTATAGTGGACTCATCATGGTACATGTTTTGTTCAATGTTTACATGTTTATCTGGCTTATTTACCTAACAATAATGTATATATTATTGTTCATGAATTTGTGAATCATTGTATTTTTGTTTTCATGGCTAATGAAGCAATATTATAGTGCACTTGTTATGATACACGTTTTGTTCAATGTTTGCATGTCTGTTTGGCTTATTCATCGATCACAGACACAGAAGAACTAAATACTTGTTCCAATATAAAATTGTTATATTTTTTAGTGGTTTGTGTTCCTTGTCCCCTGTGGCATCCCCTGATTTGGGGGACTGTCTTTAGTCACCAAACCCCAATTCCCACGTATTTTTGTTCCAAGAGAATGCAATTGGTTAGTTAGATTCTTATAATTTGTACTGTAATTAATGTCCCTGGGTTTGCCCAAAGCACTGCTTCACGGTTCTTCAACTAACCCCACAGGATATTATATAAATTTATAATGGACTCTTGCAACTTCGTAGATTATAAGCCAAGTGCAATGCCCTTAACTTATGATTATCTTTAAAGTTATAGCATATCTCAGAAATTTAATCTGGAAAGAAATATGGGAAATAATCTAGGAAAGATAGTAAACATTGACAGAATTACATTCAGAATAGCAACAACACCACACATATCCATACACACAAAAAGATTAAAGTCACAGAAACTAGATCAACCTCAAGATAGAATTATCAGAACATTCTATAGCACACAATAAAACCAACCTATAGGCTATAATTGAACGTTTATATTGATCAATATCCAAAATTAAGCATTGGTGGAGATGGAAAATAAATTCTTCCCACCTATTGCCTTGATCAGTTGAACTAGTGGGAACAGCACTGGCATGACAAAGCTTGCTTACAACATCACGAGTTTGAGTGCAAATCCATACAATTCAAATTCTTTGTTGGATCAGGATATCCTAAATGGTAAACTGGCTTTAATCCCCATGAATAGTGTATCTTTCCCATTTCTTAGTTGGATCGTATATCTGAAAAGGAGAGACTTGATCAGACACTTATAAATCTGATCTACCCTCGTGATCAAATTAGGATTAGTAAACATACCTCCCATCTAGAAGCAGGGAAAATGTGCTTGTTCTTTTCATACCAGTGTCGCTCAACAACCTTGCCAGCGTGTGACTGAATGGCAAATAACAATTCTGTCAACAAAAATTGTGCCCTGAAAAACCTCTGCATGAAGTAGATGCCAGAAGAGAATCAGAAAATACCTCATCTTTCTCTATTGTGGCATCAGCGGTTGTCCGAATGTCTTCATGAACATCGAAATGAAAAAGCTACAAAAGCATAATGTAGGCTCAGTAATCATTGTAAAGAACCAAAATATAGAAGCATGTTGCATACAATGAAAGTCGCTGTTAAAAACAAAATATTAGTAGGAAGCTTACCGGTCCACTTTTGCCTCTTGCTTTATTAATAATTAAGTCATAAAAGCTATATTGCTGCATTTCGACACAAGAAAATTAAAATAGCAAAATGAAAGAACACTTGGAATCATGAAAATTTAGGTTAAATATTACTAATAAAAAAACTAAAAACCTATAAACAATCGCATCCAATCAATAAACTCAAGGATATACCACCAAGAGAAGCCCTCCTTATAAATGACATTAGGAAATTATAAATGACACTCTAATTAACAATGTAACAGCGATCAGTCAGTGTGGTACATATTTCAACAACATTAGGCACACAACAAACAAATGATTTACAAGGAGCATTGTTAACACTTCAAAATTCCCAGATCACTTCTTGTAGCTTGATTATAATGGATGGATATATTAAGCTGAACATCAAAGCAGAAAAATGTCCATGAAAAAGTGCAAGAAGACATACATGAGGTATTATTAGATCTTCCTTCACATACAAAAGATTTTCCACCGAGGCTGTTCGAATCTCTCTGAACTCAGATGCCAGTTGTTGCTGAACAGCTCGCATGAAATCAGCCATTGTATCTCCTTTGCGGACCTGGGCACAGAAACATGGAAGTTAGGAAAGGACAAAGCTCCAGATTTACAACAAATCTTGCCGAGTAGTAAGTTTCAACCAGGTCCTAATGCACAGAGATATAATTAAAAAAATGTAGTAGAACTACAGATTGATATCCAAGCACCAGGAGATTTCATTATAAGTGTGTCGCATTCAAGAAAACCTGAAAATAAATGTATTGTACTAAATAACAATTGAGAGACAATGAAGAATGAGAAAGGGGTAGATCAGAAGCCAAATCATAGCTGCACATGTTTCACTCCTCGATTACTGTGAAATATATTTTGGAAATATATGCAGAAAAAAAATATAGCAGATTTCAAAGGTGAAACTGAAGCAGACGTGTTATTCATCACAGTGGAGATCTGCCATCATCATTAATCACCAGGCATCCAAGTTCATCTTGAATAAACTAGATTCTGGAATAACCTTGTAAAGCTGTGCAAAAGCCTTTTTGTCAGTGATAAAGTATATTTATGCACAATTGATAACTCTCCAACCCAAGCATCCACTTGAAGCTTTAACCCACAAGTCTCCCCTAATGTGAAAACATATCCTGCGAAAAAAGGAATTAAATCAATCTATCCTCTGTTAAAGGGAAATGTCCATATAGACCTTGCAGCCAAATCCCATCCTATTCTCAGACCATCAAAGTTCCAAAGTAACTCCCAAAATACAAGCTGTGATGCCTGATAAATCCTCATGAATATGCCAACCGTGAACTTTTAGAAACATTAGTTTCACCAACACCGCATATCCCTAAAGCCACCTTTATGCCACCGACAGCATTGTAAGTAATGGTGAGCAAGAACCTACCATAGGCCCTTCCCATTCATAACCTTTTCAATCCATTCAGCTGTGAAAACAGCCCCTTGGGCTCATATATCAATCAAATTAAGCCCTTCGAAGCCCAGCCTCCCTAAGCATTGTGCAATGTCCCATGATGCTAGCAGGAAAGCTGTCTTCCCCCTGTTTTCCCTAAAAGAATCGCCTAGTAGCATCTCCATTTTCCTCTATTCTATTGCAGAAGCAACAATTTAGGAGGTATGAAAGATATGACCTGCTTCCAAGCTTCATGACAAGATATGACCTGCTTCCAAGCTTCTAGCCATTGTCATGATTCACCCTACAGGCTACAAGCAGTCTGTTCCTGCATGAACTATCCTTGAAGCTTGTCACAAACCTGCTCGGCACCCACTTCCACAAATCTGCTGGATAGATTACTGATTCCAAATGGGATGCCTGAGAATTTTATAACTGGCCCTGATTGTATAACTTTTAATTTTTGTGACAAACCAATCAAGAAAGTCATGTTGCTCAATAATATGAGCCTGTGTCTCTTCCTATGTTAACCATTGCCCCAGCCGTTCTAGATATGTCCAAATGTTGCATCATGCCTTGTAGAGAATCTTGGATGAGATCCAAAGTGAGCAGAATAATCCATAAAATGTACATAACTATTTCTCATCAATGACAAGAATGCCTTCTCTTCCTTTATAAGTGAGAAGCTTATAAAACTTAAATTAAAGCATTTGCAGGAATAATCTAATATACAAATAGCCAAATGAAAGTTCCCATTAATACTCTAGTTGAGGTATTATAAAAAACTGTACTCAATGCAAAAATAAAAATAAAAACTGCCATTTCCAACCAAGATAATATATCCAGAATGAAGTCCAACTCAACACTACCATAATGCTCATCAAAATTGGTCTGAAAAGTGCCCTTTGACTGATCTCCCTTGCCCATTCAATGCTTTTGTGCATGGTATTAAGGTTGTTTAGTATCAAGAGACCCTTAATAATGTTAGATTTTCAAGTTACTCCAAAAGTATTTACACCATATTTGGGGGTGCTTCATGAAATTTGGGGTACATGGTATATGTTCAGCCCCTGGATATTCCGAGATGGATTGTAGCATGAGAGATGGTCTATGATGGATATGCACACTTGAGATAGCTTGCTAAGTTTATAATTGACCCCAGTTGATTGTCAGCTCAATGTGCTTCCCTTGGACATTGGAGATCTCTTGCCTAGAAAGTGGTCACACTTCACAATGGCCACATGGAAAATTCACTTTGTAGGCAAATGCCCTACAAGGGATGTGGAGTCTTGTGCATCATGGAGGAGGGCTTCAATCCCTAGAAGGCATGTAGTAGCTTGGGTTCCTATTCGGACGATTAGAGATGGCTAGAGTGTTAAAGATAATGCAGCTGCGAGAGCCATTCTCTGAGAGGATGGCACCCTAGTTAGTTAACTAGGGTTCCTGGTCGTTTAACCAGGCAGTTTAAGTCCCTGGCAGGTATCTAGGGCCCCTAGCAATTATCTAGGGATCTTGGTCTAGGACCAAGCAGTACATGCCATGGCAAAAGCCCCTAGCTGATCACTAGGGCCTCCTGGTCAGTTACACCAGAGGGATTCTTGGTCTGGGACCAAGCAGTGCATAACCCTAGCAGATATCCAGGGAACTTGGTCTAGGACCAAGTTAGATAAGCCCCTAGCAATTATCTAGGGCCCCTAGCTAATCCCTAGGGTACCTGGTCAATTAAAAAGGTGGATCTTGGTCAGTTAACCAAGATGATGATGTGTGTTGTACTCTCCTTGGTCAATGGGATATGGGACCCTCTCAAGGGACTGGCCACCCCTTGTTGATGTACCTAGCACATGAATTTGGTGAGTAAGGAGAACAAGAATAATCTTCTTTATTTATGATAATGTACTTTGAGTTGACACATGTGGACCATAGAGACCAAGAGAAAGGTCCTAGATGACTTGAAGGACCATGAACCCCCTTAAAGGACCAAGAGACCCATTGATGGTCCAAGAACCCACTTGAGGACCAAGAGACCCATTGATGGTCCAACAACCCCAATGAATGACCAAGAGCCCACTTGTAAAGGTTCAAGATAAAAGTTAAAAGGTTAAAAGAAAAATTAAAATATTAGAATCCTAACTAAATTGGATTTTAACATTTAATTAATCCTAAATCTAAGGACATGACCCTCAATAATGAATTATAAATAGAGAAGCACTCTCATTTGGAAAACACGGTCGTGCAAACTCCATCTCTGATCGAAAAGAAAAAAAATTGGGGCATCTTCTCTATCTTCATGAACCAGTTCAGTCCTGAAGGAAGCTGTTATCACATTTTATGTCGGGAGCAGCTTCCACACTGCAGACTGTGCGGCTGAGGACCGCACAGTACTTTTTTTTCTAGATCAGGAGATCAGCTACCCCCAGAGGAGGCATTTTTGTTCAGATTGCCCCTAGCAGATATATCAGAAGGGACAGACAGTTGGACTTACCATCTACCACAGGGTTACCTTTCCTTGCCAGGCTTTGACACAAGCCCATTTGAGACAGTGCCTAGTCTTATTCTGATCAAGATTGTCACAGTACAGTGCTGGTTTATTATATGCCCGGATTCAGCAGAGATTCAGCTCAGATACAGGTTCAGTAGCAGCAGGTATTGCATATATTGATTATTGCTCATGTTGTAGATTAGACTCTTTTATACTTGCTAGTACACTAACTTTGCATGAGACGATATATTTGGTGATCTGGCTGTGATATGATGTGCTTGGGCCCTTGGTGATGTCAGTCCACCCCTCCGGTTAGACTTATGTATATGCACGTTGAGTCATGTCCTATATACTTGGCACAGACTTGATCATTGAGCCCCCTCAGTAGCTGACTTTAGCACCATTATCACTTTCTCCACTCACCCAACTCATTCATGACACTTCTCCCTTGACTTGGATTCTGATTTGTGATCCCAAGGACCCCTTTTCCCACTGATCTTTGAGTTTGCCATGACTCCCTGTTTATTGTGCCTCAGCTCTTTAGTGTGTGAGATACACGGTTAGACCTGGGATTTGCTCCTGCTGGTTGCCCCCGATGTTGCAATGCAGTTAGGATTGTGTAGCCTCATCGGGTGCTTTCCATTGGTCATCGAAGCTTGTATTACTCACCCCCATTACCTTTGCAGTATGAGCACCATGTTTATATCTTTTGAGATATGTATGTAGCCCAAGAGGGCTATGAAGAAATGAAGAAATGAAATGTAAATCAGGCTTAAAGGCCTCTATGTTGTAAATGTAAAATCTAGCCAAAAAAGGGCTAAGTATGAAACTCATTGTAAAATCCATGCAATGTGTTTATGAACACACATGGATTCTGGTCAGCTATACATGTCAGCATTTGTAGTGGTTATTCCTCACCTAGTCCCGCGGGACAAGGAGGTGAGAAAGAGTAAGGGACAAGCTCAAGATTGCCCCGTAGAGTCTCAAGTTACGGTTTGCCGGACACCCAATTTGGCGGCTCTAGAAAAGAACCTCACGGAGTCTTCGGATATGGATGTGAGTTGTGGGATACTTGTTAGATGACTAGTGGTGGTTTCCCTGCACTATACCCATTTGTGAGGCACCGCCCTTCCCCGTGTTCTGTCATGGCATACTCACCTCAGTGGACCCCTCTTTCCCGAGTTGTCCAAAGGGTCACATGATCTTCATCCTCGTCCTCCCATGTCCTTTGCCTTGTTGTCCATATCACCTAGAGTCAGCAAAATGGTCAAATCTATAGAGGTGTATAGCATCTTAGTCTTTTGGAGGTGGTGGGCCCACTTCACCAGGGCCTTGGATTATTTCGGGATTTAATGTATTTTTGATCACCATGTTATCATTTCTTACTTAGTAATGTACTAACCTGTATAATTGAGCCTTGTCACTTCATGATTGCATACAGGTTTCAGCTAGCACTATTGTTGACCAGATTTGACTTGGTCAAACTGGGTTGACTAGGCCAAAAATGGGCCCGAAAAAATGTTGCGATCGGAATTTTGATTTCGATCATTTATTATCTACAGGGGTTCCATAAGAGCATGCAATTGACGGAATTGCAAAATATTGAACCGTTTGAGAGATTTTTAATTATTATTGGTCAACTTTGACCTGTTTTAATTAAAAATCATGGATTTGGGGCAAATAATGCCAAAGTGATGGATCAGGGTCGTTCAAGTGGTCATCCCTACTACTTTTGGGGTCCACGATCGCATTGCAGCAGACGGTTCGGCAATCCGGGCAATAAAAGTGGGTCAAAAGCCCAATTTTCATCTTCATCCATATAAACCAGCAGAAAATACATGGAAATCAAAATTTGACTAAGGCAACTATAGGCAAATGGCAAAATCAATGGTTGGCAATGGTAAAGATAATTCATAAGGTATTTTTGGTAATGTTTGATGTGATATTTGGGCATTGTGGGGCCCTCCATGTGACAGCTCATGCTAGAGGTCGATTTGGCCCAAGAGGGGCGTTTTTCTCCGTAGGGGGAATTCGATTTTAGTTATTGTATTGGTGTGGGGCCCTTGTTGTATTAGTTGGGGGGATAAAACACCCCATAGACACCCCCCAACTCCTCCTTGTTGCATTGTATGGCCCACATGGGCCCCTCTCTCTCCATATGTGCGCTCTCCTTGGGGCAATTCACACCCCCCTCTAGGGAGCAATCTCCACCATTCGATTTTGATGGTTGGGGATTGATCTCCACCCTCCGTTTTGGGGGGAAACCTATCTTGAGAGTGAGCCATCTCTATAAGAGAATGGACTCACCTCCATTGTACTCTCTTAGACATTTTTTGTAAACACTTGGAGCTCTAATAGAGAAAAAGCTTGGAGAGTTCTTGAGACTTTGTGCTTGGATGAATATTGTTGTGATTGATATCTACTTGTTGATGTATTGCTGAGTTAGTTAGTGCATTTCCCCACCATCTAGAGCTGAAGCGATTTGCAGGTTGGAAGATCACTTGAGGAAGGGCGCATTTCTTGGAGTGGGAGCTCCGCACTTGGGTTCTTCTTCAAGATTTTAACAAGGGAGTTGGATTTACTGTTGTCTTTCAATTTCCTCATCATTTATCTTTCATTTTGTTGTGTTAACTTGCTATTTTGTTTCAGATATCTGATTTCTCCATTTCTGTGGCAGGTAGCAGGGGCGCACTGGGTCTTTGGCTGGCTCAAACGCTTAGGGAAAACGCTGGTAGCTCATCACTTGGATTCAGCAATTAGTCTTCACCAATATTCAACCATTCATCATCGTTTCGGGTACTTCTCTATTGTCCAACTCTCTATTTAGATTTCTGATCTGTTTGCTGAGCTGAAAATACATATAAATCCAAGGGAAAATCAAAACTAAAAATTCAACCATTAAAATCCTTAGTTCTTTAAAACCCGCTAATGAAATCTAATTAAATAGCCATATCTCAAGTTTCATTGCATTCCGACTCCATTTACCCATTTTTTAGGCACTGGTCACTTTGCGGCGTTTTTCTCTTTCAGCCTGTTGGATGTATTTTGGGGTTATGGGTACTCTTTAATCTGCTTCGTAACGTCTTTTTACCTTACGGTACCAAGTATCAGTAGCTGGAAATGCTTATAAACGTCTTTTTTTTTACCGCCCTAGGTCCATTTTTCCACCGCCTAACCCATTCCCTAGGGCTGTTAATTTCACTGCTTGCTGGTCAGTTTTTTGTGTCTTAAATCAGTCATTTAATCAAGTTATAATTGCTGGAATATGTGTTTAAATTGCTTATCTATCTCTGCCATGTATTGATAAATCATCACGAGCTTCATTCCCCCATAGGCTGGGTCCCTAACCACTCTTCCAGTAATTTTCTGTTTGCTGATTTAATTTTCAGCCTTCTAATTCTTCAATTTGTCCATCATTTACATGTGTAATCAGATCTGAATTTGTATCACTAAGTATACCTTATCATCCAGAATCTCGATTCCACTAAGGTTGGAAGAAATCTCACCTTCAGTCATCCATTTTGCTTTCTACATCGATCATCTTTTTGGGTTTAGGGTGTCTGACTGTTGAGTCTCGACCTTCACCGGTTGAGTGGGTCTCCCCCTTGACTTGGCCAAGTGCCTTGTCTAAAGTGACTGCAGCCTTGTTCGGTGTGACTTATGTCCCCTTGGACAGAGGACTTGGCTGCTGTTGGTTACACTGGCCTAGCTGTTCTCCTCTACCGTCCCTATTGGGATACATACCACAAGCAGTTAGAATTTGTGTGATAACATTTTGGCGCCGCTGCCGAGGAGGTAGAGGCCTACCTGTGTCTGTATTTGAGTTTGAGTTTTTGCTTGCCTTTTCGCCTCTATCATCACATCAGAACTTAAAACTCAGTTGGCTGATTTTGTTTTGCCTAATTTTACAGTCAACACATTTTGTTCACTCACCACTTCTCCCCTCACGACATTCCACCTTCGGTGAACAAGGTATCCTGTTCACCTGGAGGCCGAACCCATCCATATAACCTTCATAGCCTTGAGCGCTCTGACATATTACATAGCACACCTATCACCATCTACGTCAGACGAAATCTTTGAAAGATCTCCCCCTTGCACCCGTGAGGATGCCTGCTCCGGAAAAGGACGTAGTGGCAGAAGGGATGACCATGAAATTATTGTCTCAACTAGTTGAATTGGTCACCAATGTCACTCTCCTTCTAAAACAACAAGATGAGGATAACAGGAAACGTGACCAACGCATTCGGTGCATGTATGAGGGAGCTTACAATTGTTCCCCCGCTTCCGCCCAGGTCCTTAACCAGGGCCAATTGGCCAAGAAAAGAGCTGACCCAACGAGCCCTGGTCATACCAAGGTAAATCCCAAGAACCTAAAAGGAAATTGTCCTCATCACAAACCCAGCCCAAAAGAAAAAGTCCCTCCGAAACCCAATCCTAGGGTTATGACCAAAGAAAAGGAGCACCCTAGGACAAAAGAGGCAGATGTGCCTAAAACCGTAACCAAGCCTAACCCAGGAGCCAAAACTGCCCCTTCACAAGCAAATAGATGGAAGAAGGACATCAGTCCCGAAGAAGTCCCAAATGAAGAGCCCCATGGCCAGGATCCCATTAAGGTAGCAGTCTCTGGCAAACTAACCAACTCCTCAGTTCAAGTCTCCTTAAAGGAGCTAGTTAAAATACCGGCCGTCAAAGCCCAGATCATGGAATTCCTCGGCATTAAGACCACCCCGATTAGCAAGGTGAAGCAATTCGCCTTTCAATTTGACATGGGAAACTATTTTTCTAAACTCAGTATGCCTATACCCTTGAGTGAAATCCTAAAGATTCCCGAAATGCATGACAGAGCCCGCACCTTCTAGGGAATACAGCCAAGAGTGACCCCTCCCGAGAAACCAATCGAGATCGCACTTGACCCTCCAATAAGCATCCACAGTGTATCCGGTAACTCAGAAGGGTGTCCTCCGTTCTACGTTGCCCTCGAAATAAATCAACTCATACTCCACAACTGCATGCTCGATTCAGGGGCCAAGGTCAACGTCATGCCGCTGCGTGTCATGGAACAACTCGAATTGACCCCGTCCAGACCCTTTAGAAATGTGTGTGGGATGGACTCCCGCCCGATGCAAGCAGTAGGAGTCATTGAGAACCTCCACATGAAATTAGCTGCCTGCCCCGATATCCGGATATCCATGGATGTTCTCGTTATCGATGTCCCGAATGTTTGGGGCATGCTTCTGTCTAGAGAATGGGCTGCTAAGTTGAGTGGTAACATCCAAATGGACCTCACATACGCAACCATCCCTAGGGGGCAGAACAAAAACATCACCCTACTCAATGAGCCTCCCATGAAAGAGCATGTGGAGACCCCCGATTACCTCTATGAAGAAGCCATCCGCCCAACGGATGAGGTGGGAAACTTTATGGTGTTGGCAAATTTCTGGGAAAATACTAGCAACACCCTTTCCCGCCTAGCGAGGTGTGGAAGATGCATTTCAATGGGGCTCACTCTAGGCATGGTGCGGGTGCCCGGGTGGTCATAACCTCACCCGCTGGTGAAGAAACTATATACTCATTCCGTTTAGAGTTTGACTGCACTAACAATGTGGCGGAGTATGAGGCCCTTCTCCTCGGACTCGAAATTGCCAGGGACCGCAAGATTAAATGTTTGAGTGTCGTCGGTGATTCTGATCTCATAGTCTCCCAAATTAAAAACCAGTTTGTTGCCAAGAATGATAGATTGTGTGCCTACAGGAACGCAGTGTGGGACACTATTGAGCTATTCGACGCTTTCTCAATTAAGGTTGTCCCTAGGGAGGACAATCCATTAGCAGACGCATTAGCCGTGGCTGCCACTACCTTCGAAATCCCCGACACCTTAAATGAACGTAGATGCCAAGTCGAGGTCCTGTTTGGGCCTTCTGTGCCCAACAACCAAGATTATTGGCAGGTGTTCCAGGATGATGCCCATATAGTACATTTCTTGCAAGGGATAGAAAATTCCCTCGATCCAATGGTGAGCCTGGAAGACCAGTCTTCAGAACAATCCCCAAGCACCATCAACCTATCAGAGTTGTCCTTGCCACTCGAGAAAAATTTCAACAGACACGACGAGTACAAGGGGGGCAGAGATCAGCCTGTTGATGAGGTAATTGAAGTAAATATAGGCTCCTCGATCACCCCTAAGATGATAAGGATCGGGAAAAATGCGTCTAAAGAAGAACGCAGGAAAATCATCGAGCTGATTCTCAAATACAAGGACATTTTCGCCTAGACATATGACGATTTAAAAACTTATGATAAATCGGTTATCGAGCATACTATCCCGCCGGTGGAAGGGGCCAAACCATACAGGCAAAAGTTGAGAAATGTCAACCCTAAACTAGCTCCTCTAATCAAGAAAGAGATTGAAAAGATGCTGGCGGCGGGAATCATTAGACCTGTAAGGCATACCTCCTGGGTCTCTAACCCGATGATAATAAGAAAGAAAAACGGTGAAATCAGGATATGCATCGATTTCAGGAATCTGAACCGAGCTTGCCTTAAAGACAACTACCCTTTGCCTAATATGGAGAACTTGTTGCAAAGTGTCACCGGGTACAATCAGGTACAATCAGGGCAGGAATGTTGTCCATGTTAGACGGATTCTCCGGGTACAATCAGGTACAGATCAAGGAAGAAGACAGAGAAAAAACCACGTTCACCACCCCATGGGGAACCTATGAATACATCTACATGCCTTTTGGACTACTCAACGCCGGATCTACATTCCAGAGGGCTATGGATCAAGCCTTCAGTGACCTGATCGGAAAAATCATCGTGATCTACCAGGATGACTTGACCGTTTTCTCCAGGGAATGGGGTGACCATGTAGACCATTTGAGGAGAGTCTTTGACAGATGTCGGAAATTTGGGATATCCCTCA
This sequence comes from Larix kaempferi, assembly GCA_027924585.1. NCBI lineage: Eukaryota > Viridiplantae > Streptophyta > Pinopsida > Pinales > Pinaceae > Larix > Larix kaempferi. The sequence goes on along the minus strand of BSBM01000123.1, from coordinate 13,777,181 downwards.
ACCCGAGGAAGTCAAACTTCGGGATTGATGAAGGGAAGTTATTGGGACATATTGTATCCAAAGAAGGAATCAGAATTGACCCGGAAAGAATCCGTGCCATCCAAGAAATCCCGCCTCCCCATAATGTCACTGCGCTCAAGTCCTTCTTTGGAAAGATTAACTTTGTGAGAAGATTCATCCCTAACCTCGCCGAGCTGGCAAACCCATTGAACGCCCTCTTGAAGAAAGATGTTGAATTCAAGTGGGACAAGAAGTGCGATATCGCATTCCAAAAACTAAAAAGAGCCATATCTTCGTCCCCTGTCCTAGTCCGCCCTGACTATAACAAGGAGTTCCTGATCTACTCTTATGCCTCTGAGGATACTATTTCTGGGGTCCTCTTACAAAAGAACGAAAACAATCACGAGCAACCCATCGCCTTCATGAGCAAGAACCTCAGGGATGCGGAGCTTAGGTACACCACTACTGAGAAACAAGCTTATGCATTAATCAAGGCCCTCAAACATTTTCGAACCTATGTTGGTTTCTCCAAAATAAAGGCGTATGTACCCTACCAGGTCGTAAAAGATGTTTTGTCGCAAACAGACGAAATCGATGCAAGGGGAAATTGGATCTCTAGAATCCAAGAGTATGATCTAGAAATCAAGCCAATCAAGATCGTAAAAGGACAAGGACTAGCCCAACTCTTAACCGAAAAGGACAGTGCAACCCAGGTTAACCAAGTATCCGAGAATACGGGTGATGAAGTGATCAGTAACAGGCTAGAGAACCACGAATGGTATAGGGACATAATTTTTTATCTAAATTACCTCACTTGCCCTGACCACCTAGTTGATCACCAGAGAAGGGCTCTTAGGTTAAAAGCATCAATGTTTATTTTGACTGAGAATGGCCTGGGATGGAGAAACTCGGATGGGATTATCCTAAGGTGTGTCGGGCCTGACGACTCGCAGGTGGTAATTCAAGAAATGCATTCCAAGCTGTGTGGTGGCCATTATGCCCCCAGAGCAACTGCGGCCAAGATTATGAGAGTTGGCTACTACTGGCCCACACTGTTCCGAGATGTCTACAACTACGTGAAGATGTGCCAGGAATGCCAGTTTTTCACAGGGAAGCCAAGACTGGCTGCCTTACCATTGAGCCCGGTGATAGTGGTAGCCCCCTTCCAGCAGTGGGGAATGGACTTGGTGGGCCCATTCGATATAAGTTCTAGTAACGGGTACAAGTACATCCTCACCTGCACTGACTATTTCACCCGCTAGGTAGAGGCCATCCCCACTAAAAACGCTACAGCCGCAGTCATGGTAAAATTCCTAGAGGAAAGTATTGTCTCGAGATACGGGTGCCCTCTCAAACTCACTATGGATAATGCTAAATCTTTCAGCAAAATGGAATTGGCAGTCTTCTGCCTTAATCATGGCATAGTGTTGTCTCACTCCTCCAACTATTACCCCCAAGGGAATGGACTGGCCGAGTCAAGTAACAAGAACCTTATCAGGCTCCTTAAAAGAATGGTCGGGGATAACAAGCGAAGTTGGGACAACAAACTAAAATATGCTATCTGGGCTAATAGAACTACGGTTAAGAGGGTAACGGGTAAATCTCCGTTTGAGCTAGTATACGGACAAGATTGCAGACTCCTGTTTATGAATTTGCAGATCCCTGTTTATGAATTGTTGCACCAATGCGGATCTGATCAGGAAGCAATCCAAGCCAGGATAGACAAGCTAGTTGAACTGGATGAGAACAGAAGAGAGGCTTTCAATAGAACTGTCATAGAGCAAGAAAGAATAAAGGGAACCTTCGACCAGAGCACCCGAAATGAGTATTTCAAGATCGGTGACGTGGTCCTACTATGGGATAAGCATAGGGAAAATCCTGGAAAACATGGCAAACTAGAAAGGCTATGGACGGGCCCATATAGGGTGGTCGGAATAGCAGGAAAAGGGTCTATGCTCTTAGAGACCCTAGAAGGTGAGGAGCTTGAACTGCCTGTGAATGGGAGGTTGTTGAAACATTACTTCCCACCTGTGGGAAACAAGTGAACTGGGTCCTCCCACCCCTTTTTGCGGCTAATAAGCTCTCGAGAGCAGTAGCCGGTCATCCCTCGCCTTGGATTGTTCTTATCTTTGTCCTACGACCGGCTGATTTTGTTGGTTTCGGTTGTACTTCGCGCTTTTCACATTTTGGCACCCTTTTGTACCATAGTTTCCATTCAGTTATCTCTTCTCTCTTTATTGCACCTCTTGTGTCAGCCTAATAAAATTAAATGCTAAAGAGTTAAATTTATTGATAAATCATTATTTTCAGCATTGTCATTTTGTTTATTTTTGTTGGATTATTATACATATATATTGTGCGGCCTGACGTGTGGTCTGTAGAGATTGGTATAGCGTTTGCATTGTACAGGACTAGGTGCCTATTGATGTTGATGATGCAGAGGGCATGCGGGTGCATGTACGTTGATGATGATGAGAGGGGTGTTGCGGGCCAGAGATTCTGTGGTTCTCAAGCACTCTCTCCCTTAGAGCACTTGTCCCAGACGGAGCCAGATGTTATCACATTTTATGTCGGGAGCAGCTTCCACACTGCAGACTGTGCGGCCGAGAACCGCACGGTACTTTTTTTCGCAGATCAGGAGATCAGCTACCCCCAAAGGAGGCATTTTTGTTCAGATTGCCCCTAGCAGATATATCAGAAGGGACAAACAGTTGGACTTACCATCTACCACAGGGTTACCTTTCCTTGCCAGGCTTTGACACAAGCCCATTTGAGACAGTGCCTAGTCTTATTCTGATCGAGATTGTCACAGTACAGTGCTGGTTTATTATATGCCTGAATTCAGCAGAGATCCAGCACAGATACAGGTTCAGTAGCAGCAGGTATATGGTGCAGCAGGTACTGCATATATTGATTATTGCTCATGTTGTAGATTAGACTCTTTTATACTTGCTAGTACATAACTTTGCATGAGATGATATATTTGGTGATCTGGCTGTGATATGATGTGCTTGGGCCCTTGGTGATGTCATTCCACCCCTCCAGTTAGACTTATGTATATGCACGCTGAGCCATGTCCTATATACTTGGCACAGACTTGATCATTGAGCCCCCTCAGTAGCTGACTTTAGCACCATTATCACTTTCTCCACTCACCCAACTCATTCATGACACTTCTCCCTTGACTTGGATTCTGATTTGTGATCCCGAGGACCCCTTTCCCCACTGATCTCTGCGTTTGCCATGACTCCCTGTTTATTGTGCCTCAGCTCTTTAGTGTGTGAGATACACGGTTAAACCTAGGATTTGCTCTTGTTGGTTGCCCCCGATGTTGCAATGCAGTTAGGATTGTGTAGCCTCACCAGGTGCTCCCCATTGGTCATCAAAGCTTGTATTACTCACCCCCATTACCTTTGCAGTATGAGCACCATGTTTATATCTTTTGAGATATGTATGTAGCCCAAGAGGGCCATGAAGAAATGAAGAAATGAAATGTAAATCAGGCTAAAAGGCCTTTATGTTGTAAATGTAAAATCTAGCCAAAAAAGGGCTAAGTATGAAACTCATTGTAAAATCCATGCAATGTGTTTATGAACACACATGGATTCTGGTCAACTATACATGTCAACATTTGTAGTGGTTATTCCTCAGCTAGTTCTGCGGGACAAGGAGGTGAGAAGGAGCAAGGGACAAGCTCAAGATTGCCCCCTAGAGTCTCAAGTTACGGTTTGCCGAACACCCAGTTTGGTGGCTCCAGAAAAGAACCTCACGGAGTCTTCGGATACGGATGTGAGTTGTGGGATACTTGTTAGATGACTAGTGGTGGTTTCCCTGCACTATACCCATTTGTGAGGCACCGCCCTTCCCCGTGTTCTGTCATGTCATACTCACCTCAGTGGACCCCGCTTTCCCGAGTTGTCCAAAGGGTCACATGATCTTCATCCTCGTCCTCCCATGTCCTTTGCCTTGTTGTCCATATCACCTAGAGTCAGCAAAATGGTCAAATCTATAGAGGTGTATAGCATCTTAGTCTTTTGGACGTGGTGGGCCCACTTCACCAGGGCCTTGGATTATTTCGGGATTTAATGTATTTTTGATCACCATGTTATCATTTCTTGCTTAGTAATGTACTAACCTGTATAATTGAGCCTTGTCACTTCATGATTGCATACAGGTTTCAGCTAGCACTATTGTTGACCAGATTTGACTTGGTCAAACTGGGTTGACTAGGCCAAAAATGGGCCCGAAAAAATGTTGCGATCGGAATTTTGATTTCGATCATTTATTATCTACAGGGGTTCCACAAGAGCATGCAATTGACGGAATTGCAAAATATTGAACCGTTTGAGAGATTTTTAATTATTATTCGTCAACTTTGACCTGTTTTAATTAAAAATCATGGATTTGGGGCAAATAATGCCAAAATGATGGATCGGGGTCGTTCAAGTGGTCATCCCTACTACTTTTGGGGTCCACGGTCGCATTGCAGCAGACGGTTCGGCAATCCGAGCAATGAAAGTGGGTCAAAAGCCCAATTTTCATCTTCAGCCATATAAACCAACAGAAAATACATGGAAATCAGAATTTGACTAAGGCAACTATAGGCAAATGGCAAAATCAATGGTTGGAAATGGTAAAGATAATTCATAAGGTATTTTTGGTAATGTTTGATGTGATATTTGGGCATTGTGGGGCCCTCCATGTGACAGCTCATGTTAGAGGTCGATTTGGCCCAAGAGGGGCGTTTTTCTCCGTAGGGGGAATTCGATTTTGGCTATTGTATTGGTGTGGGGCCCTTGTTGTATTAGTTGGGGGAATAAAACACCCCATAGACACCCCCCAACTCCTCTTTGTTGCATTGTATGGCCCACATGGGCCCCTCTCTTTCCATATGTGCACTCTCCTTGGGGCAATTCGCACCCCCCTCTAGGGAGCAATCTCCACCATTCGATTTTGATGGTTGGAGATTGATCTCCACCCTCCATTTTGGGGGGGAACCTATCTTGAGAGTAAGCCATCTCTATAAGAGAATGGACTCACCTCCATTGTACTCTCTTGGACATTTTTTGTAAACTCTTGGAGCTCTAATAGAGAAAAAACTTGGAGAGTTCTTGAGACTTTGTGCTTAGATGAATATTGTTGTGATTGATATCTACTTGTTGATGTATTGCTGAGTTAGTTAGTGCATTTCCCCACCATCTAGAGCTGAAGCGATTTGCAGGTTGGAAGATCACTTGAGGAAGGGCGCATTTCTTGGAGTGGGAGCTCCGCACTTGGGTTCTTCTTCAAGATTTTAACAAGGGAGTTGGATTTACTGTTGTCTTTCAATTTCCTCATCATTTATCTTTCATTTTGTTGTGTTAACTTGCTATTTTGTTTCAAATATCTGATTTCTCCATTTCTGTGGCAGGTAGCAGGGGCGCACTGGGTCTTTGGCTGGCTCAAACGCTTAGGGAAAACGCTGGTAGCTCATCACTTGGATTCAGCAATTAGTCTTCACCAATATTCAGCCATTCATCATCGTTTCGGGTACTTCTCTATTGTCCAACTCTCTATTTAGATTTTTGATCTGTTTGTTGAGCTGAAAATACATATAAATCCAAGGGAAAAATCAAACTAAAAATTCATCCGTTAAAACCCGCTAATGAAATCTAATTAAATAGCCATATCTCAAGTTTCATTGCATTCCGACTCCATTTACCCATTTTTTAGGCACTTGTCACTTTGCCAAAAACGCCCCTCTAGGGCGTTTTTCTCTTTCAGCCTATTGGGTGTATTTTGGGGTTATGGGTACTCTTTAATCTGCTCCGTAACGTCTTTTTACCTTGAAGTACCAAGTATCAGCAACTGGAAATGCTTATAAACGTCTTTTTTTTTACTGCCCTCGGTCTATTTTTCCACCGCCTAACCCATTCCCCTAGGGCTGTTAATTTCACTACTTGCTGGTCTGTTTTTTGTGTCTTAAATCAGTCATTTAATCAAGTTATAATTGTTGGAATATGTGTTTAAATTGTTTATCTATCTCTGCCATGTATTGATAAATCATCACGAGCTTCATTCCCCCATAGGCTGGGTCCCTAACCACTCTTCCAGTAATTTTCTGTTTGCTGATTTAATTTCCAGCCTTCTAATTCTTCAATTTGTCCATCATTTACATGTGTAATCAGATCTGAATTTGTATCACTAAGTATACCTTATCATCCAGAATCTCGATTCCACAAGGCTGGAAGAAATCTCACCTTCAGTCATCCATTTTGCTTTCTACATCGATCATCTTTTTGGGTTTAGGGTGTCTGACTGTTGAGTCTCGACCTTCACCGGTTGAGTGGGTCTCCCCCTTGACTTGGCCAAGTGCCTTGTCTAAAGTGACTGCAGCCTTGTTCGGTGTGACTTCTGTCCCCTTGGACAGAGGAATTGGCTGTTGTTGGTTACACCGGCCTAGCTGTTCTCCTCTACTGTCCTTATTGGGATACATACCACAAGCAGCTAGATTTTGTGTGATAACAAAAGCCACGGGGATTTTTCTGCTTTTATTGAGGTCTGATCTTTGTTTTAGGGAAGCCGAATTTGTTGGGGACAGAGTTGCTACTACCCGAGCCCTAACTAGGGCCTATGACAAGTACGACAGCCTTGCTAGGGGCTGCTCCTCTTAGCCGATCCCTGATTAGGGCCCTCTCCACTCAGTCGAGGATTGATTAGGGCCTGTCCTAAGCAGGCCAAGCCCTGTTAGGGTTGTTTTCTCTCAACCGCAGGGGTATTCTAGCAGGTCGAACCCTGTTAGGGCTTTCCTTTCTCAGCCGCAGGAGTATACAAGCAGGTCGAGCCTTATTTTAGGGCATGACCCATACAGCAACAGCTTTGGGAAGGACCGATACTCAGCCACCACAGTCTTGAAGGCTTCAGGCAGTCAATGCTATAGTCAAACAGTCAAAGGCAACCACAAATTCTTCTTCCTTGGTCAACTGTTATCACAGTTTGATGATGAGAATGGTTAGGATTTGATCTTGCATGACAGACTGGTTGATGACAACAGTCATAATTGTTCAAGGGTGTCTTCATCATATACAAGCAGGTTCTCTTGGTTTAAGTGCCCTAGAGGCAAGTTGAATTTGTGATGTAAAGTCTGCTCATGTAACTCTCAATCATCTCATATATAAAGAAGATTATTCTTGATGGGGATTTTATACCTTGAAAGGTTTTCCCCAAGGTAAAAAGTTGTGTTCTTGTCGATGCTTGTTCTTTTACTTTACTGTTGATGATCTATTGTTCTTCTACTGCTGCTAAATCTCAAATTTGAAATTTTAAGTCTGTTAAAAGTTAAAAGAAGACTGCTACTGCTATCAAACTCAGATCTATATTAAAAATTGAACATAGAGGACACCTGGGGCTTAGACAAAGTTCCTGTAGGGTAGCTTCCCTAGTGCAGTACTTTCCTTTGGAGGATAGATGGACTACGTGGAGATTCGGATGGCATGGTGTGGACTTGCCTTGTGTAGCTACATCACCTTGGAATTCCTATTGTGCACAACATTATCACTAGAGCATGACATTTGTAGTCTTGTACTCTACAGTGGACATCTCACTTGTGTGGCCTACAAGGGCTCATGTAGGTTGCTTGTAAGGGCTTGTGCCCACATAGTATTGTTTGCCTCCCTTACCTCGCATATAAATAGAGGAAGGAGGGTCTTTCCATTCATATCATCATTTGCACATTTATCTTTGTGCTTGTCATCTTGGAGAGATTTGCTAGGGTTAATGAGTTCATGAGGAAACCCTACGAGAAACTTTGGAAGGGAGAGAAGACATCCTGGTTTAGAGATTTCTCTTGTGACTAGGGTTTATAACTTTGCTCTTATGGAAAAGCACTGGACATGATCGTATGACTTGTGTGTTCATTCTTTGCCACTCTTCTGTAGAGATGTGACCTAGAAGAGGAGAGCACTTGTCCTCTCTCTTTAGGTCCTCACTTTTATTATCTCTCTCTCTCTCTCTCTCTCTCTCTCTCTCTCTCTCTCTTGGGCGCTAGGGTTTCTTGGTCTCTTTGGAGTTTCTTGGAGAATCTTGGAATTCTAGTGTTAGGATTTTACCCTTGGAGATTGGAGACTAGGGTTTGGGGAGAAAACCCTAGGGTGGACACATGAAAAAAAAAGAGGATGTCTTGCTTTGGGGTTAGTGTTGGAGGGAGTTTTGCACTTGTTCTTCTTGGTGGAACTAAGGTTTGATGATTTACCCTAGCTCAGGCATTTTGCATGGTTGGATTTGTACTCTTGATAGGAGGCTATGGTATGTACTTCATCATTGAGCTTATATATGAAGTTTCCATCCATACATATCTTGTGTAAATTTCAGATTTGATTTTCAGCTACATGTGTTCATCATATTTTGCTATTTACATATATTGATGATCTTGCTGATTGGACATAACATATAAGTAAAAGGGCAGATTGTTAAGTAATTTGAGTCTTTGACATCTAAAGAAGATAAAGGGGCTGATTTTAGCGCTGCAATACTGTCGTTATTTCTGCTGTTAAAATACATTTTCAGATCTGAATACTAACTAATAAGTTGCCCTAGAAGGCCTGAAAACTTATCTCGTTGGTTGGTGTCTTTTCTCCTTGATTGCCAAGAAGTTTAGGGTTGTCTGAAACTGAATTATTGTACTTCTTCCACTACTGTTTTGTACTTTAATTTACAGCAGTTCTAGGGAAGAAAATTCTAAGGTTAAGATCCGAGGAACCTTCTAAAAGAAAGTGAAATTTCTGAATTGCATTGAAGTGTCATTTATATGAAATTTCCAACATGTTATCAAAGTGGTTGTAGTTGAGATCACTCTTGAGTAAGAGGCAGTTGTATTTCAGCTAGTGATTACCTAGGCCAAGTACTTGACCTAGTTGAGGTCATTGGGCGTGAAACCTTAGGTTGTTCCCCTAGTGACTTTGTGCCTACGTCACTAAAAGTGGACATGTGACACGACCCTTGCATTAATTGCTTGAGATGAGCATTTAATTCACTTTAGAGTCATAAAGTGACTTTCAATAACTTTAAGTGGAAGTTGAAAGGAAATTATTTTATGGAGAGAAAAGTGATTTTTCACATCCATTTATGTGAGATCACTAGATTCATTGTGGGACCTTGATCTAGTGACTATTCAACTACCCTAGGAGAGAAAATGAAAAGGCAAGGCAACAAAGAAGCATTATATTCATTATTTCCATGAGTTTTGGAGTAAAAGGAGACCAAGTCGAGTTCATGAGAACTGAAGTTGAGTTTGAAAGAGAGAAGCAGGCTGAGATAGCTGGCACAAGTTCCAAGAAGTTGAACCTAGCACGAATTCCCAGACCGTATAGAAGGTACAGGGGCACGATTTTCCAAAACAGAATCAGCACGAAGTTTGAAGAGCTATACAAAATTCGAGGAAGATTCTGGGCACAAATCTCGGGAAGGGAAGCACAAATTTCGAGAGGGTATTTATGCATGTTCGTACAAGTCGTACTTAGAAGTTGACAGTCCGTACACAGCAGCAGTGACACGAAAATTGAGGTGAGATATAGCATGTTTCTCGAGGCAACATTTAACTGGTAAATTTGCTTCCTGGCACAAAATCAAGGACCTGAGAAGAAGTTGTCAAGGCCATACTGATCCATACAGTACATGAGAAATTCGAGTAAGGAATTTGTGTATGTTGGGCACATTTTCCGGGGTGGAGAAATTGTATCAAAACTTGAGATAAGTCTGTGTTTTATGTTGAGTTTAATTATGTTGTTGTACTGTCAATAACTTTTGAAGAAGAATATAATAAAAGCAATCTCTCTCACAGGTTTTCCCTTCGGGGTTTTTCCTCGGCCATTTGGCTAAAATTCTGAGTCCGAAATTTAAATGTGTGACTAATTTTTATTTCTGCTCTCAGTAGTGTGGTAAAGATCTTCAAGTCTTTCTAATTTTGAGTTGTTTATGAGGAAAGAATTCATTTGCAGCAGTTGAATGTTGGATGAGTTTATGTATTAAACAATGTATCAGTGAAATTAGAAATCAGAGTTGAAGGTTGTGTAAAGTTTTACATGGTATCAAAGCTGGTTGTTTGAAGTAGAGCGGGGATTTCAGACTTGAGAAGAGGCTGATTTCTGAGCAGCTATAGGTGCATGTGTTTTGCACAAGGTTACTTGGGAGCGGGAGCGGGAGCGGGAGCGAGAAGCGAAATTTTCAAAAGCTTCCGGTTAGGAAGCATTCCGGAAGCGTTTTTTATATAATATTTTTTTTTTATATTTTGATGCATATATGTCAACAAATGCAAGTAGAAGTTCGTCAATCATCAGATAACATCATATAACATCATTCATCATTGAAAAGCATGAAATAAACAATAATACCATATAACATCATTCATTAATCATTTACTAGTGAATTCATGAATTCATCAACCATAGATCCAATATCCATGATTCCATAAGTTATAACATCAAGATTCAACCTTAAAGCTTCAAATTCAAAGGTAGGTTCAACTTAAAACTTCAAACTTGAAATGCCATGTAATGTTTACAAAATATATGATAATAAATATAAAAGAGTCAATAGTGCCGAAACTTGAAAGTACTGTAAACAAGAAAATACAAGAAAAGTAGATTTTATGGAATCATGGATGTTTCCTCTTGCCACGAGAAATTTCCATTTTCTTTTCTCGTGCTCTCTGAACAATGGAAGTGGGATTATCATCCCCAATAGCCACCACTGTTGAGCCACGTCCAAGACTCGATCCTGCACGTTCCCCCCTCACTGATGCAGATGGAGGTCGTGAACCTCTAGGCAAAGATGGTGCATCTGGAAACGAAGAAGAAGATGGCGGCGCCATTGGTAGTGGTACTGCATATGCGTCATCCTCATCACCCAAAAGCTCTTCCTCCAAGTGCACCAAAGCTATGGCTCCATCCTCCAAGTTATCCTCCTCCGGATTGTTGTCCCAAGTGACATATGATCTATCAGTTTTGGCACACTCACAATAATGAGTCAACAACCTCAAGTTGTAATGTACATAAACCAAGCTTTCTGTTCGGTTTTCATTTAATCAGTTTCTTTTCACTGAGTGGATGAAGCTATATGTGCTCCAACACCTTTCTGCGGAGGAATTGTTAACCACCTGTGAAAGCACTCTAACAGCCAATTTATACAAGCGTTTCCATGTTGAGCCATACATGTTCCACCATTCGATAGGAGGTGCCCTATCTCGATCTCTGATTGCATGCAAAGTACCAAATGGACCAACTTCACTGAGGTATTTGCTTAATTCACTGCGCAATATGTCACATTCCTCTGCATCAGCGACCAACTTGTCTATAGCATTCATGTAAGCAAGTTGTACCTCTGGATCTGTGTGGGGCTTTCTCCTAACCCCACCCCCAGGTGCTGGTTTGGCCAACCAAGATGGAGAATATTATTTTGGTGTTAACACATACGCCAAGGCATGCAGTGGAATGTTGAGATGTTCCCACCTTTTGACCACATGTGTGTGAATATGATCATACAAGACGGGATCTTTCTGTTCAACAATATCTTTAATTTGACCCAGCATGCTATCCATCTGCTCATACACCTCCCCAATCACCGGCTTATCTGTATCTGCAAACCGAATCATGTAATAAATGGGCTTTGTGAACTGCAAAACATACTTGACACTTACCCAAAACCCCGCATCAAGAACTGTTTCTTCCACCTCCTGAAAATCAAGCCTGTCAGATGCGGATGTACACCTATCTTTCAAGACCTGCCATGACTCACTTGATACCATGCTAGTCAATGCCTCTCTTGCCTTCAAAAGGCGCCTGAAAGTGAGGTAGTAGCTAGTAAATCTAGTCTTTGCTATCTTCAATAGCTCCAACTTTGAGTGACTACGGAAAATGCCATGGGCATTCCAATGGTTGGTTATAAATCTTATCATCTTCTTGCCCTTTTTGTACAATTCACCAATCCATTTGTATTGATTTTCCTTCAACGTAATGATGTCGTGCATCAAAAGGTTCATTGTGTGAACCAAACGCCCAAACCAAAATATGTTGGGGTATTTATCTTCAATGATTGTTCCCGCTGCCTTACAATTAGCAGCATTATCGGTTATGACTTGGATGACATTGTATGGACCAATAGCTTCAATGGTTTTGAGTAGGAGTTCTGCAATGTTTATGCCAGTCTTGAATTTATCTGAGTAATCATGGGCTGAAAGGAAGACTGCACCAGTAGCAGACACACCAAGAACATTTATCAATGGCTTGCCTTTTACATTTGTCCATCCATCTGATACAATTGATACCCCATACTCATTCCAAGCATTTGTGAATTGCCCCAAAGCATTTTGGATCTTGCCTCTTTCCTTGTCAAGCCCCACAGTTCTAGCTTTGTCATACCCTGGGCTCTTGTATCCTGCTGGAGCAGTGCGAATGGCGTCTACCATTTCATGCCAATAGGGTGAGCGAAGGACATTGAATGGTATGCCACATGCATAGAGAAACCGGAACTCTTTTGCATCCACGTCATCCCTACCGCCAACGTCAAGGAAATCTGATATTGTCCTGCGTGACCCAGGGGGTGAGGATCCACTACCTTGGGTGGATGGGCCTCCAGTTCTCGGTGAGTTCAATGAGGGGTCATGGTCAACCCTTGCTTTTGATTTGTTTTGTGCTTCAAATTCTTCCTTCTTATACATGGCTCTTTGTGTTGATGGCACACTTTTGCAAACACAAACTCCTACAGTTTTGTTTTCATCACATGGCATGTTCCCACATAGATGTCGTCTCAGACGGGTATATGAACCCATGTAAGTCTTTTTACAATGGGGGCAACCAAATTTGGCGGTTCCACCCCCCTTGCTTCCTTCCTGCTTGGTGAGATATTTCCACAAGGGTGTTGTGTCCTCCTTGGTTTTCATTCGGTTTCCCTCCTCCTCCTCCTCCTCCTCTTCCCCTCCCTCCTCTCCACAGTATGTGCCACTACCCACTTCTTCATCATCTCCCTCTCCCTCATTCCTCCTTCGGTTTTCAATGAACATCATCAAAACAACAAATGGAACCAACAAAAGAAACCATAAACCCATCATCATGTTTGTTAGACTTGGAAGTGGAACTAGAGTTTAACCTATTGCTCTGCAATAGAAATGATGGAGAAAGCATGGGAAAGAGTAAGAGAGGAACATTTACAATGACATTCTAGATTCTAGTCAAATTTCAAGCTTAAAAAATTCAAGTCTCAAGCATCAAGTATCAAGCATCAAAACTTCAAGTTCAAACTTCAAACACAAAGCAAATCAACAAGAAAGGGTTTAGAGCCTAACTATTTGGATGTCCAAGACTCCAACGGTAGTGAGTGTGCCAACTTGCCAAGGCTCCAAGCATCCAACCTTCTTCAATCTCCAATGGCACCTTCTCCTCTTCTCTTCTCCTCTTCTCTTCTCTCCTCTCTTCTCTTCTCAAACAAACCAAAGTGACAAAATGGAGTGTGGAGGAGGGCTTTATACCTCAAAGCCCTATTCCTCCCTCCAAAACCCCAAGCGTGGACCCCACGAGCTCCAACTCACCATGAAAATCGCGGATTTGGGCGAAGCGTGCGAGGAAGCTACGGGAATCGATTTTGGAAGCGCCCGAATCATTTTTTTTCTCCAGGAAGCGATGGACAAAGCGACGGGGAAGCGATGCGGAATCGATCCGAAAGCGAAAGGGAATCGACGCTTCGGATCGATTCCTGCACGCTCTCACACAGTGGCAGGGAGCGTTATTTCTTGGACCGAAGCGTACTTCTCAAAAACGATTCCCCCCGGAAGCGAAAGCAAATCGCGCTTCGACATAGCTTCGGCCGGAAGCTAGCTTCCAGAGCGGGGGCGAGGGAGGGGGGGGAGCGCTTCCCCGCAACGTAGGTTTTGCAAAGTGTGACAACTGAGTTAAAGTCTAACACAGTGGGAAGAGATTGCCTTGTCTAGAAGATTTGAGTTGAGGTGTTGTTGGTTTGTTTGTGAAGATGCCATTGACGCTTGGCTTGAGGATTGAGGACAGACTTGTGGGGGCTGAAAATTTCATTCCATGGAAGGAGAGGGTCACCTTGTTGTTGGAAGAGCTTGGGTTATGGAAGATAACCAAGGAAGTGTACACAATACATGTTGATCCTATCATTTTGAATGAGTACAACCGAAAGAATGTAAAGGCAAGGCGCATTCTTCTTGATGCAGTAAAAGACCACCTCATGCCTCACGTGAACGGGAAAAAGAATGCCTCTGAGATGTGAACTTCCCTAATAAAGTTGTTTCAGGATTGTTGCCACCTAATACACACTTGGGGGGAACGGGACAAAAAACCTTCAAGCCGCTTGATGTGTCCTTGGGAGCAAGTCAGAGTTAAGTGTTGTCACCCGATTACTTGACTCCTCCGTCTAGGCTACTCCTAGCGAAGCCAAGGGGGGTGGTCCCTATGAAAATAATCTAAGGCTTTTAAACTATGAAAAACAAGTAAAAAGCTATTCTAGGAGTTAAATAATGGATATGGAAAAATTTTACAACCAAACACAATTTGCAATTAAAATTTAATTAACACAACACATGATATAGATAAACTCATGACATTTTATGATTGAATTTAAAATATTTGTAAAGTATCAAGACCAGTGACGAGAATATAAATGCGAGTGCTTGTTGTGTTGTGTCGTGAAAGTATTGCAAAGGCTTGTTGTAAATTTCAATTTATTAATGAGTATTAAGGGAAAGGGTTTATTTTTGGTTTGGCCCAACTTAGACTCACTCCCTTGGAATGGACATTGTGACAACTATACCAAGTGTCCAACCAAGCGAGGATGAACTTATGCTAACTCTGTAGTTAACTTCACTTCAACCTCCCGAATCCTTAGAATTGAGACTTTGTAGGATTGCCCTATTAACTAGTTACTCTACACCTTTTTTGATTGAGCCAACTATTCAGACTAAGCTTCAACGGTTAAGAGCATACTTCAAGTTTCAAGCCTTGGTTGATTTTATTTAGTATTGTGAGATGAGTTATTAGTCTAAACTAATGCCCAAGAATCTCTTTTCCACACACCAAAAATGGTGCAGTACTTAGGGAAAGCAAGGGCACGGTTTTATTAAGGTCCGTTGGAACAATTGTAGAACAAAGTATCAAACATGAGATAAATAAATCAGACTTGAATGGGTCCTTTAAGGACATTTGTGTGCTTTGTGATGTGATTTAATTACTATCAGCTTAAAGAAATTAATCTAAGTTAAAAAAGTAAAAAAAAATTAAAAAAATTGAAAAAAGTGCGAATCCCCCCTAGGGGGATAGGGACAGGCGCTGGAATAGCCTGTTGAGCTCTCTTTATTCTTTGTTACATCAACAGGAAAAGAAGAACTACTGCTGGTCCTTTATCATTAGGTACTAATACAGCTTACAATAATTGTAGAAAGCAAAAAGGGGGTAGCACAAGCTCCCCGGATGGCCACGGAAGCCTCCAAATCCAATTTTTTGGTCGCTTTTATGTCAAAACCTGCTAAAAAATATGAAAAACCAGCGAACGTTATTTATTATAAAAGGGCCAAAAAACACTTAAAAAATGTATTTGGCCACACTACAAAAAATTATAAAAAATTTCTAAGTTAACTAGCTATAAAATGGAAAAAATGAACTAAGTAAGGCAAGCTAGAGAGCTTTCCTTCTTAGGATATTTGCATGCCTCTTTAAGAGATGGCAAGCAAATGATTAGGCACTAACTTGTTTGATAAAACTTTTTTTTTTTGAAAAAAACAGACTCTTCTATCTTGTTTCTTTAGATCTACTTTAAAAGTTACAGAATAGTGAGATAGCAACCTAGATCTAGATGATCAAAATAAAACTTTAAGTATTAGATTGCAATTTATTTAGATCTAATTATCAGAATACTTTTAATGCAAGATCTAAATATGAAAAAAAAATAGTAACCAGAGTAGATGAGAAATTGTGGATATAGAAGTTGAAACCCATGGGGGTTGAGCACTAATTTTTGGGCAATGGAATTGTTCCCTTGATGGACCGGAGAGATGGAGCTCTATTCGAAATTACTAAAAGATGGGCAAGCTAGCATGCTTGTTACTTCTTCCAACTTAGATCACCTGTAAAAAAAAACCTCACAACACTTGCACAATGAGATTAATGATATATGTGTAAGCAAGTAAAAAGAATAGCTAAAAGACATGAATTCGAACAAGAATCTATATGTTGCTATGCATCCTTCTACCATTTGACAATAACAAATAATCTATAAAGTATTACTTGATATTCTTACTGAAACTAATTTCTCTTGAAAGACAAATACATCTCAACAATGAACATTTTTTAGGAAATAGACACAGGTTACCTCATATGTAGAGCATGGTACATCAAACCTCCACAGAACACATCAAGACTAGCCTCCAAAGCCTTCTTTTATTACTCAATAACTCAGAAAAATATTACACAATAGAGGAGCAAAGGTTCCACCTTTAGATGCAAACAATGGAGCAAAAGCCTCCTTTAAATAGATTTTACAGAGTGAGGGGGGCGCAAATCCCAAGGAAGGGCGCATGGCTTGATGAGAGAGTTAACTGGATGTGGTAGATACTGATTGAAGTCATGATTGAAAGTCAATTGCTTGAGGTTGCGCCACATCTGGAGATGGTAGGCGCCCTCAACCTCAATGTAATCACCCCTAATAAGAAGATGCCACATGTGAAAGTCGCCCCATGCAAGAGGAGGGCACATTCTCCAACAGGGAGTTAACTAGATCTCCCAAAATTTGATTGGCATCAATCCGTTCGGAGCTCAGATCACCTTTAGTTGACTGTACAATGACTTTAGTTCATCCTCAGTTCAACTCCGGACAGTTTCCATTGATTTAGAAATTTGTCTTTTTTATTCAATATGTCTTCATTTGACATTTATTTTGTCTTTTGGGGTTTTTCGAGCAAATATTATTTTCTGAGATATATAATTGCTCAAAACTTAGGAAAAGTGGATTTATGGATTAAATGGGTGCTCTGGCTTAGAAAACTAACACCCCATTGTCAAATTTCACCCATAAACCACTTAAATATTACATTTTGAAAAATTTTAATTAAACCATTAAAAAATGGTCCAATTACTGAAGAAAAACAAAATTCAAAACTTAAAAAAAAGGACCTAGGGACCTAGTACATGACCATATGACTTTATTTAAGTGTCTAGCATGTTTATATATGTTAATATGTGAATTCTAATAATCCCCCAAGGCCTAACTACTAACTTAGGCATTCTAGCTTTGGGGGTGTAGGAGAAAAACTCGTTAATTATACTCGGCTAAAGGAAAAGCATAATTGACAAGGGAAAAAACTCCTTGGAATACCCTCATTAGTTGCCAAGTCCTAGGGAGCCAAGTTACTCAAAAGACCACCATGCTAGTACCTTTATTACAAACCCCGTGGGGCATGGACATGCATTAAAAATTTAAAAAAAGGGGCAGCGAAAAGGCCTGATTTGAACTTCTGAACACTAAAAGGCACAAGTATTTGTACAAACTTTGGCGGCTCTCTGGAAGTCCAACTGATGTTCAACTCAGTTGGTAACAAGGATGATAATCAAAACCGGAAAATGATTTTGAGGCAAAAGCTAAGAGACATTAAAATGACTAAGACCGACAATGTTCCATCATACCTGACCTGCATCACACAGGTACGTGATGAGTTGGGGGCTATTGGCGAGGTTGTGGATGAGGCAAAGTTGTTGAGAGTAGCCTTTAATGGCTTCTCACATCCATGGCATGACTTTGTACAAGAAGTGGTTTCCAGGGAGAACATGCCATCATTGTCCAAACTTTGGGACGACTTCACATAGGAGGAGTTGAGATCTAGCTCCAGTCACACAAGATAGCAGAAAGGAGATGATGAGAAGAATGTTGCCTTGTCAACTAAAGGAAAGAAGTCCAAGAAAGGCCCTATGGGAGGGGCTAAGCAGTAAAGGTGAGCAGAAGAAGGACCTGAGCAAAGTCAGGTGTTATGCATGTAATGAATTTGGCCATTATGTTGGCCAATGTACTAAGAAGAAGAGGGGCAAGCTGGAGAAGGAGGAACAAGTTGCAGCTACAGCTGAGATAGAGAATTACACTGCAAAGTTCAAGAAATAATTCTCTCTTGTCACAGTTGTTTCGAATTGCGGCAGTAGTGGACCTGTGGATGTTGGGAAGTGGATAGTTGATAGTGCGTATTGTAGTCACATGACTGGGAGGCGAGATGCCTTCCTCACTATAGAGATAGTTCCAGAGCAGCTCGTACAAGATAGAGAGGGCACGGTGCATGTAGTCAAAGGAATGGGACGAGTACGGTTCCAGCTAGAGTTTGGAGAGCTTCTAGAGGTATCAGGAGTGCTCTATGTTCCAGGGATGAAGGATAGAAGACTCTCAATTCCATCCTTGGAATGTGTTGGGTATGCGGAGTTGTTCAAGAGTGAACACATATTTATCTATGTACCGGGAGTGGATCCGGTCGATCCTGTGCTGATAGGTCATCAGAGAGATAGTGAGTATGTAGTGCGTGGACAATCTACATCAGGAGGGTCTGGGTGGATAATAGGTTCTCAGTCTAAGACAGACGGAGAACGAGAAGCTCCAAGGGTTGATGTGGAGCCAAGTAGTCAGCCCTTAGTTCAGAGGGGAAAGCAAGATGCTCCAAAGATTGATGTGGTACCGAGTATTCAGTCTTCGATTCAGGGGAGTATGCGAGAGACTACTTCTTCCAGTGCTGGCAGGAGGGTCAACTAGTATGACATGTTACTGATGGATGAGTGAGATGAGATTTCTCAAAATGTGGCACCAGTGCAGAGTGCAGAATCTGTAGAGGGACGGCTTCCAGCGACAGAGGGAGCTTCTACAGCAGACAGTGTGAGACTGGAGTGTGATTCTGGCGAAGGACATGCTAGAAGGACTTCCCACACGAAGAAGAAGTACTGAGCATTGCAGCTCAGGATGTCCTTCATGTGATTATGCCTAACATGAAAGGACATTAGATTTGACCTTTCTAGAGAGGAGATTAGAAAGGGTGGGCATTTCTTATATTGTGTGAGAAGCACATGAGCAGATTACTAGCTTTGGTGAAGAAGTAGTAAGTTGGGAGTGAGGGAGAACACTTTCCTCGGTAAGAGGGAGTGTTGAATTTTATACCTAGGAAGTATTCCCCTAGTGACTTTGTGCCTAAGTCACTAAAAGTGAACATGTGACATGACCCTTGCATTAATTGCTTGAGATGAGCATTTAATTCACTTTAGAGTCATAAAGTGACTTTTCAATAAATTTAAGTGGAAGTTGAAAGAAAATTATTTAATGGAGAGAAAAGGATTTTTCTCATCCATTGATGTGAGATCACTAGATTCATTGTGGGCCCTTGATCTAGTGACTATTAAACTACCCTAGGAGAGAAAAAGAAAAGGCAAGGCAACCAAGAAGCATTATATTCATTATTTCCATGAGTTTTGGAGTAAAAGGAGACCAAGTCGAGTTTGAGAGAGAGAGAAGGCAGGCTGAGATAGCTGGCACGAGTTCCAAGAAGCTGAACCTAGCACGAATTCCCAGACCGTACAGTAGGTACAGAGGCACAATTTTCCAGAACAGAATCAGCATGAAATTCAAGG
This sequence comes from Larix kaempferi, assembly GCA_027924585.1. Classification (NCBI taxonomy): domain Eukaryota; kingdom Viridiplantae; phylum Streptophyta; class Pinopsida; order Pinales; family Pinaceae; genus Larix; species Larix kaempferi. The sequence goes on along the minus strand of BSBM01000123.1, from coordinate 13,757,550 downwards.
AGGAGCTGCACAGAATTCGAGGAATATTCTGGGCACAAATCTCGAGAAGGGAAGCACAAATTTCAAGAGGGCATTTCTGCATTAAATGTGTCCATACAGGCCATACTGTAAGCAGGCCTTACTCAGAAGTTGACAGTCCGTACACAGCAGCAGTGACACGAAAATCGAGGTGAGATATGGCATGCTTTTCGAGGCAGCATTTAACTGGTAAATTTCTTCCTGCCACGAAAACCGAGGACCTGAGAAGAAGCTGTCAGGGCCTTACTGATTCGTACAGTACATGAGAAATTCGAGTAAGAAATTTCTGTGTATGCTGGGCACATTTTCCAAGGTGGAGAAATTGTATCAGAACTTGAGATAAGTCTGTGTTTTATGCTAAGTTTAATTCTACTGTTGTACTGTCAATAACTTTTGAAGAAGAATAAATAAAAGCACTCTCTCTCACAGATTTTCCCTCCAGGGTTTTTCCTGGGCCATTTGGCTAAAATTCTGAGTCTGAAATTTAAATGTGTGACTGATTTTTATTTCTGTTCTCAGTAGTGTGGTAAAGATCTTCAAGTGTTTCTAATTCTGAGTTGTTTATGAGGAAATAATTCATTTGCAGTGGTTAAATGTTGGATGAGTTTATGTATTAAACAATGTACCAGTGAAATTAGAAATCAGAGTTGAAGTTTGAGTAAAGTTTTACAAAGTGAACCCTGAAAGAGAAGATCCAAAGAAACTTCCAAATTAGCTGTAGTAAGCCTTTGAAAATAAGTTAAAACCCTAGGATAAAATCTAGGAAACCATAGAAAAGAAGTGACCTGAAAACATAGATCTACAATGCTTGGGGCAATGCCAATACCCAAAATCTTCGGCTCAACCTCAAAATAAAAGGCTGAAATACATCAGTGGGTTACAAAATGACCAGCATGAACAGCCAAGTAGAAACCCTGGTGCTGGGCACTCAAATCAGTCAAAGAACAAGAATGCACCAACACTAGATATGACTACTCATAGGCGTAAGCACTTTACTAAGAGAGCCAATAAGCTCAATGATCAAAGTTGATAATACAAATGAAGGTTGAGTGGTGTATTTATACCAATCAAGTAGAAAGGTTGCTTTCCCTAAGGAAGGGTTATGGGCTCACTATCAAAGTAGAAACCCTGGTGCTGGGCACTCAAATCAGTCAAAGAACAAGAATGCACCAACACTAGATATGACTACTCATCGGCGTAAGCACTTTACTAAGAGAGCCAATAAGCTCAATGATCAAAGTTGATAATGTTAATTTTTCAGTGCAGCTGCGAGACCCATTCTCAGAGAGAATGGTACCCTAGTCAGTTAACTAGGGTTCCTGGTCAAGTTAACCAGGCAGAGTAATGTGTAAGACCCTAGAAGGTACCCTAGGGCCCCCAGCTGTCTCCTGGGGTTCTTGGTTGAGGACCAAGCAGTTGGATGCCATGGCAAAGTCCCTAGCATGTGGCTAGGGCCCCTATTTGTCTCTAGGGTATTCTGGTCTAGAACCAGACGGTTTCTTGGTCATGATGACCAAGCAAATCCTGCAGGTTGAGACAGAGACTTCCTAGGTCCTGCAGAAGGTTGATCAACATTCAATCTAGGACTGAATGCTCAGCTTGAGGCTGAGGACCATTCTCTGGGAGAATGGAGAACCTGGTCATGGACCAGATGGTTGATCAACATGTCCCAGTCTACGACGGAGGCTCAGCCTTGGGCTGAGAAGCCATTCCTTGAGAATGGAGGCACTTGGTCAGTTACCAAGATTATGATGTGTGATGCCCTCGTCTCCTAGGTCTTCGAGATGGATGAGTTGGTTGGTCTTCTCAAGGGACTGGCCACCCCTTGTGGAAGCTACTAACATTTGACCTAAGGAGCAGTTGAGAGGACCACATGATCACATCATCTGTGTGAACCCTTCCTTATACAATGATGATGGACTTTCAATAGTATATGGAACTTTTGTACATTTGAAAGAGAGATGACTGGTTGAACCTTTCCACCTTGGGTGATTTACTTTTGATCCTTGCTTCTTGTTGTTTATTAGTCTTGTGGTACCCTATCTTTGATTTGTGGTAAATAGGGTCATTGACCCACCTTTTATTTATACCACCACTTGTTGTTTTTGATCTTATGGGTACTTTAGATGTTTGACCACTTTCTGAGGTTCTTTTATTTATTTTTATTTTTATATATTTTATATTTTTATTTTTATCTTTTATTATTTTTATTTATTTTTATCTTTATTTATTTTTATCTTTATTTATTTTTATCTTTTATTATTTTATTATTTATTTTTATCTTTTATTATTCTTATTTATTTTTATCTTTTATTTATTTATCTTTTATTTTATTTTAAAGTGGCTTTTTAATGAGATCCTAATTTTTATTATTTTAACTTTTAATTTTTTAATCTTTCCTAATTCTAAGGATTCCTAGTTTAAAGGATTATTTTAATAATCCTATTATCCTATTTAATGAGGACTATTGTTTCTCATTTATCACAACTATATCTCAGCTCTGTCTTATGTTTATTTTCTGCTACCTGATCACCTATCAGCAGGACGCACATCTGGAGGAGAGTAACTTATATCAGGTCTGATCTGAATTTGATGTTAGGGTTTTATGCTGCTCCTAACATAAGCCGTCAGCCTTTGGAAGCACTTCCCAGCCACCCGTGAGCCTATTAAGGAAGGCCGCACCCTGCTGATGCCTCATCTGACTAAATCGTGCCCTATTAGAAGCTGGCTGAGATCCGATCTGTTCACTTAGTTTTTATTGAGGTCTGGTTGGAATCCGATCTGTGTATAGAAGCTTTGTTTGGGGCTTGTTGATGAGACCACAGCTTGTTGAAAGCATATGCATGGAGGCTGTGACCCTGTACTGCTAACTGTGAGTCCTATTGGCCCTAATTCTGCCTGCTGGTTGCTCATTTGTGAAGGCCGCAGCTTACTATTGGTTATTTGACTGAACCGTGGGCCATCTGTGAAGGCCGCATCCCCTGTGATCTATTTTGATGATCAATCTTCTATCATTTGAGGTGGCTGCAACCCCTGTAGATTACTTGTGAGCTGACTGCTATCTATTGTCATCTGTCTGTGGGTCAGATCTATGTGTTGATTTTTTTAAGACCCTAGGTCAGATTTATGTGCCTATGATCTGTTCTTTGTACTAAGACTTTTTCCGTGGGTTGATCTAATGAGTTACTGTTTTGATCTACTTATTGAGACTTACTTTGAATCTGATCTAGGTATTGAGATCTAGCTTGGATCTAACCTGTGTATTGAAACCTTGCTGTGATCTGTTCCATGTGCTGAGACCTTACTTGTAGTATTCAGACTTTGTTTATATATGCTGATCCTTTACTGTGGTCAGATCTTTGTGCTGAGTCTTGTTTGTGGACTGATCTATGTGCTAAGACTTGTTTTTGATTCAGATCTATTATGCTGAGACTTGATTAAGATTGTCACTGTGTTCTTGACTGTCTTTGACTATTTGACTGTATCTCAACCTGTCATCTCTCTCTCTCTGGTTTGTACTACCCTCTTGTAGGGTCTGATAGTTTCCAGATTTGACTGGCCTCTCTGAGGCACAGTGTTTACTGAAAGTAAGTAACTCTTCTAAGTATTTTATTGGAGGGTCCCACACACAGGTAAGTATCTTCTCTTTTATTATTAGTTATTCTACATTACATGCTGCTGAAGATTAACTTAGCACAGTGACCTAATGGGTAGTGTTAAAAGTACTTTAACACAGTGACCTGAGAGTGCTAAAGACATGAAATTTATGTTATGATAGTTTTTACTACTGCACTGTTTAATATTCAATATTTGTAAATGTTTATTAAATGTATTTTCTGCATTAGAATATGATGAATTGTTATTTTTCTGTACAAAACCCTAACTTGACAAATTTCAACAGATAATACAAATGAAGGTTGAGTGGTGTATTTATACCAATCAAGTAGAAAGGTTGCTTTCCCTAAGGAAGGGTTATGGGCTCACTATCAAAGTTGAATAGGTCGGCCTTAGCCACAACCTCGCAATATAATAAATGAATAAAATATGGCCTTAGCCATGATTCCAAGTGCGTTAATGATCATGTCAATGGGCCATGGCCACATGTACATATTACACCAATATTTCCAACGACTCTGCCATCTTTCTTTTCGCCCACCATGTGAGGCTGTATGGGTCAGCAAGAAAGATCTTCTGCAGTCTCAAATAACTCGAGGCCTAAGTTCTTGTACCCTAACCTAGTGGAGAACATGCACAAAAATACAACAAAAACCAAATTGCTTTGATACCACTGATCCAAATTATGTTGAGAATGAATTGAAAGATAGCATTATCACAAAAGAGTAACACAGATACAGTGAAAACCAAATTCTATTACTCAACCAAGGGTGAAAAACAATACAATGGCTAGAATGGTGGTAACCATCTCTGAGAAGATGTGTCTACTATGTTCATAAAAAGCAAGAAACAAGAGGCTTGTGACAACAAAATCTAGCACCCCAAGTCCCAAGCATCAAGCATCAAGGCCGCCCACTATCACCTCAATGGGTTCTCCAACTCAAGGAGGGTATCCCTAAATAATATTGTTAAAGCTATGAAGTGGTGGCTCTAGATGATATAAAGAGAGTAAGCCTTAATAAAATGTAGGGTTGTAGCAATAGTGAAAAATGATGCATGGGTAAGAGTCAAAAATGAGGGAAAACCCAAGAATCGGTGCCTACCAAATCATGGGCTAAATGGAGTCAAAAAGGCATGGATCTAAAAAGGTGAATGCATGAATGTGCAAGGAAAAAAGGAGCTGTTATACATGCCACAAATCTGCCTTAACTTTGCTGGAAATTACTGCAGAAAACTATCGTGGAGAGTTGGGTATTAAAGGTGATGTTATATTAATTGAATTCCAGCAACAAATGATTTATTAAAAATTTAAATGCAAAGTTAATATATAATAGCAACAATACAAGAGGATTCATTCTCACATTATATTATCCTAATGGCTGATGCTCCATTAAAAGGCCTTCATAAAAACTTACAAGGTAATTCTCCAATAATTAATTGCAATATGAAAAATAAATGAAACATAAAAAGCCTCACATGAAGTAGAATCTATACCGCTAATCTTCCATTAAGCTTCCAAATGTGATAAACAATGTAGCCCAAAGGAAGAACTCCTTCAATCCCCAATCTTTCAACCATCATACAAAAATAGAGAGAAAACTCCAATATATTGAGGGAGTCAAATCTCTCTTACAATTAAAGATAGTACCTTCCTAACTAACTCCATGTCAAGTCCAACAATAATAAATTATTGGAGTTAGTTAGATCTAACCCAGCGTGGGTGACAAGTCAAATGGATGAGATGGACTCCCATCTCTCCAAAGAAGGTAGTCCCATATTAATGTGCATGGTAAGCTCCATAAAGGGGGAGGGGGGGCACATAAATGAAAATAACAATATAATATTCCCATAGGAGGACGCTCCTCAACCACTTCCATGGGATAAATCAAAAAATAATAAAATAAATGGAGTTGCTGCAACATCCAACATCCAAATGTAGGTCAAATTAGGGTTTTGACCATGTAAAGCTCCATGAAATAATATAGTTTACTCCTCCACGTGTCCCCCCAAGATGCAAGCGTAAATAAATAATAAAATAATCTCCCTCTAAAAGATTGTCCATAACAACCTCCTCAAAGTAGAAATATGGTCCACATGGTGCATGAACAAGTATGCAACCACTCACATGTGTGAATCCCAAGGTGGGGTTCCCCAACAACCTCCATAGATATGTGTGCAAGACTCAAGAGTGCCAAGTATATGGAGCACTCAACAAGAAAGGCTTGGTCAAAGGTCTTCAACCACCTCCAAAATAGTAAACATCCTCATGGACTCTTTCTCCAATGTGTAATTGTCTAATAAGTTAATAAATAAACTCAAAGGAAGTTACAACTCCTTATTAAAATATTCAAATTTCACATGAGTGCACCCTAGGGAGGTGTACCAACCTCCTCACATGTGTGAACTAGAAAAGGGCACTCCAATAGAGATAAACAATGCCAAGTGTAGCTTTGATGAAGGAGTTACACCTAGAAGAGATGTGCCCTAAGAGAATGTGCCATCTCAACCACCTCCAACCAACAATCAATAAAATAATACCAAATGAAGTGCACCATGGGAGATAGTGCCAATGGTGGTTATCTCATCAAAGCATTTTCCAAAACCATGTGTTGTTTTCCAAAACCATCAACCAATTTACCTCAAAACCATGTGCACCAGAAGGAGGTAGCATAGAGTGGTGTGCAAAACGTACTTGTCATGAAATATTCCTCCACATGCCTTGGAATCTAGGGCCAAACAGGGGAGATCTCATCGAAAAACCATAAATCACCACCAAACAAATCCCTCCAAGTGTGAAAAGATGCCAAATAAAGCAGGGTGTTCAAGTATACTATATTAGCCTTCAAAGGATTAAATTAACCATTAAATTTTTAAATCAACCTCAAAATTTGTGCAAAAGGGCTAATATTTTAACAAATCCACAATCCATCCTCCAATTAGTCACCAATTGATTAAATCAACATGAACGTGTGCCAATGAGGGTGTTTCACTCCATCAAGTCTTGTACCATTTAAATAAGTTGTTCTCCCTAGTGAAACCCCATCATGATAACATCACAACAAAATAGAAGCTCCACCTAGGATAGAACCTATAGTGCATCACTAAAGGACTATTACAAGATTAATATAGTTCCAAACCTTAGAAAAAGGCTTGATCACCAAAGATGCATGTAGTACCCCCAACAAGAATCCTAGAAAGACCTGTATTTCTTCCTGCTAGGGAAATATCTCAATTGTAGTGCTTACTAATTTGGTCCTTATTTGGCCAGCACTCTCCCACGTGTCCTTAAGAGATACATTTCCACCAAAGGAGATCCTTAGATATGTATGTGGGTTGTCAAAATTCTAAAAGTGGCAACATTCTTCAAGATGTGTATATTGTTGTATTTTAGATAAGATGCTTTGTACATGATTTCACATACACCTTTTTGTTGAAGATGCTCAATGCACTACTCACTCTATTTAGCGTGTATGCAAAAGTTCTATTGATTGCTATAGTCATTTAGAGAGATCGACATCGCTCCATCTTGTTATTTCCATAAAGAGGATATTATAATTGTGACTTCTATTGCAACACAAGTTCAAAAGCCCTTCGGAGGGTTGCTTGCAAGGTGCCAAAGATGGTAGCTTGAAACAAGGTTTCACATTGTTAATCCCTGACATGTGTGGGGTGACTTGATCATCATTTCCTCTGTGATCTTCCATCACATCTAGCAGTTCCACAGATGAGATCTATGGTTTTCCCATAGACACTTGACAGAGACACTTTTAACCTACTCAGAGACACTTTCAGCCTACTTAGCTTGCCTTGCCATATGCCAGAGACAAACGGGGACATCCAATCGATACCAGCGTTATGACATATCCTCTCTACTTGACTTATGGTAAATGCTTTCACATGTGTGGACATGACAATAGGAGGTCAAAAGTTTTACTATATAATGGCTCATGTATCCTCAAATATTGTTTCAATCAATGTTCCCCCAAGTTTCCGGGACGCGGGAGCGTGGGAGCGGGGAAACGCACATTGGGGACGTGTGGAGACCACCCCCAAATTTTAGGGAAATTCGGGGGGGACGGGGGGGCGTTAAGGTCATAAAAATTATAAAAAATATAGAGGTTTTAAATACCAGCAACAACAATTCATCGCGTGTAAATACAATTTAAGCTGCTCCTTGTAAATACAGTCTAATTCTTCAATGATTCAATACACTTCAACATTGTGTGAATCCATGGCATAGATGTTGTAATGGGGAACTGTGACTTGAGGATCCTATTTCTTCATGATTCTAGAGGAAATCACATTATTTGAGGCTTTCAAGTCCAACATACAATTATGTAGGAGTGAACTATTAATCCTATAATGGGATCCTATTCATCAATAACACCCTGTGCCCCCCTCCTCTAGGCTCTTAGCCCTTGCCTCTACCTTGAATTTCGAAGTTGATCCTCGAGGGACATTACTCAACGCACTACAATTTTGATGAAACTTCCTAAATCAAGCATTAAAATAAGGTAGAATTAGAAAAAAATTTCCCATGCTTAATAAGTGATTTTTGCTTGACTAAAGGGAACATTTTGATTAAGGTCATGATAGAGAAGTTCAACAATCAACACCACCAACATCAAGGTACATAGAGAGGTTGATGCACTTGATTAAATGCCAATCCCTTAACCTCATACATGATAGAATCCAGTGGAAACGTTGCAATCCTGAAATCCTGAAAACTGTTAAGTCTGTTGAATTATGAATGGAATCTAAAATTCTACTTTTTGCATATGAACTCCGATAAGGTTGGAACCACTCTCAAACATCCTGAAACAATTAATGGTAATGTTAAAAATTTAAGTAAAAGGATAGAAAATGAAAGATAAGGAAAATACCACTTTTACTTTAAGAATTTAATATTACCATTACTACTGAACAACTCTAGTAAGGAAGGAGCGCCTAAGCGCCCCCCACTTCATCGGTGCGCGATTCAAAATAGGGGACGAGCTCCCCCATGCGTTTCCTGAAGTTTCTCCAAATTGGGGACGAGGAGAAACGTTTCGCTACGAGCCCCCAAGTCCCCGGGGCGCGGGGAGCGAGGGGGGCGCGCCCCCAACCCTAGGGAACGCGTCCCCGTGTAACACTGGTTTCAATAGCTTAGGGAGCATCATGGTGTGGTTATAATTATTCTTTCATCATTAGATTGAGTGTATGAGCATGCAAGTTAGGTGTACCCCTAGGGATTTAAGCAAGAGTGACCCTCATTTTATGTCATTAACAACATTTTACCCAGCCATTCCTCATATCACGTCATTTCACTAGCCACTTCACCCATTTCCATCATGACACTCCCATTTCCCTCATGATGCTCCTATGAGGAGACGACATGGAAGTGGGATCTCAATGGGATGTTGGAACGGTAATGGGTCCTTTTGGTCTTTGTCGAGCATGCTACAAGATGCTCTTGGTCCTTCGGATCTCCTTTTTATTACCGAGACTCATGAGAGTCCAATCAGGCTACTTCCGGATATTACAAGTTATCATGGTGTGGCATGCTTAGTATGGGAGTCTCTTCGGGGAAGAGTTTCTTTGGTCACAGCAAATGAGTTTGCTAGGTTTATGTGGGTTTGGCTCAGCAAATTACCCCCTCTCTCTAGAGATATCTTCATTGCAGTATGTTATTTTGAATTTTCCCCTAGCCTCATCACAGTTCGTTATTCATGGCGAACTTGGCAATGACCCATATTTGGATCTATACTCTGGCATCATTCAGCATTCCGCAGTGGGAGATGTCATCCTATTGGGAGAATTTAATGCTCACCAAAGCCCTCCATGTCCCTCTTCATGATTGTTCTGAGGATGTGTTCTGCATTAAGGAGATCGATCCAGTTTCTGTAGGACTTCATTGATCATCTGATGATATTTTAGGGCCTTTGACAGGGGCAAGGCAAGCACCTCCTACGACTTGGTGAATCCCATGAGCTACTGATCCTTAATGGTCTCCCCTCCTTCCCGATTTCCCGCTCTTTCACTTGTCATCCTCATGGTGGTGGTCAAAGTGTGGTGGATTATGTCCTTTCCAATCATGACCTTCTCCCCTTCATTCATCGCTTCGTCGTAACCCCCATCCCTCTTGATGATCATGCTCTCCTCTCCTCCCTCCAAATTGGCACCCCCCCACCCTCGACCCCCCCTCCTCCACCATGGGGTCCACCTCAAACTAATATTCTCTTTGTTGAGGGAGACCGTGACACCTTTACTTCCACCTTCCACCAGATGCTCCCTTCCATATATCGATTTGCCTCCCTCGATTCTGCCTCCACCAAGTACACGTGTCTTTCCTCTATCATCTAGGAGACTGCCCTCCAAATCTACCCACACTCCCCTCAATCCGCCCCCGCCCCCAAAAGACTAGATGCTACCCCATGAACCAATTGGTATGACGATGACTGCAAGCACCTCCACACCCAACTTCAACATGCTTTCAACCATGGCCACCCCTCCTACCCAGCTCTCAAAGCTTCCTATCGTCGTCTCCTTCACCACAAGAAACGCCTCTTCATCTCTATAGGCGGCAAGAGCTGAGTACCATCTTTCCTCGCCACTCCCATCTCCCACCTAATCTTGATTGTCACTTGGCAGATCTGTTTAACCATGTGGTTTGTACTAGTTTTCCCAATTCGTGGTCACATCATATTATTCATTCGATCCATAAATCAGGCCCTAATACCGATCCCAATAACTACAAAATGATCATGGTTGGCCACACCTTCTCCAAACTTTATGCTACAGTCCTTCACATGCAGCCTTCTAAGGAGCTTGAGAGGAGACAACTCAGAGCCAAAGGATAGGAAGGCTTTAGAACAGCACACCAAACCATTGATCACATTCTTACGCTCCTTGCCATCATTGAGGAGGCACGCCACCGCTCCTTGAAAGTCTATTGTTGCTTTGTAGACTTTCGGAGGCGTTTGACTATGTCCCCAAAATGGATTTGTTCCAACTTCCAAAGACTCAAAGACATTGGTATTTTTTAGACCCTTATGACTGCCATAATGAGATTATATGAGTCAATCCTTGGTCGTCCTCGCATGGCCCACAAGATCTAAAATTTCATCAAGAGTAGCATTGGGGTTAAGTACGGGTGTCCACTCTCCCCCACTTTATTTGGGATTTACATTGATAAGCTTGAGTCTTTCTTATGGGAGCAAATTCAAGACAGTGATGGGTGCCTTCTTCACCAAGCTCTGATTTCTATTTTTCTCTTCGTTGATGACGTGGCTCTCTTGGACTCTTCCCCGGAGGGTTTGCAAAGACAGTTAGATGCGTTGGCCCTCTTTTGTGATATCTGTCAGTCCACAGTCAAGTTGGGTAAAACCAAGGTTATGATCTTCAACAAATCGAAGAAGCTTTTCACTCATCTTCATTTCTTCTTCAGAGGGGAATAGGTCGAGATCACTAGCACCTATACCTAATTGGGGGTTCAGTTCACATGTCCTCGTTTTAGCCTACGTCATGCTCTTCAGCCTCAAGTTAATAAAGGGTATGGCTCCCTAGCCCTTTGAGAGAGACAGTGCTTCAGACACCATTTTCAGGAGATCTCATCCAAGATGTCTCTCATGGATACTCTCATCCGACCCACAGTCCTCTATGGCTTTAAGGTTTGGGGGCCATGCCTACTTGACTGTGATTGGGCCTCAACAAAGAGAGTACAGATCCTCCTCCTCATCCATCACATCATTAGATGCAAACAGACAGTACCTCAGTCCATCGTGCTAGCAGAGTTTGGTGCTCGAACTTTTCGGCTTAACGTTATTTTCAGTCTTGTCAGTCTCTTACACCGTCTTCGGAGCTTTGCAGACATAGCTAAGGGGCGTGATCGATACCCACACTTGGCCTACCTCTCCTTAGAATCCATTGCCTCAACCAGCCCTTCAGGTTGATCCAAATATTGGTTGGCGAGTGTTACAGATCTTTTGGCATCCGTCGGGATTGCGATAAACAAACTTCCTCCTTTTGGGTATTCCTTGAATGCACCTGGTTGCCTCTTACCTACTAGACAAGGGTTGAACAGAATCACTAGAGATAACATTTATAAACAGTTTGTACAGGTACTTGGATCAACCCTCTGGGATGGTTACGTCCCAAGATGACCTTCTACGCTACGCACTTCTTGGATCTGAGGGATGGTCTCATTGTCCGACCCCCATACACATTCTGCCATTGGGCACACGCTCTTTGTATCCCTTTAGGCCAGTTCAGAGCCCATCGTCTCTGGGTAGAGACAGATCACCAGCTCAATCAATCATACAGGATCTACTAGGCTTGTCACCTTCGAGAGGTTGAGACTGAGGAGCACTTCATATTTCAATGTCCTATTTACTACAAGATCTGCGAGCAGTTTCATTGTCTTTTCAGGGACCTTCTCAGCGAGCTCCAGAATTTGGCTTCTTCTCAGCGAGCTCCAGAATTTGGCTAGATTCTTCAGATACCCTGATCAGAGATGTCTAGCCTTGTACTTGCAGGAGACCCTTCGGCTTCACTCCCTCACCCTTCAGCGACATTCTCAATCAAGACTAGGCCCATTCAGAGTATCACTTCCTTCTTTCCAGTGCTCTGCTCCTTTAGGGCACGAAGAGACAGACACATGGTGGCAAAAACCTTGGTCGTTCAGTTAGGACACGATAGTCCACCTCTACCTCCGCCCAACACCATCAACAAGGACAGTCTCGACCCCATCATGACAAACAGACGACTTCTTCCAGGTTGCAGCGTCAAGTACCCTCTAGGAAGCGACATACGCCTCATTGCAGCTCTTGTTCTAGCTCCTCCTCGAGACAAAGTATTATTTTGAGTTTCCTTCAGTCAGCATTGGATGGTAAGAGAGATACTTCCAATGCTTCCAGTGGCCCATGACAGTTTCACCGTCACCATTTTCGGATGATAGCTCTTGGATCCACTCTCCTTCTTCAGACCAATTGCCCTCGTATATCTCCTTGTACATATTTTTCTCCGAGACCGACTCTTCTCTTATAGATCTAGGGTTTGTTTGAGTTCTGCTTTTTATCTTTCTATGGGAGCTACTTTTACGCTCCCACTTTATATTGTTCCTTGGTACCACACAGTCCCATTGACCTACTTTTGTGGTCATTTGTTGGACATTAATATAATTATCTTATCTACATATTATTCCTATGTATGGTGCCTAAATCAAATTCAACCGAGGAAATGAAATTAAATGATGAATGTGAGTTATGCCCCTATGCAAAAGCCATGATCCTCATGTCCTAGCTTATCAAAGTTAAATCCAAAGCAAAGGGACTAAGCCAAAAAAGGCTAAAAAATTATAAATTGAAAATAAAAAGAACAATAAAAAAGGATAGCAAAAATAATGCAAGGAAAGGGTAACTCAAGAAACTTATTCCCTTTTAAGGCACACATGTGGAACAAAAATAATTAACCCCTAGCTCTTGAAAGCTAAGGGGTAGACCTAGCACTTAGTCACTTTCTATGATGGTCAATTCGTGAACCCCCTTTTCGTAACATTACAATTAATTCACCTTTCATTTACATTACATTCATTTCATTACCTTCACCTTGCTTAGAAACTTGGAAAGTTCACTTAGTCTTAGAGGTGTAACATAAAACTATGGATCAATTATAGTTGCACCATGGTAGTTCTAAAGCTATTGGGATAATTAATTAACAAGTTATTAGAAAAGTGCACTTAATAGCCTTTTATGTTAATGTTTTGCATGTATTAAAGTATTTTTCCCAGATCATATTTTTTATGGTCTAACACTTGGTGATGTTCTATAGTTCATGACCCTTTCTCCTTGGTGGTGTGCCTATTCCACATGCACACGTGGGAATTTTACAAGGCACATCTCTTCATCTTCTTGCTACATGTGAGAGGGCCAACCCTCCTTGATGATTTGGGATGAGATTTGACCACTTTTTTACTCTCGTATCATGCATTTTCACTAGTGAAGAAAAATGGTACACATACCAAGGCACTAACTTGTGCACTTTCTAGAGGACAAGTTGCTATTTTTGACTTGTCAAGCATTTGGATAAGGTTGTTACATCATGTTGGTTGGGTTTTAGACCAACCATTATTACTTTGACTGCCTCTCCTAGGGTGGTCCTCTCTTTTGTCCACTTATCTTGGAGAGTGAATTGCTAGTTTTGACTCGTCAATGAGGTTGTTACATCATTGAGTGGTTAAGATCTAGGGTTGCTAGTTTTGACCATGTCATTAGAGGATTTAGCAACTCTCGCATCTATAAAAGAGAGACTCCTCTCATTGTACTCGGATGGCTAGAACTTGGAGATAATAAAGTTTTATCTTGCACTTCTTGTCTATTTTTCTTGTGTTAAGTATATGGTTTTAGTTGTAAAAGTAATTTAAGATTTAAGGTGACTGATGCTAATTAATATCTCATTATGTTCAAGTTATAAACATGCATGATAATTTAGATACATTTCCTTTATAATGCTACATGGTTTCACTTATTAAATAGCAATTTTTTTCAGCAATTGTTAATTGCATCTTTGGTAGATTTAGTCCATTTTGCAGGTTTTATTAAGGGACTTTTCAGCATTTGAGATCATCAATTTGAGCATTAGAAGAGGTTATACTATCAAAAACCAAGACTAAGGTGTGAGTGTTTCCACCCACTTTTGCTCTTTGATCATCAGGAGACAAGAGATCTATTTTCATCTATCATGACCCCATGCCCTTTCCATAGACTTTAGGCTAGTTAAGAGACCTTCTTACTCTATTTTTTCCACCAACAAAACCATTCATTTTTTCTTTAGCACTTGATTTTTAAAAAATCTGAAAAACTAATCTTTAATCTCATACATTAAAACAAGTGAAGAACACCTAAATCATCCCCCTTGGGACTGCGCTTCAATTCACTAATCTTGTTACATGGTTATCTTTACTCGCTATGATCTAAAGCTAAAAAAAGATTGATGGTTTACTTTCAGATTTTTGCTTAATTCACCATGGTTAATTTTGTTTATCTTTCAATTAACTAAACTTTATTTGTTTTGGAGTTGTTTACAAAATATCATTATTTGCACCCTAAAACAAACATTTTCTAATGTTATTTCAGATCTTTGCTTATGATGGTTCGTTTACTTATTATTTTAGATCTAAAGATTAATTGTTGTTAGCATATCACACATTTTCCTTATGTTAATTGCATTTGTTTCTAGTAACTAAAGTACTTTAATTTTCAGCACTTCAATTATTTATAATAGTTAGTTGTTATTTTTAGCATGATGCATCTAACTCTATTTATCTAAGTTGTTAGAATTTCTATTGCAATTAAGCACATGATCATATCTCTATTTTATGGTTAATTTAGCTTTCTTTCATGGATCAATAATGTTTAATGAGTTGTACTACAATGATCATGTTTAAACCTCATTGCACATCTCTTGATCTATTTCATGCAACAAGTTTATCATTGTTCACTTGGCAAATTACTTAATGACATTGGTTTCTTTTATTTGTTTCATATTATAACCAATTTAATAGATTCATGGATGCTGTGATCGAGTTGTAAGTCACTATTCATAATTGTAAACTTCAACTTACACCTTCCAAGATAACCTTAATCTAAGTTATTTGGCAATCTTCTTAAGACTTGGCATTTAGGAAATCCCCCCTTAGTGGTCCATCCAACCACTAGAAGTGAAGTAGTTGTATCATGTATGTGACAGCTACTCTATTAGTATTTCCATAGTTGCACTTAGCTAGAACCCTTTGAGTCCTTGCATTTGGGGTGCTAGTTTTTGTGGCAACACACATCATGAGCAGGTTCTATTCATTCGAAATTGTTTCCAAATCCTCTCCAAAGGTTACTTGTTAACTCCAAGGTTCCATCAACTTTTAGTAAATTCCTTTTTGCTTCTACCCAGATACAGAAACCTCCAAAATTCCCTCTACCTGAATAACTGTATGCTTACATAGATACCCATAAAGGAGCCTCAACAGCCAAAACAATCTTCTGTGGAACAGCTCCAACTTCTATAACTTTAGATTAAATCCAGGATACAAGCTACAAGTTCATCTTACTACTAGGGTACATAACATAGTTCCCAAGGTGCAGAGAGCTGCATTTCTCAATATTTGGAGATAAGCACTACATCACTTAATCCAACTGTCATTTTTAAAAAGTATTTGATGATATAATTGATTCATCCATAGGGAGAAATAAGCAAGTGACGTTTTCTGTTACTACAGGAACACTAAGATATGACCTTTTCTCCAAACATAGGTTCTACTCATTTTAAAATTACTAATTTTACAACCATATGAAAAGTTAGATTGATCAGACTTTTGTGGCATGGGGAGGTAATAACATGAGGAATGTATCAAAGTAATACTGAGTCTACATTTAGTTTATTAATGAATTTAAACAATATGTTATTGATATGTCTGGCATTCCAAACATTGGAAAATCTTAAAGATACCTGGAGAACTCTTCTATGACCAGCACCATCCCAGTAGCTATAGGTAATCTCCAATGGTTCATCTGCATATGTCAAGGAGTTCAAACTGATAAAGCATAGCCAAGGAAATATCTAGCATTCTAGTACTGAGTGTATTTCTATTACTATCAAAATTAACAATATAATAGCAGATGCATACTTTTGATTCGCTTTTGCTCTTCAAGCCACTGTTGTCGTAGACGCTCACGTTCTCTGTGTTCCTCAGCTTCTCTCTCTCTGGATTATTACCCTCAGCTCCTTTAAGAGCACGTGTTAAATTCCATATGATCAACCTTTTGAATTGTTGGAAACTAACACTTATATGGGAAAATTGTGACTTACAAATAAAATTTTGTGTTACAGAAAGACATGTAACCAGTAAAATTTTGAGGTTAAAGAAAACAAATGATACCTATCAGGCAAGAAACTTGTTTCCACTGTCGGATCTTTACCAAGCTTGGGCTTCTTCAAATCACCATTCTCTGCACAGATGACAGGGAAAACACTGCAGTCATTTCAGAAAGGTGAGCTAGCCTTTTCATATTATTAAAATGACCAAAATAACAATGTTGCATGTTCTGCTTTGCAGTCAATATATTTGGTTCAACAAGCTTTCCGATAGGTTTAAAAATAAAAACTGAAAAGCTATGTCCAGAATTTGTTGAGCAAAGATGCATTTGACATTTATCTTACTGACAAGATTCACGCTGTATTTGAAGCAAAAGTGCTAAACATCAATAAAACATGTTTTCAATTTAGAAGCTCGAACATTGTTATTTGATCGCTTTAAAGTATTGGTCCATGCTCCACCCAGATCTAACTTCTTCAACTTGAGAATTGAAAACCTTTTCAAAAAGTTGAAATCTGAAATAACTAGGTAAATATTCTCGGCTGTATCCAAAATCCAATCTGTCTTAGGAAGCAAGACAATTTATCTGACTGTTTTGTGTCCAGTAGCAACCTCTCAATTATTTCTTTCCCCCCAACTAATATTAACTATCCTATTAATACACATGCAATTGCCATCCTTCCCTTCTCCTCTCCCTTTTCTCTCCATTTCTGCCTCAAACTTTACTCTATGCTTTGAATTTTTTCAAAGAGCTCATTTGTCACTTTTCCAATCTCTAACACCCAGTGAACAGTCCAAGACCCAGCAAAGATGGCAGTTGTGCAAAATAAAACTCAGCACTAATGGTGGTTGTCAGATGATGTGAGGTTCATAGAGGAACCAAATCCAGCCCAGATAGATAACCCCCACCCACCACTGCTTAGCCGAATAGCAACTGATTTGAAATGTGCTAATGGATCCCCCGTAATACTAAATCTGGGGGTGCTAGATTCAACTGTGATAAGAGGAAGCTTGTTCAAAAATAATTATGAAGTTTGCAAAGTGGAGTAGTGCAGCTGTTCTTGCACCAAACAACGAATGGAAGGAAGACAGTTGAAACTTGAATCTGAGGCAGCTAAGGTCTCACCATGGCA
The DNA here is from genome assembly GCA_027924585.1 of Larix kaempferi. Taxonomy (NCBI): domain Eukaryota; kingdom Viridiplantae; phylum Streptophyta; class Pinopsida; order Pinales; family Pinaceae; genus Larix; species Larix kaempferi. The sequence continues at coordinate 13,739,940 of BSBM01000123.1, read as the reverse complement.
GTGATTAAAGCAAGTGAAGTGCAGAAAAGGTATCCGGGCATAAAATATGGTTGCAGTGACAAGATAATAAGATGAGATCATTTTATTAATGTCCAATAAATGACCAAAAAAAGTAGTTCAATGGGACTAAGCGAGTACATTCTGTGTAGTACAAAGTGGAAGTGCAAGGGCAGCTCCTAGAACTAAGTTAACATCAATAGAAAAGGATTTAAGATCTAAGAAACAAGCAATAAAAGGTTAAGAAACTAGTCCAAGAAAGAGAGGGACATTCCATTCTAGGTCAGTTCAACATAACTGAAGTTAAATATGGTGTTCAGCAATGAGTGTGAAAAGGCCTAGCAAGTTGCACCTAAGGTACCAATGACAGAGAAATGAAGACAGCAGTTTCAGATCAATAGCATCTACAAAAGAAGTGCCCGCAACAATAGCATCTTCTTCGTGACTCATATTAGCTGTAGATGTTACCAGAGAAGCCCAACCAAAGCAATCTGAGGAGAGAAAATAGAAATAAGTGACAACTTAATTTTTTGAAGTTTAGAAGGTTTCATACTTTGAAAATAAAATTTAAAAAAATGTAGACCCTCGAAAGAATAAAGCTGAAAAGGAAGATGAGAACAGTTAGAATCGACAGAAATGCCCACGCGAGAAATAGCACCTGAACCATTATTATCATGAACCCGTGAATGCATGCCTGAAAACAAACATGAAGAACACCCACAAGAAGACAGGACCCATGTTTAAAGCTGCAAATAGAACATTTAATGTTTAATATTTTTACGGAATCCACAAAATAAAGACTGGGGCACAAAGTTTGCAAAGCACACACAAAAAACATGCCATCCTGAAACTAAACTATCTGCATGAATTTCTTATTGCAGAAAGAAGGCATTTAACACTAAAAGATGATGTTAGGGATAGTGGTATCTCGGGATGTCCTTCATGTTTAGTTGCCTAGCATGGAGGTGCATTTTCAGTATAGGCATCAGGATGGGGTAGAGGGTGAGATACACTTTACCATGTGGCATGAATCCAGAGGTGGATGCATGCAGACCTTTCGGGGTGATTTGCCTCATGCATGCAGATTTTTTAATTAAAAAGCATGCAAAAGCGGGATTTTTGCATGCACTAACTTTAAGGTTTCGGAAACCCTAATCAGTCAGTGAGTTATTACAAGGAGGCAGGAGGTCACCGGAAAAGATTACTTTGCAGCTTCTTCAGAGATTGAGGTGAATGACAGAGTGAGGGTGCACTTGTGCATGCAAAGGGCGACTTCCTGAAGAGAGGGGCGCATCTGCAGAGAGAGAGAGAGTAAGGGGATCCGAGAGGGATCCGTTCCTACTTGATCGGAGGCACAGATCAACCATTATAGTGTGCACTGTGCAGTGAGTGCATCTGTGCAGAGTTAGCTCAGAGAGTGAGCTTGGGTGACTTCCCAAAGGAGAGGGGCGCACTTCCTGAGGAGAGGAAGACGTCTTTGTCAGAGGGGTTGATATTCTCAAGGCTGGGAGGGCCGAGAGAATCAGAGGTGATCTTCTTCAGTGATTGGAGAAGATCAAAGCAGATCTCATCTGAGTTTGACTGAGATCTGAGGAGGGGCGACTTTAGAGCAAAGGAGGAGGGACGCATTTCCCATGCAAAGGGGGCGCATTGCATACTGAGAGGTTGCAGTCTTTCTTCATTGACAAAGCAGATCAGGGCAGAGTGATTAGAGAGGTAGTACTACAACCAGAGATTGGCAATGACAGTATTTCAGAGTTCCAGACCAGAGCAGACAGCATGCAGATCTAGTGTTTTGACCCGTCGAGTTCTATTGTATCTTCTAAACTTTTGTGTGTATCTGTTCTCTCTATTATATGCTCTGGGATCGAGAAAGAAGAAAGCCCCTTAGATGCTGGTTTTCCCCATTGGGGTTTCCAGGGTAAAACTAAGACTCACTTGTGTCTTTGCCATATTTGTGTTAAATTTGATAGGAGATCTATAGTGCTTTCTATTATAAGTTTAATGTTTATATGTGATCGTCTCTGGCATAGAGAAGTTGGGGTTGTTTTGGCTTATAGAGACTCAAGGCCGGTTGAGATCTCAGTTTTCCAGATCGAGTAGTGACATCTGGGAAGAAATATCAGATGATTGTTGAAGAAAGGTGTTTTGCCACTATCAGATCTATGACTAATCAATGCATTTAGACATTCTGTCCATTCTAAAGACATTTGCAGAAAAAAAATACCAAACTACATGAGAAAGTAGAATATGCATGTAGGACACCAAGTTGACAACAAAACACATGCACATTTTAGGAAGAAAACTATATGCAGACATGCACAAGATGTGGCAGAGGAATTATTTCAAATGTGCAATGCCCAGGCCCCACACTGAGAAATACACAGCAGGCATTTCATCTGCATGAATATTGATTCAAGATAGAAGCCAGATGTTCATGCCTATTGGGAAAGAAAAGAAAACAGAAGAAGACATATATTACAGACCCGTGAAGACCAAAACAGTCCAGATTGCAAACAGGTTTTTGGAGACCCCATTGAGCAGAATTGCCAGTAACTTTTCAAGTGATGCCCAACAGCACAAAGGCATAGCATACACAGTATTTGTGGTTGTTCACAATAGAACCCAGACACATGAACAATGTATACAAATGTCTTTTCATTTATTTAAATGTTAAGAAACAGAGATTTAGCAAAGAACTGGAAGATTTTCAATTTGTTGAAATGGAAGCTGCTCTTGAAACTTTTAAATTTTAATGCTCATAATTTCCACACATGGAAGGTCAAAACACAACTACAATTAATGTACAAGAATGTGTGGAGATCAGTAGAAGTAGAACTGAACAAAAACCCACACAACAAGCTTGTATTAGCGTACAAAACTAAACCAAAACCCACACAACAAGCTTGTAGCCTTCTATTACCATACAAAACTGAACCAAAACCCACAACAAACTTGTATTAGCACACAGAACTGAACCAAAACCTACACAGCAAGACAAGTTTGTCGAATGGAAGATTAGAGATGATTGGGTTAAGCCAATAATTGGTTTGGGTATTTCAGATACAGAGATACATCACTTAGATTTCTCAAAAACCACCTATGAAATATGGTATTCACTCAAAAGTATATTTGGATCAAAAGCACAGAAAGCTAAATTTAATTTAAAACAACAGCTTTTCAAGACTAAGATGGGAAGAGATGAGAGCATGTCCAGTCACATAAACACTTTAAGATCAATACTATCACAGTTAGTAGAAGTCAGGCAAAAGTTAATGAGAAGGATGCAAAAGCAATATTGTTGAGTAGTTTATCCTTCCACTTGGTCAATTACCAACACCGTCCTTGGAAACAATGAAATCTTCTCTCTTTACAGAAAAGAATCATAGAGATGTGAATTAAAAAAGCGCAGAAGAGTTTTTTTCTTTTAAAGGTATCACAAGCAAGAGAACTAGCATGAATAAAGAAAGAATATGTTATTACCATGGAAACCAGGTCATGTTGCATGGAATTGCAGAGCACGTGCAGCAGACTTGCTTATGTGATCAAAGAAGAAAGATAAAAATAAATTTGCTATGCAAAATAAAGAGGATGATACTAATAATAAGGGGTGCTTGGGTGATACTAATAATGCTGGGGTGGTGGCATTTTGACAGCTTAAAAGGTAGCTGAAAGGTAGCTTATAGATGTGAATTAAAAAAAATGCAGAGGAGGCTTTTGCTGTTAAAGGTAACACAAGCGAGAAAACTAGCATGAATAAAGAAAGAATATGTTATTACCATGGAAAACCAGGCCATGTTACTTTGAATTGCAGAGTATGTGCAGCCGATTTGCTTGAGTGGTCAAAGAAGAAAGATGAAAATAATTTTGCTATGCAAAATAAAGAGGGTGATACAAACAATGATGGATGGTAGGGTGATACTAATAATGTTGGGGTGGTAGCATTTTGACAGGTTAAAAGTAACTGAAGGTAAAGCCTCCGAACAAGAGGGACATTAGGAGATAATGCTTAAGATGGAGAGTACACCTCCAAGGACTTTGATGCCTTTTACAGGGAAGCAGGGATCAAGAAGGAGCTTACAGTACCTTACAACCTGTGGCAGAATGGGGTTGCAGGAGGATGAGCCACTCAATTGTAGAGACAACAAAAGCTATAATACACAACATGGATTTTCCCATGTGTGTTTGGGCAGACGCATGCAATTAAGCTGTCTACATTCTAAACAGATTTCCTCACAGCATATTGAAGTACAAGACTCCAAAGGAAGCCTTCACTGGTTACAAACCTCAGGTATCACAATTTTGTGTATTTAGTTGTCCTGATTATATGCATGTGTCTGATGAAAAGATGACTAAGTTTGAACCCTCGAGCATTGGGAGTGTATGTGTTAGTTACAGTGTGACCAACAAAACTTACCGGATCTATATTCCAGCACAGTGGAAGACAGCGATAAGTTTAGATGTTAATTTTAATGAAGATGAATCGTCCTCTAAGTCTCAGGAACCTCCAGTAGCGGTTAGGAGGAAGAAAATCTTGCTTGCTGTCCCAAAATCTGATCAGAAAGAAGAGAAATCAGATTCAGATCGGCAAGGTTCCGGTGAAGTAACAGATGCTTTAATACTGTCCAGTTCAATCAGGAAACTAAGATGGCTTACCCAGACATTGCAGGAGGCACGGGTACAAGTGGGATCACCTAAAGCTACATTTCGGGTGAGTAATCCTCCTAAGAAGTTCCCAACTCATGTTGCATTAATGAATTCTATTTATATGACAGAACCTTCCAACTATAAGGAATCAATTGAAGAGAACGTATGGTGGGATGCCATGACAAAGGACTCTGATGCCTGGAAGACACTGCCAAAACTTACTGTGGAATCAAGAATTGATTCCAAGCATGCAGGTGTTGACAAAGTCTTCCTTGAGCAAGGGAAGTACACCTTAAAGATACTGGAGGTTGGAGATGAAGAAGGTTTGACTTATGTTGGTGGAGAACACCTTTCCTCACAAAGAGGGAGTGTTAGTTTACTTGTTGCTCAGTCAGTGATTCTCCTTCATCTTGCCGTGCTACAGCAGTTCCACTACCTCAATTTCTGTGCAGCAGTAAGGTTGTATGGATGAAGGGAGGATGGCGACCTCGAAGGCCAGCCTAAACCCACGATAAGGATGCAAGGGATGCCACTCTATTACCAAATGAAAAAACAAGCTTTGGCCAAATGTTAGGGATAGAACAAACTCACCAGTAGTTCCACCCTCCTCATCCGATTCATTTTCCATCTCATTAATAAATGATAATCGAGCAGGTGTTTTAGCCCTCCTTTTCTTCCGCTTTTGTTTTTGCAGCTCTTCCTCTCTAAAACATAAAACCAAAAAATTATAAAAACAGAAAAGTTTATAAAGTATAAGCAGGAGGGGAACCTTCTATTACAAAACTCCAACAGACACCTCAAGAGATAATAAATGTGGATTGCATAACTGTTAGGCAAAAATAAATAATGTCATTGTAGCGTACTGTAAAAAGGATTTCAGAGGAGTAATTTGGTTTAGTTAGACAAGCTACATGATTATAGATAAAACCTTAAACTCATAAATAGGGCAGTTTTACGGAGATTTAGTCTTCTATATCCAGCTGTGCAAATGCACTTTTCGGATCAATTTCCTTACTCTTGTTCAAGTTTGTGAAGCTTCTCTTTCTCCTCCTCTTCTACTTTGTTACGAAGATTGACTCGCTGTGTACCAAAAAAATCCAATTAGTGTAGAATACTATAGCTATTCGTCAAACACAACCTTCTCCGCATTGATAATTTTAGACCTAATTTGTTTCTAGATACTGCAAGGAAGACTCAAATATCTTACCGTCTCCACGTATTGCTCCCTCGTCACAAGCCCAACAGTTTCCTTGCTGAAAGCATTTTCTAGAATCTGTCAAAACACATTACCCACTATATTTGAGAACAAAACCCGATACGAAATTCAATATTTTGTTTCTTTCAACAAACTATTGTTGAATAAGTAGTGAAATTTTCCTCTGGAACAGAATACAGCCATGTTTATGGTTGAACAAATATTGTAGACATTGGCATTGACATGTAGTAATTGGGGAACAAAACTTATAGCACATGATGATGATGTTTAATGGTACCTCTGAAGTGCCAGAGCCGAACTGAAGAAGGCCGGTTTGGCCGCCTGAAGATTTGTTCTTGAGCTCCTCTATTTTCTTCCTCTCCACTTCTCTTTGCTTCTCCAGCCTCCTTATTCTCGCACCATCTTGGGCAGTGCCCACGTACCCATCTCCCATACCAGCCATCGTCGTGTCTATGGACTTCAAAGGATTGTTTTCTGTTTGAAAAATTCTAATTGTAGATGAGACATTACCCTACAAAGTCTTGGTATTTAAAGGTTGATTTTGGGAACGGGCTTTGTCCCATTTTATTATATATTATCATAGTCCATTATCATAGTCCGGGAAATGAACTAAGAAAGTTGTGTATGTAGATATTATAAGTTTATTTGTTGAAAGCAAGTTTAGTGAATCTATGGAAGGCATAGTACCCGATAATATTTAAAGGAAGATTTTAGTGCTCTACTAATCAAGTTTGTGCAAAATCTGCATATTCAGAAATTGCAAATTATTTTTTATGATGTTCCAAAGTGGTAATATGGAAAGCTTTGGAAATGGCATAGGCCATTAAGCTCAAATGTTTTTTATGCTGACATTTGAAAATTGTTTGTTAACATGGAATATTGTGTTGCATAGAGGATGGGTTGGTCCAAACTTTTATATTTTTTGTAAGGTAGATTGCGAAACTATAAATCATTTTTTTTTAATTGTGCTTATAGCAAGCGGATCTGAAAACTGCTTATGATACTCTCAATATTTCCCAGGAATGGGGGAATGATATAGTGGAAGGAAACTTTATACAATGGTTTAAAAATTGTCATTCTCACAAATTCCTCTGAGCTTTCATTTGTTGGAATATATGGAAGTCCATGAATTTTTCTTTATTTGAAGATAAAACTTTGAATTATTTGTTAGTTGTATGAGAATTGTAAGCATGTAAAAAGACTATGCTACAATGGGTATAAAAAAGAAAAGAGTTAGACAGATTTCAGATATACATGTTTCTTCTTGTGCTATAGGTCACTTTGATGGTGTGGCTCAAATGGGTAGCTGTGGTGTTGGTATTATGTTGAAGATGCATGAAGAACACTTGTTCAGATTATGGATGAACTATGGGAAGGGATCAAATACCAAGGCTAAATCACTGGCACTATGGTGCCTATTAAATTTTGCTTCTACACTTGGCATTGATACTTTGCAAGTTTATGGTGATTCGTTGGTAATTGTGAATTGGGCAAAAAAATTATGTCTCTTACAGGTTATTTCTATGGAACAATGGTGTATGAGGATTGAAGCTCTTATGGCTACTTTTGTTGAACTTAATATTGATCACGTTTTCAGAGAACAAAATTCAGAAGCTGATTTAATATCAAAGGTTGCACTTGAGGAAGATGAAGGTATCCTTCATTTGGAGGAATATGTGGAAGGTTCTCTTTATTTCAAATATTTAGTTTACTATATATCTTAGTGTTGGAGGTGGCTTTTTGACAGCTTGTTGGTAAACTGTTTAGTCTACTGTTTAGTCTACTATTTAGTCTAATGTTTTTTATGTATTTTGGTATACTATGACTTTCTGGGATGTTTTGGTATGTTCAGCTAACTGCTTAGATGAGGCTATCAGTTGATCCTAGCTATGTGGTATGATTATGTTGATCCCTTTTTGATAGGTGGACTATTGGATTTTTGGTATGGATATGCCATTAAATGGCATTGACTGCTCAGTATGTTATATGTACTCTTTGATTCATGTGAATAGCAAGAGTCATGTTTTTTTTCTACTTGAAAAAAAAAAGTAAATAGAAACCCATGTAATCGATGGCAAGTAAAATGAAATGTACATTAATTTTTCATACGAAAAAATATACAATGTGAGTAAAACAATAAAGGGCTAAGTAATTCTCAAGTTTGACTCTAATTATATTGGCAATCAACATTGGTATTTTCATTTGGTAGGGGGGGTGCAAGGATTGAGGGGATGCAATTTAAGTGTGAAAGGGACAAAGAATGAAGGTGCACCTCTTCCTTTTTACAAAGTGTGACAAATCAAATGTCTTTCATCTTTGCATAGCGGTCGAAGGAGAACGATGGTGCAATTCGCATTCCTTCTAATGTTTTAGTGTAGTGTGTGACATTGTTGTAAAGCCAAGCCTTGACGTTCAATGTTACCAATGTCAATGGTTGACATTGTTAATGTCAATCCATGGGATTTATGGATAGTCAATGCCCAAGCCATCTTGAGGAGGATTTGTTTCTCGTTACTTCGATTTATGGGTGGAATTAGTATGTGATTTGGTTGAGATTGGTCCCATGGAGAGATAGTGTATTTACCAAATGCCATGGCAACATAAGCTGGCAACTTAGGAGGGATAGATCAAGGTGTGTACACAATTTGCATGATCATTCCAAGTTCACCATTTACTAGTCCTGATTGGAGTATTCTCCAATGTATATGTTGATACTTTTGGCTGATTCCATGTATAATTGGTGTCAAAATATAGGAGGACAAACATATCAAGCTCATTAATGTGGATATTTTGTATAGGATTAATCTTGACAAAGTTTGTCATTCATTCATCTCCATGTCAGGATGTATGTTATGATTGGTATCCTCATCTTTGTATATTGTCTCATTGGGAGTGGGTGCATGGATGCGATCAACATTCCATGCTCAGTAAGTATTTCGTATGCACTCCCAGTTTGATAGAATGCCATGTTTTCTAAGGTCTATGTCTTTAGTGAAGGAACGGAAGGGCTTATAAAAAAGCAACTCACTCCAGCAAAATTCAAGAAAGGCATTGGAATCTTTGGCTAGAATTGAAGTAAAGTGGAGCTAGACATGGACAATTGTAGTGACAATTCTCTTCTTCCACTTTTCAAATTTGCATCTTTGGTTATATGACCATTGTTGTGCAAGGTCTAGAAGACAGAAAGGGTCCAAAGTTGGACTATGTTGCAAGTAGGAATATATGAAACTAGAGCCAAATAAGCAATCGATCAAGTCAAGAGATACGCAACAAAATATTTGGCGACCAACATTTAGTTTGGTGAAGGACCAATTGCATGTGACAAGGGGTAATTTTTGCAACATATGGCAAGTTTCTTGAGCACTGATGTCTTAGTCAACAATTGCTTATGAGTGCAAACGACGATAGGCATATGAGGCTAGGTCCTATGGACATGATTTAATTATGATTCTAGTTAGCATATGATGCTAGGTCTCTAATGTTCCCTATGCTTTGGAAGCATATTTGGCTATGTATTTCAAGACAACATAACGTGAGAGCACTAGTTGGCAATCCACATTTGCTCACCATGTTTGAAGTATGCTAGAATTATGGATGTTTAAACAAGCATCATTACATGCTAGGTGATATGTTTTTTTATCCTTTTCATCAATGTAGAGTGATGATTCATGTTGTACATTCCAAGGGAATTTATATCTACATTCAAGTGTAGTTATTTTTTCTGTGTAGACATGAATTTTAAGTGCACTTTGTATGTTTTTGTACTTGGTTTAAGAGTTGTTCATAGTCTTGAAGTGGGTTGGATGAAAGTATATCTTTTGTATCTAGCAAGCAAGGGTCATCCTCAATGGATTGATGCATATGAATCTGTGTGTCATGATTTTCTCTTGGAATCCATGCCGTAACATATTTATCAAAGAAACTCTTTGCAGCATTGTTTTGACTTGGACCTCCTCCTCGAACTCCGTGGAGAAATGGGAGTTGCAGAGGCAAGTTTCGTTCGGGGCACCTATTGGGGATCCTGGCGAGGGCTTTTACTGATCTAAACCAGCAGCTTGGAGTCAAGTTGATTCATGCGAATCAACCCAGTACCAACCAAGTTTAAAAAAAGTGGGAATTTTCTTTTTGTTGGTTCGATTGTGATATCTCTTGTTCTAGGGTTACCTTTTTTTCGCCTTTGTTGGATTTTCATGAAGTTGTTTTGTTTTTCCTTTGGGGTTCAACTTTTCACCTTTTTGGGTGCTTTTAATTTTTCTGAAAACCCTTTTTTTTTTCCTTCTGTTGGCTCTACCCTCTTTGGGACATCTGGCAACGGTCCTTTTTTTGCATGTGGGGGTAAGTTTGGTGATTGGTTTACGCGTGTGATTCATGAGAATGGCTAAAAACCCTAATCCTTCCTCTGATTATGGGGAAGGACCTTATGATACTTTTCATTGTAACTCAGCGGAGAAAGGTCTTTCTGACTCTGTCCTGAAAACATAAAGAAAATGAGATGATAAATTTAAAATTTATATTTTCAATTTTTTATTTTAATAAATTTATAAGAGAATATTTTTGGAAATTTTTAATGGTAAAGCTAAATGTTATTTTTTTGCATCTTTCTTTGGTTTCATGTGGTTTGATGGAGACACACTTGGTTGAATGTATTTATTTTCCAATAACCCTTAAAATTGCATTTTCAACTCCAATAATTCCAAGGTACTCATTCTCTAAAGTGTCTTGGACATTGATGCATCTCCCGACACAAGATTAATTGTAAAATCGATATCCCTTTTTGGAGGAAGCCTCGCCACTTCATCATGGAATACATCATTGAATTCTTGCAAGACATGATAGTCCTCTATCTTGGCATATTTATATTCTACTAATTCTAATACATGAGATGCATATAATTGACAACCTTTTCTAAAATATTTCTTCAGCTGCAAGGCAGAGATCTGCCTAACATAAACGAATTTTGGAATGCCCCATACTATCCTTGAGCTTCCTTCATCATTAATGCATTTAAAAGTCTTGGTGTAGCAATCAAGTTTAACTTGATGTTCTTCTAACTAATCCATTCTAATGAGAGCATCACAAAAACAAAGTGGCCAAATATTCAAAGTTTCCCATGTGAAGAGTTCATCCATCTCTAATGGCCATTTCTCGACCACTTCACTAACCTTTCTCTTGATTCTAGTGGCTATCTAGACCAACTATGATTTACTATGCTTTCTCTTCTCAAGAGTACAAATTCAACAATTTTAGGAGTAACATAACCGTGAGTGGATTTAGGGTCAGTTAAGAAAGAAATAAATTGCTTAGTATTCTTATCTTCAACCCCAACCACAATTGATTGATGTTATGCTTAGCGATCCTATAGTGCAACATAGATCCTAGGGATAGTCTTTGCTACATCCCCAACAATTGTAGTCCTTTGAATGTCATGAATATGCTTTGCATTCCTATTTTGATGTGGAAATTTTTTTAGCAAGTGATAATCTCCATATGTCCAACATTGAATAGGCTCCCTTGGATTCTCTCATATCATCTTACTGGCTTAGCCTCGCCATGCGTTGCTTGTTTTTGTTGATTTATGTAACGAGGAGGCTTGAATCCTTTATTTCTTTAATTAAACCTCTCTCTCTTATTTTCCTTCCATGCTTTATGAAATTTTGGCTTGTTTTTTTTTCATCTTAACATTACTTAGCCTTCGGTATGGTTTCATCTAGAGTTTGGGGTTTGTCAAACTCAATTTTGTCTTTCTAAGACTAAGGTAATCCACTTAGAAAAAGTTCAATTTTTACCTTATCATCTCTGATGTACTTAACATACCTCAACAATTCCAATAATTTATTTGCATACTTGTCCACATTCATTTCTCCCACTTTAACTCATATAATTATTTGATTTTACCATCAAAGTATTTGTTACAGAGGTACTTTTGCTTAAAGTACTCTTTGAATTGTTTTTGAACAATGTTTCTCTCATTAATATTTTTAACTTACTTAGGATGCTCCCACCAAATTGATACTCTACCATTTAAATTGAATATGGCCACTTTGGCTTTCATATTTCCATAGTAATCATGGACTTGAAAATATTTCCTCATCCCAAGAAGCCAAGCCTTAGATTCTTATCCAAATATAGGGGGTTTTATTTTTGAAATTCTCCATGTGAGATGTCCTTAAGAGGCTTCTCTCTTTTATTCATATGAGATGAAGAGATTGAATTGTTGATTGAGTCCTCAGAGGCAAATGACTCACTACCAAAGGGTTATGTTGGTGTCTATGTCCTATCTCTGAAGGCTCTTCTTGTACTATGGAATCTGTTCTGAGAATGTAACTTGGAGCTACTCCAACTCTTATCATCATTGTTTGAATTCTATCCATAATGCATTCTCCTCTATATGTCTATTAAGCTTTCAAGCATAGCTTCATTTAACCTGTTCTGTTCTGCTTGAGCCTTAATGAGCTTTCCCTTATATGTTCTGCAACAATGTAACTCCACTCTTAGACTTTCCATAGTCTTTTCAATATCTAGCGAAGTTTGATTCCTACGTCCATTAGATTCTATTTTATCTACAATTTCAACATGTAGATTCCCCCCCATGGCATATATTTCACCTTCATAAGGGTAATTCGTGATGATGGTTTTCTTGGCCCAACCAAGGCCAAGGATGTTCCAACTCAACTATTTTGAAATCCAGCCTTAGTTGCCCTGGATATAAAACTATATTTGCAAAAGTGTTAATATAATTACACTTGTTAGTTGCATTATACTCTTAGAGTAATATAAAATTATTTTTTCATGTGTTCTAGAAATACCCATATTGACATTTTTTGTCAAATCAAGGCTACAGTCTCTTGTATGTTCTACTCTGAAAATATCTCAAGTACTTCTTCATAATCTAATTATTCACATTCATTCTCCTTTGATTAACTCCAATATCCATGGACATACTCAATATGAGTTTGGAGTTATAAGTTACAGTCCTCCATTATTACCAATTTTGTCAAATTCTTACACTTTTCTTTTTACCACCTGTGAAAGAAAATCTAGGGAGAACAAGGAAAATGTTTGTATTAAGTGCCGATAACAATTATGATAGTGAGTACTCAACAACTTTCAAATCATTGATCCGATACTCTAGATAATTTCTATAAATTTCTAGAATTTATTACTTTGTCTTTTTGACATTATTCTAGACTTAGAATATTTGTCAAAAATATATTATCTTTCAAACTGAGCATTATCGAGAAATTTTCACTTGAACAAAATGTTTAGATTGCCAAGAAGGTGAAATGTTGAGTAAAGTTAAATTTTCATTTTTGAATTCTTAGATCACTTTTTAAGGTTTTCAAAATCACCAAAAAGTCTCCAGAAATAGTGAATTTTGGTATATTTATGCATCTCCATTCCAAACCCTTTGGAATTTCATCAAATGTTATAATGTGTTTTTCCATGCCTACTCATGAACTGCACTTTCCAAATTGCATCATCAACATGGTTTCTAGCAAGGTGTTTGATCAAGATCTTCAAAAACCATTAATCATGAGTTTCTAGAAATTTGAGATTGAATAAACCGTCCACCCTTATTGACACTTTTGTATTCCTTCACATTATGGACTCACCCCTGAAATTTCGTCAAAATCATACTAAATATACTCTTGTTATGTCCAAAACAAGAAAACGATGCCAAACTTAATGTATTTATATTTATATTTTATACTTTATACTTGTTGTCGTTGCATGACATGTGGGTGTGATGATGTGGCATGATACCCACTTGGATTCTGCATGGCATCCCTGGGTTTTTACATGTCATTTACCTTTAGTCCATTGGTCCATGTCATCAGTCCCTCAAGGATTCTATGCACCACAATTTTTAACAGTACAGAAAGAAAACTCCCAAGTAAATCTCATATGCAGATCTCCCATCCCTATAAATTCTTCACCATTTGTGGCAAGGTCATATCTGCCACCTTTACCTTTCACATGATCTCATAAGTGATCTAAGCCATAAATATCATATCTTCGACCAAATCGTGGTTTTTCACATTGTCTTTCACTTCTTGAGACCCCAATGAAACCTCCCTACGTGAACAATGTCGACTATAGAGCTTGAGAGCCCACTAATCGTAGTCGTTTGTGCTACCCTTACCTTTTTGGAACCTTGATAATATGGTCCAGCTATAGAGATGTGGAGTGTGAGTCTAATTAACATGAAAATATCTTAACCATTCACGCTGCAACTTCCATCATACCTTCTCTCTCCTTAACTCCTTTCGCGGTCATTCCTTGGTCGTCGATCTAATTAGTGCGATAAGATTTGAATTGTTCACATTCTCCACTTTTCTCTCTCCTCCCACTTGAACCATTTAGCGTGAGAGCTTATGGGTCATCAATCTCAATGGCCCAAATTAATCTTGGTCATTCAATGGTATTTCCAAAAAATTGGAATCCCGTAAGCAATAGATAGTCGTCAATTTGAACCAACAGATTTAATCTCATCTATCCGTGGCATAACTGTGGCCTTAAACTTTGGCTTGATTCACACCATCAGGTTTGATGGTTGAACTCTCTATTTTTTTATCATCCTTTGTCTCTCAAATAGAACTACAACCCCATGGTTTGGAAAATTGAACTTCTAATAACTAACATAATTGTTACTTTTACTTATTTTGAAAAAAATTCTTAGACTATATTTTGACATTTGTCCATAGCTAACAATATCTAGCTCGTGGCTTTGTCAAAATACCATTTGGTGAATAGAAATCATGAATTTCTTAGGGACATTTCATCAAACACTTTGCATATAAACTCTGATATCTTCCTATAGATTCTGATTCTGACCCATAGGGTCCCAATAATGTAACCAAGAGCTTTCATACCACAATGTAATGCACCCACATAACATTTCGGCCTCTGGATGAGTAGGTATGAATCTCAACTTTCAAATTCCATCCCATAGAGGCCATTATTTGAATTTAGAACTGCTTGAGCATCCCGTGAGTACCAAAATTTAATAAAATGTATGTGTAGGTGCATAAAATAAAATGGAGTGGAACACAAATAGATTGACATACACAACACGCATAATAAAGGGATTCTCATAATAAAAAATAAACATAAATTTTGTATATTTATAGACAATGATAAACACTTATAGTTTAGATTAAAAAATCTAAGAAAATAGTCGTGTAAGAGTGATTTTCCACCTAGTCGCAGGCAATGTTATCGGAACCGGACCGGTCATCGAACCGGCGAAGCCCAAAATGTGAACCGGACCGGAACCGGCAAAAAACCGGGTAAAAAACCGGCCGACTAAAAAATACATAAAATATTCATATTTTGTAAAAAAAACATATATATTCATGTGCATACATATGAATCCAAACCATTAATACACAAATATGCAGAGTTTCTCATATATATAGCAAATATGGGTGCAAATAACCAAAATAACACCTAGTGCAATACATCTCTGAGGTTCTGAACCAAAGTACATCAACAAAGAGGCTCTAAATGGCCACTACAATCCAAAAATAAACCATAGTACTAATGAATAACAATAAAGTATAAACTGATCATATGCCACTACCCTAAATCTAAATATAGGAATATGCATTTCTTAACTAGCCTTCAGCTGTGGAAGTATCCTGATACATTCTGTTAAATGTCAAAATATTGAGGGAGATTCACCTGTTGTGTCAACATATTTAAGCTGGTCAACTTAGGAGGAGATGGTCAGTGGAGGAATGCAATAATGTTTATATGGGAATCTTTGGATTGGACAAGGATATCCTTGATGGGCTTACTGTGTTGCTTGGTCATGCATGTTTATGAATAGTTAATCAGATCAGATGTTTGCGTGGTAGCTGTAGCTAGTCGTCAAAAGCATGCAATGGAAAATTATGCACTTTATTATTTATGCTTTCTGATAATGCTTAGGAGCAAAGTCTGGCTACAATCCTGATAGCTGATAATGAGCTTCTTGTTTGAAATGCCTTCTGTCTTGTTTGAAATGCCTTCTTTTCCACAAACAAGCAAAGGAAAAGCACAATAATTAACATTAAGTTTTGTTTTTTTTTTTTTAAATTTGAAATCCGTGGGTCCCCAGGCCGCGGTCGTACGGCAGGGTACGGACCGGCCGGTTCGGAACCGGCCGGTTTGAAAAAAATTCCGGTTTTCAAATTTTTTTGCCCGGACCAGACCGGCCAAGCCTGTGAACCGGTCTGACCGGCCGGTTTTGCCGGTTCCGATAACATTGGTCGCAGGTACTTGTTGCATATACCACCGCCAAGCAAGGCTATGAGGTCACCAGGGTGAAGGAAACAACTATAGGCTTCTCTCTCTCTCTCTCTCTCTCTCTCTCTCTCTCTCTCTTATCCCAACCCATTTTCTCTAATGCTTAGACAATTTGATCACCATAGAGAATCACAAGCATCTCATTTAGCTATCACAGCCATGGAACTCTCTTCCATTTCCTCACACAACACAAGGAATGCCTAACCTTTCTCTACTCAATAATCCCTTAGAGAACCCTTCCCTTATAATGCTCTTCAGTGTGTGCATAAAGAGTCCAATTTGTTGTATGCTTTTAGAGAATTACATGTAAAATCAATACCTGTCTTCTCGAGCATCCAAAGAGAAACAAATGTACAATGGGTTTAGGTTTCCTAGATTTCCCAACCTCTATGCTTACCTACAACCATCATTCTTCACTCTAATGTTTGCAATCTTCTCTTCACAACATTGGTTTTTGTTAATTTCTCAACCTGGTAATTGTTGGCAATATGGAGAGGATAGCATGGGCCACATAGAGCATGAACTTTTGCATGGAGAATGAGCGATAGAGTCCAATGGAAAGGAGAGAATCGATGAAAAGATAGTTGGCATTACTTCTAACCATAGAATGAAGGACTCTTACAATTGTCATAAGGAATATATTCAACCCATGCTTCACTAACTACATGGTTGAGTTCAATAAGTCAAAGGAGGTAAATGGCTTATTTAAGGCACATGGTAGAAAATAAATGAGTTCTAAGGCTAACACTTGGAAAAAGATGATTTATTTTCCATAGGTGCCCTTTCCCCTCCCCCTATAGTGGAATCATAGTCCCTTTACTACTCTATAAACAACCATCTTGGACCATTTTATTATATTCCAACATAAAAAATTATGTAGCTTTAAGTAACCATGGAAAGCCTAATACACAATCCATATATGGATATCTATTTCGTATATGCTCAGTCATTCACTAGTCGGGCCTTGGCCTTAAGCTCTGCATAAGGAATCTTTACTAGTATATTTACATCATTTAACAAAATCTGATTTAATATATGCCAAGGGTCAAAACTAGGGTATTACAATAAGGATGAAGAGGGCCACGTCATACTTTCCAAGTAAGATTTCACATTAGATGCACAATCAAAGTTACCAAAGAATATGACTTTGCATAACAAGATCAAAATTACATGGGGTCAACAAGAACTTTTCTAGGTGGGACTAAAGGGACAACTACCAGCCAAATCCAAATGGCATTCCAAAGAGAAAGTTGGAGATTTTTTGTCCTCATCGCCTTCACAACTAAAACATTTGGAGATCAAAAGCCTCCAAGAATGGGGAAGAATGATCCAAAATAGGTCTACATTGTTACCATATGACTTTATTGAGGATTTGAAACAGGAAAGATAATTTTTGGAACCTAGAAGTGTCAGTTTGGGTTAGATCCAAAACACTACACTAACATATCAACACTATAAATCCTTTAGTTTGGGTCAAAGTGGTGGAATTTTTGGGTTTCATACCTTCATGACATATTCCCTAAAGGTCCTCACTGCACTCTATGAGCCAATGAATTTCCAAATGTCGCTCATTTTTGTCAAACAAAGATTGTATGCAAAAGTTATGCCCCCTACAATGTAATGGTCCAATTATTCCTTGTAGGTCCAAGTGGTAACTATTAAGTTCATAATCACTCAAACATGAGCTAGTAATGTATGGGAATCCACTAAAGACTTCTAGAAGCATCATGGAGATTCCAAGAGGGTTCTAAAACCTTGAGCTTAACCCTAGTTCTAGCTATCAAAAACGTAGCGGAAGGAGGGGAAAGGGTTCACTTTATTTAGCCACCGTTGTTGTTCCATAGTATGAGAAGCAATTGTGGAAGATATAAGAACATAGAAAAGAGAGAGAAGTAATCTATAGAGGACTATATAAGACCATAGTGTTTCATATCTTCGCAACAAACTTGGACAACTTTGTAATCTATATTATAATCTCCATCGTATCCCAGGGCATTTTTATTGTGCTTTAATGTGTGTTTTTGATATTCTAGTTCTATTTTTAATTTCATGGTGGTTAAACAATCCAAATGGTGTGTTTTTATTTCTATTAAAGCATTGAAAATATAAATGATAGTTGTGTAATCAAAGCACAGGTTCATTGTGGTAACCATAAATTTAAAATATGTTTTAGTGAGACCACCATTAAAATATCCAATGCAGTTTACAAATCAGATGCTATAAACCCTATAAGATCACCCAAATTTGAGAGTTGCTTGTGATCCAATATCTCCATCATAAATTAAATCCAATTTCATTTTCAATCAATTATGCGTCATTGTGTAAAAGGAACTAGAAGACCATTTGTCAACATTGTACTCTTTCACAAGTACAATAAATAAATAAAATACTACATTTATACTTGTTACATCAAGTACCCATGATGTTCTCATTGTCATCCAACAATTTAACTAGCTCCTTGGTCACCTTTCCCCTACATGGACAAAATCATAGGAAAAGAGTACATGCTTTAGATATTAAAAGGTCATCCAAGAGTAGTTTATGATGAATTTAATGCATCATATTGTAAGGAGGAGAGACGACAAGTCTGGTGGCTTAGCTCGAGTGGTTGAGCATTGTGAATTGCAAGTAGGAGGTCATAGAGTCAAGTCCCTAGGCTGGCTGTCTTTATGAATATTGTGGGCCTCACTTAATGTCCACTTCAGGTTAGGTTACCAAAACTGCAATTGAATAGTTTATCCTTGGTACCATCCTTGAAATGAGGGGAAGTGTCCATAGAGTTTCCCATCATGCATTTCATGGGAACAAAAAATAGAAGAGACAACAAACTAATTCATCACTCCCCACAAAAATTATACAGGTGGGCCATGGTAATTAGAGGAAGCTTACAATCCTACATTGATTAGGAAAAAAAAGGTCGAATGTTCAAAATAAAAATAAAAATGTTTGAATGTTACAAATGCTTCTAATAATATTGTAAATGCTATTAGTATTGACATGAAAGATTAACAAGTATTGGAGGCAATCATGGAATATGCTAGAAATGGGGACTCTTAAGAGAGATGATGGATGTGGTCATGTTTAAAAGGTTAAACCAAACATTGAAGCAACCTTATGTGAAATGTTTTTCTAAGTAAACTGCTTGTAATCTAGTAAGATTGACATTTCAAACCAATCCAGGGTGGCCATCAAAGTAATCTTCTCTTCCTTTTCAACTTTCAAGGCCTTATTATTTCCTTTGATGATGTTGTAAGTGTACAAATTTGAAATGTTGGTCAAGTATTTTGATGTAAAGAAATTTCACATGAAATTCAAGTTTTTAAATGTTGTTTGGTATTTGTGAAGGACAATATTTTGAGGCTCCAACCTATAACTCATATAGGTATTAGGATAGTAGAAAATGGTTTGTATAAATTCTACTCCTTTTGGACATAAATAATAGTAAATAAAACCATTAAGACTCAGATTATATAACACAAAACCATCCCAAGAAATATCAAATAAGAAATAGTTCAAGGGCATTGTACTTGTATCCTTAGGAAGTAGTCTCATCTCCATTATTAGGAAAAATAATATTATTGTGAAGGAAATTCAACATAGAGATATTCCTTATTGCAAGATAGTTTGTAACATCACTTATCACATAGATAACAATGAGAAGCCAAAGAAGTACCACAAAGCATGAAATCTTTGCAATAGTTGTCAAATGTAGAACTAGATATTAGAGCCTCTTCTAAGCAATTTGTTGCTTCAAATCCATCATAACAGGCTTACAAATATATGAATGGTAAAAATAAGAGGCGGTTAAGGCATAACCGCTCTTCTCTGCTGATGCCATGTATGCTCAAACCCTAGCCCATGTGTTCCCCTAGTTCTCCCTCTTGATCATGGAGCCAAGAGGGGTGGTTCTCCCTCGGGCCTCTGTCGATGAGGAGGCTTACAAATCCATCATGGCCATGTCGAAGAAAGCCTCCACCTCATCTTCAATGTTATCTAAATTTGTGAAGTTAGCAATGATACTAGAAGTGAAGTTAACATCTCTAGATTTGAAGCACAAGGTGCTATCTCTATCTGAATGAGGGTTGATTGGGCAGTTCATAGGTTTACGACCATCCCTAGGAGCCATGGAGAAATGGATATCCAAGAACTAGCACCCTTCAATAAGATTGAACCACACTGACATTTTTGTGGCAAACGTTATATGCTTTCCACTTTGAGAACAAGGAAGATCGAGACCTTATCTTTAGGAATGGACCTTATTTCATGGGCCCAAGAGGTATGTACCTTAACAAATGGACTACTGATTTTGACCTTGGGAAAGACATTGTGATAGCAATTCCAAAATAGGTTCAAATTCTCAATCTTCCACTACACTTTTGGAGTGATGAGGATATGAAGGCAATCGCGAACATGTTGGGAAAGTGTACAGATAGATATGAACCAAAGGGAGGAATGTATGTATGTGCTAGAATTTGTGTGGAAGTGGATTTATAAAAGAGCCTCCTGGAAGCAATAAATTTGTCAATGGATGGTTGGAATCATACACAAAAAATATACTATGATCAATTCCCTTAAGTGCAAGGTGTGTTATGAATATGGGATTTTCCAAGGAATTGTAAGCAAGAAAACCGCCACCCACAAGCCCAAGAAGTCGAAAATAAGTAGCAACAAGTGAAGAAAAGAGCAAAAACATGTGGTTCGATAGGGTCGTCAAGCAAGGTTCCAAATAACCCATCTCAACAATCAAATCAATTCCAATCCCTCTCTCGGATCATAGAGGAATACCCATTGACAAAACCAAATTTAGAAGAAGGGGAAGTGTGGGAACATATGGAAAGAGAAAACAACCTACTAGTCTTGGAAGAGATAAATTCCAAGAAACAAACAAATGTTTGGATACTAGAAGATCCCATGACAGAAATAAACTATATCAAAGAAACCCTAAGTGGTGGTATAAGGACAAGAAGAAAGGCACAACAATAGCAGGAAGAGGAGACAAACGAATAAGAGGAAGAGTGGTTTTCATCTAAAAGGCAAGAGCGAAAGCCTCTAAGATTGAAAAGGGAAGAAATGGTTGCTAAAGAAAAATCACTAGGCCTACAAAACATCCATTGAAAACTCATTTAGAAATGCACCAACCAAAAGTCTAGGGAATAAAAGCTTGAAATAAATGACGAGCCATCACCCTCTCATCACAATAAATAATGATTATCATCTCTTGGAGTTGTAGGGGAATGGGTAGCAAACTCAAAGCAAATGCAATGAAAGATCTCATAAAGGAAAAAAAAACCTTAGTTCTCCACATCCAAGAGACAAAGATGGAAGCAAAAGCAGTAGAAGAAACAATAGTGAGAATTTGGAAATTCTGAGAAGGATTAGCAATTAGTGAAAGGGGTGCCTAAAGGGGAATATACATGTTTTGGAGCACAATAAATTTGAGAATGTTGGATCAAAAGGCAACAAAAAATTGGAAAATGGTGATCCTAGAAAGTAAATATGCATGTAATATATTTAAGATTTGCAATGTGTATGCCCCAGTTCAATATTGGAAAAAATGGCCTTTTGGAACTCTTTTGAGGAGCTCAAAGCCAAAAATCTCAATAGCAAATCTATAGTTGCTGGTGATTTTGAATGCAATGATATCTCAAAAAGAAAGAAAAGGAGGTTCAAATGTTAGAGATCAATTCGGAGAGTTCCTAGAAGACCTTATTTCAGATTGGGATCTAATGGATGCGTGATGGATGTCCTAAAAAAAATGAAAGTACACCTAGACAAATAGAGGGATTGCGCTGGGACATATAACAACTAGGTTGGACAGGTTTTTGATACATAACAGTTTTTTATTCGAGGATGTTTGTAACACTTCAAAGATCCATTATTTAACCTTCTTTGATGATAAGCTCATTATTCTAAATCTCAAAGCTACTAAAAAATTGGGACCTATACCTTTTCAATTTAACCCCCTTTGGTTGCAAGATTCAACTGCTATGGATCAAATTCAAAATGCATAGGAAACCAAAATCGAGGGATCTCCAATTTCTGCCTAGGAATCAAAGTTGAAAATGGTCAAAATTGCATTAAAAGAATCGACAAAGAGGTCCTATGAAGCTCCAGAGAAAGAGAAGGAGCTAGAAATCTAGCAAGAAAAGCTACAAGATGCACTAGAGAAAAAATAAACAAAAAAATACAGTATGATCGAAGAGATAAAAACTTAGCCTCAAGTGCCACCAAATAAAGAGAAAGGAAAAAGAAATTTGGAGGCTTAAGTCAAGAAGTCTTTGGTTGCAATCAGAGGATTAAAACACATAATTCTTCCACAAGCAAGCAAGGGGCAGGCATAATAAAAATCGTGTTAAAGAAATAACAAATTGACAAGGACTGCAACTAACTAATTTTGAGAGGACAAAAATGGAAGAATATGAGCATTTTAAGCTATTGTACACATAAAAAGTACCCAAAGATAGAGAAGTGTAGGCTGAAATGCTCCAAAACATCCCTTATATTATTGTCAATGAAAAAAAAATTAAGAAAAATAAATTGAAGAAAATCTAGTGGATGCCATATGGGGTTTGGAGTCAGACAAGACACCATGGATGATGGATTTACAATTCATTTATTTAGAAATTCTTGGTTCGTCATCAAAAGAGATCTTTGTAAAATGATGAATTGGACAAGAGGCCGAGAAAAAAAAGGGAGGAGCAACTAACTCCTATTTTTTAGCATTGATTCCAAAATAAATTAGACCCACATCCTTCTCCAAATTTCGAACTATATTCTTGTGCAACATAGCATATAATATATTGACAAAAATCTTATAAACTTAAGTTGAAGCCACTCCTAAGAAAGATGATTTCAGCAAATCAAGGATGATTTATAGAAAAAAGACAAATAATTCATAACAAAATATTGGTACAAGAAGCAATACATTCTATCCAATCTCGTGGATACAAAGGTATGGTCATCAAAATTGATCTAATTAATGCCTTTGATAAAATAAGGTTTAGCTTCCTTTTCTCAAGAATGGAAAAACTTGGATTCTCAGAAGCATTTATCAAATGGATAAAAGCTTGTATCGGTAGCCCATGGATAGCTCCACTAGTAAATGGCAAACTTGCCAAAATTTTCAAATGCTCTAGAGGAATTCGTCAAGGTTTCCCTCTATCTCCTTCTTATACATCATTATTGTTGAATTTCTAAGTCGAAAATTAGAATGTGAAAGAATAAATGGAGATCTAGATGGCATACCAATAGCAAGAGGGGTAAGGCCAAACAATCATGCTTGATTTGCAGATGACACCTTGCTATTGGGGGGAGCTTCTATAGTTATAACATAGATATTTAAAAAAGTATTAGATATATTTACTAAAGCCTTTGGGGACAAGTCGATAGTGGAAAAAGTCATATATATGGATGGAATATATCAACAACCTTATTACAAATAATATCCATAATCAAGGGTTTTCAAGGCAATCTAAATTGGACCTCCTTCAAGTATCCAAGGATCCTTATTTCAAGAAAAAATCTCAAAACTAATCACCAAGAACTTATTTTCCAAAAGCTTAAATCAAAGATCGAAGCTTAGGGTACAACATGGCTTAACCCAGTCGGTAAGATTGTTCTTGTCAAATTTGGATTATCTCCTTTTCCTATTTTTCAATGTTCATGTTTGTTAGTGCCAGCCTATGTGTTGAGTTTATACCTGAGAAGGTCTTCTACATAGTCTTGGTGTCTTAGCATGTGGGGGACATAAAAGTGGTCTCTAGACATTAACTTTATATTTATAAAGTTGAAGTGAATTTTTTCTTTACTAAATGAATAAAGTGACTTAAGTTGTGATAATGATGAATTATATCACAACCATAGATCTTATTGGTCTAATATTTAATCTTGACCATTACATCTAGGAAGTTAGGGTACTTTCATTTAATGAAGAGATAAAAATGAGATCCAGGGAAAAATACACATTCATTATTCATTTAATGAGAAGAGAGAGGACAAGAGCTGAAGAGAAGTGAATAAAGAGAAGGAGCAGCAAGGAGGGGCAAATTTCTCAAGTAGAGAAGTGTTGAACTTTGGTGTTGTCATTGATGTCAAACAAGAAGCATGATGATGTCAAGAAAAAATCATGAAGCCTTGATGCCAGTTTGAAGAAATATATACAAAATAAGGTTACCTATCTGCGCAATATGGATGGGTACATGTCGCACATATACTAGTTTTTGTGCAATAAACAAGAATACCAAAGCGCACAGAAAATACCTAGTCGGCTCAAGTGCATTGTGTTGGGTAAACTTGACTAGGAAGAAAGAAGTAGATGACAGAAAGAAGCCCCTACTTAGTCGGCTCAAATACATTGTTTGGGTAAACTTGACCAGGAAGAAAGAGGTATCCGACATAAAGAGGCCCCTACTTGTGGAAAAATCAATCTAATTAAGGAAACAAGTAGTGATATAATTAAACCAAAAGATTGAAGTAAGGGGAAGTGTGTGCAATGGAGATAGTAAAGTATTCTTTATTCAGTGAGCTTCAGTTTATTGGGGTATCAATGGCTCGTTGATCAAGAAGAAAGAAACAACAGAGAGCCGAGTGCACAGAACAGAAAAGAAGAGCGAGAGACAGTGTGTAGAACCATAGCAGTGTACATATTGAAGAGGTCATTAGAGAAATTTTGAGGTCTAAAATGGACCTCCTAAGGAAAATTATAAAATAATATTGGAAATAATAAAATAGTATTAGCATAACTCATCAAATTTTGTAGGAAAAAAGAAGAAAACTACTTTTTCAACTTGTCTCCCTGTAAATTCACTCAATTTTCGAGTAGGAGCACTTGTTGTATGGGAAATTCAATTTCTATGAGTAGGGTCCATCAAAAGTATGTTGAGTGGGTACTCGTTGGATGCGGAATTCAATTCCGCATCCAACGAGTACTCCTGCTCGAAATTTGAGAGAATATACAAGGAGATTAGTTGAAAAACTAGTTTTCACTTTTTCACCCAAAAATGGTGATTCATCCCCCATGGTTGACATCATCATCTTGAATCCTATTGGTGATTTTTATTGTACAGTATTATTGTTTTGAGGCCCATTTTTTACCTCAAAATTTCTCTAATGGCGCAGGATCAAAGCAGTGTGTTGTACTAGAGCAGTAACAGAGTATACATCAAGAGAGAAAGTGCGTAGAATCGAAGCAGAGAACACAATAAGTGGACCAATGTGTAAAACAGACAAAGAAGCATAGAAGTTGCGCATAACTAAAGTAGAGCACACAAGTGCGCAAAAAAGAAAGTGAAACAATGAACAAAACAAGCGTGAAGCTGTGTGCACAGATCAGAAGGCAGTGTGACTGAAGGACTTCTACTTTTATATCTCAGGGTGGCAGGACGAGGCAAGGAAAGGAGATTGCAGTCTCCTCTTAGGTTGGTGCCTGAACACAACAAGTTGGTGCTTGCGCAGATGATTGGTGTCCTCACAGGTTGGAGCATATATCAACAAGTTGGTGCTTGCGTAGAGGATTGGTGTCCTCAAAGGTTGGTGCATGTAATTAGCGAGTTGGTGCTTGCATGTGGGATTGGTGTCCCAATCAGATTGGTGTCCCAATCAGATTGGTGTCTGAGTGAGTTGGTACTCACATCATTGGAGATTTGTGTCTCCCATCTCTCTATGTAATCAAATTTTGCATACATATATATAAAGTTACTTTCCAAATACTCTGTGCACAATTCTCTTCTTGTTGTGATTTAAGTAGGAATTGGTACATAATTTTTAAAGTGAATAATTGCTTTAAATATGTGCATGATACTAATTCACTCCCCCCCTCAGTATCATTAAGAATTCCAATAAGAAGAGGCATGCCTCCCAAGAAATCTATACAACATTTATTGCACTAATCGTACATGTTTTTCAATGCAACAACACGTGTGAGGAGGAACAGTTTCCAAGGGTTCTATACAGTAGGTATAGTTCATTGTGCTGGAAAAAAAATCGAGGAAATCATACAAAAGTTTAGTGGGTAGGCTGCACTGTCAAATATGGCATAGAAATTGAGGAAGGGACAAAAATATTAAGTCTGTCCGTAAATAGGTCGTACAGGCCGTACATGTTTTGAGTCATTTCTGTAATTTTTTGGCACACAAATCGAGGTTTGTTCTATGCATTTAATGCTTCATTTATTACTGTAAATCTTCAAAAATTTATGTGGGCTGAAATAAAATTTATCTCTCTTGAATTGATTTTCCCTTCGAGGTTTTTCCAGGGCTTTGCCCAAAAAGTATCTTGTGCCAATTAATTGAATTGTTTCCTAGTTTCCGTTGTGCATTTGAAGTAAAGATTTAATGTGTTTTCAGTGATAAATTTCAGTTTTGAATTTACATTCATGAATGGGCATTAAACTGTGACAATCAAATTTATTGAAACTGAAAACCAAGACTTGAACCATTAAAATTTACATGGTATCAAAGCATTGATACTGAGAGGGAAACCAACCAAGTAGACACAAGGGTTTGCAAGAGACTTGCAGGTTGTTCACCAGAAAGAGGGTCGGGCCTTGTTGTCAATTGAGCAGGTCATATGGCTACAAGTTTGAGGTTTGAGGCTAAATTGGAGGGGGATGGAAATTTTAGTCCACGGAAGGAAAGGATTGCTTTGTTGTTGGAGGAGCAAGAGTCGTGGAACATTGTTGAGAACGCTGTCACTATTCCTACAGATGCAACAATGTTGGCTGAATATACTAAAAAGAATGTTAAAGCCAAGAGGATAATCCTTGATGCCATTAAAGACCATGTGATTCCTCGTGTAACTAGGAAAAAGAATGCCTAGAAGATGTGGGAATTTTTAACCAAACTTTACCATAGTGATAATGAAAACATAAAGATGATGTTGAGAGAAAAACTACGAAACACCAAGAAGACCAAAACTGCTACAGTTGCATCATACCTTACCAAGTTTGCACAGGTTCGTGATCAACTAGGGGATATTGGAGAAACAGTGGAAGGGGTAGAACTAGTCAGAACTACCTTCAATGGTTTTTCACAACTATGGAATACATTTGTTCAATGTATTGTTTCCAGGGAACATCTTCCTGACTGGGAGAGACTTTGGAATGACTTTATATAGGAGGAGATCAGAGTTGATTCCATATAGGGAGGCCAACAACAGGGGGATGATGATGAGGAAAATGTGGCTCTTTCAATAAAGGGCAAGAAGAGGTCCAAGAAAATTCAAACAAGTGAGACTGAGTCAAAGGTGATCAGAAAAAGGACATGAGCAAAGTTAAGTGCTTTGCATGTCATAAGATGGAGCACTAGTAGGTCAGTGTCATAACAAGAAAAAGAAGACTCAAGTTGCAACTTCAACCAAAGTTTTATGAGTTTATTGCTAGATTTGATAGAGAGTTCTCTTTGTTGGTACGTCTTTCCATGAGTGCAGCTTCAACTAGCGTTTGGTATGTAGATAGTGGAGCCTCCATCCATATGACTAGAATGAGGGAGTTGTTCCTCAGTGTTTCAGAAACGGATCTAGATTGCTATGTGGATAGTGGGGTCGACACCATACATGCAGTAAAGGGGGTTGGAATAGTGTTATTCCATCTAGAGTCAGGAGGAATTTTGGATGTCGCAAGAGTGATGTATGTCCCAGAACTGAAGATGAACCTTCTCTCAGTATTAGCCTTGGAGGATGTGGGGTATGTTGTATTGTTTTGGGATGGACAAGTCTTCATACTTTCAAAGGGAACAAATACCCAAGATGCAACGATGAGGCTTGGCATCAAGGAGGGTGCATTGTACAGGTTGATGGGATAACCTGTAGTAAAGTCCAAAGGGAGCTTGGAGCATGGATCGGTGTCAGTTTCAGAGGGAGAGCGTGAGGCTTCTCTCAGCATGTCTACTTGGTATGATATGACATTGACGGAGGAGAACATATTTCCAAAACAAAGTCCAACACAGGTAGTAGGAGAATATTCTAGTTCATAGGAAGCAGTAGAGGATGCGGTTGATCCTAGAGGAGGTTCTTCCATAAGCACCTTCCTCGTTAAGAGGGAGTGTTGAGTTTATAGCTTAGAAGGTATTCTACATAGGCTTGGTGTCTTAGCATGTGGGAGACATAAAAGTGGTCTCTAGACATTAACTTTATATTTATAAAGTTAAAGTGACTTTTTGTTTTATTAAATGAATAAAGTGACTTAAGTTGTGATAATGAGCAATTATATCACAGTCGTAGATCTTATTGGTCTAAGATTTAATCTTGACCATTAGATCTAGGAAGTTAGAGTAGTTTCATTTAATGAAGAGATAAAAAGGAAATGTAGGGAAAAAGACACATTTATTATCCATTTAATGAGAAGAGAGAGAACGAGAGATAAAGAGAAGTGAAGAAAAAGAAGGAGCAGCAAGAAGGGGCGAATTTCTCAAGGAGAGAAGAGGAACACATCCCAAGAAATCCATACAACATTTATTGTACTAATATTTGAACATGTTTTTAAATGTAGAAGCACGTGTGAGGAGGCATTGTTTCCAAGGGTTCCATACATCATGTACAATTCTTTATGTTGGCACAAAAATTGAGGCAGTTGTACATTGGTTTAGTGGGCAGGACATACTTTCAAATCTAGCACATAAATCATGGCAGGGACAACGACATTAAATCTATGCATACATAGGCCATATAGGTTATGAATCATTTCTGTAATTTTTTGGCACACAAATCAAGGTATATTCTATGGTTTAATGTTGCATTTATTGTTGTAAATGTTCAAAAATTTCTCTATGGGCTGAAATAAAATCTCTCTCTTGAACTGGTTTTCCCTTCGGGGTTTTGCTAGGGGCTTTGCCAAAAATATCTTATGTCAATTAATGAGTTTGTTTCCTAATTTCCATTGTGCATTTGAAGTAAAGACTCAATGTGTTTTCAGTGATAAATTTCAGTTTTGAATTTACATTCATGAATGGGCATTAAACTGTGACAATCAAATTTATTGAAACTTAAAACCAAGACTTGAACCATTAAAATTTACACTATGTAATGAACAAAATAAGAAAAGAGTTGTGAAGATTCATATGTTAGGGAGGCAAATCTAATTTGAAAAAATTTCATTTAGTCAGATGGTAAATAGTTTGAGCCACCCAAGAAAATGGGGGGTTAGGCATAAGAGAACCAAAGTTGATTAATCTAGCCTTAGGGGATAAGATTTTATGGAAATTAATTTTATGAAAACATGAATGGCGGAAAACAACCTTAAGAAAGATATACATCAATCTCCCTAGAAAGAGATGCTTGGACAAAGATATAAAGGAGAGAAGAGGATCAAGTATTTGGAGTTTATGCAAGGCCTCAACAAAGCTAATTCAAAATGGACTCACTTGCTCCCAAGGAACGAAAAATAAATCAATATATGGGAAGATAACGGAACGGTACAAGCACCACTAGTATTAAGAATAGATCCGCATGATATAATTTATTGGTTAAATAACAATGGGTACAGATCTCTATTTGACATCTCATATTTGACTTATTTGAGCTCCTGGATATTCAATACACAAAACTCAAGAGCTTTTCCAAGGAGCTACACCAATCAACAAATCATTAAAAGATGAAAGACGTTGGGGGAACAAGATTTGTAAAGGCTCAGTTAATAAGGGATACAAAGTTATGTTAAGCAATTTTCCATCTCCCTCAACTTCAATTATTTAGAAAAACATTTGGAATCTTGATGGACTTCCTAAAGTTAATGCCTTTTACTGGACACTAGTGCACAAGAGAGCTTATAGTTGAGAATTTAATCAAATTGGGAGTGCAAGGGTTGACCCGATCCTTTGTCTTCTCTATAGAGAAACAAAAGAGACAACAATCCATCTCTTTCTTAAATGCCCCTACTCCCAACATGTTTGGCAAACAACCTTGGTAGAGCTAGGCAAAGAAGTTAGGCATGCATCATCCTTAAGTGACATCTTCATCCATTGGAAATCCTTTTACCCAAGATCACTATATAAGAAATTAGTCTTCATTCAAACATGGAAATCCTTCCCCAAATACATACGTTGGAAGATCTGGTTATCTAGAAACAATGTCATATTTATAGGTGAATTGATTACGTCAAGGCAAACATCATACAAATCCAAAGCAATGATGATAGAAGTATTTATGCACTAACCCATTAGCCTTCTCAACAAAGAAAATTTAATAGTTGAAGAGAAGACAATGGTTTGAGATCTTCTTCAAGGAAGCCCCCTTCAGTCCAAATTAACTTACAAGAAACCCATTATATGACGGTGGTGGCAAGCTATGTTTGAAAATGAAGAATTTTGGAGTTGATTAAAAGAACAAAAACAACACAAGATCTTCTTCGATGGAGCTTCAAAAGGAAACCTAGGGATGATAGGTGCGGGAGGGGTCATCCTAGACCCCGTAGGAAATAAAGAATCAAGTTTTACATGAGGATTAGGGAGAATGACAAATAATCAGGATGAGATCCATGCTCTTTTCCTTGGCATATGTCTTTTAATCTCCCAAAATATCAAATCACTATCATTTTTGGAGACTCCTCTTTGATAATAGGACTAATGAAAAGACATCAAGAAGAGAATGATACGGTTCTTAGTTGTATGAAGGAAAAAAATCAAAGTATGCTAGACACCCTAGATTTCTTCCAACTGCTCCATATTCGTTGAAGCGACAACATTCGAGTGGATGCACTAGAAAACTAGGCCTCAACTCTAGCAAAAGGGAAATTTGTTGAGAATGGGGGAGCCCCCAAGGTATTGTTAATCCCATTAGGAACATTACAAACCGATTTTCACTTAATTAAAGTTCAAACCATTCTTTAGGCATGCATAGAAATTGTACTCAAGGATTGGAATGGATAGGTGTTATTGGACAAGACACAATGAATGCAAGGGCTTAAAGGTCCCTTGTGTAGAACCTCACATCATGCTCTTCTTTGCTATGATGGTGGATTCAAAATTAAACCTTACATTCAATTGCCTATGGCTCACAGTTGCGATATTTGAGATGCAAGTTTGTCTTGCTTTCGTCATGGAATTTGGGATTGAAGGTGTTAACCTCCAAGCTATAGGAGAACTTGAGAGGTCTGAGGTTGATGATGTGTGGACAATGTATCATATTGTTAGTGTAGCTCATCCTCAACGGAATTATGGTATTCATCAATTTTGGTAAGTTTTCCCCTCCTAAAACTTCATTGTTTGAAACCAATAGTGTTAGATTATATGTTGTAGTGGTCCCAGAGCATCATTGGGCTTTTGTTTGAATTAGCAAGTGAAAATAGATAGTGTATTGTTGTCCTTGGGCACCACACCAAAATAAAATCCAACATTCTTCCCTTGCATTCAATTGTCAAACTTTTGAAGTTTATTTGCCTTGTTCCGTAGACAAACTTCAGCCTTCCAAAATGGCAAATGACAACAGTCATGAGATCGAAAAAATCCCAAGGTAAATGACATGCCAACTAGATGGTATGAAGCATGCTATATCTGAGCAGCAGGAAGCTAGAGGTTCTCAATCTGTCATAGGCCTTCCAAGTGTTTTTGTAACATCGATGAAGGAGCATGTAGTTGAAGAAGATATAGTCCAGCAGACAACATTGGCATTTAGTGAACACTATAAAGACCAAGAGGACCATGGGCAAGCAAAATAAGACTAGTCAATGGAAGAAACCCAAATTGGCAATAAATTTGTTCCTTAAACTTTTTTCATACAATTTACTTGTATTTTGATATTAGGACAATACATATAGCAATATAGTACTAGACATGATATGAATAGAATAAGCTCTACAAGAAAACATAATCTTCAAAGACAATCTCTATTATTTTTTAAAAGCTTTGCAAAAGAATTTTGTAATGAATTTGAACATTTTGTACTTTTCTCATTGTTTGGTTCTCCAACAACCTTTTTATAAATACAAAAGCTATCCATTCTTGCGGAAAAAAATAGATATTTGGTAAATAAAATAACTCCTAAGAAATCAAATAAAATACAAATTCTATAAAAATGTAGGTTAAACAGAAAAATAAGTAAACTCAATGTTACAAAAGCCTTTATGGTTTTAATTTTTATTAAATACATCAACCATTTTATTAATGCATTACAAATCTAACCAAATGCAGCATTGCCATAGTTGTTAGCCCTTAATGTTATCTTTCTGAATGGGTTTGCATAAGATGCAATGGGCTTCATTAAAATCCCAAGTAATTTCCCTGTGAAAGTTTTCCAAAAACCTGTTGATAGCATTATCAATACTTGATAGAAATGAATTTACAAACTTTCCCATAATACAAATATAGACAATTTCTTTGTCAATCCCTTGCAATTTGCACACACTTACTGGAAGAACTATTATGCAACCTCTATTTACACTCTTATTATCTATTTTGAGCTTTGATAATGGGTTGAGTGTTCACTCTAAGCTTGTTTAAGTTACATGCCAAGTACAGTGTATTTTAGTGTACCGGTTTACAAATTTTAATTTTCAAGCAAACAAAATAGAAATCCGAATACTGTTCAAAAGCAGTTATTATCCCCATTTTTTAGTTTACCATTTTAGTTTTCTATTACCGATATGAAAATGACGGATCTGATTTGTAGCCATGAATTGTATGTGCAAATTCTTCAACTGTTAACTTCTTTAAATGGCTTTTAATTGCAAACTTTAAGAGAGCATAAATAAAAAGAATGCAAATAACAAAGATGCAAACCACAATCTAAGACATCAACTTGTTAACGGAGTTCGTCCCTAATGGACTACGTCTCTGGGTCCACTTCCAATGAGACTGATTTTATTAATTCTTCAAATGTTGCAAAGACATCAATTTTGAAAGCTGAAAGTTGACTTTTGAATTATGTCTGTCAGCTGTAAAAATAGATTGCACCAATGTGACTGTCTTGAAAAATCATGAAATTTGAGTATAAACACACTATACTTCTCTAGAAACCTCCCCTGGCACAAAAATCGAGAATACTGACTCCTATGTTGTATGGTCACTGTACCCACCTCGTGCTCTGTGCCTACATTGGAATTAGTGTTGTTGTCACAACGAACTGTCTCGTCACAGGTCCCAAACCACGGGTTAAATAGTATAACATGGTTGTTTTTGGCATGCATGGAGCACGCCCTTTTTGGGGTTCCAAATCCTGAAACCAACTTACAAATATTGATTCCAAATCAAAGCCAAGCCCAAAGGCATTGGCATAGTGGCAAAGGGCGTGGATCATACACCCGGAGTCCTGGGGTCAAACCCCACAAGATGCATGTTATAGTTGTTGTTTTGTTATTATTGTAACACATAGCCCATAGGCTATGTTTCACACACCAAACCATATATATGCCCTCGATGTTGGTTGTGTGGGTGTATCACAGGGCCGAGCGCTAAGCCATTGGCTTGCCCCTTTTTGGCAACTTACAACAATTCAAAGATAAATATAATATTTGCCACTATACATATTAAATAATATGTATGGCATGTTGGTAGGGTGCGTATTGGTAGAACGTTGGAGCTATGCGGATGGTTAGGAGTTCGATCCGCCCTACCCGCCATATTTTTTTGGTGAACAATATTATAGGGTGGCCAACTGGACTGCCACGTGGCAGCTTCCGATTGGCCCACTTAGGCTGCCTCTTGTACAATGAACATGCCATGTGTCATAATGAGATAAGTCCACGTAACTGCCAACTCAACTTGTAATTTGCCACATCGCACTTCAGGGTTCTGCCACATTGGCGTACGAATCTGTCCATATAGGCCACGTGGCACCCCCTTTTTTACATTTTCCCTGTTTCCACAAAATTTTAGAATGCGATATCTTTCACGTCCAGAGTCCGTTTTGGACGAAACGAGCATCGTCGTAAAACTCTTGGCGAGCTCTTTGCAACGGCGTGTCATTGTTCAACATTTAAAGACTTTGATTTTGATCGATCGGTGAGATCCTCCTGGATAAAAGCTCCCCACTGGAAGCTTTTGGACCACCAAAAGATTGGAATTATTCAACAAACATGTGAGGGTACAACTCCCTCACCTTTCCGGTCTCTATCCATCGTGATTTGCTTGGATGCATTCCTTTAAGGCCCACACGAAGATATTCCACATCTCCTCTTCGAGAAGTCCGTACCCTCTTGTCAAGAATGGTATCTTCCTGCAACTGATTAAGATACTCAAGAACAAAGTCATCAACAGAAGGAACATGAACATTCTCCTCTTGATCCAAGATCATTGGAGGCTCATACAATTTAAAGTTCTCCACATTCACAACGGAATACATCTGCATATATGGAGACAAATCTATCTGGAAAACATTGTTACCAACTTTGTCCAAAATTGTGAAGAGTCCATACCTGAGTAGTTTAAGTATTTTACCTTCACCTTTAAGTCGGTATTTACTGATATGAATCCAAACTTGATCACCAACTTGGAAACGATGATCCACTCGATGCTTGTCATGCCTTGTCTTGTACTTGACTTGGCTCTTTTCCAATTGTTCTTGTACTGCATGGTGTACCAATTGGATCTGATGGATGAACTTCAAGGCCTTGTCTGCATCAACTTGTCCATCTTCCACAGAATCTTTCCCATAAACAAATTATAAAGGAGACTTCAACAAGTAACAAAAACATGTCTCAAATGGAGACCTTTGCGTAGAAGAGTGTATGGCACAGTTGTAGGCATGTCGTACATAGTGTAATTGTTCATCCCAAAGCTTAGGATGTTTAGCACAATATCCTTGGAGTAGATGTACTATTGTGCAATTGATTACTTCAGTTTGACCGTCGGTTTGTGGATGAAAAGCAGTGCTCTTATGTCCATAAGTTCCCATAAATTTGACCAAAACTTCCCAAGAAAGTGGGAATCCCGATCAGATACGATACAAGTGGGTAATCCAAAATGAACCCAACATTCTGGAAGAACAATTGGGCAATCAACTCTACTATCACCCGCTTTTTACAAGGCATTAAGATGCACATTTTACTGAATCTATCCACAACCATATATAAGTAATCATGACCTTTCCTAGACATAGGTAACCCTCCCACAAAATCCATAGGTACACTTTCCCATGGACGAGAAGGTACAGGGAGTGGAGTGTACAAGCCCAATTTTTTATTACTTAGATTACTTGTAGCACACATAACAAATCCCTTTACATATTTGGAAACAGTTTCATTCATCTAAGGCCAATAACAATACCTCTGAAGCTGAGCTATTGTCTTGTCTACACCAAAGTGACCAGATATAAGAGAAGTATGAGCTTCTCTAATTACATGAACTCTTTCACTCTATAGAATACAAAATTTTCCAAGATGATACAATAACTTATCATGAGCGTGATAGTCCAATTCTTTAGTTTGTGTGCCATGCGTTAAATATTCATACACATCTTTGAAGTCTTCATCCGTAGTATATTGTTCAATGTAACTTTCATGAGCCAATGGACTATTTTGAAAGATAATAGATGCATTTATTGTAGGTCTTGATAACATGTCTGCAACTCTATTCTGAATTCCTTTCTTATATTTGATAACTAAGTGAAATTGTTGTAAAAATCCCATCCAACTGAAGTGCCTTGATTGTTGTAGCTTAGTTTGTGATTGAAGATATTGTAATGGTTGATGATCACTATGTATGATCGTTTCTTACCCATTAGATAATGTTTCCACTTCTTCACACTTTGTACTAATGCATACAACTCTTTATCATATGTGGGATAATTAGTTGTTGCTTTAGAGAATATTTCATAATGATAGCAGATTGGTTTCTTATGTTGCATTAAGACTGCCCCCGTGGCATAACCACTAGCATCGGTTTCAATCTTGAATGGCTATTGAATATCTGGCAATGCAAGTACTGGAGCTGTATTGATCTTCTCTTTCAAAGTGTCAAAGGATTTCTGCTCTTTGCCTCCCCACTGAAAGACATGTTTCACACTTGTCAACATGTAAAGGAGAAGCAATAAATGAGAAGTTAGCAATAAACTTCCTCCAGTATTGGGCTACTCCTAGGAAGCTTTTAACTTATGTTACATTACTAGGCTTGGGCCAATTCTGAGTGACCTCAACTTTAGAGGGATCAATCCTCAGTCCACCACCCCCTACAATGTAGACTAAATAAACCAAAGATGTCTTTCCAAACTCAGATTTGGACATCTTCAAATACAATTTCTCCCTTGCTAAGACATCTAGGACTTACTTAACATGCTTGACATGATCTTCCCAAGTTCCAATGAATATAAGAATGCCATCTAAGTAGACTATTACAAAGTCATCAATGAATGGCCTAAATACATCATTCATAACCCACGTGAAAGTAGTGGGAGCATTACAAAGCTCAAAAGGCATAACCATCCATTCATACAAACCTTGTTTAGTTTTGAAAGCAATTTTCCAAATATCATCTTCATGGATCTTGATCTGATGATAACCGCTTCTTAAATCTAACTTAGTGAAATAAATTGCATGATTTAACTGATCCAAAAGATCATCAATACGGAGAAGAAGATATCAATTCTTACCGTGTTTTTGTTTAAAGATCTGAAGTCCACGCACATCCGCCACGTACCATCTTTCTTTGGCACCAAAAAAATCGATGAACAACATGGTGAGGAACTTGGTCGAATGTCCCCTTTCTCGAGCAACTCTTGAACCTACTTCTCGATTTATGCATTTTCGATCACTGAAGATCGATACATACCAATATTCGAAAGCGGAGCATCTTGCTGCAAATGTATCTCATGTTGGATTTCCCTTTTAGGAGATAAACCTTTAGGTTCCTAGAATACTGCATCATACTTACCAACAACCTTAACCAATTCATCTTTAAGTTTAGGATCACAACCTTTACAAGTATCAGTCTTATCAACATCTTTAACTTTAACAATCGTGAGAACAAAACTTTTACTAACATTTACTAATCTCTTCATTTGACTTGCAGAAACCAAAGATAGATTAGTTTTCATACGGTGAGCTCGAACAATGTACTGAACACCATCCTTCGTAAGCTGGTACTGGTTCTCTTCTCTATAAAATATTGATTTCCTCTCATAAAGATAAGGGCTACCTAATACAATACCACATATATCTAGTGGAACCACATCCAAATCAACTTCATCCATAAATCCAGAAGTTATAGGAAACCTACGATCTACACTGCTTAGTAATTTGTAGTTGATCATTTTCACAAACCCATCCAAGTGGATATGGTTCGGGGTGCGACTTAGTTTCCAAACCCAACCTATTAACTATCTCTTCTGAAATAAGGTTAGCTTGTGATCCACTATCAAATAAAGTATCTATTTTTGTATGTTTCGAAATTACCCTTAAGTGAAATAACTCACTCCTTTTCTTCTCATCATGAACAGACTCAACTTTTGAAACATTCAGAAGGAGATTTACCTTGTAAACCCATGGCTGCAATTTTTGTCTCATCTCCGAAGTCTAATCCCAGATCACGCTGAAGAGTGGTGGTAGTCTTCTTGTCTTCGTTTTTGTTCCAAAACTTCTCAGGCTGGAGTTCTAGATGGAGCTTTCAACATTTGGATGCATCATGACCATTTTTCTGACAATGAGAGCATGTAGGCTTTTCACCTCCTTTCTTCACAGTAGTTGTCTGCTTGCCTTTCCCTTTACCTTTGAACTTGTTTCCACCTGATTTGAAAGGCTTCTTGGAAAATTTATTAGAAGTACTCTTCCCCTTAGATTTAATATGGGCGGCTTGAACACACACTTCATCCAGGTTAGTAGGATTGAACATAAGAATTGTATGTCATAAGTAACTATGCAATCCTCCTATGAATTTAAAAAGTGTTTAGTGAATATAAAGAGGTATACCAGCACTAAGGCCCTCTTTCTAAACTCTTGTGTGTACTCTTGCACACTCTAACCTTTACCTTGTATTAAATTCTGTCAGTCCATCATAGCCTGCTGGATATAACCCAATGAATAGAATTGTCTTTTTAATGTTGCAGTAAACTCATACCAAGAGGAAATAATTTTACCTTTAGTAATAAGATCCTCTTGAGTTTTGCTCTCCCACCACATGAGAGCAGTGCCACCAAGACGAAGGGTGGCCAATTGGATCTTTGTTTCATCACCTGCAATCTTTTGAATCCTGCAATATACTTTGATTTGTTTAATCCAGTTATCCAACTTTTCAGCGTCAAATTCTCCATTAAACATGGGCAAATCAAATTTTAGATCAAGCTTTAACAATGGCATATTAGGGTCAGATTTCTCAGAATGTTTTTTCTCTGCTTTAGAAGAGGAATTGGAACTACATGAGAAAGATGATGGAGACTCTGGAGTTTTAGGAGGGTCACTACCACCTCCTTCTCCTTTACCTTTTTCAATCTTAACTGATGGCCCACCTTCTTCACATTCTTTGTAAAGTTCATCCACCATAGATTTCATAGCCATAAAAGCTTTAAGAAATTCCTCATCAGTTGATGGAGGATCACTTCCTGCTCCTTTTGGTGAAGCCATTTTCTTCTTTGGATTTGCATGCCTCGATCCAATCTCCGGATTGAATTCTTCCAATACTCCTTCGCCTCTTTTTAGCTTCAACCTTGTTAACATTCACACTCACAATTCTATGGTTAATCCTGCTCTAATACCAAACATGATTTGAAAATTACAGATATGATTTTTAACCATGAATTGTAAGTGCAAATTCTTCAACTATTAACTTCTTTAAATGGCTTTTAATTGCAAACTTTAAAAGAGCATAAATAAAAAGAATGCAAATAACAAAGATGCAAACCACAATCTGAAGACAACAACTTGTTAATGGAGTTCGTCCCTGATGGACTACGTCTCTAGGTCCAGTTCCAGTGAGATTAATTTTATTAATTCTTCAAATGCTGCAAATACATCTATTTTGAAGACACTTTTGAATTTTGTCTATCAACTGCAAAAACACACTACACCAATACGACCATCTCGAAAAATCAAGAAATTTGAATATAAACACTGTACTTTGCTAGAGACCTCCCCTGGCACGCAAATTGAGAACACTGACTCCTATGTTGTACGGTCAATGTACCCACCTCAGGCTCTGTGCCTGCATTGGAATTCATGTCGTTGTCACATCAAACTGTCCCGTTGCAGGTCCCAAACTGTGGGTTAAATAGTATAACATCGTTGTTTTTGGTGCGCGTGGAGCACGCCCTTTTTGGGGTTCCAAATCTCAAAACCAACTTAAAAATATTGATTCCGAATCAAAGCCAAGACTGAAGGCATTGGCATAGTGACAATGGGCGCGGATCATACACCAGGAGTCACGGGTTCAAACCCCACGAGATCCATGTTATAGTTGTTGTTTTGTTATTATTGTAACGCATAGCCCGTAGGCTATGGTTCACACACCAAACCATATATATGCCCTCGCCGTTGGTTGTGTAGGCGTATCAACAATTCAAACATAAATATAATATTTGACACTATACATATTAAATAATGTGTGGCGTGTTGGTAGGGCATGTATTGGTAGAACGTTGGAGCTGTGCGGAAGGTCAAATTGATCCCTGACCTTAGGGCATGTATTGGTAGAATGTTGGAGCTGTACGGGGAAGGTCAGGGATTTGATCCGCCTTGCCGGCCATATTTTTTTGGTGAACAGTACTGTAGGGTGGCCAATTGGACTGCCACGTGGTAGCTTTCGATTGGTCCACTTGGGCTGCCACTTGTACAATGAACCTACCATGTGTCATAATGCGATAAGTCCACGTAATTGCCAAACTCAACCTGCAACTTGCCATGTAGCACCTTAGGGTGCTGCCACATCGGTGTACAGCCCTGTCTATAAAGGCCACCTGGCACCCTGTGGATGTGCCACCTTGCACCCCCTTTTGTCATTTTGCATGTTTCCACAAAATTTCAGAACGCAATATCTTTCACATCCGGAGTCCGTTTTCAATGAAACGAGCATCCCCAGAAAGCTCTCGGCGAGCTCTTCACAACGGTATGCTTCTGTTCAGCATTTGAAGACTTTGATTTTGAACGATCGGTGAGATCCTCCTGGATCAGTTACACCTCTTTAGTGTCCCACAAATTCATTATTATGTCCTCACTGGGAAGTAAGTTCCTTACTCTTCAATAACATAACTGATGTAAGCACGGGTAAAATGAATTTAAGCTAAACTCTACCTCAATATATGCAGTTGACTCTTGTAGAAATTTTTCCATATCTGTTTTGAAATCTTTCTGGGAATTGCTTCTCAGAATCCCAAACCATAGTTTTCAACAACGAACTTCAGTATCTTAGTGTGGGGAATGACAAAAATCCTTGTAAAAAGGCAAATTATATACTTGGGTATGAAGCATAACCTTGTAAAATGTCGAAGGAATACTTGAAGTCCTGTACAGTTGGTGAAAGAATAATGGACAACTTTAAGATATGCTGTGGATAAATTCAAATAGAATACGGAACAAAGATGACTTCAAGAAAGGTTAACAATTATGAAAGATGTGATTTCATGCAATAGGAAGAACTGAAACAAAAATACAAATTAAATCCACAGATAAATTTAATTTTTCAGAGAATTTGTGAACTTTAGATGGAAATTTTCCTAAACTGGCAATGAAAATCCACAAGACCTGTTGGAGAGACTGAACCTGGAATTCTCTAAACCTGTATCCATCTCTGTTGCCAATATGAACAATTGCTTTCAGGGTCCATCCGGGCTGGCAAACAGTGTCAATAAAGAGATGGGATGTTTGGCATTGCCTACCAAGTGTTCTACAAGATGTACAACATAGTGGAAAGCTCTGCTAGAACTCCGAAACACTTTTTTTTGCATGATTGCCACTGCACCAAGGCCATGCTCTTAGAAACGAGCTCTGTAAAATGGAAGTAGGTGTCCTCTAGTGTCTTATATGTCAAAAGGAGGAAATGACCCTGCACTTGTTCCGGTACTCCTCCTCAGCCAAGTCAACCTGGTCTTGGATCTCTGTTGTGCTAGGCCCCTCCGGTATACACAATTAAGCTAGTTAGCAGATTTGCTAGGATATACTAAGCCATGGCTAGTCACCCTCCACACTGTCTGGGAATTGCCAAGGGTGTGGATATTCTACTGCATTTGGAAGCACTGCAACAGCGTGATTTTCCATGGGATTACCCTTCAGCTTGATTTCAATTTTTATTTTCAAAAGGATGTAATTCACTCATGCTTTCTGTTGACCTGTGCACAAGCAAATAAAGTGAAACTAGATTTGAATCACCTGATCAAGCTCCTGGAACACTAGGGGTTAGCTCCCTGCACCACTTGCAAAAAGCCCCTCCCTCAACAGCGATAGACCAAGAGGAGTAAAGATCAAAACTGGGCTGATAGAGGGGGTGATCCTGGAGCAGACAATCTAACAATTGAGAACACCCCAGTATACCATAGAAATTGGTGGGAGATCCCAATAGACAATTGGCTGCAAAGAAACCTCAACTGGTGCATAATGTTGGAGCCTGGCCCACCTTCCCTGTCTAGGGAGGAAATTCAAGAAAACAAGGGGAGTAGGACATGAATATTGTGAGAGCAGCAATGCCAGGCTGAGGCACAAAACCACCCAATGTAGAATCCCCTAGATCACATTGTTCATTTATTACTTGTCTTAATTAATATCGCTGTTTTCTATTAAGGGCATAAGTCATAACTTTGTATTTTGACGCTGTATTTTTGGATTCTGGGCAACGCCCATATTTGGTTTTTGATCATTTTGGTTTGTGTGCTCTTCATTCTGAGATTTCGTTTGTTACACCAAGATAACTGATGCATAGAATGTTAAATATGAAGCTATCCCTTGGGTCTAACCAGGGTATGATTATCCCTGTGTCTCAACCTGACCTTAGCGGGTAGTTTTGAGAATGTATGTATAATTTTTCCAGTAAATAGAAGTATCATTTTCAAGGAAAAATATTTGCAGGCAATTGCATCCAATTGTCTCCCATACAAACTGCATATCATGTTTGAATTGAAGGGGTCACTCTGATGGGGAATGCCAAAATAACAAGACTTCTAGTCTTCACCTGTGCTTGCAGAGCTCAAAGACATGTTACCTTTTCGTAACTGCCATTGTTCTTTAAGAAGGATGAAACCCAAACTTATAAACATGGACAGGGTTCTCTGAGGTTCACAGCTTATCATTTGTTTTGCCCAACCGGCACTTTCTACAAGTGCTCACTCAGGCCAAACCTTGCCAAGTTTGATTTTTCAAGTAATCTTAATTATGAAAAATGTGATTATAACTACATATGAAAAATGAAATATCATGAAATATGTGATTATAACTACATATGTAGAAAAACGCTATTCCAAT
Source organism: Larix kaempferi (assembly GCA_027924585.1). Classification (NCBI taxonomy): domain Eukaryota; kingdom Viridiplantae; phylum Streptophyta; class Pinopsida; order Pinales; family Pinaceae; genus Larix; species Larix kaempferi. The sequence continues at coordinate 13,697,491 of BSBM01000123.1, read as the reverse complement.
CAACTACAGTAAGTCATCTTCCTCACCGAACTTAATGTAACAATAATCATAATTTAATAACCAACCATATCATTGTTAATACTGTGTTAACCAACTCATATTTAAATGAACATAAGAAGATATACAATCTGTTATTGAGAACGAACCCAACTAACAAATTGTATATATAATTTGAATGGATCATTACTATTTCTATAAAATCAAGTTCATTAATTGAAACTGTTGGGTTCCCTCAATGTAGCAATAATCATAATTTAATAACCAACCGGTTCATTGTTAATAATATGTCAACGAATTCATATTTTCATATTTAATGAACATATGAAGACATACAATCTATCATTAAGAACGAATCCAACGAACAGATTTGTATATATATTTTGAACAGATCATCACTAGTTATTAAATCAAGTTCATTTATTGGAACTGTTATGGAAGTAACCCGCCTCAAACAGATATATACTTGACAATGATTTGTACTGGTGTTTAATACAATGAGTGACTCGGCCTAGCCTTTAGCGTTCACACACTTTGATATATCAGTTTAAGAAGATCTGTCATGCTTTCAAGTTTCAAGATATTTCCACTCAATCAGAATTATAATTAAAGTCATCCCTTACCTAACACTTTCTTCAAGCAAAAACAGAGAGTTTTGGCTGAAATTTAGACAGCAAAACCTCGAGCTCTTAGATATGAGGTGGAGAGCACAGACTCTCAATACTTCTGAGATGTGAGGTGGAGAGCACAGATTCTCAATAGTTCTGAGATGTCTGGTGGAGAACTAAGTGAATATAACGGAAGATAACCTTTCACCAAATGGAACTTAAAGATTGTAAAAAACCGAATGGTATGAATTATGACATTTCATCTGAAAAACACAGTGGTTATTGAAAATTATTCTTATTCAACAAATCTTATTCATGGGTATCGACGTCGAGTCTTGATTGAAAACGTTCGTAAGAGCTACAATAGCGAAGTCTTGGTTGTCTTGTGCTTCTAACATGTTTCTTTCAACACATTTCAGAGGGCAATTTGCGTTTTCCTGTCAGAGGCAATACTCATACTGTTGACTGCCTCGGAAACGAATTTGCTTTCTCATAAAGATTGTAATTTTCATTGCATGCGAGAATAATTATCACTGCACTTAACCCTTACGTTGAGCCGATTTCAGTGCTGCATCATAATCTCTACCTTTGAATTTCACTCAGTCGTTTATATGTTTATTATATCAATCGTTTATATGTTTATTATATATATATATATATATATATATATATGCATGACTAATATCCGTTAAAAAAATTATATAAATTTATCGAAGTTGTAACATTTATATGTTGAATTTGGGTGGCAGGTGCGGGGTGCTCTGTGATCCGGGAAAATATCTATGACTGGAGCCTAAGAATAATATTTAACAATCAAACTGCAATGCTAGTTCTATGAAGAGGACTTCACATTATAAACACAAGAGGAATCAAGGTTCTGACAGTGATCGGAGATTCTATAATCACCATTAGGCACTTACAAGAAAGAAGTCTACAAAAAGAAACTTACAAGAAGGAAGTCCACCAAAAAAACTCACCAAAGAAGAATAACATGTCTATCAAGATTTCAATAAGATCGCCGAAAACCAAGCTAATCTCGGCAGTCGTCTGAGTCCCGGGAAACCTAGAGAAAAATAATGCTCCTCATCCAAACTATAATGAATATGCTCAATGAAACTCACTGCTTCCATGTCTATCAAGATCTCAATAAGATCGCCGAAAACGTAATCTCGGCAGTCAAGCTAATCTCGGCAGTCGTTTGAGTCCAGGGAAACCTAGAGAAAAAGGGGGAAGGAAGGATATTTACCTATCCGCTAAGCAGTTGGTTCCATTTTTATACATGACAAGCATGCAAATCATGGTTTCCAACAAGCGTCACAAAGGGCACATCGAGAAGGATCAAGGATTAGGTTGCACGCCTCACTGTGCATGCAATCTCCATGGCAGTCAAGGCGACTTAATGATGGTCCATTCCCTTGTACAACAGGCATGTGGGACTTCAACGCCTATTTGGTACTCCAGCTATCAGATCCCCCATCCCTGCAATTGTGGATCGGGCTAAGGACTGTGTATTTGAAGGTGGCTTCTATCAGGCTCGTTGTTGAACAAGTTTGAACTTCAATTGAGTTTGTCCTCGACTCGCTCTTCTAATTTTATTCCTAATTTGGCTTCTTCTCGGTTATTTTGGCTCATCTGAAATCAAACTAGTTGATAGTTCCGCTCTGTTTTGCAAGCGCAACTTTGTCTTGTTATTTGAGTGTCCAATATCTAGACCAGCTGGTCCCGTGTCCAATTTTGTTGGTAGTGTGTCAATTCTGAGTAATCTAGCGAATGTTACTCTCATATATAATTCTTTGGTAAAGTCTAGAGCCTGGACAACTCTCAGATCGAGTCATTCTGTTAAGCCAGGGTATAACCTGCTGAATTCGAGCATAGAAATTGGTTTTGCTTGATTCTGGAAGCGCAACATTATCTTGTTGAATGTATGTCTAGCGTCCAATCATGTTGGTCTTGAGTCCAGTTCCGTTAGTGATGAGACTAATTCAGCTAGTGGTGAGTCTTTCTTGGTAATGTGCCTTGTGTCGTAATTGTCTCTCTCATATCCCTCAGTTCCACTCATTGCGCAAAATCAGAGTATAAATTGTTGAGGTCATACTCAGGAATTGAGGAGGGCTCCCAGCTCCCTTGAGTCGTGGTGTTGGGTGCACTAATAGTTCTGGGTCTCAGCGTTTACGCTTACCTTGTACAGGTTTTCATTGACACATTAATTCTAGTTCTATTCTCAGTCAAAAATCAGTAAGCAAAATTCTGAGATCTTGAGAACTTGGACATTTGAGAAGTTGCAACACAAATTCTAAACTCTGGCAGCGCCAGGACCACAGTCCCATTAGGCTGAATTGCTCCAATCTGAACGCTGCTGCTATGGACAACAGGGATGTTCGACTCTGGAGACTTGGAGGAAAATATCGGAACAAAGTTATGACAGAGACATGAATAACATCCAAAAGCAATGGGAGGCAAACAAAAAGCAGATGGATAAATACAAAGCCAAAACTACCCTCTTGGAAGCAGCAAAGAACAAAATAATTGATCAAAATGAGGTAATCAAGGATCTTCAAGTTAAAATCAAGAACCTGCAACAAGAACAACACCCTGGTCTTCAGGCTTTGAGGCACTCTCCCTCTCCAGATTTATCTGTTGGCTCCATAGAACCACATCAACGAGAAGGAAAAGAGGAAGACATGGTGGAGCAGCACACAACCAGGACCGAAGCACACAGTGGAGCAGAACACAACCAGGACTTATCTTCTGTTGTTGGTCACCTGAAGAATGCCAATCTACGGCAAGGCACTTATTTTGTTTAATATGCTTTTACAGTAAGACTTTAATGATTCTGGGTCAATTTTCAAGGTTATACACCAGTCAAACAGTAAGTAGTAGAAGTAAAATTTTGTCTTTTCAGCAGAATGATAGTAATGTGGCCAACAAGCTGAAAATGCTGGAAAATTTTTGGACTAGTTTGCATGCTTTATGTAATGATGGTTGGATGGTCAGGCCGCAGCCTCCTCTTTTATCAATATCAATACAATCTATCCATTCATGTTAAAAAAATTTAAAAAACATTTATATGTTAAACTTAATATTTTGAATTCAATACAATCTATCCATTCATGTTAAAAAAACATTTATATGTTAAACTTAATACTTTGAAAATTATGGTCAATTTAAATTTGGAGTCGACATGAGCTTTGGTTTTATATTTATCATGTGCCACATCAGCATTATAGACATGACATTTCTCACCCACTTGGACTTAGAAATCGCTTTCTAGAAATTAACCCAAACATGACATTTTGATTTTATCTTGAAAATAAGTTCTGAAATCCTTTCATTGTAGACACTGTACAAAGATCCAAGTTTCCAACTTCCTTTTGCAGTACTATTTATTCTCATACATATAACAAGGACTTGGTTAGTCTGACTAACAGCTTGCAGAAAGAAGGATAGTTCTTTCTTTTACACCATTTCAATTCTTGAAATGCTGTGTCTTTTATCTCAAGGCCATATTGTGCATATTATAACAAGGACTTGGTTAGTCTGACAAACAGCTTGCAGAAAGAAGGATAGTTCTTTCTTTTACACCATTTCAATTCTTGAAATGCTGTGTCTTTTATCTCAAGGCCATATTGTGCATATTATAACAAGTTATCTGAATTTTGATGGAGGGCATCATAGAGGCACAGATAAAAACAATATATACAAGAATTTTATTAAAGTAGCCAAACCGATCAGCAACCGCTTGACAGTTCAATTCTTTGCTGGAACGTATACCCATACCCATACAAAGCATACATCCACCCTTAACAAAATCAACTCTGGCATCCATAACTGCACTGTGAACAATCACTTGAAAGAATATTTTCAATTGAACCGATTATGCAGCCAGCCAGCCAGCCAACCAAACAACCAACCAAAAGGCTTGTGATTTAAAAAAAAAAAATCCTAGTGATGTACAGGTCAGTTTTTGCATTCAAACAAGCAAATGCTTGTGTTATGCTAGTATATGCTAAAAACCTATATACAGGACAAACAACATAATGTGCTATGTGCAGAGCTCGATGTGAAAGAAGGTATGATGAACTTTGCTTGAAAAGTTACATCAAGAAATTTCTTTCATATGGAAGCTCCAGTTCGCAGGACCTTCTCAATCTTCTCAGCCTTCACATAGTCTGATTCAGACAGAGGCCCAACCGGGAAGGCAGTTATCTCTACTACCAAATGTGGGGTAGGAAGTTCATCAAAGAGTGCCCTAACGTTGTTACAACACACAGTCTCTCCGTGGGCACTCTCTCTTCGGATTTGGCAGCCCTGCACATAGGAAATGTATAAATAAAGGGAATCAAACCAAACTTTTACAAAAATTAATGAATCATGATTGAGCACTCTAACTCAGAAAAATGTTTAGTGGGCATCCTGCCTTGTGAGATGTAGCATCCCTAAAGGTATCATCATCTGATAAAAGAGAAGCAATGGCCTTTAGAAGACGACGACCCTCTGATTTCATTGGTACCCTGTAGCTTCGTTTGAGAGTGCCCTTTGTTGTAACATGCCATTTACGCACCATCTTCCGTTTATCATTGGTTGCTTGGGTTTCTGCACATTCCAGTGCACTTATCAAGTACAAGAATATTTGCCTAGATAGTTCAAAGTGTAAATGAAATCCAGGACAATGTGCTGGATGGCCTAATGCAAATTTCATATATACGCATATGAAATTCGAAAAAGATGCCAAGATAGTTGTAGCCAAAAATGAATTTCATGTTCAGAAGATTGCGTCTTGACAATCTACATTGTACATAGAATGCCTACATAGTTCTATGAAATATGGAAACCCATTGAAAATCTGCCCGGATAGTTCCAGAGTTCATATTGACTCCAAGGAAAAACAATGCTTTGAGGAAACACCTACCCATGTAGTGCTTGAATGCAGACAAAGTCCAAATTAACTGCCCAAAGATTGCTACAATTCACATAAAGTTCTAAAATATACTCCCACAGATCTAAAATCCATGTCAAGTCCAAATATATCTGAAGTAGTACTGCATGCATATCGAGTCAGTGTAAAACTGCACATCAATTTCAAATGCCCAGGTAGTTCCAAATGCATATCAAATCTACTTAGAAAAGACAACAAAAGACAAAGAACAGTCTTGATAAAGGACATCAATTCTAAGATGAAAAAGTGAGCCTGCCAGAGTTTTCTGAAATGCATGTCGAATCATTAAAAAAATTGTGAAAACAGCCCTGTCATGAATTTTAATCCTACAAAAGATGTGTTTTGAAATTGTTAGACATAGCATATAATGTCCAAAAGTACAATCGTGAACAATTCACCTTACATGTCCAAATAGTTCTCTAATAAATATCTAGTCAAATGCAATATAACCAGATTCTTCTGCATTGTTATAGAGCAGAAGGAAACTCATGTACCTGAGTCAGTAGGAATGATATTCTTAAGCCATTTGGGCGTCCATTTCGCATCCCCAACAACTACAATATAACGAACCAGAGAATTACAACTTAACCCATGAGGAAAAAGGGTAAACAGCTGTAAGAATAGATGAACATCAATAATACTAATATCAGAACAGCTCACAGAACCTACACTATGCAACTGTGAGACGAACCAATTCAAAGACTCTGCTAAAAAAGAATATACAATACAGATGGGTAAGAAGAATGATGTTGAAGATGGACAATAACTAATTCTTGAGGGCCTTCTATAGTATATACAAGTATATAGGTACAGAATATGATTTGACTTTGAGTTGGCCAAGCTTGGGATACATAGGTCTGTGTTTATTAGGCACACATGTGCTCACCATGATTGGGGAGGTCTGCACCAATCACTTATGAAATTTCAATCAATCGTCACAACCAATCTGCAATCTGTTTATGATTGCTTCTAACAGTCCTGGTGACACAGGACACTTTCCAAATCAACTTTCCATAGGAAAAGTGCGAAGGGCGCGAACTTAAAAGTCCCTAAATTAGCCTCTATGCTCTCGCACTTTCCAAATCAACTTTCCATAGGGAAAGTGTGAAGGGCGCGAACTTAAAAGTCCATAAATTCGCCTCAATGCTTTGAAGAGAAAGCAGAGCCTACCTATACAGGTCTCGGGAACTTGATTAGGGGAAAACTGCTTGTAGGATAACAACACAATGAATTTGAAAGACCCACCTGATAAAGACTTCGCTTGAGGACCTGCGATTCCCACCTTAAGGAGCGTATAGAAAAGGCAGAGGCGTCCAACCCACAAGATCGGTTGGTCCACAAGAGAAGCCTGTGCCACCGCTCTCGATCCTTTTGCCTCCTGCCTCTGCTTCATCTTCCCTGTCTGTAGATGTAGATGCATTTGCCTCGCTGTTTTAAGACCAAAATAAGGGCACCCAATTGCTGCAAGGGTTGAGTAATCCATGGAAACATGATGCAGGCTTTCCTTGAACCCCACTAGGGAGGCAGGAAAGATAGATATAGCAGGACACAGCATACATGACGTCGCTTGGATAGGCTTCAGCATCATTTGTTATTTGTTTATGAGAAACAGGTCAGGTCCCCAAACTGACAATTTATATATGGCAAGAAGAAGAGCCAACATACATTAGAACTATAGTCTTATTTTATGCAATCTTGTTATGCTGGGATTTGATTAAAAAATTACCAGCTTGCAGTCCATTGCATTTTTGTCGATCTAAGCAACTTGGCTTCCATTAAGCTTCAATGGTGTATAACAATTCAGAGAGAGCGGACTAGGATGAAAGGACCAGAGCAGAAATCTTTGGAGGTTCAAAGCTGACCAAAACACTCTACTTGCCAGGGTGTTGCAGATTGCAAAACGCTCTACTTGCTGGGGTGTTGCAGATTGTAGCTCCCTCAGGAACGAACAATTTTCTTGACAGATCAAAAGGGTTTGATGAAATGAGGTCGGAGGTTAAGAAACACAAGTTTAAGAAGATGAAACATTGAAATGACATAAGTTGTATCATTAAACAAAATGGCAACGCATGGTGGATTGCATGATAAAGACACAGCTGATACTGGATCTTATCTTATCCAATATTTTGGGTTGGGTGGGAAATGCTAATAAGCCAACACCTACTAATGACTAGCTAAGGGGATAACTTTCCTTTATATAGGTCAGGTTGTTTGTTTTTTCAAAGTGATAATGTCGATATAAAGTAGCCAACGATAATATAATTATAAAATATTTATTCTAAAATTATATATAAATATATATTTATATCTATATATTAAAATAATAATTACAAAATTAAAATAGTTATAAATTAATTATATAGGAACATAAAATGGATATAGGATGCTATAAGTTAAATATATTCATATATTTGTATGTTTTTTTTATATATAACCAAGTATCTCAATTTTTAATAGTTACACAATCAAACATTTAATTTATGAAGAGAAAATATATCACAAACAAAAACTGGATGCATGTGGAGAGATTCACAATTATTTCTATCAACTATCTAAGTTTTTATTTTCTTTTTTTTCTACAAAAAAAAGTCGCAATTCATTAACTCGAATGAACCACATTGTTCATTAGGTCTATAAGGCCATTATATGTATAGTTTCTTTACATGTCCTCTCCAAAAAGAAGCCATAACATAACTGTATTTGCCTCATACAGTCAAGGAACAAAGCATTTGCCTCTAACATATCCCTGTAATTTTTGGTGACATATATTTCTATTTTCAGATTACATGTATGTATCAGAAACCCAAAAAAATTACCATTGCAATCATTTTTGTCATGGGATTTGTCCATTGGCATATTCAACCTGGATGAGGTCCAGGATTGTGCTAATTGATTGTGTCATTGTCATGTTCCCATTTGTGCCATATTCCATCACCAACCTATAGCCCTTGCTTTGATAGCAGATCTGCTATCATGTTTCTTTCCCTATAGATGTGGTGAAAGTGGATATCCTGAAAATTACTAGAAAATCTAAACAGCTTCTCATAAAGTGGCTTGAGAAAAATGCTCTTTGGAGCTCTCTTGAGCCTCATCCAGTCTATCACTAGCAGGGAATCCCCAAAAACTTGTAGTTTATGTACACCTTTAAAGAGAGCAAGAATATGAACTAATTTCAGAGCCACCAACTATGCATGATTGTTTGTGCTCCTACCAAGACTTGCAAAAAACTTAATCCATTATGAATCAAAGAAATAAATAATGCCGCTTGCACCACCTATGGCAAGCTCCCCTTGTGAGGCACCATCAAAGTAACACCAACTACTTGTTCTATCAATGATCTCAGTTGTGATCCTTCTCTCCTTTTTTGGCCCGTTGTCCTATGGAAAAATGTCAAGAATGACAAGAATTTTAGTAGCGTATACCTCAGGAGCTCTAAAAGTATCTTTAAAGATGGCCTTATTCCTAGCCAGCCATACACCCCATATCATAAGGGCTAGTAAGGCCTTATAATTTGTATATAGCTCATTTTTGGTCCAATCCTAAAAAACTTCTTCTTGGCCATTCCCCCTCCACTCAAACTGAATACCTTTCACATAAGAGGCATGAGACCACATCCTAATTATGTATGGACACTAAACAAACAAATGATAAATAATATCACAGTTGTCTTTACGGAAAGGACATCTACCAGGACCAATGCTAAAAAAAATTATTAGATGTTCCTAGACCGAGACTCTGTTAGAAAGGGCCAGCCACATAAAAAGTTTGCTCTTTAAAGGGCATTGTAAAGACCAAATCACCAAGTTCCACCATGAAGGCTCATTTATATCCTCTTCCTCTCGAATATTTTTGTATCCCAAGTTGGGAGTATACATACCACCATTTAAGCTTTTGCTCCATAGCAATTCATCTCCTCTCTCCACTAGACAAATATGGTTGTCATTAAGGCTCTTAGTGTATTTATCCCACAGAGTTTTATCCTCCTTTATAAAGCCCAAATCTCAACCTGTAACCAACCTTGCCTCAAAGGAGTAGTGTGCAGATCATCCTTAACCTGGTACAAATAACAATAACCTTATTCCAATAAAGATTCAAGCACGTGCTCTGGAAATCTATGTGCATCCTAACTACCCACCCACAGATCATGACCTAATCTAAGTCTTCTACCATTTCCAACTTTCCATACCAATCAGTCACCAATGATGTTAAAATCCAAAATGATAGACTTCCACATAGTAGAAACATTTCTAAGGGACTTTTCCTTGCTCCTAAATCATTCTTCTATGGAGAGGAGATGGATGTATTTTTGGTAAACTACTTCTATCCACAAGTTGTCACCAAATTCTCAACCTGTAACCAAGCTTGCCTCAAAGGAGTAGTGCGCAGATCATCCTTAACTTGGTACAAATAACAATAACCTTGTTCCAATAAAGATTCAAGCACGTGCTCTGGAAATCTGTGTGCATCCTAACTACCCACCCATAGATCATGACCTAATTTGAGTCTTCTACCATTTCCAACTTTCCATACCAATCAGTCACCAATGATGTTAAAATCCAAAATGATAGACTTCCACATAGTAGAAACATTTCTAAGGGACTTTTCCTTGCTCCTAAATCATTCTTCTATGGAGAGGAGATGGATGTATTTTTGGTAAACTACTTCTATCCACAAGTTGTCACCAAATTCTCAACCTATAACCAAGCTTGCCTCAAAGGAGTAGTGCGCAGATCATCCTTAACTTGGTACAAATAACAATAACCTTGTTCCAATAAAGATTCAAGCACGTGCTCTGTAAATCTGTGTGCATCCTAACTACCCACCCATAGATCATGACCTAATTTGAGTCTTCTACCATTTCCAACTTTCCATACCAATCAGTCACCAATGATGTTAAAATCCAAAATGATAGACTTCCACATAGTAGAAACATTTCTAAGGGACTTTTCCTTGCTCCTAAATCATTCTTCTATAGAGAGGAGATGGATGTATTTTTGGTAAACTACTTCTATCTACAAGTTGTCACCTTTTAAGATCTTCCACACCCCTTTTGCAGCAAGGGATTTTTCCAAACAAATAGGGTGTTTCAGACCCCATCCCCCAAGCTCCTTGGGTAATGATAACTTGTGCCATGCCACCCAATGAAAAGTGTTTTCATCAGATTTCCTATTCCATAGAAAATTGAAACAAAGCTTCCTTAACATATGCCATAGTTTCCAAGAACACCGGTATGGCTTCAAGCATAGACTTCGTCAAGATGAATCTACCTCCCCTAGAAATCCATCTATTACACCACAACTGAATCCTATGTTCCACTTTGCCTATGAGCCAAACCTAGTCCTTCTTTTGATAACCATTTTGCTTTATAATGAACCCTAGATACTTGATCCCCTGTTGAATATCCACCACTACAAAATTGAATTGTGAGCTGATCCAGTTTTCCATCTTGATCTATGTTCATATACAAAACAAAGGATTTATCTTCATTAATGACCATCCCTGTAGCTTTCGAAAACAAATCGAAGATGACCTTGATCTTAAGAATATCCCTCCTAGAGCCATTGTGAAGATCAAGATATCATCTACAAAGAGCAAATGAGAAATACTAATATTACCCCCAATCTTGAGACCATTCAACTATCCATTTATCTTAGCATGATGAATCAATCTACTCAATCCTTTGACAATCATAATAAACAGAAGGGGGGCTACTGGGAAACCCTGCCTCAACCCTCTACCTGGTCTAAAAAATGACGAAGCAAAACCATTAATTAAGACAACAAAAGATACTATTTGTACACATGACATAATCTAGTTAACAAAGTGTAACTGAAAACCAACCCGAGATATGTCCAATTAAACCAGTTGTATGTTTTTTTAAATCTACTTTTAGAATAGTTTTAGGCAGCTTCTTCAACTTTGTAGAATGCAAGGCCTCCTGTACAGTACCGATGGCATCATGGATTTGACACCCTTCTAGGAAAGCAAATTGTTATTGTAAGACTTCACTGGAGAAAACACCTATGATACTTCTTTCTATAACCTTTGTAATGAGTTTAGAAATACATTTCCATAGAGATATAGACCTATAGTATTCAAAAGAAACTCCTCTGTAACTCTTCATAATGAGGGCAATGAAAGTTGAATTAAAAGCTGCCAAAATCCTTCCTTTAACCTTGGATTCTCCAATGACCACTAGGGGGTCCATCTCGAATAGTTCCATAAAAGCCTCGAAAAAATCAACTGGCTGGCCACCCATCGGGCATTGGGCTCTTGTCCTTTTGCATGGATCCAATGGCCTCTTTCAATTATACAAGATTCACAAGTTGTTGAAGACACATTTTTTGTTCCTCATCCACAAGAGACGGGAAGACGACACAAAGGCCTAGCATCTAAGCAACAAATGCTCTACGATCTTCCATATATAGATTGTTGAAGTGATTTACTCCATATCTAACAAGATTAATGAAGCATGTGATTTGATTCCCATATTGATCCTCCAATTGCCACATAGAGTTTGTATTCTTTATGTGATTAATGAAATTATGAAAGTATTTTGTATTATTGTCCCCCTATTGAAGCCATAAAGCTCAACGTTTAAGTCTAGCTGAAGCTTTTCATCCAGTAAAATATTCCTACGCTTAACCTCTAGATCCATAATATATATCCATACATTTGTATTTAAATTCTAAAATCAATATAATAAATCATCTAAATTCTAAAATCAATATAATAAACACATTACAATTACCCTCATTTCAAGGATGGTACCTAAGGTAAACCATCGGCCCTCATTATAGGGCCTAACCCGATGGGGACATTGAGTGAGGCCCTTGCATAGCCACCCGAAGGTTTGACCCCGAGACCTTCTACTTACGAATACAACTCTCAACCACTTGAGCTAACCCATCGGGCTCCTATTCATCATATAATAATTACCATAAATTGAAATTAATTTTGGTTTATTCAACACACACACATGCATATTCAAAGAAAAAAACATTATATTCGAATAAGGAATATACATAAACCAATATGAGAAAGTTGTTAACTTCCATAAAGGACAACCAAAACACATGATCAACTATTGTCTTATCAGCTTTATCTGCCTTACATTGCTAGTCTAGAAACAAGCATTCATTAATTACATAAAAAAATGAACCAAAAAGGATAGATCTGCAGCTCTTGATGTTCAAACAGGCTAAACCTTGACCTCACCATACTACTAAAAGAAAAATATATATAGTTAAGAATAAATAGGGACTTCAACTTTAGAAAGAAGTCCATTGTCTTGAAATTCATATTCAACCAGAGTCCCTTCCTACATTGACATGGCACACTTTGATAAATCGTCTGCATCCTTGTTCAGTTCCTTGTACACATGTGTAAAAGATGGTCACTTGAAAAAATCCATTTCTTCCTTAATGAGCTCTTGTAGAGGTCAAAGACTGAGATTCTCAAATTTCCTTTTCTTTTATGCCCACTCAATGACAACCTCGGAGTCCCCCAATACCTGCAATTTCCTTACACTGACTTGATGGGCACATCGTAATAGAACCCACAATGCACACAGCTCTGCATGCATGTTCGAATCTCAACCTGCTGCAAATTATTGGAGTTATGTATAAGATGGCACTTGCCCCACATATAGTCGGATGCCCTTGGCTGGCTATCAAAATACCCCCAGGGAATCTCAAAATTTAAGTTTGGAATAACAACTTGTTTGTTTCTTTTCTCTTTTGGATTCGACTTGAATTCTGAGAACATTTTGAGGAGAAGCTTTGCCAGCACCTTGACCGGATAGGTCTTGTATTAAACAATTTCCAGATTATGAGCCCACCATATCCAATAAACCCAAATATTTGGAAAATCCTTATAATCCTCGACAACAATATCCAAAATCCAATCCTTTACACAACCTTCCAGAGAATCTGCACTCTAGGTCTTTTTTTACTTTAAATTGGAATTGGCTATCCTCCAAACATATTTAGCATAACTACATCTTATAAATAAATGGAATACATACTCCTCATCACGTCGACACATAGAACATCTACTTGGACCATGTCATCCATGCTTAATCCCATTATCCTAGGTAAGAATTTTGTTTGCTAGAGATAACCATAACAAGGTTTTTTCTTTCAATGGGCCCGACGATTTCCACATCACTGTTCACCACCATTTTTATGCCCATTAAATTACTCCTCTACCTTAGTTGCATAAACCAACTTGACTGTATATTTACCCAAGGCTAGATTTTTTGTCCAACGAAAACTATCCTCTTCCTTTGATAGTTTGATCAACCCTCAACAGATATTACGTTACACATATATAGAGTCTCCACTCTTTGGCCTATGTGCCTTCCAAGTCAATATCTTCTATTGATTTCCAAGCCTATGCCCATCCACCTATACCAGTTTGACTAGCTGCAACTTTAAAACAAAATTTGAGAATCATGTAGGATTTGAATCGGACGTTGAGACAGGGAGTAAGAACCATATGTCCCCAGCCACATATCTTCCCCTATTCTGAGGTATCAATTGTTCCCAATCCTCCATGCCTCCCAAGAACCAACTAAAGGAATTGACTCCACTAGAGCCTTCTAGACGATATAACCACCTTTCAAAGACTTTTGAGTTGTCTTGAACCAATCTTCCATCGAAATACCACAGAGATATTTCAATTTCATTACCTGGCCCCAAAGGGATTCATTATAAACCAACCTCCACAGAGTTCTTGCAGCCAAGTATTTACTGAAAAGATAGATGTTCTTTATACCCCAACTACCAAGGATATTTGGGGTTGCAATCTTGGACCGTTTTTCCAACATAATTCCCTCTAATAACCATTTCCTCGTCCAAAGGAAACTAAAACATTGTTTCCTTATCTTTGATAAACTCCCTTTCGGAATTTTGGGTATGGCCATTCAATACACGGGAATGCTTTTGAGAACATATTTAACTAAGACCAATCTTCCTCCACACAAAATCCATTGGTTCAATACCCATACCGAGATGGGAGCCTCTATTTTCATGTACAACCACAACTAGTCCTTGAATTTATACTTGTTTATCTTAAGATGAAAACCAAGTTATTTTAACCCTTCCTCATGGTCTTTGACATTTAGAGAAAGAATGTCCCTGATACAACGTGATTCCTCCTGAGATAAGCCATTTAATGCTAGGATAGATTTATTTAAATTCATTTCCATGCCCGTAGTACAACAATATAAATTTAGAATAGCACTGATTTTCTTAACCTCTTGTTCACTACCATGCCAAAATATCAAACCGTTATCTACAAATAAAAGATGGGTTACAACCATTGAATATGATACCTCTACCCCCTTTATCTCACATGTTCTTTTAGCTTCCTTGATGAGCCGACTAAGACCTTCTACAACCAGTAAGAACACTAAAAGCGAGGATAGCAGACACCCTTGAAGTAAGCCACCGGAAGATCTAAAGAAATTCTAGTGTGACCCATTAATCAGAATAGAAAAGGTGACGAATTGGATACAATTGAAGATCCAATTTACTATTTTCATACTCATACCCATCTAAGAGAGGAGTAATTGGAGATAAACCCACTTGACTTTATCATAGGCCTTTGCAAGATCAATATTTAAAATGAGTGCCTTAAGTTTGGCTTCCCTGAGGGAGTGGATCCCTTCCTGAGCTGTGATGGTGCGTCATGGATCTAACGATTGTGTAAGAACCTGAACTGCTCCTTCGAGACAACATCTGACAATATCCCTTTCAAACTATTACTAAGAATTTTTTCAATAAGTTTGTAGATTGCATTACACAAGGAAATAGGATGATAATGATCGAAAGACAATGCGTCATGTTGCTTTGGGATCAGAGTGATGAAAGAACTATTGAATGCTTTTGAACTTTTCCCAACTTCTTTTGCTTCATCTATGACCTTGTAGAGGTAATCCTTTAATAGATCATAAAAGGCCAGATAGAATTCAACAATAAGACCATCGAGACCATGAATCTTTCCTCTTTTGAAAGAGTTAAGTGTATGTTCAATTTCTTCACATCAATTTTGCTCCTCTAAGGCCGTGTTATGTTCATCGTCAATCACCCGCGACACCAACCTCAAGATTTGCATAATTTCGCCAATGGGACAACATGTTGGTTCCTTAAATAAAGAATCGAATTGGAGTTTTCCGCCCGCTGCCTTATCTTTAAAGGATGTTGCCTTTTCACCATTTGGGAGTGTGACCTCCCATATGGTGTTTATTTGCTTTCGAAAATTAGCATACAATTGAAATTTTCTAGTGTTGTTATCTCCTTCACAAAGCCACACCGCTCGACTTTAAAGCTTCCATGAAATTGCTTCTTTTTTCAACAAATCCATCCTTTTCTCTTCCAAAGCGTTTAATGCTTTAACTTCTTTCTTTGTAAAAAATGCCTGAAGCATTTCCATCATATAAAAAATTAATCTTACTCTCCTTCCTTTTTAACTCAGCGTGCGCTCTCACTTCATAAATGCCCCCCTTGATGTTTTATAACAGTATTGAGCTTTCAAAGGGAGTTGGAAACCCATTGAATTGTTGAGGCTTCCTTCTTTAGATCAATATGATCCCAATTAGAAGAGACCATCTTTTTAAATTCTTCCTCGAGTAACCACACACTATTAAACTTCATCGATGAAGGGGCCTTTCTATACTGCCAATCTTAACAGTATAGATTGGTGGTTGGAAGTCCCTCCTACTTCAACCCAATCTTTAAAAAGAAGTTGAGGTCTTAAACAATCTTCTTCCACTAAGAATCTATCTAAGCACTTCGAGATGCCCTGACTTCCTTTCCTCCTGTTATGCCATGTGGGAGTTAATATGATGGGTTCCAAATCGATCAACCCATTTTTTACAATCAAATCTCCAAAAATATCCTAGAGGATCCACCTAAGCCTTTCCCCTCACATCTCTCTGGATGACAATGTAAAATTAAGATCTCCACCCAAAATCAGACTATTGAGACTTAATAAGCTTGCTTCCTACAAATCCTCCCAGAACTTCATATCTGCATAGGGCTTGTAAAGGTTAAGAAAACTGAATGTTTTATTAACTTCTTTTGAACCAAGCTCAACCAAGATCCCATAGTTCAATATCCTACAGGAAATGGCTAAGAATTTCAAACTCCATCCTATGACCAAACCCCTTGATTGACCTTCAACATCATGAGAACATAAGGACCAATTCTTCAGAAAAGAGGAAAGAAATTCCATTGCTTTATCTCATGTACACATAGTTTCATGAAATATAATCACATCCGACCTACTAACAAAAACAAGTCTTTTGAGGGTTTGTTGCTTATGGGCTCCTCCCACCCCTCTAATGTTAAAGGATAAGACAATCATTAAGGAAGTTTTGACAAGGCTTTCCTTGCTCTAAGGGCCCTCACAATGGTTGTCTGTATACGCTCTCAAATTCTCTTTTTGACCTATGATTGGGTCAATGAGATGTTAGATTTTCTTCCAAATGAATTAGGAATATCGTAATTGATTGCTAAACCTCCTTTTACACTACCATCTTCCTTAACTCCTTTGACTAATACATACTTATCCTTTTTGGACTTGAGAGCATAATTCGAATAGATTGATAGGGCTTGTTTTCTATTCTTGTTTGATTCGACCATTGTACTCTTTTAACCTTTTGTATCAAAGGAACCTCCAATGTCCTATTCTCATCCTCAATGGGGGCTACCACTACACCCACTTAATTTTCGATAGTAGTTGGCTCTCCCACCATAGGGCTAACTGAATTATTTTCACCATGAGATACTACATATTTTAAATTCGAAGAGTTAATCTAAGCACAAAGAGGCAGAGACAAAGACTTACCAATTTTTGTGATCTTTCCCTCTAGAGATAGTTGAAAAGAGTTCATGCGGCTTCCTTTGGTTGAGAAGCTTCTTCGGCTAAGGGATCATGACTTAAAGATGGTTTCACTTGAACAAGGGGGACATTTGATTCTGAGTTTCCCAAAACCTTCCCCCGAACCTTCAACTCCTACGAAGACAAAGCATCACTCTCCCCTGACTCCTTTTCACCCATAGTATGAGGCTTGGAGAATAGGTTCTTCTTTTGGATCCAAATTTTTTTATAAGGCCTTTTATCATTTCCTTTCATGAACAATGATCTTTAAGATGGCCCACCTCTCAACAAATATGACATTGAAAAGGAATTTTCTAGTAATCCAGTCATTGAAGGAAGGTCCATTTTCCCCAAATGACTTCCGCATTTGTTGCTAACCCTTCTCTTAAGTCAATTTCCACCATAATTTTTTCCAAACGACGATCCTCCTTGAGTTCCCAACCGTCTTCTATTTTAATGAATCGACGTAAAGAGTTCCCTATCGATTCTAATACTTTTTTTGTCCATAAAACCTAGGGCAAACCAAGGATTAAAACCCCGATCTTCTACGAGAACAATGGTTCCCTCTTAGGGTCAAATAGAGGATCCCATTTTTTTTAAAAGGAGTCCAGAGGGTCCCCAATACCATTCTTTTGCTAAAATTGTTTTCACATCCGAAGCCTCACTTAAAAGGAAGCAACACCATCTTTTCACTAAGATATAAAACATCAGTGAGTAGCCCAAAACAGGTAGCCAATTCCTTTCTAACCACAATCGAAGAGAGCTTGATTTACACTTCTTCCCCACAAACCTTCCTACTTGCGAAGTTTCCATCAACTTCTGAACATCATCTATCGCTACGCCTTGGTCCACAATCACGCTCACTTTTATCCTCTTTTGCTTATCCCTAAAGGAGTAACTCTGGTACCCTGGTTATTGGACTGAGGAACGTTCACCTCGCTTCTCTTCTCTTGGACAGAACTCATAGAAGCATCTAGAGATGAGGGAAAGGGATCAATAGACCGCCGATTGAGGCTCTCACCACCCAAGAAAATGAAAATGTATTATCCCTTGTACCGAAGACCTAACTCGCTTAGGTCTAAATTAAATCGATTAAAAAATTGCCAATTTGAACATCCTCCATCTATCACAGACTAACAACGAGTCATAGATGGGGTTTGTACCCGATCCTCCACGTCAGGGGATGACATATTTCCCCACTTGAGCTTTAATTCCTCATCAGTAGGAAATATTTCCCCTTGCGCCATATCGTTCTCACCATAATCCACTAGAGCCGTTACCGTGACCTCATTGTCCATCATTGCAATCAAAAGGACTGCCTGGATGTTACCCTACCAACAAAAAAACTTCGAATGAAAGACCTCAAAGAATTATATATTATAAATAAATATAAAATTAATAAGTAAAATAAAACTTATTGTAATACAAATCAAATTTAACCGTGCATTAAGATCAACTTAATCATCACGCATTGAATCTTAAAGTTGAAATATAAATTATTTGTAAATTTAAAAAATATCTTAATTTGAACTTAAAATTTATATATTAAAATAAAATTGTTTATATTAAATTATTATTGTTACTTATTATTATCCCTGCCGCATGTAGGGTTATTATTATGTAATCCATATGCTTTGATCTGTATTAGTTTTGATCGGAATCCGGTAATGTTTTTTGGGTAAAATCCAAATTTCTAGTGTTTAAATTGTATTTTTGAATCCATAAATAGATTCACCACCCTCAAATACTCCATGGCACCCAAATTATTTGTAATCACTTGGATGGTTTGTAGTCACCGTTTTTATGAGCATATATCCTTCTTAGCTGGACTTATTTGTTGGCTTCTCCTCATAGTCGGTTAATATGGTCAATTAATCATGAAGCCGGAGTAGTCCTAGTAGTATACATTGTTTCGAGTCTAGCTTGGAAAGTACTGTTCCAACATATTCGCATACATAATATGTTTGGCTTAATCCTTGGCTGGCATTGTCAAACATAATTCTTACTGGTGACAATTATTATCGCAGAGGTGGTATGGGACCTACTGGCTACCCACTATGTTATCAGGCATCAGAGACAATGGAGCATTTATTCATGAACTGTTTTTTAACTAGGCAGCTTTGGAATTTATTCTCTGATATCTGGGAGATTGAATTCCAGTGGTCTCATGAAACATTGGAGTCAGCTATGTCTAAGTGGTTTGACTGTCAGTGATCACACCCCTCCTTCCCTCTATATTTTTTCTGGGGTCTTTGGAGACTACGTAACTCGGTTCTCTTTGAGGGTTACAATCTTACATTTGTTCGAGCTCGATCCTTTTTACTTCATTTTCTTTCAAATGTTCCTGTTCATCCGAGGCAACCTTGCATGCGTTTTTCATTTTCTCCACTGGTTGATGCTGGCTGGCCATGTGGCTATTTCGATGGAGCTGTCCAATGTGGTGTTGGAGGTGCTGGGTGTTTGCTGATCATGTCACATTCTGAGTATTATGAGTTTAGTTTCAGTGTTGGTAAGGGGAGCAACACCCGTGCGGAGTTACTTGCTCTTGGTGGGTTGTTATTTTTTGCCAGGCACATTAACCTCACTGATCTTCAGGTTCAAGGAGCCTCTTGTTCTGTTATCGATTGGGCCCATGGCTTATGTTCACTGCGGGTAGCTTCTTTGGGTCACTGGCAGCAACGGATTAGATCCCTGATTGGTATGTTTATAACTCCGGATTTTCATCATATCTCTTGTCATTTTAACCATAGGGTAGATACTCTATCAAAGAAGAGGTTGAGGCAGAAGGAGGGGATTTTGACTATTATTCATTTTGGTGGTCCACTGAACAGAGCTGAAGTCTCTATAACTTTTTTATTAATTATTGTAATGATCAAACTATTTAGTATCGAACACTATTAATGTGTACTGAATGGTATTTTGTTAAGTATATTATAGTTCAATAGGTATTATGGTTTAACTCTTTTTGTAATATTGTCTACTTTCTGGAGATGTTTATTGGACTACAGTAATGTCAATATCCTCTGTTTGTATTCACTATCTTTGAGATAGGTGTCCTATGTATGTTTCTTTGATTCACTCTTATGAATAGCAAGAGACATTTTTTCGTTGGAAAAAAAAATGTTCACTTAATCTTTAATCCGGATGATGGCCAACAAATTATATTCCTACTTGAAATTAAAACATAATATGAAAATCTAACTATTAAATCGATAAATTTAAAATTACATGTTTTAGGTATAATAATTTATTACATAATTATTGTGGTGTTTCTTAGATATGCTTTATTTAAGTTAATAATAATAGTTTATTCTAATATCATTATTATTTTAAAAAATTAATTAAAATATATTTAATTTAGGTATAAGAATTTATTACATGTGGTGTTTCTTTAAAAAAAAAAAGAAAAAAAAAAGGTATGGTTTATTTAAATTAATAATAATAATTTATTTAAATTAATAATAATAGTTTATTTTAATATCATTATTATTTAAAAAATAATTAATCTATAACATAATACAATACAAATACAATGTAATGTATATGAAAAGTTTATATATATAATATTAAAAAAATAGATTTAATATAACTTAATACATTTTCTTTTATATGTGCACTTGTATGTAAATATTTTATGTATTTTTTTCAAATTTTCTTATAAACTTTATTAAAACTATTTAAAAATTATATATTAAATTAAATATTATAAACAATAAATAATTTCAAAATTAAAATTCATACATATACTAATAACTAAAATTTATTTAAAATTTGATATTTATACATATTTATAGGTAAATATAATATTTATACATATTTATTTAAAATTTAGAATTATATGATATATATATTTTTAAATTTGAGCATCTATCTATTTATTGTGTTCAAGTTACTTACTTTACTACATTCATAATGTACACAATAATTATTATATTTTTACTATGTGTATAATGTTTACCAAAAGTTGCTCATAAGACTATGAAGGGCCGTACAACCCTTAAATCACTCATGAAGCTATGGGTTTATATCACTCTAAGTCCTTTATATCCTTTCATAGCTTGCCATATTTATCTTTATTTGCGGGTATAATACTTTTTTTTTAATAAAAACATTATTTTCATATACTCTTTTCCATATATTAAATCTCTATACTTCATTTCCCAACTATTAACTATATTAGCTATAAATTAACTACAAACTACTACCATTATTTTTCCAATGTATATTTTTGATAAGAACACTTTAATACATTTTTTGGTAAAAAAATTCTCTTCATATTCTCTCATTTCACATGTAGTAATGTATTTTATAATTATTTTGATAATTGATGATAAGGAATTCTAAAAAACTTTTGGAATTATATTTTTGATAATTGATAGTTATTCTAATTTCTACACTAAACACAAATAATATACTAAAACATTTAAAACTAAACTTAGGTGCTAGTTTATTTTACGTAAAAGGTAGATAATCACATATTTTGGTATATAGTACTCTAATTTGAAATTTATATTGAATTGGTTCCTATCTCACGATATATCATATTTTCTCAACAACTATGCAATGCATATCACATTTCATAGACAACTATACAATGCTTATTAGTTAACTTCTTATAATTTAAAACTATTTCTATATAAAGGGGCTATCCCTATACAAAGCGACAAAGAACTAGCTACTACATAGCACTTGTTTTGACATGCCAATCCATTAATATTTAATAATGATTAAATATTTTACAAATCAAACTTTATAACATATATACTTTTTTTTCAAATATCAAACCATATATCAAAAAACTAATTAAAATTTGTACTTACATTTATAATAACTTTATTAAACATTATAATAACTACACACAAATTGTACATTGTACTTTTCATTTTCTTTTATGAAAAATTAATATTTTTGTGTGTTTTGGCAATGAAATGTACATCATAAAAACTTTTTTTATCCAATTAAAGAGTAATTAAATGATATTTTGAATTTTTGAAAATACATTTTAATGATAATTTTTTGAAAACATTATAAAATTCAAGTATCTTTTTTTTTATCTAATCATTGAGTAAATATTTTAAATTTTTGGAAAAACATTTTAATGATAATTTTTTGAAAACATTGTAAAATTCTAGTAAATATTTTTGCAATCTATGAAAAACTAAAAACAATAGTCATCACTATATGCCTGGACAAAAAACAATAGTCATCGTCATAGGTCGAGACTAACAAAGACTTATAAACTCTGCGTAATATGCTATATTTAACCTCAAATCCAATTATTATTCCAGTTATAGAACCCAAGATTCATATCCTCGTCCGCGTGGATGTGAATACGTTGGTTTATCATATATCTCACATAAATGACAAACAAGGCCATTTTGAAAAGAATGAGAATTTATTTTTTTAAGTGGGTTTTGTACTTGTGTTTGGAAATTGGATGGGTAAGTGGTGAAGTCAAATATGGTTGACTTCACTATTTGTGACATCCGATGAGTCGAATGCATGTGTCGAATATTGTCGTGGGGAATTTTATGGATGGTCAACTTGGAAATAAGTTCGATCCATTTTCACATAAAGCGAAGAATGCCAACTTCATACTCACACACTTAAGTGAATAATATGGTTTGTTGGTACTTTCCCACCCTCACACACTTAAACAAAAGAATAGGATTTGTTAGCACTTTCCTAGTGCCACTCACTTAAGTGAAGAGTAGGGTTTGTTGGCACTTTCCTGCCCTCGGCAAAGAATGGGGTTTGTTGGCACTTTCCCACCCTTAACGAAGAGTAGTGTTTGTTGGCACTTTCCCAATTCCATACAATAATGTTTCTGAAGGCTACACCAATAGTTAAGTAACCAATAAACACATTCATCAAAACCAATATAGGGGAGATTGCATGCTTGAATATAAACCTAGATCATTGCCACATTAAATGATCCAAGTTCCTACTAGACAAAAAATTGATAGACAATAACACCTTATTTATTTTCTAATAGAAACAAATAATTGTCCTTTTAAAAAAAATCTTAAATGGTTTAGTTACAAAAAAGCACAGTAGGGAATTCACATTGTCCTTTGGCAATAACAATGCAAAATCCATATTACCTAGATCTAGCCTTTTCAAAATGAGTTGGCTAGTATAGATTTTGACATACCAACCTAATTATAAGCAAACTTGATAATACATTTTCGAATCACAAAAGAAAAAACTAACTACAATGAAGGAACCCTAGAATTCTAGTGCTATAGTGGCAACACTAGCTTGTGCAGATCTTGCTTGAGAGGATTCATCTTACTACTCTTGACTCCTCTAAGTGGAAGAAAATCCAATATAAAGGTCATGAAGCTTGTTGCGATGAACATTTAGGGTGGCCCATAACTCTGCCTTCCATTTTTGTGTTTTTACATAATGATTATAGGCCTCGATTTCAATAGAATCCAAACCTAGAATCCATTTCCTTTTTCATGGATTGCATCTACTTCATCATGCTTCTAGTTGAGCCTATAATGATTTGATGGCCTCTTCATTCTTGATTATGTTTATTACTAGCTCCACATAGTTTGCAAGGACTATGAGGCACTTTAGGTTCTTGCACACGCTACCTCAGGGAACCACAAGGATCTCGTTCTTATGCAAAAGAGAAAAACCACATTAGTTTTATAATGGAGAGTTTCCTACCTTATGAGTCAAAGTGTCAAAGTGGTAGTAGTAAAGGCCTCAGGTTCCATGATAATATAATGGATTAGGTCTTTGCATGTGTGCATGTATGTGAAGTTATGAGGTGACGCCTTACTTGAATTGTCTTTATTCTTACTTGCTTGGGAAATAGTGAAATAGGGTATGCCTTGAACTTGTAGTCCCCCTCAACCACTGCTTGTTGATAAATTAAGGAGGGAACATAATGCCCTGACAAACCAATTTTTATTTGATCATTCATGGGATATTGCTATAATAGAAGTGCTTTACTCTTTCATTTGGCACCATGATTCCTCCTCGTGGGTTCAAGACTCCTGCATTCACCTTACTACCCACCCTAAATTTGAAGGATCCCTTGATATGATAGAACTCGACTAAGTAGAGGGTGCACAAAATGCTCTTAATTTTGGCAGTGACTCATGCTAGTTGAGGGGGTGACGAAGGAGGGTTGTTGTCGAGAGTGTGGAGGATAATTGTAGAATATCCCACTACATTTAGTTTGTTGACTTGATTTTGTAGATCCAACTTAACTCCTTGATAAATGATTAACCTATCGACTATAAAAATGTCACCTATCTATTTGTTGGAGTAGCTTAGGTATATTGAAGATGTGTAAGTCGAAGGCACATGTCGATGACAACTCTGCAATACCTACGTGGGAAACAAATAGGTCAATAATTGTGTCAAAATGGTTAACAATAACATAGAGTATGGAGACATGCAATTGATCTCCAAGGCCTATGATGTGCTGAGGCATGATTGGGTCTAAGAAATTGGGAGTTGGTGTAGACCTTTGTAGAGTGGAATAGTGGAACATAAATAATCTTGAGATATTTTTAGTTTAGATAAGTGCAGGTATTTTCAATGTGAAGATGAGTATGATGGTGGGGAGTTCATGGATAATATGGAAAGGTGGCTTGGTCTTGACAACGTGAAGCCTCCGTTTGTCTTTAGACTGCCTCGTGTATACATGCATGGCAGCCGTAGGATGATCACTTCACAGATCTCTGAGAAGGTTGTTAGTTCGTGGATGCAATGTTTGACATAAAATAATAGTGGAATTTAAATGCAAGGTGATGTTATCAAGAATTACGTCGATGATCACAAAATAAGAGATCAAGTATATAAACCTATGACATTGTGGAAAAATCAATTATAAATAATTTGAATATAATGTTTTACCAAAACTTTGGTTATAATACATATATCAATGCAGTCAACTGCCAACTAATAGGTAGTGAATGCAATATACAACATTATAGTAAATAACAAACAACAACACCTTTTATATGATACAATTATTTTATGTTTACAATGGGAACTCACGTAAGGAAACTAAGTGCAAAATATCAAATGAGAATTGCTTATAAAGGGTTCAATATATCTAGTTAAACAATAACAATGCCATCCATCTACAAAGAAACATGAGAATGCTTGCAATACCTTGCAATGTTTGGTCTTACAATCGCATGTAAAGGAGACATTTGATTCAAAAATCATGAGAAAAATTGTTGATATATATCTAATGAAATATTATTAAACAAACATCAGTGTTCATGTACATAAACCCATTGCACTTTGGAGGTGAAATAGATGTTAAATAGTATGTCCAACTAGTCCCATTGCATTTAAATGAGTTGGGTGAATGTTAAGAATGTCAACACTTGATATTCCAAAGTCAAGGTATAGCCAGAAATACATCCATTCAAGCAATACATAATCAAAGTTGACTCCTAAGGAACAAGTGTCACAAAGTTAGATTTGAACCCAAATGGGGAGGATAACAACACTCCTCCGAACTACTCGAACTACACTCAATTGACAAGGTGGGTGAATGTTCAATGGTATGTGTGCTCTTTCATCCTATTAGCTTGATGGGTGTCCATCTTGTACAAGAGGTTTAATGCCACTCAACGGTCCAAACATAGGGCAAATTATCGGGTGGATCACCCAGTGCAACTAACATTTTCTTCAATGGTCTCTCTATTCCGAACTTTCGAGAGAATGGGGTTCTAGCAGAGAAGAACCAGTCCCTAAGTCTTGGCTTATCCAAGCACCACGAGGCCATGACAGATATGAGTTTCATTGCTTATGGTTATAGTGTGATAGCTTTGCATCAATTTTTAGCATGACTTGGTCATTATTCGATGTATTTACCTCTGTAATCCGGGTTTCTTTGTTGATTTGTTTGTGATTACCTGGATAGCTTTCGAAATTCAATGATGTTACACTATATAATCATGGGAGGTCTCTCCCAATGCACCTATTATGTCTTGAAGCTGATGCAGGTAAGGTGATTTGAATGGTATCATCTCCCCCAATTGGATTTTTTCATACCTCTATAACTTTCATTGATGAACAATACCTCAACGATCATGGCTCCTACATGTGGGATTAGCTAGTATGTGTAGCAATTATTCTTAATCATGCTTAACATTGAAGGAAACCTCAGTGAAAAGGATAATAACATAAGGGGTTTTCCTAGATGGTATTAATTACATTTGTTCATGAAAGAAACTCTCACTATGTCGGTTTTGGGGGTCAAATAGTCTACATGTTGAAGGTTGAGAGGCTCTATGGAGCATTGCCACTACTACAACTTAACTATTGTGTCCTTTGTGAGATTAAAAGGTTAAGATAGGGTCTTTGGTAGTGAAAGAAATATGTGGAACAAAATAAGGGGAATGTGGCATACTTTACAATCTAGTGGACCTAATGGAAATATTGGATTAAGTAGAAAAACTTTGAGAACAACATGGAAAGGAAAAAAAATTCTTTGGAAACCAAAAGTCAACTATTTAGCTTACATGACTGGGAGTTGGAGTCTCATGCCTCCATCAATAACTATCCTCATAGGATGATAGTCGTTAATGGAATATTCTCTAGCTTCTTTATAGACTTTGGTTGGGCGCATAAAGGCTCACATGAACCTTCATTTGGAGGCCCAACCTTTCCCCTCTCCGATCCTTGGTAGATTCTCCTTTTACTCTACCTCACAAGGACCATTTTAAATCTACACAATGTGGATTGTGGAATCATTTGGAAATGTAATGAACTTGAAGATGGTGGTGTTGAGAATTTTGAGATAGTTGCCACTATTGAATTTGGCCCTATGGTTGACGACACTAGAGACCTGGTGAACCATGTGGACTTGGTTTTTGAATCCATTAATGTATGTTAAAGTTTATTTTCAGCTTATTTAGTAGGCATTGTTGGATAATATTATTACTAGGGAAATTTCTTAAACAATATACTTGCAAACTCTTAAGTCTAAGGAATTGGGGAAAACCTCATATTATATTTTTGGAAACTCTATACTTACCTATGGATTTAATTTAATAAATGGATACCCAAAAACTAATTTATGTTCCTCAATGTTGTATGTTACAACCACAATTTTTTTAGTATAAAATCCAACTCATTACTGTGACAAAAGAATAAAGAATATTTACTTGCATTTACAAAAATCATGGGTTGTAGTTACAACTGCCTCAAGCAAAATATAGTCTCACCATGAGGGCCTATTAAAATATAGAAGCACCCCCAAAGGCATATAAAAGAATAATAGAATAAGTATAAAAATTATAACAAAGTTTAGAATCATATGGACAAAGGCTAGAGAACAACAAGATAAAAATGGGTATGGTGGTTAGATGGTTACAATAAAGATCAACACAAATTTAGATAGTTGCAATGGATCATAATAAGGTGGCGATTCATGATCATCGTGGTTTGGAACCTACCTAGTAAATGTTGTATTATCAACAAGTTGGGGGTGTCCCATTCATTATCTACTTATGGTTCTAGCAACTTCTACATCAAAATGGCCATGTCCAGTATGGAAAACTTGTCACTCCAAGGTCAAGAAAGTGGTGGGTGGTTGTGCTTCTCATAACTCTAGCTTTGTTGTTCATTACACTCTAGAGCGAGGTGGTGCACCCTATGGC
The DNA here is from genome assembly GCA_027924585.1 of Larix kaempferi. Lineage (NCBI taxonomy): Eukaryota > Viridiplantae > Streptophyta > Pinopsida > Pinales > Pinaceae > Larix > Larix kaempferi. The sequence continues at coordinate 13,669,421 of BSBM01000123.1, read as the reverse complement.
ATGGCATGCTACCAAACTGATGCAAACAAGTTGATCTAGGAAACAATTACAATTTTAGGGGAACCTGACTTATGGTGCAAGGGAAAAGACTCCAAAACTCCATTAGTTGCTAGGTATGCAAAAAATATACTCTGCCTTTTTCGCATGAACTTGGATTTACACTAAAAAATTGGCATAGATTAGAGCACCTTCATACTAGGTGAATGAAGCAAACTATTCTTCATTTGTCTTCTACCAAGAACTACAAGAGCCAACATAAGATGTTCACTCTTCATGGACAACCATGGATGGATATTGTTATTGATCACTACCACTGGAAAAATAGAATAATTGGTTTGTGAGGGAATATGGGTTAACTCCATACATGGCTATGCTCAATCTAAGGCTTCATACTTCATCCTCGAATTTATTAGGCCATGTATCCTCTATATGCTTCATGGCTATTGAATCTACAGGATTCCGCATAAATCCTAGCTCACTTTTGTGCCAAGCATGCCACCCTTGCAACATGGCTAATTCTTTTCAACAAAAATGCCTTTGAATACTTAAGATTATAAGCATGTGCCTCAATATATTATGAGGAGGACCATGTGCCTTACTATTTATTTTTGATATATGGTACATGTCATGCCCACATTTAGGCCATATCTATTTGTCCATGTATTTGCCTCTGTATAAAATACAATCATTTGGACAAGTGTGATACGATATGTACTCAACACCCAACTTTTTCAATAGTTGCTTTGCCTCTTCACAGATGTATGTGAGGACATTATCACTTGGAAGTATCTTTCATTTGAGTAACCTGCAATTAGTAGGGAATATAAATGTACACTGTCATTAAGCATGCACCAAATCTCTTTTCATTGTTGATTTAATGGGGACTTGATGGTTACTTACCTCAGTAGTGATGAGAAACACACATCCGACATACCATACATTTATTTCAAGTTGTACAACAACATTGTTTCCCCCAATTAGGTAGAACTTTATCCATGCCCAAAGAGAGGGGTGGTGGAAGCAAATTCAAGTCTTTCAGAGAAGGCATAAGAAATATTAGCAATGTTACCTAGCTCATCTTGTTGGAATGCATTTAACAACATTCCCTCCATGGTATGAGAATCTCATAATAAATCATTCATACCAAAATTTATATCATTGCTTTCATCCCCAACCCGTGAAGAACTAGTGTTACTATAGATGTTTTGAATTAATGACTTGGGATGTAGTGGGAATTGAATAAGTGGTTGATTCAACCATGCTTTGTACACTTCCTCTCCAAGCTCTACTTGTTTCGAAACCTTCTCTCGATTTGACATCGTACTAGGGTGCAACGATAGATGGTAGATAGGTTGATCATCATTGAAATTCTGGTTGCAAAAATACTAAACATTAAATCATTGATATTAGTAAACACAATGCATTTATTCTTTTGAAACATTATACCAAACATTTATTAGAAGCATGAATTTTTTTTCCAATAGTGGACATGCAATCAACCACTTTATAAAACAAATGTGGAATTAAGTAATACATGAACATTAATTCCGTTGAAAATCCAAAAATACAATTAATCAATTATCTTTTTCTTACACCCCAAGGGGGGCGTCTACAGGTAGTCCCAATGCAAGCATTTTTTATGATATTTGGTGGTCTACGAAAGTTATATTTTATTAACAACTCATCACCAAAAGTCAAACTATGTATCGCATGCACAACAACAAATTTGGATGCCTTATTTTTCATAAAGAACTATTTGTCATTGGAGTGTTCCTAAAATGAACAATTTGCGCTAAACAATGAGCACCTGCAACTATTTATGAACCTTGCAATTTTCCCATAAATGTGTGGACCACCATCAATATATAACAGGTTCTTCCTATTAAATTTTCCTTAAGCATAGAAATTCATGCACATACTATACATGGAAATACTATGTTTGTATCTAACAATATTCAAGTAATTAGATTGACTACAAAGAGGGCCACAAAATGACACAAGTGATATTGAGTGTTTGGGAGGAATGAACACATGTGAAAGGATAAACAACCCAATATTTTTAACATTTGTTTTAGACTTTATGATCATGTAATTGTTAATGCAATAAGAGAATTCAGTCCCAACATTGGGCACAAACAAGGAAGAAAACCAAGCACCATACAAAGCACAATTATAACTGGTTTGCTATTTATTTTGTAGATGGATGGGGAAAGAGAAGCCATCGCCACCCTCCAACAATTGAACCGACCTTTTTCTGTACTTGGGAATTTTTTTCTCTTAGCCCATATTAATTTTTGGATCTTCTTGTAGAGATGTTTTAGATAGTATTGATATCATACGTTGGATCACTATAAATATCGGTTGAATCAACATAAGGAGATGGGTTGGTCAATTTAGGATGAAACATGGTTGATTTGGCTTCCAACTTTTCAAATAATGAGCATATGGAAGTGTTCCTATGTCTTTTATATTTCACCTATTGTATCACTGACCGTAGTGGGGGGTATTATACCATCAACTTTGGGTAGTCAGTCATCAATATGATAGGATAGTGTGACACTCCTAGGGTTCACCTTCAACCCTTTACATTTTGAACAACCACATACTATTGGGGTGTCCTAAAAGATATCTATTTCACGTTGAAGTACCATTGGTCCAAGATGCTTGTTGGATGATCTCATATTACAATTGGCAGGGTGAAGTGGCCTTCCATTTTCATCTACCATCTGCTTATGGTATGTTTCTCTTGATAAGACCTTGTAGATTTTTGGGAGTGGTGGAATATCATGTGCATCCAAACTTGATCTAGAATTAGAATCCTGTAAAAGTCAATGCACAATTATTCAAATGCATGTGAAAAGACAACATAAATTCAATTAAATAATCAAAATATAAATAAATATGGACTTACTGGTGACTACAAGGGAGAAGTTGAACTTGGAATGGTATGGAATGAGTTGGAATTTGAAGAATCAACCATTTTATTTATCGCTCTTTTTGCCCCTGCATTTGAGTAAAAAATACAATCAATAGATGTCTTCATTCTTGAAATAAAAATTGGGAAACTGACAACATTTTACCTTTTTTTAATAACCGGTGCACCGAAATATGTAATATTGGCAGATCAGTGCGCCTCAACATGCAAAACGTACTGGTGCACTAATTCCAGATGCACATTGATTGAAACCTCTGTAACTAGATCTAAAAAGTATTAATTGTGGAAGTTTACACTTCCATTTTTTTTGTCTTATTGTTTCATTGGTGCATTTATATCAATATAAAGCACCGGTGCTATATAATCTACTTAGCACACCAGTATCTCAACCAAAAAAATTGTGAAAATTTATATTTTTATTTTGTCCTAATGTTTATATAGTGCGCTTATATGAGTATAGCGCATTGGTGCACCATTATTTGAGTAGCACACCGAAATTCCAATTAAAAAAAAAAACCACGCATGTTATCATCAATAGGGCGAAATATCAAATGAAAAAAAGAGCAGTAATTTACTTTTAAGATAGTAAGCTTATAAATAAAAGAAAACCATAATCCCAAAATATTTTTTGGCCAAAAGTTTGAGTAGAGACTTATGCAAGAGATATTTACCACATAAGAGTTTGGGGAGGTAAATTTATTTGAAGATTTTTTTTTTAAGGGATCACCATGGACACATACAACTCTACAAAGGAGACATTCCAAGTAAGTTTTCCCTCAACATATAAAAAATGGCATAAATTTTATATGTTTTTTCAAGGAAATAGAGGATATAATAGTTACCTTCAATGTTGCAAACCCTTGTTTTCTTATTCCTCCAGAGTTACTTTCATTACTACAAACCTTAGGGTCCTTATTGCTTTCCTTTTGTTTTCTATTTCTCTTTCTATTTCACAATAATATTTGATTTTTGGAAATGTAAACTCCTTGGTTATATATATTAGTATATGGATATTTGGGTCACTCTTGGACTGAGATCATGATGTGATTCAATTTAAAGCCTACCTGTCTGGATTGTCTTTGTCATAATTTTTTTCAAAAATGCTTTCATGGTCCACGGTGTGTACTATACATAATAGATGCATCGACATGTTTATTCTTATAAGGCACACCATTTTTGCATGTTTAAAAATTTCAACAGGTTAATCGGTGCACATATTACATGACATACACACAAGTGTGTTTATATTTGAAAGAAGCACCATTTATATCCTTCTTTTATAAAACAAGTTAATAGATGTAACGGTGTGTATTATACAGAACATGCACACCGATGTGTTATCTCATGTAAGGGTCACTGATACTAAGTTTATTTCTTGTGTGCACCAATTGACCCAAATACATTTTTACCTGGAATTATTTAATTTGCATAAAAAATATTTTTGATAATTTATATGTTTCATTATGCAGGGATTTTATTGATAAAATATGGACAATAAAAGATCATGGAATAAAAATCACAACAAAGTGAGTGAGGGAAACACATATTAAAGAAAGAGCATGGCAAGTTTTTTGTAATTTTCATATAAAAGTAATATATTTGAATTATTTTTATGTTTAATGATGTGTATTGGTTTATGTGTGTCATGCAGAGAAAATACTTAAGGAAACTCTATAAGATTGTTCGTAATCTAATTGAAGAAGAGGAAAAAAGATTTAAGAAATTATTGCAAACAGAGGAATTATGTGGATCAAAAGGTGATAAACACGAGGTTTTTGTTTGACTTATTTTAACAGTGCTTCTCAACAATAATTGCTAACATGTTTCAAACTTTGGATTTTGAATTTGTTGAATGTTGTGCAAGGACATGTAACGAGGACATATGACGTCCTAAGAAGATAAAAATTAAGAATAATGTAAATGATGATGAATTGGTGATCAATTCAACTAGAGTGGTTTTGGAAGTTAATAAAAGGGGGAAAAAGTTTTATAAAACTTTGAGGGATACAATGGAAAGAATGTACAAATGTACTTTTCATTTCCAATACGAAAATCAATCCAATGACTCTAAGAATCGGGTTATAAGTAAACTACAGGAAGCATTTCCAAAGTAGTGGGAACTAAGGCCAATGAGACTTGCAATTGAAAAACCATACAATAACAAAAAAGAATCGTTTAAAAAGTATTATTGCTAAAAATGTTTTTCTATAATTTGTATATACTAGTCCAAAAATTTACTTTGCTAATGTTTTTGTTATGCTTATTTTCATTTAAATATTAATCGATTTTTTCATTGTGCTTTTTGTTTCTCAGGAATATTACTAAATTTCCAAAGGAAGAATGATGCAATATCTGAAAGATGTCGGTAGGGATGTCAAAAAATGTGTACCATGAGATAGTCAAAGAAATGAACATAACCACATCTCAACGAGAGCCACCACAACAACAATGTGCATCAAACATATGCAATCATTGATTTTTATTTTTAATGTGCATGAGTTTAATTATCACATGAAATAATATTTTCAATTGTTTTGTTGTTGCGGAAAAGAAAAGAAAATGAACCCAGTCAATGCATAAGATGAGACGAAAAGACAAAAAGGGTTGATCACAAAATTTGTGAGTACTTATGGTTTGTTTTAGATTTCATATTTGGTGTGATATTTTAATTAATTTAAAATTGTAAATTGATGTTTTCTAATAGGTGCTAACATACAGGGAAGAGCCATCTGATCATTTGATTGACATTGGATTAAGAAAGGGTTGTGAGTATATGTTGGGGTATCAAGGGTTAATTGAACAATTTGTAGGTAGCTATGTTGTTTGAAGTTCCTTATTTTATAAATAATCAAACGATAAGAAAATTATAATTATATCTATGCTTTGTCATGGCGTATGAAACTCACAGGAAACAAAGTATGGAGTGGAGCCAATAGAGGATTTATTGACACACAACATGATGAATGGTTTCGAAAATATGTGTGAAGTTTATGATTCACTCGTTGAACTGGTACACTTTTTCATTTATGCAGTCATGTACATTATATTATCTATAAACGTAGATATACTCATTACATTTTATTTTTATGCTTGTAGATGGAACATGAAAGTGTGAAACAAAATGAAGTCATTCAACAAAACATTTCAAATAAATCAAGAACAATATCCCCTGAAGGTGATGAAGAAATGATGGATGGAAGTAGTTTGAGTGATTAAAACAATTCGAGCGATTAATGACGATCAATACATTTGAATGTTGTTACTGCAAGTTGTATATTTTGAAATTTTTATCTGTGAAAATAAACATTATGTTTAATGTGGACTTATCATCCCAATTGGATGAGGATAATTTACCAATAATTGTAACAATGTCAAAATGACATTTTGATTATCAAAGACCTTTATGTTCCATATCTTGGATTCTTATTCGTATATAATAAAATGGGTTTCTTCTTCTACTGCATTCTCTAATGTCACAAAATGTTACATTATTGATTAAATATATGAATGATTTACATTGTGACAATGAACAAAGGTGTAATAAACATGCTTATCGAAACACAATAATAAAAAAAATAAAAAAAATAAATATATATATATATATATATATATATATATATATATATAAAATGATTAATTCAAATGCTAAATATATGAATGATTTACATGGTTACAATGAACATATGTGCAATCAACTCATATATCCAAACACATATATTATGATTAATTAAAATGCTAAATATATCAATGATTTATTTGGTTACAATGAACATACGTGCAATTAGCTCATATATCCAAACACAATAAATAAAATATAGAAATAAATGTTTGATTCTTGAATGATTAATTGAAAATTTGTAAAACTAAAAAAAAATAGACTATATTTGCATATCCGCAACATGGAAAAATTCACCACCGAACCATACACAATCTATTTATTTCAACTAACTAGTGCATTTTATTTGTTTCCATGAATTGATGCCTACTCAAATTTTAGCCACATGTGCTCTTTTACATAATAAATGCATCTGTGTTCTTTACAAAACATAAGCATCATTGCTCTTTTTAAAACATAAGGACCTAAGATTTTTCCAAACTATATGCATCGATGCTTTTTTGGGATAACATATGCAACAATTATTTTTAATACAAAATACGCAGTAGTGAATATATAATACAACATCAACACCACTGCGTTTAAATATAAAAATGCACCAGTTCTTTTATAAAATATATGAGGCATCGATGTTGATGTGAATGTTACACGTATCAATGCTTATATAAGAAAACACATCAGTACTCATGTAATGCACACCAGTGGTTATTTGAATGGTATATGCATCGGTGCATATATAAGATAACGCATCAGTGTGTCTTCATTAAAATATACGCACTGGTACATTGATAATGCATAAATGCACAGGTGTGTACATAAGAAAACACACTGATGCTGTTACAATATAATATAAGCATCGACGTGTCTGCATTAAAATATACGCACTAGTTCATTGATAATGCAAATATGCACTAGTGCACATTATAAACTATAGAGCATTGAAAAATAAAATTCTCCACTAAAACCTCTGGGTGCCCATAATTTTTTAGTTATGGTGAATATTCGTTGTAACCTCTGCCAAAACCTTCGCTATCAGAAACAAAGGTTGTAGAGGAGGTTTTTTGACAATTTTTTCCTCTTGTATACTAAAAACATTTGATATAACCTATGCTACAGGGTGTTTTCCTTGTAGTGAAAGATTTTAGAATGGAAATGATAGAATTACCATAGCAATAGACAATTGTAGATAACCAAATATTACAATAGAAATACCTCTATTAATGAAATAAATGCTGAATTGCCTCTTCGAGGGGGAAGCCTCCAAATGTGTAGAGATCCAATTACAATATACTTCACAAGACAAATTATTACATTTCTTCTATTCCTTTAAATATTTTCTAGTGAAGGAACCTTAAATAGGTGGAGCCTTATAGTAAGCCTTCTTAGTGAAGGAACTTTCTAGTAGGTAGAACCTTCTAAGAAGTCTTCTTACAAATATTGTTTTCACACTATATCTACTTCATGGGCCTTATTTAATATAGATTGCCTCAATATATATCAACCTATCTATCTATTTAAGGGGGTTAGGGTAGGACTCTAGTAAAATAAAATGTAATTTTATGTATATTAATGGAATATGAATAATTTTATCAATTAAAGAGACCGTGGCCACCAAAGATGGGGGCCAACCCATGGTCCCAAAGTGTGTTCCTAACTAAATTAAGAAATATTTGGGTGTAAAGGGGCCCAAAAATGCCCAAGTAGGCTAGAGATAGACCTAAATGTGGGATGGTGTGGCTAAAAAGGATTAGAATTTAGACATCATAGGATACCTCCTAATGGCATAAAAATAGTCAAATGAATCTCTAATGCTATGTTAGTATCTTAAAATCCTCTATTCTAACCATAGAAGTAACCTCAATGCTTGCAGGTTCACCACAAAAGTGTGTAGGAGTCCTTATGGTCATATAAGGGTGGGCATTTATAAAGCTGATATGTGATACACAGATATATACAATAGGCTTCATGTCTGGTTAATAAAATGTGAAAATTCCATGCAATATAGTCTATTGTGTATCTTTTGGTTCAATATTGAAATGATGATAACCAAAATTTAGGGCTCCATGTTACTAAAATGTGTGGCTCCCTAAAGATAATATAGCAAGTCATTGAGGGCTAACAACATACACATATTCTAAATAGTAATTATGGGAGTTAATAACTCACACACATTTTTTATGTTCTACCTTTCTTCAAAACTAAAATAATGGTGGATATAAAAGAAAATAACATAGGCAAAATGCAACCGTTATCCAAAAAGTCTTGAATTTGCCTCATTATATCCTCATTCTCCAACAACAAATTTCTAATCAATGCCTCATTATAAAATAAAATAAAAACATACTGCATGTACACAAAGCGGTCAATTGCATGGCTTAAAGTCATCCTACAAGGATCTTGAAATAATTTGGAATAACATTAAATCAATTGGTTCAATTACTTCTTCCCTTTTGACTTCTCTTGTGCTAGAACTATGCATGATGAATCCTGAATCCTTAGTGTCTTGGATCCAATTAAAGAGTGTTACTCCCTCCTCATTTTGTTGAAAACAAAGTGATTCAAAGTTACAACATGCAAAGTTAAACAAGAGGAAACTATTGCATTGAAAGCTTATGCTATTTTCCCCTTTCCCCCCTTTTTATCCTTAACATATATATTTTGAACCCTCACCCTCATAAAGTGAATTAAAGACATCAATAATCATCAACTATCTACTATACCAATCATTAGGAGTGTGAGTACTTGCAATGCCATCCTAATGATAGTAGTCAAATAAATGACTCACTCACTATTCCAAAGGGGGGCTCTACCACTGCCAAAGATGACAAAACGTATTGTCACCAACTAGAAACTTTCCCTCTTCCCCATAAGGGGTGACATGGGTCTTTGTAATAGTAGGAGCAACAAAAAGAGGCTCTATAGTTGTAGGAGATGAAACACCAAGGATGGATGAAATGGCTTAGAAAGATCCACTTTATTGGGTGTGTTCTAAGAGTTCTTCCACCAAAAAGAGTTTGATGACCATTGTTGGGTTATTGAGGACTATTTTACTTTGGATAAGAATCTAGTTAGTGTCCATGATAAAAGAAAAGCCTAAAATGAAACAAATTGTGTACATATTCTACAATTCGGGTCCAACTACAATCACCTTAATGAGTACTATTTGGAATAGCAACCCTTTACCCAAATAAACATAGATACACAAGTGAGAAAAGATAGTGGAATATTTATCCCTAGTGGCTTCGCTAAGGTAGATGTGTTGTTTCAAACTATTACCAATGGCTTCTAGGTACTTGGGGTTCCAAAATTTTGGAGCCAGATATGACAATCAAACCCAAAGTAGAATCATGATCATGGCTTCAATGTTTGGGTTAAATTTTTAATCTCACGACTTCATGAAAATGCCTACACTATTGATGAAACATAGGTCATGGATTTCCACTTCCAAATGGTCCTTAGAATAATTATACACAATGACGAGGAATCATTTTGTAATGGGATGAATGGCCATGGCTTGCATGAGAAAGGGACCCATGGTGACTCAACTTAGGATTTTAATTGCTTCAATGATGGCCACAAAAAATTAAATATGCAGATTGCACCATGGGCATTGATATGCTTAATCCCTCAATCAACTTATTCATCCTTTAGAGAAACATCTAGGATTAAAACAACCTTTTTCCATGCAAAATGTTGCAAAATCATATGAGGATTGGGACGATGGCCCTTCACTAGTAGAAAATTTGTCAAATATAAGTAGATAATCCTTGAAGTACATGGTAGTATTCCTCTACATGCCTGTCACATGATTTGAACCCCCAGAAGAAGAATATGGCTATATTTTTCACTAATCCTCAAGAGAATGCATAAATACTTGGACATCTATGACAATGTCAACAAATGCGATTCCTTCTCCACCACTTGATTTCATTTTAATATTGATTTTAGAGGACTACTAGTATATGATATTCTACAGTTATATGATACCGATTGTTAATTCCTACAACTAATGAAAAATATTGCTCAATTATCCATCCATACTCCCTACTTTTTCAAGAGGATAAGAAACTCTTTCTCTGACTAGTTCAATATGATGAACCTACAAATTATTTTCTAGTTCTTTTTTCATATGATTATGTGTCTTTATAATAAAATTTAAATAAACTCCAATATCGAATTGAATAATTATGTATTTCTTGCTAGATGATTCATGTTTCTTGCAATGGCAATTGTGTTCTCCTCCATGTGCTCATATGTGCTATTATTGTTAATGTTGGAGATAATATCCCATTATATAAATTTTCATTATGTAAATTTGTTTAAAATAATTTCAAGCTTCCTCTATTTTCTATCCTCAACTCATGTAAGATGCAAAGGATTTTTAAATTCATGTTTGTTACCATTCTCTACTCTAGTATTTTATCGACCCCGTGGCCTCCTGTGAAGTATGTCTAGCCCTTATGTTTGTCCTCAAGGTTGATGCTATATAGGTTGCTTATTCTTCTTTACTTATATCCTACATTTTTTTCGAGAAGAAAAAATATATAACTTAGTTATTATAAGAAATATAACTTGGTTACATCCAGAGTATCAACAATCTGCTAGAAACAAATTTAACTTAAACTAGTACAAGGCCACTCAAAACAGTGAGACCGAAAGCCTGAATTCAACAATAACTTATACAATTTTTAGAGCCATTCAAAAACAGAATGACTAGAAGCCTGCTTATACAGAAACTAAAGTCTAGATATCGTTGATCGAGATTGAAGGATGACTGGAAGTCAAAACTCAAAATAACAAGATCTCCTAAAGAAAATTCAGAATGTGAGGATGCTCCCTTGATCGACAATGGACTCGTCCACAAATTCACTGAAGAATAAGAAGTCGTCCATCAGCCCCAATGCTAGCTTGGATAGGTGATCTGTTGCTGTATTAGCTTCACGGTAAATGTGTTGACAACGCAACATGTCAAAAGAAGCTCTGAGGCGAGTCACCTCCTCCATCCATGGCTCGAGAAGCAAGGATTTGATCGAATGTCTGCCGTTGAACCAGTTGACCACCACTTGAGAGTCTCCGTAGATGGTCAAGGAAGAGTAGCCTCTCCGGAGAGAAAACCACATCAAACATTGTAAAGCCAGAAGTTCTACTTTAAGACCGTCACCGCCACCAATGCCAACTTGTAAATTAATGAGATGATTTTGGCAGACATGTATCACGATCCCAACTCCAAAAACATCCCTCTGCGAGGCCCCATCAAAGAATCCATGAACAGAGCCTTCATCCAACACTGGGAAAACGATCCGACGAACCTTAAGCCTGTTGATTAGTTCAGGATAACCATTCCACTGATAGATAATTGTTAATGTCGTGGCTTGCACCATCAACATAGAATCATCAAAGATACTGACATTACGTGCTTTCCAGATGCCATCAATCAGAAAAAGGGGAAGGGTGTTTTTGTTTCCAAAAAGAACAAACCAACATCAGACGCATTCGACCAAGTCAAGCCCCTTCCACTCAACAGGAAGTGAAAGCCAGCCGTGAAGAACCTTCCATACCTCTTTGACATAACTACAATGCATGAAAGTGTGTAGAAGACCCTCGTCCGCCAATCTGCATAAGGGGCAAAATCCTGGTCCAAAGAAACCCCTTTTTTGAATGTTAGGCCAAAGAAGAATTTTTTCATGGAAGCATAGCCATAGAAAGCAACGCAATTTTAGAGGGATTTTCCATCCCCACAGAGGTTTATGCCACCAACGAAGAACTAGTGGGTTCTATGCATTCTCAACCAGCATATTATAAACGTTTGCCATAGTCATTACACCCTTCGACCCCGGGCCATCCCAAGTCAGGAGATCGGTCTTATGATTGAGCATGATCCCTGCACAAGCAAGGTTGGAAATATATGAATCCCATACCGAGTGCCAATGAGGAGGCAGGTTTAGTTCCACACTAGTCAACCAACACTCCCGAGGGATATTGCTCCGATTAATGAAGAAATGCGATAACACCACCATTTTACGATCATGGAGTTCCTTAATAAGATCAGGTGGAAGCCAAAACTCCTCCTCGCCACCAATGAAGGGATCCACCCCCACAAAGAGCTAGGATCCATTCCCAATATTCCATTTAATCCACGGTCCTATGAGGCAGAAAGTTTTGCTGATGATTTTCTAGATGGCCTAGGTTTGAGTTTAGTCAGTCTGATAATTCCGCAGCCACTAAGTAGTGTTGTAGGATTTAAGGTATTTAGTGTGGATTACCATGCTCCATAAACCTCCATCGTTTAGATCCCTCCATAGACTTTTTGCCAGCATGGCCAAGTTAAACAAGTCCAAGTTCCTTAGTCCCCATCCCCACAATCCTTGGGCCAACAGAGATTGTGCCAAGAGCACAAATGCCATTTTCTAAACGTAGGTCTGCCAGACCAAATGAAACAAAATAATCTGCTTCGGATTCCGTTGAGGATAGTAGAGGGAAGCCTCATTAACCCAAACCCGTAAATGGGGATGATCTGTAACACAGATTGGGATAAAACCAACCTCCCCCTGATCGAGATCCATCTTACAGCCCAGCTATTAATTCGGTGGTCGATCTTCTAGAGCAGCCACTCCCAATTACTAGGAATTTGAGGTACTTTTTTTCAAAGTTCCCTTTGTTCTTTTCCATTTTACTACCCCACCCTAGATCTAATAAAACAATATAAAGGTTTTCAATTGCAACGATTATTTATATTTTATTATGTAAAATAACTATGTGCAGGAATAAAGGAAACAGGTGAGTGATATCCATCAGTAAGTAAGATAATATAGAGTTAATTAGGGCTATATTGCTGGTTTTTATTGTTTATCATCGCTTGAATTCTTCTAGAATGACACTAGAATGGAAACACCTTAAAATATTTCCTTTATATATTTATAGCAAAGGTTTCTAGTAGACACAAGCAACTCAAGTTTTTAGTAGAGGTATTATGCCCTGTGCAATTAATTCGATAAAAATGCGTTGGTGCACTTCACATACATATACATTGGTGCACCTTATATATACAGTGCATCAAAAAACGAACATGACATTTCGTTATAATTTTTATTTTTTATTTTTTATATTAAATAATTCAAAAATATGTCTGCTGTGTATAACTAAATGTTCACACCCCAATGTGCCCACAAATAAGATGCATCATTAATAGTTGCACTCTAAGACATGCATCCCAATGTGATTCAAATATAAAGTGCATCATTTATGGATTTGAAATTTCCTTATAAAATATATTTATTATATTAAAAAAATCAAATAATCTTCATGGTGTGTTTAAATAAAATATGACACACTGGTGCATCATCTTATTTGTTGTTGGCTCATGTTTTCCGTTAAACCAAAAGGGCGACCTATTATCTTCATCATTGATGGAGATTTTGAGTACATTAATATAGCTTTTAGATTTTTCTTCATTTACTTTCTTCGGTGGCTCTATAGCTTTTGAATCTTCTTTGGTGGTCATCTCACTCTTATTATAACCAAGACTAGACTTAATGAATGGATACCTTTGACAATTGATGATACCATCTAAGGTTCTAACACTCTTTTCAAACTTCAAGCTTCTATTCAACTTAATAGTTTTTTTCTCTAGTTACTTTCTTAAGGAAACAATTTTAGATTCTAGCTTTTCGTAGTTTTCTTGCTTTTCCTTTAGTTGGATCCTCACAAATTCTTCTATCCTTATTGCTTCTTCTAATTGAACTTTTAAGTTCATGATAATATTTTCTGTTTCTTCAAGTATTTGTGACATTTTGGCTTTTGAATAACGGTCCTCTTGTTCATATTTATGTAGCTGCTCCTTTTGTTTCAAATTCCTTTTCCTAAGCTTCTTTATTTCGCTTAAGGAACCCACGAGTTATTATTCAAGATCCACTTCCCCATCTGTAATTTGCCTCTTCTTTCGAATCCATCGTTTCTTCCTCTTTGTATTCATCAATATTGGCTTCAATTTCCATAAAGAGAGTTTCTTCTCTATCATTATCGATAGTGCTTTCACTACTTTCTTAAGACGAGTCTATACCCCTTTTGAGTAGATACTCTTCTTCTGCCTATAAGAGTTCTTCTTCTTTTCATGCTTGTCCCATTTGTTTTTATTTTGATGATGTTTTCTTCCTTTCTTTATGTTATGGTCTTCTTCATCATCACTAAGTTCATTTTTTTCATATTGTAATGATTCGTTTTGACTTTACCATCTGAACTACCATTACCTATTTGTATTTTATTATTATTTGTTGATATCCGTCAGTATGATGACACCTTGGACATATGGACCTATTATTTTACGGAAGCTAGTTATATATGTGTTCGACATTAATATTATTAATGATGATCATTCTTTAATTTTATCTCTAGCATGCAAATTTAAAAGATGTTGGGTATGTGGATACTGATTTAAATTTATATGTCGAATAATTGAATGCGATACCAGGTGCATGGTATGTAGAAAATATGGTTACATTGTTTGTTAACTAGTAATGAAATATGTATATGACAATGATTACGCGATATTGCATGATCTCATGTTGGGAGACTAACCTACGAATTTAAATGAGCTAAGTGATAGTTGTATGCTATGGAACAAAAGTACATCGATGACATGAACTTCAAAAGAATAATGGTATGCAATAAGCTTTATTTACAAAGTTATGAATTGGTTTCAAATACATTTCTATGATGTTTTGGCAAGTGCACATTCTAGACATCAAGCATAGTTTCCCAAACTGGTAATTTGATGACGTCGTCCCACTAACAACAACAATAACATAATATGAGAAATAATAGGGTGCTGACCTTAGTTCTATCAGGGGGGTGGATGTTAGGATAATTAATACTCAGTCCTTGTCCTACTTAGCCTTATTTTATTTTTCCTAGTAGTTTATGATGTCAGTTTCCCCCTAGTGGTGTGCAGATGTCATCTAGGACCCATTGGCCACCTAATGCGCCCTGCATGCATGATTTTAGGCCCACCAGAGTCAGTTCCCTACATTTTAAGATCTAACTCCGTGTTCTAGTTCAGTCTACCTGAGTTCCTGAACTCTACTGGGGGTTTTAGCTGCAATCACCACTGATTGTGATCTAATGCGCCCTTTTTCACCTACTTTGCACGCCGAAATCACTAATGTTCCCTCCTTGGTCAGTTAACTGACTATGTCTTTAGTTAACTGAGTTTTGGTTCAGTTGATTTGAGTTTGGGACTTCTAGAGCACTCTAGTGGTGACATTTCCTATGCTAGACAAACTGAGACTTGAATTCTCCTAGGATATTTTAATTCTCTCTATTGTAACATATTTGTGAACTATACTAATTAATGGATAATGTTACACATTTCTGCTTCCATCTGAGTTCCAATGTCTAATTATTTTTATTGCTCTTTTCACTGCAATTTTCAATGTAATTCACCTTCTCTGCTCATTCTTTCATTGTGAGATATTCTCATATCTATGATCTGCTGTGACTTAGAATTTCACATGGTATCAGAGTTCAGAGAGCGTAGGTTGAGCAACTACTTTCAGTAGTGCACCAGAAGCCTCTGGATTTCCACATCAAATCCTGGTGCCATTGCATTGAATTCATTGGAGAAATCCTTTGAGGTCTAGTCAGGTGTGAAGGATCTGGAAAAATGTTCCTATTGTCCTAAAGCAGTGCTCAGTAGTAGTTTATCTCCAAAATTGATATTTTTTTGCAAGATATTGAAGGTTTTCAGTGCAGCAGTAGCATTAGTTTTCAATTTGTATTTGTTCCAACAGTTTCAATGGAGAATTCGAATGCTCCCTTGTCTCCAAGAATACCGACACCCTTCAGTTATATTGATTGGAGGGATGATATATAGATGGTATTGCACAATAAGAGTCTGTATAGGGTCACAATGGGAAAGGAGGCCGAGCCTCAGGCAATTGTTTAGAAGGCCAAGTATCTAAACATATTAGATGAAGCGTTTGGTTTCATGTGTATTCATATTTCCAGAGATTTTCTCTTCCACCTTGATGGATTGAAGACTCCAAGAGAGGTTTGGTTGAAGCTTGAGACCCTCTTCGACAAGCAATATAAGCTGAGGGGCCATATTCTAGAGAATGAGTTAATTGCTCTTCAACCCAGCAGTTTCGAAACCATACAAAAATTCTTCTCTAAATTCAAATCCTTGGTCATGCAATGCAAACAATGTGGCATTGAGAAGAAGGATGAGCAACTGGTTCTATACATTCTAAGCAAACTTGGTACATAGTTTTCTATATTTGTTTCTACCTTCCATTCAGGGAGATTTTCAATACCCAACTGGAAAATGCCTTCTTTAAATGCATTCACCGAATCTCTCATCCAAGAACAAGACAAATTGATTCAGATGGGAACCTTGAAGGCATCTAAAAATCAAGCTCTTATGGATGGAGATTCAAAAAGTGTGAATGCTAAAGGGAAGAACAAAGGAAAAGAGAAGAAGCAATTTGAGACTAAGCAGAATCCAAACTCTAATCCATCGGAAGGAGCCTCCAACTCCAAGAAGGATAAGAAAAAGGGGTTTGAAAATACCAAGCGTTCCTATTACAAGAAAGGAAACCACTCAGAGATATCTTGCATGAAGAAGAAGATATATCAGATGACCAAAATTATTGAACATCACAACATTTCCCTCCCAAAAGGCACAAGGAATACTGATTATAGAAGTGATACAGATGATCATGAGAGATGCCATGCACTGAAGGTTGGATTCTCACAATCACAATCCTTACTCATTGATTCTAGAGCCTCCAACCACATGGTTCCCTCCAAAGAATCATTTTCTTCTCTAGATCTTACAGATGGTCCAAGTATTCACATGGGAGATGATTCTCAAATCATTTGCTGAAGGGAAGGGAACAATAAAACTGAAGCATGGAAAGTTCAAAAATGTTATGTATGTGCCTTCCTTGACAAAACATTTGTTATCTGTTTATCAGATGACACACACAGGTTCATCAAAGAAAGTTGTCTTTGGTCCTGACACTGTTGATATTGCAGCCAGATCTCATTTGGGAAGTTGATAGAGAAAGGTGTTGCAAACCATGCCTCAAAGGCATCTGAATTCTCACATTTTCTTCCATATTCTCTGCCTACTCCACTTGCACCTAATAAATATCAAAATGATGTCTCTCCTGATGATCCAGATTCATATTCCAAAGATGAGGACCAAGTTGAATGAGATATTGATATTGAGTATAAAGTTCAAGAAGATCCAGATTTAGCTCAGCATCGAGATGCAAACCTTGCACTATGTCATACAAATACACTTCTCCCTGAGAGGTGCTACATGATGGTAGGGTTTGATCCACAGTATTTCAGAGAGAATTTCCATGATCCAATATGACAGGCAACCATGGATGAAGAATATGAGTCACTGCAGAACAATGAGACATGGGATCTTGTCTCTCTTCCCCCAGGGAGAAAGCTATTTCATTGCAAATGGATCTACAAAGTGTTAGGATATTCCTATACTCCATCCTAGTCCCACCAATATTTTGATCATTTACATTTTCAGTCATGCATGCACTTTTAGGGTTTGCATGCATCATTTAGGGTTTGCATGCATTTCATGCATTCCAGTCATCAGTCCCAGCACCTAGCCCTCAGTTAGCTAGCCCCCAGATCTTCCTTCCAGTCAGTTTCAACCCTCCTAGCCTGTCATGCGCCCTCCTTTCACCTACTGCATGAGAAGGGCGCCTTTCTCACCTACCAGTCCAGTTTACTTCAATTAGCCACCAGTCTTTCCTTGATTTGAGGCCAGACTGACTCCTCACTACTGTTATCACTCCGATTGACCTTCGATGAGACATGACTACCTATTCAGACTCCAGTTAGCTCCTCATACGCCCTCCACTGATCCTCCTTCATTCAGTTAGTGTCTCCATGTGCCTGTTACATTCAGTTACACCTACCACACTCAGTTAGACTCCATTTGACTAACGGTTGATAGTTACTTGTGCATTGATGACTCCACCGATGATGAGATAGACTACTAGTTGTGCTCCGATGACACTCCAGTGATCCTTTGATCACTCCATGAAGGCTAATTTGAATTGCCACCTTAGGCATTCAAATCCTCATGCATTGTACTATTTATTTGTCCATATCGTGATTAATTAATTAGTGTGTCTGAAGTATTTTTGCTTCTATCCGAGTTCTACTGTATTATTATTCTGTTGCTCATTATACTGCATTGACCACTCTTCTTCTATTTTCTTGCTTAATCAATTACTTTCTTGTGAGGTATACATCATCTCTTAGATCTGATGTGAGGATTTTCACACAATGGGGTACTCTCAATGCTCGGTTGGTTGCAAAGGGTTAATCTCAAGTTTTCGGTTTGGACTACAATGATACATTCACTCATGTATAAAGAATGGATTCAATGAGACTTGTTTTGTCCATTGCAACTTCGAAACGGTGGGAGGTACATCACATGGATATGAAGAATGCCTTCCTGCATGGTGACTTAGAAGAAGAGATCTATATGAAACAACTTGAGGGTTACAGTGATTATCCATCCTTGGTATGTAGACTGAGGAGATCATTGTATGGGCTCAAGCAATCCCCAAGGGCATGGTATGCCAAGATGGATTCCTTCTTGTTGTCATAGAAGTTTGAAAGATGCAAATCTGATTGCAATATCTACATGTAGCAGAAGGGAGGTTGCCTACTGTTGATTGTTTTTTTATGTTGATGACTTTCTCATCACCGGTGGTTCATCTATTGGGTTGAAGAAAATCAAGTCTGCTTTGAGTAAAGCCTTCTCCACGAAAGATCTAGGGTTGTTGAAACAGTTTATTGGCCTTGAAGTAACTGAAAATGCTTTAGGGATCATAGTTTCACAATCTAGGTATGAATCTGACTTACTCCAAAAGTTCCACATGAATGATTGCGAAGCTGCAACCTTTCCTTTCCTATCCGACATCAGGTTGGAAGAAGGTGGTTCTACTCCTTTGGTTGATAGCACTCTTTACAGACAACTGATTGGTAGCTTGTTGTACATGACACATTCGAGACCATATATATCATATGTTGTTGGTGATGTGGCTAGGTACATGCAATATCCACATGAGCTGCATTGGAAGGAAACAAAGAGGATCTTGCACTATGTGTAGGGTACAAGAGAGTTTGGTATACATTA
This sequence comes from Larix kaempferi, assembly GCA_027924585.1. Lineage (NCBI taxonomy): Eukaryota > Viridiplantae > Streptophyta > Pinopsida > Pinales > Pinaceae > Larix > Larix kaempferi. The sequence goes on along the minus strand of BSBM01000123.1, from coordinate 13,649,693 downwards.
TTCTGCTGGTGCTCAGGTAGATATGGTTGGTTTTACTGACTCAGAATGGGCTGGAGACAATACTGACATAAAATCTACTTCAGGGTATGTATTCATGTTGGGATCAGGACCAATATGTTGGTCAAGCAAGAAGTAAGCATCACTCGCACTTTCTTCAACAGAAGCAGAGTACATAGGGGATGTGAGTGCAACTATTTAGGCAGTTTGGTTACAGGGGATCTTGATAGAGTTTTGCATTCGCACTTCTCCTTCAATATAACTTTTTTGTGATAATCAAAGTGCCATAAGGATCTCCAATGATTCAGTTCAGAAGCAAAGGACCAAACATATTGAGGTTCACATGCACTACATTAGGGAGCTAGTGTACACCAAGACCATCTCACTACATTATTTTCGTATAGAGGAGATGATTGCAGACATTTTTCACAAATTTTTTCACTCATAAGAGATTTTTCTATCTCAGATATCTACTTGGTGTGAAAGCTGCTTGAGTTCCCTGCTGTTCATTTTTTAGGGGGGGTATTTTTCCCATGAGGGTTTTCCCCATTTCCTTAGTTTCATGTACAATTATTTTTATCATTTATTTGATTGTATGGGTGACCATTGGTCTCAGTGACCAGGGCCCAAGATGTCCAAGTTTGGATTAAGGGGGGGTGTTATTATAATTAATACTCCATCCTTGTCCTACTTAGCATTATTTTCTTTTTCCTAGTAGTTGATGATGTCATTTCCCCCCTAGTGGTGTGCATATGTCATATAGGACCCATTAGACACCTAATTCTCCCTGCATGCATGATTTGAGGCCCACCAGATTTAGTTCTCTACATTTTAGGAGCTAACTCTGTGTTCTAGTTTAGTCCACTTGAGTTCCTGAACTCTACTGGGGTTTTTAGCTCTGATCACCACTAATTGTGATCTAATGCGCCCTTTTTCACCTAATTTGCATGCAGAACTCACTAATACGCCCTCCTTGGTCAGTTAACTGACTGTGTCTTCAATCAACTGAGTTTTGGTTTAGTTGAGTTGAGTTTGGGATTTCTAGAGCTCTCCAATGGTGACAATTCCTATGCTAGACAGTCCGAGACTCGAATTCTCCTAGGATATTCAAATTCTCTCTATTGTAACATATTTTTGAACTATATTATTTAATGGATAATGTTACACATTTATGCTTCCATCTGAGTTCCAATGTCTGATTAATTTTACTACTCTTTCCACTGTAATTCACCTTCCCTGCTCATTCTTTCACTGTGATGTATTCTCAGCTCTATGATTTGCTGTGACTTAGAATTTCATAGTGGAGTCATTTCCCACCGTTTCCAAAACTTGGAGTTATGGGAGGGTTGTGCTAAGGAACACTTCCCAAGGTGTGTGATGATGACTAGTAGTTTCCTGTTAGGGAAAATTTGTCTATGTAATCGCCACTTCCACTTACATGTTATATTTGGGGTTAGTTCAATGTAGTCGACTCTCCAAGATATTCCCATAGAGGAAGGATAGGATGTGGAATATAGTTGTGAATTAGACAAAGGATGTAGGTAGTAAAGAATGGTGTGGAAGTTAGTTAATATTTGTTTACTTGTGTGTTAAACTTTGTTTTACTCATGTATGATGACCTCAATGTACAAAATGGTTCATAATATATTTAAGAAAATCGGACTTAGCGAAATTACTGATGTTTTTTGGATTATTATCTTGCATGCTTGCATGTGAACAAATATGAACTATGCATTAGAAGCAGTGGCTTGTTATTATTAGCACACACGCAACATATGTATATACTAGCCACACATACATATTTTGTGCATGTGCACTAGTATAGTTATTATATATTTTCATTTTCAATTGAATTATCAAATACTTGTTAATGGTTTTATTATTTTGATGATTTAGAGTGAAACTTATAAATATTAATGTGATTAATAATAACATGGTTAATTAAATATATTTATATTTATTCTTAGTGTATTAGTGTGATATTTGATTAATTAATTAAGATAGTATTAACAAAAGTTTTTAGCATATTTATTTCATTTCTCTTTAAATTGACATGTTAAACATAATTGGTATGATAAAAGAGTTGTTTTCACTCATGATTCATGGAATTATTAACAATCTCTTTTTTTAACTTTAACACTAGTAACAAAAGATTCAAAGGCTTGTGAATTTCCTTGGAAGAGAGGCAGTGGATGGAACAAAGGAGATAAGGAAAATATGTTAATAAATAGGGAAGGGGGAACATAAGAGAGAGGGGATGGAAAGAAACAGGAGGTGAAAGTTGTGAAACCCTCGAACCAGGATGAGATATGAACAAGAGGGGCATTGGATCTTGATCCTTACATGCAAGTGTTGTTGTTCTTATAGTGGTGGATAAGACCACGTGCATAGAGGGATAAAAAACTTGTAGGTTTACTAGAGCTAGCAGTTGGATAAACTACTAGTTGGTTGGGAGGTAAATCCCTGTTTGGCACGCTTGGAGAATGGGAGCATTGGAGGACAATTGGATTCACATTCAAATATATTTATGAGGTAAATCATTATGTGTCTCCTGTTTCAATTTAGTAAATTAGAAAATGCAATATATAAAATTTATGATCATGCTCCCAAGGGAAGCTTACTTTGAATGTCGTTAAAATTCATATGTATGCTTATACAATCGGATAAACGATTAGGATAAATTAATGATTTGATAAAATGTTGTTAGATTAGATAAATTGTTGTTAGAAAGTAGTTAAGGACCCACAAGGGGATCCTTACATATGGTATTAAAGTGATAAGACCTTAAGCGCCCATTACATGCTGAAAACTAAATGAACTTAACCAAGAATTTTCTTTCTTTCTCCAAATCTGTACATGTGGGCTACCGACAAATTTTTTTTTTTTACAAAAAATACTTTAATTAAAGAATAAGAAAATTTTAATTGTGATATTAAGTCTAGTACCAGGTGGCCTCAAAATGGCTTGATAAAAAGCCCCAAAACTATAGTGCCTAATATATGTCAGAAGATTTGCAAGTTTGATTGAAAATCCAAGTAAAATTTAATTTAAACAAATAACAATTATACAAACCAAACATGTACAAATAAAAAGAGAAAAAATATCTCACATTTTGTAACATACCCATTACCTTTAGTCATTGTTTGGGATATGGTATACAATTTTTACTTTTATAAACTAAGACCCTCATTAGAGACTATGAACAAAATCCAAAGATTTATAAATGTACAATGTAATTTACATCTATAAAATATGTAGTATTAATTTCCTTTCCAATAGTACTACGATTAACGTACACTTATAATTTCATTGGCATGTTCAATAAAGTTATATAGGAATGCATCACTGTTCGTGATATTCCACTCCATAAGGAGAATCTACTCTCCTCTCATGAATATTACTTAACAAATTACATGCAATATGCTAAGGTACATGTTCATTATATTCATAATGATAACATAGTCTTTGCTAGTTATTAGTCCCTGCTGAAGGCCAGGGTATCTATTGTAATCGATACATGGTTGAATTTCAATTAGTTATCCTTTGAATTTGCAAATTTTTTGTTTTAGCCAAACTTTTTAGGTTATAGTTCTTATTTTTCTAATTAAATAATTCATTTAATTTACTTATTTAAACTGCCATTGGCCACGGACTTTGAAGTGTTATTGCCGGGCTGACGACGGAGTTATGATGACAAATTTGGATATTAACAAAGTTTAAATAATGCTCTGACACAACAAGACCTCGAACCCCGTATTATTGTGACAGAACCAGACCTCGAACCCCATATTATTCTGACACAACTATACATACGGAACCCCAGATTGTATTCTTCACCATCTCCACCGCTAGATTCTAAGCCGCTAGATTGTATACTTTACCATCTCCACCGCTAGCTTCTAAGCCACCACCTTAGCACTGCCTCTAGTTGCAGTTAGAATTTTTTATAACTCTTTATCTATGCATGTTGGCAAATTTTTCATCTATACCAGATTGTGATTGCAGGCTTCTGTCTCAACTAGATTGTGGTTGCAATCTTGGGGAGCAATACTGCACTTTCCACCAACTTATACAAAAGCTTGTGATGGGTTACAAATAAAAGAGTAAGAATATTTTAGAAGATAGCCCTTGGCTTATCGATTTTACATAGATTAAACAAGATTCAATCAGTTTTACAGTGATGCAATCAATTATGAAGAGATTGAACTACAACCTGCATGCGTTTTGTGGCGAATTTAGGTTTCTTTTATAAATTGAATCAACGGAGATTAAAAACTAAAATGATTTTTCTTTAGAATGAAAAATAAAATAACCAGAAGATTACTTGTACCTAATCAATTTTACAGGTATTCAATTACAGCCAGTGAAATAACGAGAAGATTACTCTTACCTCAACTATTATAGATTACTAAGCAAGATATGTAGTCATCCGTAGAAGAATGGCCTGAGAAATTGCATCCAAAACTGAATCCAGGAGTCGAAATTGGTTGATTCACAGAACCGAGAACCAAGCACTATTCAGAAGTCGAAATTGGTTGAGAGACAGAATCGAGAACAAAGCACCAGCAAGACAAGGAATCATCGATACCTGGTTTCTACTCCCTGAATGTTCATTGACCGTCTGAGCTTAATTCACTGCATAAATTATGAGGCTTGGATATACGTTATGCTTACATTGCTCTGTTTCTAGCAATTTTTTCCCACCAAGCGTCTCTGATTTTGATGCCTTCGTGATTTTTTAGCAAGAAGTTTCAATTTCTACGCCCAGTTCTCTCTTGCAGATGGCTAAGTCGTCAACATTTTTGTGCAAAAGGCTTTGAAGCCGCTGTGAATGCATTGTTTCGAAAAGCTGAACCTTACAATGTGGCTTGGACTGTATTTGACTGTAAATTGTTGGGAATTCGGGTTATTGGTCTTCTTAAAGCACATTTTCTATTTTTGAAAAAAGCTGCAGCTTTTGAGTGCTATATTTTACTGTTTGCTAGTTACTATATCATACTAGATAAGTGACACAGAAGACCATGCATGCATTATAAAAGGATAAATTCTCAGTGCTACCTCTTAGAAAAGACCTCCCAAGGATAATAACCGGTCTATAAAGCAGGATTAAAGGTCAACCCTCAGACGGCAAGATAGAGGCCATAAAAACATAAATATAGCCACTTTTTACAGGGAAAATCATGCTCTTCTGTTTGCATGGTTTTAGGAAAAAAATTGGCTATATTTATGCCTGGCTTGCTTGGATTGGGGCTTGCATAAATGAACCTCGGATTGCTCCACTGGTTAGCTAAAGGCCCACTATATTCTTCTCAACTACCAGAGGACTTATACAGAGGTGCCCACTATCCCTTAATCTATACATTCTTGAACAACAAATACACAAATCTGGACTTTCGATAACATCTATCTTCTATTGAATATCAAAAGAAGAAACACATTGCAATATCTCAAAACAAAAACTAACTAACCAACACAGTAGTGCACATAGAACCATTGTTTCCCTGAAACAAGATAACAACCTCCAAAATACCCTATACCTAACAAAATTCAACAAATTGTAGACAACCTAGATTTGCACATGGAAGTAGAATAAATGATGCATCATGATGCTTCAAACCAGATTACAACTCTTCAACAATATTTTGAGTCCAATCCACCACGTGAAGGAGAACCATGAACCATCTAACATCATATGAATTCTCCAGTTCGTACTGCACGCACCACTTGTTCACCAAGTGCAGGACGTAAATTGGTTCAAGAACCAAGGGTCTATCACAGAATTTTGAACATAAATCTCTTGGCCTTCGTCATCTGTTGACTTGTATTACTGTGTTTTTGATCCACCGAACCCTAGTGACAGACGAGGGGGTGGGGGGCTGGTTTCACACTAAGATATCTGCATGCTGTGCTTAGTAGCAGGGGAAGGCCCTCAAATGCGTGTTGTTTTACATTGAGAGACACTTGGTAATGTTCTAGACACAGTTTACAAATACTAGTGTAAATGTCATAAGTATTTGACAATTGGGACGGTAAGCACATATTTCTCAGACTCATGATGCATGGGATTAAAAGTGGCATGTTTTTTTATTATATTTTCATGTCATCTTTTTATTTTGTTTAAATTAAGTGTGCTGTGCTTTCCACCTAGATTTACCTACAACCTGTCATCTTTCCGATGATGCTGAAGCTAATGAAGTAACAAGGGTATTCATTAAATTTGTCATGATTTCATTAAGTGTCTGAGGAGTAATGGCAATAGTAGTCTTCCAAACATGCAATGCAGCTTGCTACACTGTTAAGATCGCATTGGACCGAACCATATAAACTGCTACAAGAACTTCATTAGCTTTTCTCTTCCAAGAACATCAATTATGACGCACCTTTGAGCTTCATGAGTGCTTGCATATTCATCATTACCTCCACCCTCCGAAATTGCTTCGTCAGATGTTCCTGCAAGCTTAAAGAGAAGATCACCCAAAAGTTTTACAGAACTCTGGCGAATGCACCAATTATAATTGAATATACAATTTTCAATAGTTGGAAGCAAGAGTAGTAAAGATGTCGTGGCATAGTGCTCAACCAAAACATGCCTGACACTTATACTTATCATTACTCCAACTGGAATATCCCATAATGTCTCCGTTTTGCGATTCTCGATTAGCTCCTTCTAGTCAAAATAATTTTATCTTAAAGATTTGTAGCCCATGAGTGATAACCGATGAATTTATATAATAAAATTGCTTCATTGCACATTGACTACGTCTTCTATAGTTGTTATAACCGAGCGATCTAAGAGCACACTGACTACGTCTTCTATAGTTGTTATAACCGAGCGATCTAGGAGAAATCATAATGACTGGCCTTGTGGAGGTATATGCAAGTGTTCCTCATTTTGTAGTAATTCCCTGTCCAAAGCTGGTTGGAGGCCCTTCACAAGACTACATTCAAGGTTGATAGTCATCATAGAGCCAACAAGACTGCATCGTTTATGACATATATCCCACATGCATGGCGTGGAGCTTAATCGAAGTAATTAGTGGAGCTTATAGTCAGTTTAGTCCCTATGCCAGATTTGAATGATTAGTTTGATCCCTGTGCCAAATTTGAAGCCAGAGCATAAAAGCATCTGGCTCAGGCAATTCAAATACATTTAACGTTTAGATCTCTGCAAAATATATTATATTACATCAATCATGAAACAAATATAGCTGAAAAAAAGTTCTTTGCATAGACCATAGAACAATTATGCTTTTAACATTCCCAATTTCATTTTCATTATCGACAGGGACATAGCCATAGCCACTATGTGGCACTTGTTATATGTTTAATGGTCAGTTAATTACACTTATCATTTCATTGGCATGTTCCATAAAGATTGGCATGTTCAATACAGTTATATATGAATGCATCATATATTTAATGGTCAGTTAATTACACTTATCATTTCATTAGCATGTTCAATAAATATTGGCATGCTCAATAAAGTTATATATGAATGCATCACTGTTCTTGATATTCCACTTCATAAGGAGAATCTACTCTACTCTCATGAATATTACTTAACAAATTACATGCAATATGTTAAGGTACATGTTCATTATATTCATAATGATAACATAATCTTTGATAGTTATTATATGTTAATGGTCAGTTAGTTAGTTTGCATAATTATAATGTGGAAGAGTAGGATTGGCATAGCAACATTGAAATTAACTAGTAAAAATAATGGGCATTCAGAATGAGTAGGAGAATATGTTTTAGTTCATCAAAGTGAACTCAGATACATAATTCTTCACTATTATTAATCCAACAATAATGTTCAACATCGTATTATTTATATCAAAACAAAAACCAAAGGCACACGGATTCAATCCTCAAAATTTCCAAGAGAATAAATCTGTTAAAACAAAAATTGTGGCTCATAGGATGCTTTACAGTTTGTAGGCATGAAAATATTTTAGAGAAGAGAACCAAACATCTAGAAACGAGATCAACATCTAGTATTTCATAAACTTGCAATGTAAGGAACAAACTATAAATTGCACACTGAAAACTTGTATATTGTATATGGTATTTCTTACTGCTGAAAATAAGAATCAGATAATATTGCTGAAAAATTTGAGAAAACAAAAAAGGAAAAGATTCAACGTTGCTTAAATTGAAGTATGGATTTGACATACATATCCTTAGAAGGTTCAGATGGTCATGTGATTTCAACCTCGAAAAATATTCTTCTATAGTGAAGCAATGTCGTAGAGTTGACTCATATAAAGAAGGGACATTCACACCCAATATAACATCCTTCGCTAGAGAAAGATCATCTTTCTTCAAAATTCATGAGACACCACCTTCTTTAAAAGACCAAGAGATACCAACCTCTCCTCCACTTTCCTTCCTTGGACAATGTTTATTTTTAGTGTTTGAAGAAATAAGATCTCTCCTAACACAATGTGTTTCTTTATTTCGATGACATGTTCCTCTATAAATAAGATGAGACATTTTTAAACTTATGCATGGGATCTAGTAAATGTGCAATATTAAGATGCTAACATATGGAAGTTAGCTTAAAATACAAATTTCATTTTCTTCTCAATGGGCATTTTCTCAACATAGGTGTCAAAAAAATTAGGATCATCAGACATAGGTTCCCATTTGAATTGAACAATTCTACAATTTATTTCTCTATCTCTATGCCATATTCCATAAGCCATTCAATCAATGTCATCATTTTAGGTCTCCAAGTTCTCTATGTTTACCATTGAAATTATATGCTTCTCTTTTATAAGGGCAATATTCTAGGAGGAATACTCTCGAGTAGTCGTACATTGTATTTTTTAGGTTGTTGGATCACCCAGACTTTGTAAGGGGTCCACAACATTTACATCCATGATACCCTCTTGTTACAGGACCTATGGTTTTATTGTATACAGATCATGTTAGCATAAAATAAGATCGTTGCACCAAACTCACTATGTTAGAATAACGTTATGAATATAAACAAATCAATCAACATGCTTACCATGGAAAATTCTTAATATTGGATAAACACGCATGGTGTGAAAACATATCTGATACAATGTAAAAGGCCTCTCCATTGGAATGGGCATTGATACATCGTATGCAGGTATCCCTTCCCATAATTTGTTAAATTCATTGATTAATGGTTGCAAGTGGACAACCATGTTCTTCACTTGTCTTCTACCATGCATGATGAGTTCCAACATAAGATGTTTATTCTTCATGGACAACCATGGAAGGGTATGATCACTACTACTAACCAAACAAAATAGTTGGTGTTTTGTAGGGAATATGATTTGAATTCATTTATGTCTATGCTCAATTGAATGATTTTTAATTCATTCATGAATTTATCAGGAAATGTATCCTCTATATGCTTCACGGTTGTTGGATTTGTTGGATTAATGTAACTCCTGGCTCACTTTTGTGTGAGGCATGCCACCAATACAAAACAACTAGTTTTTTACAATGAAAGAGCCTTTTAATCCTTGGGATTGCAGGCATGTGCCTAAATATCTTATGACGAGGAACATTTTCCTTACCCTTATTTATTTCTAGTACCTAGCATGCCCACATTCTATACATACCTCTTCGTTTGTGTATTTTCCTCTATATATAATATAATTGGAAATGAATGATATGATATGTTCTCAACATCAAACATTTTCAATATTTTCTATACCTCTTCATAGTTGTCGGGTAAGAAATTATAACTCATAAGTTCCTACCTATTATAGATCAAATCTGCACTTCTTTGTCCCGTGATCACCTTGCCTTGTAGATCACACAAAAGGACACAAAAGATTGAAGAGCTAGATTGCCTTGGATGACTTGCTGCCAGAAGTACATTCCTCACTTGCAAAAATTGCATTTTCCCCTGATTTTTCCACATGTACGCCCCTCTCTGCACTGTAGACTAGCGTACACCTTGATAAATACCCTACTTTCCTCAAGGACAACCAGCGTACATCTCCCCAAAAGTTGTAAACACTTGTTGCAAAGCCCAAAAGCTGCTTCCTGTACGCTACTCCTGTGGTATGAAACCCACGTACATCTTAAGATACAATCAAAAATATATTAATTTGACAAATTGGGATTAGTTGGAGTTGGTTCTACAACTTCCCCAACCTCCCAATTCAACCACCTCTCGATCTAAATTGCCTACCTTGTCCCATAAATACAAGGAGGATCCATGAGAGAGGGACCTAGAAGAAAGGCTTTAAGCACTGTTACACTGGAGGAAAGTCCCAAGTTAGAGTGAAGAGCAGGAGCCCAGGATCTGGTTGCAGAAACATCTCTACATGTCAGGTATGTTGTACTGATTTCATGTTTCTTTGACAATAAAAAGGTCGAAACACCCTTCCTGTCCCAAATCAGATATCTATTGGATTGCATGTCTATTTGGCTTAATTCTTGATTATAGTTGATGTTAAATTGTTTTATAATTTCATCATATGTTATATGGTCAAGATATGCTGAGGAAGGTATCTTTTGTGTTGCAGGTTCACCAAGCAGAAGAGAAAATAGGAGACCAAGCGAAAGCTAGGATCAACCGTCGAAAAGAGGTATTTCTCTCAATCCAAATCTCTTTCTTTTGCAGTAACTAAATGAAACATAATCAATGTGTTTACCTGTCAACCCTGCCCAGTTGGTAGTGTCCATCTCCTCGCTATAGGGTAGAAATCCCGAACAACAGATTGGCGACTCTGCTGGGGAGTAATTGTGTGTTTCACTGCTCTAGGAGACTTAGTTTTGTTTTCCTTCCAGCCCATTTTTCAGTCTTTTTGATTGTCTAAGAGGCCTTATAGGTCTGTGTTATCTATCCTCTGTGCTTGATTCATTTCAGTTGACTATTTGCAAAGCCTGTACCCTGTTGAGGCATGTACGCTGGTCCTCTCTACTTACAACAACGTTTTTCACTTGACAAACGCCCCTCCTTGCACTGCACAGTAGCGTACCTTTCCTGATGTACGCTGGTTGCTACACTACACAATAGGGTATTTCCCTACAGTGTCTAGTTTGTTGTTAGGGTTTGATTTCCAAGCTTTGGTTTATGTTCTAGCCTGTTGCTTTGCTGTCTACACTGACCCCTGAGACCTCCTATGTCTCTGTTGAGTTTTGTTGGCCTCTCCAATCTCTTTTAGCTTGTTTTTGCTTGCTTGAGTCTTTGATTAAGTGTCTTTGCTGCTTACTAGCCCTTTTTGAAGTTCGTGTACTATTCTCTTTTTGAAATAGCTGCATATCTTCACCCTGGTTGCTGTTGCAGTCATACAGACCTGCATTTTGAGTGTTTGTTGTCTGTTGCAACGTATAGCACACTTTCTCTTTGTCTCATCCTTCCGATTAGGGTTTGACTGTCAAGATTGAGTCCTTAGGGTTTCTTTCGAAAGGTTGCTTGGTTCAGATGCTTGCTGATCATCTTATCAGTTCAGTTCAAGTAAGTCGAAGCCTCTTAGTTGTCTTTCTGTTGAGTCCGTGTGTTGTTAAAGTCATTTTGGGTTCGCTTGCTTACTTTGTGCTTGGCTTAGTGTTTTTTTTAGGGTTTTTGATACTTAGGAGCAACCTGTTTGGGGCTGCCTTTCTGTCACAAGTGTCTCTTTTCCCTATTTCTTTTTCACTTTGTTTCCAAGCCTCAAGTTTTTCTTTTGCAAAAACTTGGTAAGTCAAGTCTTCATCGAGTCTCTTGATTCATTTGCTTTGAGCCATTTTTATGTTTGTCTTACACATGCTTTATATTTAGATCTTGCTTGCTTTTGTACAAAGTTCTCTTTCTTTTATATTGATCAGAAAAGACAAAAAATTGTTCAATTTGCTTAGTAGTAAGATCTTGCATTATTTCGAGGTAGCATAGTTTGCTTTGAAATATTAAAAAAGAAAATACAAAAAGGTTTTGTTTTAGGATTGCTTAGGTTTCAAGTTTTTGAAAGAATTATAAATGAAAAGAGAATTTTTTTTGTGAATTTGAAAGCATTTGCACTTTACTTTCATAACAAACCATTCCACACACCACACTACAACCCTTGAGTAACAAGTAGCCCTTAAAATAAATTGTTAATAAATTTTATTAGCAACATTTTCTTTTTAGGAATACACAACATCAACTAGCTTAGGCTAGAGTTTCGAGCTTAAATCACCTTAAATTGCTCGGAACTGGCTTCATTACTCAACAATCGTAGTACGAATTTCATTTAGGTAAATCCATATATATATCAAATCGTCCTGGGAAACTCTACTTAAACCAGAGCTAAGCACGAGGCCGTGGGAGACTGGAATTGCCGAGGATATCCCCTCACTTTCCTTTTGACCATAAACCAGAGTTGACTCGCGTACGGGGGTCCTTTCAGACTTTGGGATTTGTTACCCTGTCCATGCATTTCGACTAGGCTGACGAATGCCCCCCAGGTTATTTTGTATTGATGGTAGCCTTAGTATCAGACCTTTAGGATCTTACACAGGTGGAGTGGGTGGTTATTCCCACTTACCTTGGACAGACGTGGAAGGTATCCCCCTGGCAGTCATCCTGGGAAAGCGGTTTGGTGATTCAAGCGCTTGCACCCAGTGGACCTCCGGAGGATGCCACATAACTGACTGTTAGTACTGTGTTAGTATGTTATGGGCCCTAATCATCCCAGACTTGCTTTCAAGAGTATCTGCCATCCGTTTGATTGGTTTGATTACTTAGGAACGTTTTAGTGGTATGTTGTTTGCTCCTTAGTTGTAGTGGCCACTAGGTTTTTACTTAGTTTTATTTTGTTATAGTTGTGGAGGACCAAGATCTTCGTCGGTCTCGAAGGTTGCAAAACCTTCCCGCACTCATAGTGGAGCCTCCACCGACACCGCGATGTAGGAGAACTGATTCTCGTGGTTCTTTTGAACTTACGGGTGACACAGAGGTTCTTGGAGAACCACAACCTAGAACACCGGATCGACAAGTCTTGGACACTGTCGAGGTTGAGGATTTAACTGCTACAGAGTTTAACACTCCTTTTAACCCTCCTCTTACAGGACCCAACGATCCACTTCTATTGCTTGTTGGTTTCCAACAATCTGAGTTTAGTGCTTATCTTTTTACACCGGGTTATACCATGGTTAACCCAAGAGACGAGTAGGGAGTTCCACAAACTCCCACAACTTCTATGGATGCAAGGATTTTGAATCCTTCTTTCTCAAACGCTGCCCAATCGAGTTCGTCGCAGAATGCTTCGGCCTTGACCCCGTCCTTTAGTTTCAATGTTGGAACTTTAGGCATGCCAAACTCATTAGCCTCGACATCTGCCTCAGCCTCCACACCCACTTTTGGACCCAACAATGTACCTCTATCAACGGTACCCGTACTGAGTTTCAATTAGTCTTCTGCCACTCAATCATTACAAGGTGTAACTCAGAACATTGCTTCTTCATCCATGGTCGGATCCATCCCTTCTACATCTATGCCTGCCATGGGTATGATGATAACACCATCCACTACTACCACACCGGGTTTTAACCCCTATCCAGGTTATAATGTTAATCCGTCGAATATGCCTGTAGGGAGTATCCCATTCTCTCTGTTTGCTGGAGGAGGGGGGTAACATCATTAACCTACAGTTCGGTGGGGTTAACCCCCAATCACAATGGACTGCTGCCCAAGGATTTAATCTGCTTACCTTCGGATGGAACAATTTCAATCCTTTCATTTCACAATCGGTGTCTGGGGGCAACCCCAACCAACAATACACGAACCAGGCCATGGGTGGTCCCCAATACCAGGTTCCTGTTTACCAGATGCCATTGGCTCAGCCACGTTTATCATTTATGGCAACTTTAAACTTGCCAGACCTTTCAAAGCTTACGAACGACCTCGTGCATCATGATGCTGCATGGCCACCCATTCCCACCAAGTTGCCCTCGGACATTCCGAAGTTTGAAGGCAAGGCTGGTGAGGACCTTGGTGACCATGTCACATATTTTCACCTTTGGTGTTCCTCCAACTCACTGAATGATGATTCCATAAGGTTGAGGCTCTTTCAAAGAACCTTAACTAGTGTTGCAGCCAAGTGGTATATCGAATTGCCCGCTGCTGCCTATGGCACCTTTCGGGATCTTGCCATTGTATTTTTGAACCACTTTCAACTTCCTGTCTGATATGATGTTGGTACAGACCTTTTGTCGACCTTTCGGCAAAACATGGCCACTCATCTGTCTGATCATATTCAAGACTGGCAAAGGCGAAAGAGGCTCATCAAGGTCGACATCCCCCCAACATTCTTGTTAGAATGGTACCTTAAGTCTCTTCTTCCTTATGTTTCTAAGGAAGTTGCCACTTCAGGGGTGCCTTCTGAGGAGGAGGCCATTTTGAGAACTCAGCAGATTGACTTAGTCTATGCTCAATCAGGGCTGTTGTATGAAATTATTCCTGATGTGCCGAGGTCTAATATAGACCTAGGTAAGCCTAAACCTGGACCACATGCTGATGGCATAGTGGGTTCAATCAACTCTGCAGCGTTTGACGCTCTAACAAAGCAGGTTCACGCCTTGTCAGTCAAACAATTTGCTGCAGAAGCAACTTCTATTGCATACTCCCCTTCTACTACAGAATCTGTACAACAGGTGTAGACAAACCAAAAAGGCTCTCGACAGCCCAAAAGAAAGGGTAAGAAAGGGGAGGGAAACCAACAAAATCCCAACAACAAGCAAAATGCCGAGGAGGGAAAAAAAGAGAAAAGGAAGGCTAGGTTCCCTTGCAAATTGTGTCAAGAGGACCACCTTACCCACTTGTGCCCTCTAATAGAAGAAGCCTAGAAGCTGATCCGTGAGAAGAAACCAGCTGTCTTGAAAGATCCTTTCCATTATGGACAAAGCTGAACTTCTGGCAGCTCTAGTGATGGGGGCACCACTCGTGCCACCCCTGCTGATCAGTCATTCGTTAACATGGTTAACTCAGATGCTCTACTGCAAACTAGAGAAAGTAACTCTACCCCGGATCCACAACAGAAATATGCTCCTGAATCCTCTACTCCTCTTCACATACCTGTGGAGATGCTGCCGAAGATACCGAAAGGTGTCTACAAACAGGCTGCACACAACCCCAACGCACGGGCTACCCACAACTACAATGTTGTGGAAGACTTATCCCAAACACCTTGTGCCATGTCTACCTTGGAGGTACTGCAAAGTTTCCCATTGCAACGCAGTACACTCCTCGCAACGATTGGGAGTGTTGATTCATCTGCCATGCTTGCGCGATTTGATATGACAGATATCAAGTACCGGTTGCCATATCATGTCACTCTCCAGATAGAGGTCGTCCATGGTTCTACGACCATTCGATGATCTGTTGTAGATGAGGGCGCATCAACGTGTGTAATGTCTATCTCTTGCTGGAAAGCTTTGGGTGAACCTGAGTTAGATCCCTCGAACACGATACTCACTGCCTTTGATGGAATATCATTCCGTCCACACGGAGTCTTACCATCATTTGCTGTCAAACTGGAGGGAAAGCTAGTATCAGTAGAGGTCGAAGTTCTGGATGCTCCGCTCCATTACCACTTGTTATTGGGTAGGAGCTGGACATATGACATGCAAGCAGTGCCATTAGCTTTCTTCCGAGTCATAATGTTCCCCCACGAAGGAAAGATCGTCATAGTCGATCAACTTTCGTTTACCCAGAAGAACAACCAGACTTCATCGGATTCATCCATTCCGTTGATTGATCAGTCAAGCCTAGTCATTGAGAGCTTAGGAGGAGGTCTCTATGGGTCCTTAATAGGAACTTTTGACCTACCTGCTACCACCTTGTTTGTTGGTTCTGAAGAATGTTCATCTTCAGAGACCTCCACGATCTGTTCAACGACAGATACACGGAGTCTCCCCATTGAATCAGAACCAACTATGCCTGTATCTGTTGCAGAGATAGCCCATGTGGATTCACAACAACCTGCAACAGAACATATCATGACTCCGTTGGTCTCTGCCAAGTCAAATATGGACCCTGCTCCTGCACGGTCAACAGACTCTATCCTTTCTCCTGATAGTTTAGACACAGTTTTTCCTTCTGACGAAACGTTTTTTGAGGCTATGATCGGCCTGAGACACCCTTGGGAACATTTACATCCCAGGTCCTATCTACTTCCCTTTCTAGACTTGATTGAGAGAGGTGAGTTCTTTCCGAGACCCAGTGAGAATGTTGATTGGTCCTCTGTCCCTTCCACTTCACAAGCTGTTTTTGCTGAAAGGTATAGGACGAGTACAAGGAGAATCATCTCGATCAACATTTCCACTGATCCTGGGGTCACCGAAAACATCTTTATTGGACCAGATTGTTATCTTGATGAGATCATTCCGTACACCAATGTGTTTATTAATTTTCGTGACATCTTTGCCCGATCTCATGATGAGATCCCAAGCATTGACCCTACTTGAAGAAGTGCTACCGTGCTTTTCATGTATTTTTCGCTGTACATTTTTGTAAAGTTAATTTTGTTTACAGTTGTTGTAGTCTTATGTATCTTTTACTTTTGGTGTTTCAGATGTCAACTGAACACTTCATAGGGTTTGCTGATGGCGCTAGCCGCCACACCCGTCAGTTAGCCTCAGTTTCTTGGGTTATTTACTCACCAACTGATCAACTAGTGTCTTCGAGAGGGGCTTGTCTAGGTCCCACAATGAACAATGTGGCTGAATACAGTGCAGTCATAGAGCTACTCTGAGATGCTCTGTTTCATGGCATTTCACATTTGGAGGTACGGCTCGACTCACAGTTAGTTGTTTTTCAGTTATTGGGTGTTTATCAGGTTAGAAATCCTTCTTTGCTACGTCAGTTCATGCAAGTTAGGTTACTTGAGAGACAGTTTGATTACATCACATATCAACATATTCCAAGAAACTTGAATGCATTAGCTGATTCATTTGCAAACTACGTCTTAGATTGGCATTTGTATCATTCACACACATAATAATTCATGCATAAAACACAATAACACACATGTAGATAACCGATAATGTATATATATCCGATACTGTATCAAAAAATAATATGAGTTTGGATCACAAGTCTGTCACAAAGTCAATGTCATAAGATACAAAATTAGGCTCGATGGCCTCAAAATATACATAGAATATCCTTCTCCTATGGAGAAGGTGGGGCATCATCTGCCTCTGTTGCCTCTCGGTAGCATATGACTAGCCTAGCTACTTTCTGCAGCAACCTAATCCAGGCTAGGGGCACACCTACTACATCCTCCTGCATATCAACGGGCATCCACTCAATACGGTATGTAGGAATGTCATGAGTCAACCGACTCATCTTCCTCTCTTGGGTCCCCAGTGTAGCATCAACTGCACCCACTTCTACTGGTCTGACGAAAGTATATGGGTGTCCCTCAGGGTGCACTGGTCCAACATCTGCATTTGACACTTTGTTTCAGTATTTCGAACTCATCATAAAAATCATATATGCATAAAATTGAAAAAATTAAATATTTTTTCAAAAACATAAACATACGTATCTCTCTCCAGGCTGTACCTGGAGGAAGGATCAGCTCAGGATCACCTCGGAAATCCATACCAGCATATGGAAACTGCTCAAGAGTTGGCACCTGTCGTTTCCCACCAACCCCAGAAGTCATCCTCTTGGTAACATAGGTTTCTCTCGCCACCACCCTGGCGGAGGAAGATCTCACCCCAATGGGACAACATTGGCTCACGAGGGTCGATGGGGGGAATTTACATTCCCAAAATAATAGCAGGAATCCTGTAAAAGAAGAAGGTGCAAAGTATGCTCCCATACCCGAAATTCTTCATTCTCCCGGTCTTACACCCCGAGAGTTGAAGCTTCATGTTCTCCAAAAGACTAGAACACCAGTCATAAACATGCTCTTGCAAGCATTCAACACCTATGTGCATATAATGCCTCGAGGCTAGATGTTGAGAAGCACTTCCCCCCATTCGGTTGAGAACACTCAGAATAACTCGAAGA
Organism: Larix kaempferi; assembly: GCA_027924585.1. NCBI lineage: Eukaryota > Viridiplantae > Streptophyta > Pinopsida > Pinales > Pinaceae > Larix > Larix kaempferi. The sequence continues at coordinate 13,631,722 of BSBM01000123.1, read as the reverse complement.
GGGAAGCTCACAACAGTAGAGATGAGAACTTGACTACCACATTTCTCACTTCTTGGTACACAGTACGCATTGATATATTCTTGCACTGACAATGCACCCACTTTGCTAGAAGACCCTTTTAGATTCACCATCTCTCCTCTACGACAGAGACCCGTGATGAAGTAAATGTCATCTATGGTGGGCTCCATTATCTCACCTTTGATATCAAACACCATGGAATTTGCATCCTAGTATCGGACAAGTCTTTCAAGCAAGCGGATTTGTGCCCGCATGTTGACCGTTCTATAGAATTTCAGTAATCCACATCTTCTGAGCGTATGAAGGGTTGCTGGATCTTGAAATGCTGCTCTATCCATGTCCTCATGCTCTCTTTCTCTCCATACCAACACCATCCTGCCAAGAAACAGTCAATTTTTAGCCTTTTTTCAACTTTTTGGCCACTTTCAGGGGTGTACGCTGCTCTTTACACTAGACAAGCACGTTTAGAACGCTGCTTTTCTTCATGCATAGTAGCGTACATGCAGAACACATTGTGAGCATTGCCAAAACATGATTTTTAACCATAAAAATTGACAAAAAAGACATGAAAATGCAAGTTTGGGAGGAATGAACTTACTTTGTGGAAGCGAAAGGTGGATTGGTACTCCGGTTTGATCGCAATGAGTGGAAGAAGATAAAGGGTTTGCTCCAATTCTTGCCCTAGATTTTTCAATTGTGATATTTGAATTTCTAATTTGAAACTAGTTATATAAAAGTGACTTTAATCTTTACCCACTTTTTGCAAAAGTATATAGTTTTAGATTGCTCTTAAAGGGTCTTATTTAATCACTAATACCTACAAGTTTGGTGAAGTACTTCTACCCTAGATATTTCAAATTTTCACTAGATTCTCAAAGTTTTGAACCGGTATGACTTAGTTTCTTTATTGACAGACCAATATAGACGTTGTATTGATCATTTATTATGTCATAGAGAAATTTTGTCATCACTTACTAACTCGATTATTGAGATTATATTTTTGGCAGGTCATGAACATATGATCCTAGTAGCTGTCTTTTAAGTCGTTTTAAGCTCTTGTTTTGACTATGAAAAACTAAACAAGATTGTCGAGCAAACTTGGCCTCTTCAAGCTCGTTAAAGGAATTGAAGGTCCATCCGCTTAGGTATAAGTTTAACCCTTTTACGGACCTTTGCGGATTAATTACGAAAAAGGAATACTCTAGTCATACGTGGCTAGAAGAGTTCTCCTCTCATTGTTTTATACTTTTTCGGGGGAGGGGGATAACTATACGAAAAAGGACTTTTGGAGCCCCTCTTTAGGGTTTTCAGGCTCTCTAAACATGAAAACACCAAGCGAGCACTCACCTACTTGGGCTTGATGTGAAATCCACGAGAGGGTAAATAGAGGATTGTTTAAGTTTTTCAGACTCTATAAACAGGAAAATACCGGCAAGCATTAACCTACTTGGGCTCGATATTAAAATCCACAAGTAGGTGTATGGAGTTATTGTTTAAGTTTTTCAGACTCCTTAAAATTGAAAACACTGGCGAGCTAGAATAGATCTCGGCTCGATATTAAATCTAGAGATCAGTATTATAGAGTATTCGTCTATCTCTTCTTCGAACTCTGTAAAAAATGAAGAAGGTCCTGAGTCTTCCTCCCATGGGCTCATTAAACTCTTTACATGGTTGGATCTATTGAGTTTTCTTTTCTTCTTGGACTATTAAAATAACAAGAAGGATATTCTTTTATAAAAAAAGAATAAGGGATAAGAAGGGTGTATCACATCTCTTTCAGTTTCAAAGGCAGTTATGTCAGTCATGTCCTTGAACACAACACCTACTTGAGTCTTTCATGTCAGTTGGGTTTTTAGTTTTTGGCCTTAGGGTGAACTTGACCTCCGAGTTTTTACTCCCCCGGTTGGTTATTCTTCCAACCATATGGAGGGTCTGTTATGTCTCCTACATTGCAGACTTATATCATCTCCCCCCTTTATGTTGAAAACTGCCTAAGTCACTTCATGTCGTGCTCACTGTTCAAGGATACAGCATGTGTCGGCCATTCTGCAGTTTACCTTGACTTCATGTGTCGGCCATCCCGATTTCAGTTTGTTTCATCTTGTTACTCGTCCTACTCCACATCAGCTCATACCTGTGAGTGTTTCTCGTGTTGGATGATGGAGGATGCAATAATGCCTCCTTTCCAGTGGACTTCTTCCCATCGACTTCAGCTCATTATGCTCTAGGAACGAAGTTTAGAGTTTCGGTTAGTACCCTGGGGATTGCAATCATCAGTGGCAGTTTCCCTTGCTGTTGAATAATGGGAATACATCAATGTCTCTTATTCGACAGGTTCCTCAAGTGTTCGACTTCAAGTCCTCTTAATTCACACTTGTTGGATCGTACTAGGTACCTTGGGCCCCATTATCATTATCGATGGAAGCCCTCGCGTTTGTTAACGGTATACATCAATGACCGGTAATCAAACGATACCCCCCATGTTCGACTTCAACGCATTTATTCGCATGGATAAGGTTTGTACTTTGGGTTGTTTTGGATGAAGACCTTGGACCTATGATAGCATCACTATTTTTATGTTATCACCCAAGCTACGCAAGATTAAGCCTCACTCATTGTGGCTCTTCATGAGACATAGATCCAGCTTGTTGTTATGGCTATGATCTCTCTTTTGACATGGATCCACGCTTGTATTTCAGTGGCCATGCTCTATATATACATCTCCTAGTTATGTATCGGAGATCATGTTACACATCTATATGATGTCAATATTGTAATTGCTCGCTGACCTTGATCGTTGTTTCAAGTTGTTTTTGTGACTTGGTTCTGCGGTTTCTTGCTCCTCCTCTGACTTGGAATTATAATGTATTTCGGCCATCGTTTCCCTCTGACCTCACACATTAGGGGGCATCTATTATAGATCAAATCTGTACTTCTCCATCCCGTGATCACCTTTCCTTGTAGATCACACAAAAGGACACAAAGGATTGAAGAGCTAGATTGCCTTGGATGACTTGCTGCCAGAAGTACACTCCTCACTTGCAAAAATTGCATTTTCCCCTGATTTTGCCACATGTACGCCCCTCTCTGCACTGTAGAATAGCATACACCTTGAGAAATACCCTACTCTCCTCAAGGACAACCAGCGTACATCTCCCAAAAAGTTGTAAACGCTTGTTGTAAAGCCCAAAAGCTGCTTCCTGTACGCTACTCCTGTGGTATGAAACCCACGTACATCTTAAGATGAAATAAAAAATATATTAATTTGACGAATTGGGATTAGTTGGAGTTGGTTCTACAACTTCCCCAACCTCCCAATTCAACCACCTCTCGATCTAAACTGCCTACCTTGTCCCATAAATATAAGGAGGATCCATGAGAGAGGGACCTAGAAGAGAGGCTTTAAGCACTATTACGCTAGAGGAAAGTCCCAAGTTAGAGTGAAGAGCAAGAGCCCATGATCCGGTTGCAGAAACATCTCTACACGTCAGGTATATTGTACTGATTTCATGTTTCTTTGACAATAAAAAGGTCGAAACACCCTTCTTGTCCCAAATCAGATATCTATTGGATTGCATGTCTATTTGGCTTAATTATTGATTATAGTTGATGTTAAATTGTTTTATAATTTAATCATATGTTATATGGTCAAGATACGCTGAGGAAGGTATCTTTTGTGTTGCAAGTTCACCAAGTAGAAGAGCAAATAGGAGACCAAGTGAAAGCTAGGATCAACCGTCGAAAAGAGGTATTTCTCTCAATCCAAATCTCTTTCTTTTGCAGTAACTAAATGCAACATAATCAATGTGTTTAGCTGTCAACCCCACCTAGTTGGTAGTGTCCATCTCCTCTCTATAGGGTAGAAATCCCAAACAACACTACCCTTTGAGTAACCTACAATTAGTGAGCAACATAAATATACATTGTCATTAAGCATGCATAAATTGACGCTTTTCAATGTCGATTGTGTGATAAGAGTCCTCAAACTACAGACGACTTAATCATTAGTTACCTCAAAAATGTCGCGAAACATGAATCTAACATACCATGCATTGATTTCAAGTTGTATATTAACATTGTTGTCCCTAGTTGGGTAGATTTTGACCCATGTCTAAAGAGAGGGGTGGTGGAAGCATATTTTAGGATTTCAAAGAAGGTATTGACAATATGAGCATCATTCCTTAGCTCATCATGTTGGAGTGCTTGTGTCAACAATCCCTCCATGGAATTGGAATCTTATAAGAAATTGTCCATACCAACCTCTATTTAATTGCTTTCATCCTCAACATGTGAAGAATCGGTGTTATTATAGACATTTTGAATTGGTGACCTAGGACATAGTGGGAATTGAATAGGTTGTTTATTAAACCATTCTCGGTGTGCTTCCTCTCCGAGTTATGCTCGTTTAGTAGCCTTCTCTTGATTTGATATTATTGGGGTTCAATGATAGATGGTGGATAGATCATTCATTGTCACAATTCTAATCGAAAAATATTGAATATTACATCAATGATATTAACAAACACAATGCATTTAATATGTTCAAACATTATACCAAACAATTATTAGAAGCTTGTAATTTTTTTCCAATAGTATGCATGCAACCAACCACTTTATAAAACACATGTCAAACTGAGCAATATGTTTACATTAGTTCCAATAAAAAAATACAATTACTCAATGATATTTTTCTTATGCCCCGAGGGGATGTCTAAAGGTATTTCCAATGAAAGGAATATTTCATGAGAGGTTGGTGTGTTAGGATGTTAGGATAATTAATACTCCAATTTTTGTCTACCTTAGTATTATTTCCCTTTTCCTAGTGTAGGATGATGTTGTTGACCACCTAGTGGTGTGCAATTTTCATCTAGGCCTCATTAGCCACATGATGCACCCTGCATGCATGAATTTAGGCCATGCATTCATGAATTTAGGCCATGTAGAGTTAGTTCCCTACATTTTAGGAGCTAACTCAGTGATATGGTTCAGTCCACCTAAGTTCATGACTCTAGTGGGGGGTTTGAGCTCCGATTGCAACTAACTATGATAAAATGAACACTCTCTAGCTTGATTTGCATGCATAACTCACCGATGCACCCTTCATGCTCAGTTAACTGAAAGTAGCTTCAGTTCACTGACAATCAGTTAAGTTTGGAACCTCCGGAGCACTGTAGTGGTGATATTTCCTATGCTAGACTGACATGGATTTGAATTCCTCCTGGATAATCAAATTCTCTCTATTGTACTATATTATTTTACTATACAGATTAATGGAATATGACACAAGGTATTATGCACATTTGAGTTTCTTTGAATGTTTGATTTACTGCTCATTTCTTGCTAGTTTTCACTGCAATTCATCTCCCTTGCTAATTCTTTCACTATGAGATTTTCTCAGGCTCAATGATCTACTGTGTTACATAATTTCACATGGCACCAGAGCTCAACAGAGCTAGTTTATCTTCATTTTTTAGATTTTTCTACAGGATTTGGAGAAGCAACAGTAGTAGTTTGCATTCGCTCCAGCAGCTATAGATGGAGAATTCAAATGCTCCATTGACACCAAGAATGTGATGAACCTGCAATAATTAATTAATGCAAATAAACGAGATATCAGAAATAATAGAACTCAGAATCACTTTTATATTGATCACAAGCCACTTCGAGGGGGCAACCTCCTTTGAGCAAGCTTAATACAATTAACTTCACGGTGCCTTCATAGGCCTCAACACACACTTATATACTAAGTCTAGGCGCCAATACCATGGGTCAATACTATGTGTCAATACAAACCATGGGCTAAGTCTAGGTGCCAATACTATGAGTCAAAACCATGGGACATATAATACTATGGGACGACTTACAAAGCATATGCGTCCAATACTATGGGTCAATACTATGGGCTAATATAAACTATGGATCAACAAATACTACGGGACTACTTACAAAGCATATGCGTCCAACAATAATATACTAACAAAGTAAAGACATGGGTTCCTAACATCCCCTCTCCCTTAGAAAAAGATTTGTCCTTAAAGCTTTAGATGTGGAAATTGATGCAGAATCTGAAGGAGTGGGTCCCCTGTAGCATCCTTGGGTTGCATTCCGAGCCACTGGCGCCTTTCGATTTTCAGGGAGGATTGCATGGAAGGCTGCAGACGAAGAAGAACCATATCAGCGATGTGAAAAGTGCGCTAAGAACGGTGCTGATCGGCTTGTTGTTTCAGTCGAATTCTTGCCATGTGAAAATTGTCCTGCAGAATGAGAAGAAGCTGATCACGATTTCGAAGAATTGAGTCAATTGCCTGAACTGGGGAGCTGTTGAAGGTGTATGGAAGAAGAACTGGTGGTGCCTATCCAGAGACTACTTCATATGGTGTCCTTTGAGATGTGGTACTATACCACTGGAGCGCTTCTAGGAAATCCATAGAAATAGTTGTCCAAATCTGTGGAGGGATGGACAAGGGTTCGAGCAGTCCCGAAAGGAGGGTCGTTTCACCCTTGTTGACCTGGAAAGTATCACAGTCAACCACCATCCATTGAATTATCCTTTTGAGTCCCTGCCAAAAGAAGTTACATTGTTCCTGGTCATACGTTTTGAGGAACCCAGAGTGCCCTACTGATGAAGAAGCATGGAGTTCATAGAAGAGATAGTCCCGTTGAACATATTGCAACCAATTTGGAACAAGCAGAGAAATAGATGTAAGAGAAACTGGGTCATCAAATGTGCGAGGAGGAGCATCTTACACCATATTGTCCTTACCCTTTTGGTAAGTGGTCGCATAGTCATAACCCATGAGTTGGATAACCCATTTCAGGTGTGTTGGGGAGGAGACCCGTTGTTCCAGGAAAGTTTCCAGACTCTGGAGATCAGTCTTGATGAAGAAATAATTCCCCAATAGGGATGGCTGCCACTTCTGTACTGTATGTAAAATAGTCATCATTTCTTGCTGAGAGGTAGATGTGGCTAAATTCTTACCGGAAAGGTCTCTTGAAGGCAACAAGCTCATTGGTTCAGCAAAGACACTTGCATATCTATCCAAGGAAGTAGTGGAGACTGTTGATGGGTGCATCTGAATGGAATGGAGCTGAGCGATGACACCATGTGAATTCTTCTTAAGTATTTTTTCCAGGCGATGTGAACTGATGATGCAGAGAGACCCTGGTTGTAAGCCCATAAATTTGTGTTGTGTCCCATTGACTAAAAATTGCATCCAAAGTTCATCAAAATCCCATAAGATGGGGCCACATGTGCATAACCATTGAACGCCCAAAACAACATCACATCCACCTAAGGACAAGGCAAACACGTCAGAGTGCAGGTTATAATCTTCCATAGAGATACGCACATTATGACACTTCCCCTTGCAAGGTAAGGTGACCCCATTGGCAACCATGACTTCAAAGTTGGAACAAGGATGGACAAAACAATCAGCCTGTTTGGCAATCCGAGGGTCAATGAAGTTATGAGTGCTACCAGAATCAATGAGTATGGTAAGAGGGAGCTTCTTGAAGTATCCCCTGACCCGCATTGTTTGTGGGGTGGTGACGCCAGTTACAGCATGGAGAGAGATCTCGGGTGGGTCGTCTTGAGATGGGGTGTCAACAGGCAGGTGCTGAATGTCGACCTGAACATCTATTGTATCTCGAGCTTCTTCACCAAGTTCTGAGGCAGGCGGAGAATCCACATCCAAGAGATAGAGCTTTTGTTGAACACATCTATGTCCCTGAGTGAATTTATCATCACAATTATAACAAAGCCCTTTTTCTCGGCATGCCTGCATCTCTGTTTCAGACAAATTCTTGATAGGAGTTGTTCGAGGAGTAGGCGTGATGGGAGGTCGTTGGGAACCCATATTTCTGAAGGGAACAAAGGTGGGTTTGGAACGTTGTTGAGCTGCGATCTCGTCCTCTGCCAACTTAGCCAACCCCAGGACTTCCATCATTGTGTTGGGACAGAACATTTTGACTTATGAGCGGATTTCATCCTTGAGACCACTGATAAAACAACTCCTATAGAATTCATCAGACAATCCTTCTGTGTGATTGGCCAGTTTCTCAAATTCTGTCTGATACTCTCTCACTGTGCCAATTTGGTGAAGTTTAGTGAGTGCTCCTATGAAGTCGTCAAAAGCACTAGGACCAAATCGTGACAAAAGGAGGTGGCAAAAATCTGTCCAGTTTGGCTCGGGATGAGCTTTGATGTACCAATGGTACCATTGAAGGGCTTCCTGTTCCAAATGAAAGGATGCAAGTGGAACTTTCTGGACATCAAAAGTATTATGCAGACTGAAATATTGTTCTGCTCGGTATATCCATCCAGTCGGATCAGTACCATTGAAGCAAGGAAAATCAAGCTTCGGCCCACGAAAATTGCTGGAAGAAGAGAACCCAGTGGTTGTAGAAGATTCTGGTTGTCGGTTATTGTTCATGGCTGAATGCTGAAGATGGAGGCTGAGAAATTTTTCATCCAGATCTTTGAGTTTGGTTTGTATGGATGCAAGTGCTTCCTCCATGGCTTTTGCTCCTGTGTGAGTGACAACCATAGCCAGGATTTTTTTTTTTTTTTGTGGGGGGGGGGGAATGGATAGAAAAACACAAACACAAGCTTATTTAGTAAGGGGAAATTTGGATTTGGGAAAAACTCGGAGGGGTAATTGGGATTTGACTAGGTTTTCGACACTTTTTGAGGGACAGGGAAGCAAAAAATGGGGATTTCAGAAGTGGAAACTCTATGGTAAAATTTGAAGGCAATCGGGTGAAAATTGAAAAAGTTATAGCAAACCCTAAAAATAGCCAAATGTGGGATTTCTGGTCTTAGGAAGTGGAATTTGGGATAGGGTCTTCAGGAATGAAATATGCAGAATGGGATTGCAGGGATGTCAGTGAAGTTTCAGGGAAAACAGAGTTGAAACAAGGGAGATATGGCCGAAAAACATTTTTTTTTTTTTTTTAATACCAGAAATGGATCGGCAACAGCAGCGCAGAAGGGATCTGCAACAGATGGATCTACAACGGAATGGAAGGGATCGAAAACGGCTGGATCTGAAACGACGACTGGATCTGGAACGACTTTCAGAATAGATCTGAAATGGCTGGATCTGGAGGGGAAGTGATCGGCAATAGTTCAGCTGAAAATAGATATGGACCCCAGGTATGTACGGCTTCCTAACAGTTTAGGTGTTTCACTTGGCCACCAATGCTATCTGACGGCTTGCGTATTGGGGCAACCTCCTTTGAGCAAGCTCAATACAATTAACTTCATGGTGCCTTCATATGCCTTAACACACACTTATATACTAAGTCTAGGCGCCAATACCATGGGTCAATACTATGTGTCAATACAAACCATGGGCTAAGTCTAGGTGCCAATACTATGAGTCAAAACCATGGGACATATAATACTATGGGACGACTTACAAAGCATATGCGTCCAATACTATGGGTCAATACTATGGGTTAATATAAACTATGGATCAACAAATACTACGGGACGACTTACAAAGCATATGCGTCCAACAACAATATACTAACAAAGTAAAGACATGGGTTCCTAACAAAGAATCCTGACACCCTTCAATTATTTGGATTGGAGGGGAGATATGCAGATTGTGTTGTGCAACAAGAGTCTGTACAGGGTCACAATGGGCAAGGAGGTTGAACCTCAGGCAATTGTTTAGAAATCAAAGTACCTAAACAAGTTAGATGAGGCTTTTGGTTTTATGTGTATTCACATCTCCAGAGATTTTCTCTTCCATCTTGATGGACTAAAGACCCCAAGGGAGGTTTGGAAGAAACTTGAAACTCTCTTTGGTAAGAAATATGGGCTAAGAGGCCACGTTTTGGAGAATGAATTAATTGCTCTTCAACCCAGCAGTTTCAAAAACATACAAAAATTCTTTTTAAAGTTCAAGTACTTGGTTATGCAGTGAAAATAATGTGGAATTGACAAGAAGGATGAGTAGTTGGTGCTATCCATCCTAAGAAAGCTTGGTTGATAATTTTCAGTATTTGTGTCTACCTTGCACTCTGGGAGATTGTTAATCCCCAATTGGAAAATTCCTTCTTTAGATGCATTCATTGAATCCCTCATCCAAGAACAAGACAAACTGATTCAAATGGGAGCCATGCAAGCCTCCAAGAATCAGGCTCTTGTGGTTGGGCAGTCCAAAAGTGTGAATGCTAAAGGGAAGTAGACGGGAAATCCATCTGAATCCAAGCCAAAGGATAAGCCTAATCCATCAAAAGGAGCCTCTAGCTCCAATAAGGATAAACAAAATAGGTTTGAGAAGACCAAGTGTACCTATTGCAAGAAAGGAAACCATCCAGAGAGTTCTTGCATGAAGAAGAAGATAGATCAAATGACCAAACTTCTTGAAAAAACATTATTTCCCTCCTAGAAGGCGTAAGGGATTCTGATTCTGGAAGTGAGACATATGATCATGAGAGATGCCATGCATTGAAGGCTGGATTCTCATAATCACAGGCCTTCCTCATAGATTTCGTAGCCTCCAACCACATGGTTTCCTCCAGAGAGTCATTTTCTTCTTTAGATCTCACTAATGGTCCTAGTATTCACATGGGATATTATTCACAGTTCTCTGCAGAAGGGAAGGGAAAAAATACAATTGGAGCATGGAAAGTTGAAAAATGTTATGTATGTGCCTTCTCTGGCAGCAAACTTGTTATTTATTTATCATATGACACACACAGGTTCACCGAAGAAAGTTGTTTTTGGACCTAACACAATTGAGATTGCAAAGATCTCTTCTAGGAAGCTAATATCAAAAGGAGCCGCAAACCATGCCTCAAAGGCATATGAATTATCTCATTTTTTCCCTATTCTTTGCCTATTCCATTTATCCCTGATGAATATCAGAATGATGTCTCTTCTGATGATCCAGATTCATATTCTAAAGATGAGGACAAAGTTGAATCAGATCTTGATGTTGAGTATGAAGTTCAAGCAGATCCAGATCGAGATCCAACACCTACTCCCAATCCAAGGCCAAAATGGGATCACAAAGTCCTTGGAGATGCTGGGAACATAGATGGGGATCCATATGACCATATAAGAACTAGATATTAGATTCAAGATGCAAACCTTGCACTATGTCATACCGATCCACTTCTCTCAGAGAGGTGCTACATGATGGTGGAGTCTGATACACAATCCTTCAAAGAGGCTTGCCATGATCCAATATTGAAGCCTGCCATTGATGAAGAATATGATTCACTGCAGAACAATGAAACATGGGATCTTGTCTCTCTTCCCCTAGGGAGAAATCTAGTCCAGTGCAAGTGGATCTACAAAACAAAACTTGCTTCTGATGGATCTACAACCAAGTACAAATCTCGGTTGGTTTCCAAGGGATATTCTCAGGTTCATGGCTTGGAGTATAGTGAGACATTCGCTCCAGTAGCAAGAATGGACTTTGTCGGACTTGTTTTGACAACTGCAACTTCAAAATAGTGGGGGGTACATCAGAGGAGAAGATCCAGATCCAGATCCAGCACTTGCATTACTATCCTACAGAGATGAGGATTGCAGACATCTCTACAAAGTATTTCACTCATAAGAGATTTTCCTATCTGAGATATCTGATTAGTATGAAGGATGCTTGACTTCCCTACTATTCTTTTTTGAGGGTTTTTTTTTTCCCATGACGTTTTCCCAGTTCCTTAGTTTCATGAACATTTAGTTTTATTGTTTGGGTGACCTTTGGTCTCAGTTACTAGGGCCCAGGTTTTCTAAGTTTGGATTAAGGAGGGGTGTTTGGATAATTAATACTCCAATCTTTGTCCAATCTTTGTTGACCACCTAGTGGTGTGCAATTGTCATATAGGCCTCATTAGCCACATGGTGTGCCCTACATGCATGAATTTCGTCCATGCAGAGTCAGTTCCCTACATTTTAGGAGCTAACTCAGTGATCTGGTTTAATCCACTTGAGTTCATGACTATAGTTGGGGGTTTGGGATCCGATTGCAACTGAATGTGATCAAATGCACCCTATCTAGCCTGGTTTGCATGTAGAAATCACTGATGCACCCTTCATTCTTAGTTAACTGACAATAGCTTCAGTTCATTGACAATTAGTTGAGTTTGGAACCTCCGAAGCACTGTAGTGGTGATATTTCCTATGCTATACTGACACGGATTCAAATTCCTCCTGGATAATCGAATTCTCTCTATTGTACTATATTATTTTACTGTACAAATTAATGGAATATGACACCAGTTATTATGCACATCTGAGTTTCTTTGCATGTTTGATTTACTGCCCATTTCTTGCTAGTTTTCACTGCAATTCATCTCCCTTGCTAATTCTTTCACTTTGAGATTTTCTTAGGCTCAATGATCTGTTGTGTTACATAATTTCACATGGTGGTATATGAAATGTGTAGTTTATTAACAAATCGTAAACAGGAGGCAAACTACATATTGCATGCACAACAACAAATATGGTTGCTTTCATTTTCAAAATAACTCCTTGTCATTGGAGTCTTCCTCAAATGAATATTTTTCATTAAATAATGAGCACCCCATGATCCAAGATGGCAGGCTGGCAAGGATGAAGAATACGAGTCACTGTAGAACAATGAGACATGGGACCTTGTCTCTCTCCCCCCCAGGGAGAAATCTAGTCCAGTGCAAGTGGATCTACAAAACAAAACTTGCTTATGATGGATCTATGTAGGGACCCTTCCTGGATCCCTGGTTAATTAATATAAAACTAAATTTATTTTTCTAAGTTTTAACCCATCTTTAATCTTCTATTTATTTTCTGGTTTTGTTTCTAGTCAACATGCAGGTAAAAGAAAATAATATAATTACTAATTTGTTTCACAGTTCTGTTTAAGTATAGGTATGTGTCATGTTCCTAAACATCCATAATAAAATAGTTACTAGCAACATATTCTAACATTCTAACAACATTGTAGTAGCATATTCTAACAACATATTACATAATATAATTTTGAATCATGTTAATGAAATACCTGTGAAATTTTGTAGTAGATCCTAGTAACTCAACCAACCCAAAATGAATTGCCACCCTGCCAACTGGAGACGTCTCACCAACCACCCAGCTCCAAGAATCTCTGCCTGGACCCCCGATCCCAAACCGAGTACAAGTTCCCTAGCTAGTGCTTCTCCCCCAATTTTCCTCCAATTCTCCCTCCTTTCCAAAATCAAAAGATCCCTATTCCCAAATTCTATTCTCTTCCTTATCCCCATCCCGCCGACTCTTTCCTATGCAATTACTACCCTTATCCCCAAAGTAAATGCCTTTCCCCTCTAAAGTCTTCTCGATCCCCAACAATTCCACTCTAATAATATTTTATTATAAGGCATGGGTTGGAGTCACCTTCCAACCGTAGATTTCACATTAATACAAACTTATCCTCATTAATTACCATTTATTTATTCGTTGACTATACAATTCACAATTTAATTTAATTTTTTATTAAATAAATTCCAAAACATATTTTAACATATTGTTCTATAATTTGAATATGGTAACTATTTATGAATTCACCTTAAATTTTTAAATGAAGGGTCATTCGCGATAATAATGATTAAGATCACTGGTTTATACACAATGTTATAAGTAAAAATCATATAAAATTTGGTTAAGAAATATTTACAATTCAATCGACCTTTATTTTCGACACAATCATAAATAATTATAATTTAAAATTGATCAATATATATTTATATTAATTAAATAATATTATTTAAGACTTAACCAAACTCATTCAACTAGTACCATATTAATTACACCTTAGTTTATAATTAAAACTAATTAACAATTATTGCTCAATATAATAATAATCTCATTAATAATAATTACCATTATTAACACAGTTAATTTCAATGAAACAAGTTAATAATATTTTATTTAATATTATTAACACTTATTTAACACTTAGTAACCAAGTGCTTCATTCAACAATTAAGTTAATAACAATCTTATTAACATCATTAACATTAATAATTAACCCCAATCACCATTGATTAACCATTCATTGAATAATTTCAACATAATTTATTAAGTTAATTTATTACTTAAGCACACGCAAGTGCATAGTGATAATTTAGAATTACAACACATCCATGCAATATTTCAATAGATAATTCATATATTCAAGTAGACGAGCTATGTAAGTGTAGCTAATGCTTACATAGATCGCGGAGGTACACTAATAGTACTTAACCACACAACATTCATAATCACACAAGTTTATTGTTTACTGACGTATTCTTAAACATAATTTGAAATGTTGGATAATTTACTTAACTAAATATAATTAACTGATGAATTTTTTTATAAGTTACTGAGTTACGACACATGACTCAACAAAGGTTTCTCAATCATACACAGTTAATCAAGTTTCCTTCCTAACTTCATGATACACCTATCTACCTACATCATCTATCTAATTCACAACTAACTTCCCCATCCTATCCTTCCTCTGCAAGACTACCCTGAAGTGCCATGCCATGACTGGCTCCAGTTAGAATCCATAAGCCGAAGTGTCGACTACATCGACCAAGCTTCCCCAACAGGTACCCACCAGTCATCATCACACACCTTGGGGAGCGTGCCGTATCATAGCCCTCCCATGACTCTGGGTTTCGAGGATAAATAGTGGGTAATGCCTCCACCCCCCTAATGGAACAAGGGACTATGTCTACATTGACATAGTGACTGCATTGCGACTTGTACTCAGTTTGTCATCGTATAACCAATTTGGGAGGTTGAGTTTCCTGAAACCCTACCCCACCCATACATCATGATAATAATACAATAATCATGCTAAACAATTAATGCATCACTTGCATACCATTTATTTTTAGGAATCTGTGTCCCCGAGGTACTCCCACCTCGTAGGATCCAGCTACCACTTAGCCATTTTAACATGTAGGTTAGTCTCCAACATACGATTGAGAATATCGTGCAATCATTGACATGTATGTACATTTCATTACTAAGAAACAATAATTCAAATCATTTCGATGTACCATGCACTTGGTATCACATCTATCCATTCAACATATAACTTTTAAATTGGTATCCATGTACCCATGATTCAGTAATTTTGCATGCAAGCGACATAATCAAAACATGAACATATATCAAAACATGGATAAATATCATAACATTAACATCACACACACACATATATCTCTGAAAAATAATAGAACCATATGTCCACAGTGTCATCAACTAACGAAGTCTCACACTAATAAGAAAATACAACATATAATGATAGTTCAAGTAGTAAGGTCAAAACAGGGCATTACAATCTACAACCAAGTACAAAGCTTGGTTGGTTTCCAAGGGGTATTCTCAGGTTCGTGGCTTGGAATACAATGAGACATTCTCTCCAGTAGCAATAATGGACTATGTCAGACTTTTTTTGACAACTACAGCTTCAAAATAGTGTGAGGTACATTAGAGGAGCATATCTAGATCCAGATCAAACACTTGCATTACTATCCTATAGAGGAGAAGATTGCAGACATCTCTACAAAGTCTTTTACTCAGAAGAGATTTTCCTATCTCATATCTCTGCTTAGTGTGAAGGCTGCTTGAGTTCCCTACTTTTGTTTTTTGAGGGTTTTTTTTTTTCCCATGAGGTTTTCCCCATTTCCTTAGTTTCATGAACGCTTATTTTTATTGTTTGTGTGAACTTTGTTCTGAGTTACCAGGGCCCAAGTTGTCTAAGTTTGGATTAAGGGGGGGTCTTAGGATAATTAATACTCCAATATTTTTCCACCTTAGTATTATTTCCCTTTTCCTAGTGTAGAATGATGTTGTTGACCACCTAGTGGTGTGCAATTATCATCTAGGCATCATTAGCCACATGATGCACCCTGGATGCATGAATTTAGGGGTGGTGGAAGCATATTTTAGGATTTCAAATAAGGTATTGACGATATGAACATCATTACTTAGCTCATCATGTTGGAGTGCTTGTGACAACAATCCCTCCATGGCATTGGAATCTTATAAGAAATCATCCATACCAGCCTCTATTTCATTGCTTTCATCTTCAACATGTGAAGAATCGATGTTATTATAGACATTTTTAATTAGTGACTTAAGACATAGTGGGAATTGAACATGTTGTTTATTAAACCATTCTCGGTATGCTTCCTCTCCTATTTATGCTAGTTTAGTAGCCTTCTCTCGATTTGACATTGTTGGGTTTCAATGATAGATGGTGGATAGATCATTCATTGTCACAATTCTAATTGAAAAATATTGAATATTACATCAATGATATTAAGAAACACAATGCATTTAATATGTTCAAACATTATACCAAACAATTATTAGAAGCTTGGAATTTTTTTCCAATAGTATGCATGCAACCAACCACTTTACAAAACACATGTCAAACTAAGCAATATGTTTACATTAGTTCCAATAAAAAAATACAATTACTCAATGATATTTTTCTTATGCCTCGAGGGGATGTCTAAAGGTAGTTCCAATGCAAGTCATATTTCATGAGGTTGGTGTGTCAGGATGTTAGGATAATTATTACTCCAATCTTTGTCCACCTTAGTATTATTTCCATTTTCCTAGTGTAGGATGATGTTGTTGATCACCTAGTGGTGTGCAGTTGTCATCTAGGCCTCATTAGCCACATGATGTGCCTTGCATGCATGAATTTAGGCCATGTAGAGTTAGTTCGCTACATTTTAGGATCTAACTCAGTGATCTAGTTCAGTCCACCTGATTTTATGACCCTAGTGGGGGGTTTGAGCTTCGATTGCAACTGAATGTGATCAAATGCACCCTCTCTAGCTTGATTTGCATGCAGAACTCATTGATGCGACCTTCATGATCAGTTAACTGTCAGTAGCTTCAGTTCACTACCAATCAATTGAGTTTGGAACCTACGGAGCACTGTAGTGGTGATATTTCCTATGCTATACTGACATGTATTTGAATTCCTCCTAGATAATCGAATTATCTCTATTGTACTATATTCTTGTACTATACAGATTAATGGAATGTGACACCAGTCATTATGCACATCCGAGTTTCTTTGCATGTTTTATTTTACTGCTCATTTCTTGCTAGTTTTCACTGCAATTCATCTCCCTTGCTAATTCTTTCACTGTGAGATTTTCTCAGGCTCAATAATATGCTGTGTTGCAGAATTTCACATGGTGGTCTATGAAAGGTGTACTTTATTAACAACTCGTCACTAAGAAGCAAACTACATATTGCATGCACAACAACAAATATGGATGCTTTCATTTTCAAAATAAATCCTTGCCATTGGAGTCTTCCTCAAATGAATAGTTTTCATTAAATAATGAGCACCCCATGATCCAAGATGGCAGGATACCATGGATTAAGAATATGAGTTACTGCAGAACAATGAGACATGGGATCTTGTCTCTCTTCCCTCAGGGAGAAAGCTATTCTAGTGCAATTAGATCTACAAAACAAAACTTGCTTCCGATGGATCTACAACCAAGTACAAATATCGGTTGGTTTCCAAGGGGTATTCTCAGGTTCATTGCTTGGACAACAATGAGACATTTGCTCTAGTACCAAGAATGGAATCTGTCAGACTTGTTTTTACAACTGCAGATTCAAAACAGTGGGAGGTACATCAGAGGAGCAGATCTAGATCCAGATCCAACACTTGCATTACTATCCTATATAGGAGAAGATTGCATACATCTCTAGAAAGTATTTCACTCAGAAGATATTTTCCTATCTTAGATATCTGATTAGTGTGAAGGATGCTTGACTTCTTTGTTGTTCTTTTTTGAGGGTTTTTTCTTTCCCATGAGGTTTTCCCCATTTCCTTAGTTTCATGAACATTTATTTTTATTGTTTGGGTGACCTTTGGTCTTAGTTACCAGGGCCCAGGTTGTCTAAGTTTGGATTAATGGGGGGTGTTAGGATAATTAATACTCCAATATTTGTCGACCTTAGTATTATTTCCCTTTTCCTAGTGTAGGATGATGTTGTTGACCACCTAGTGGTGTGAAGTTGTCATCTAGGCCTCATTAGACACATGATGCACCCTGCATGCATGAATTTAGGCCATGCAGAGTCAATTCCATACATTTTAGGAGCTAAATCAGTGATCTGGTTCAGTCCACCTGAGTTCATGACTGTAGTGGGGGGTTTGAGCTCTGATTGCAACTGAATGTGATCAAATGCACCCTATCTACCCTGATTTGCATGCAGAACTCACTGATGCACCCATCTGCTCATTTAACTGGCAATAGCTTCATTTCACTAACAATCAGTTGAGTTTGGAACCTCCGGAGCACTGTAGTAGTGATATTTCCTACGCTAGACTGACATGGATTCGAATTCCTGCTAGATAATCAAGTTCTCTCTATTGTACTATATTCTTTTACTATCGATATTAATGGAATATGACACCAATTATCATGCACATGTCTGAGTTTCTTTGCATGTTTGATTTTACTGCTCATTTCTTGCTAGTTTTCAGTGCAATTCATCTCCCTTGCTAATTCTTTCACTGTGAGATTTTCTCAGGCTCAATTATAAGCTGTGTTACAGAATTTCACATGGTGTTCTATGGGTGGTGTAGTTTATTAACAACTCATTACCAGGAGGCAAACTACATATTGCATGCACAACAACAAATATGGATGCTTTGATTTTCAAAATAACTCCTTGCCATTGGAGTCTTCCTCAAATGAATATTTTTCGTAAAATAATGAGCACCTCTAGCTAGTTATGAACCTTGCAATGTCCCATGAGTGCATGGATGTTCATCTATATATAACAAGTTCTTTGTGTTAAAGTTTCTAGAAGCATATTCATTCATGCACATTCTATACATGGAAGTGATATCTTTGTAGTTGAAAATGTACTCAAGTAATCAGACTGACTATAAAGAGGACCACAAGATACAATAAGTGCTACTGATTATTCAGAGGGAACAAACACATGTGAAAGGATAAACAACCCAAGATTTTCAACATATATTTTAGACTTGGCAGTCATGTAATTATTTCCACAAAAGGACAATTTAGTGCCAACATCTAGCACATGTAGGGAAGATGGTAAGTGCCATACAAATCATGGTTGTAAAAGGTTTGGTATTTACTTTTCATATGGACAAGAAGAGAGAAGTCATTTATACCTTGCAACAATTAAACCAATCTTGGTGTGTACTTGAACATGTTTTCTCTCATCTTGTACAAATTTTTGGATCTCTTAGTAGAGATATTTTGGGTGGTATTGTCATCATACTTTTGCTCACTATAAACTTTGATTGAATCAATAGAATGATACGGGTTGGTGAATATAGGATGAAACATAGTTGATTTCACATTTTTTGAATGTTGTGCAGGGAATGATAGCGGGGAAAGGGAATGTCGGCCTAAGAAAATAAAAATTATGAAAGATGTAAATGATGATGAATTGGTCATGAATTCATCTAGAGTGGTGTTGGAATTTGATGGAATTAGGGGGGGGAGTACTTATAAAAACTATGAGGGATATAATGGAAAGAATATATATACATATTTTCCACTTACAGTATAAAAATCAATCCAATGAATCCAAGAATTAGGTGATAAATACACTACAGTAAGCATGTCCATAGCAATAGCCAATGAGACCCATTAGACTTGCAATAGAAAAAACATGCAATAACAAAAAATATTAATCTCAAACATTTTTTTCTTCTGTAATGTGTATAGTCTACTCCAAAAAATCATGAAATTAATATTTCGGCTATATTTAATTTCATATCAATATTAAAAGTTTCATTTTTCCAAGAAGATTATGAAAATTCCAAAGAAATAATGAGAGGGTATTAGAAACATGGCAGTAGGGATGTCCATTAAAAAAGTTTATAAGGATATGGCCAAAGAAATGGACCCATTCCAACAATTGCAATGTGCATCAAATGTATGTAATCATTGTTTTTTTATTTTATGTATAAATAAATTAATTATCATATGAAATACTATTTTTCAAATGTTTTCTTGTAGAAAATAAAGCAAAATGGAACCCATTTAGCACATAAGACAAGGAAATAAGGAAGAAAAGGGTTGACCAAAATTTTGTAACTACTTGTGTTTTCCCTGAGATTCCATTTATGTTGAGATTTCTGTATTTTAATTAATTTACACTCATCCATTAACATTTGGTAAGTATGGGTTGTGAGTACATGGGGGAGTATCAAAGGTTAATTGTGCAATTTTTAAGTAGATATGTTGTTTTAGATCACTCATTTTATAATTGATGAAACAAGAAGAAACCTTTATATTAATTATATCAATTATTTTCCATGGCGTATAAAACTCTTAGGAAACAAAGTATGGAGTGGAACCAACAAAAGAGTTGTTGAGAGATGACATGGGGAGTGACTTTGGAAGAATCTGTATTGTTTATGAATCACTTATTGCTATGGTATGCTTTTCAATTTACACAATATTGTATATTATATTATAAATCTAGATATAGTACTCCTTTATTTCTATGTTTGTAGATGAAAAATGAAGAGGAGGATCAAAATCAAGCCAATCAACAAAACATTCAATCAAATAACCCAAGTACAATATCACCTACAACTGATGAATAAAAGAGGTACGCAAGCATATCGAGCAATGACAACAGTTCATGTGAAGAATGACAATCTATATAATTGAATGTTACTACAAGTTGTATGTTTTGAAATGTTTGTCAATGAAAATCAAACATTTTGTTTAATGTACTAGACGTATTGTTCCAATTTGATGACAACATGTTAACAATAAGTGTAACAATTACATATTGACATTTTTATTATTGTGGAATTTTAAGTGGTCCCATTTTACATGACGAAAGGTTTCTTATTCATATATAATAAAATGGGTTTCTTGTTATATTGCATTGTCCAAGGTTGTAAAATGTTACATGGTTGATTAAATATATGGATGATTTACATTGTTATAATGAACAATTGTGTAATTCGATAGTTTAATACATTAATGCAATGATAATATCCAAATGCAATAATTCAAATTAAAAAAATCAATATTAGTTTTAAAAATATTCGATATAATAATGATTATTTTAAATTTGAAAAAAATAATAATTAAAATATGAACATATTAGTGCATTGTATTTTTTAAACTCTTTGAATAGCATGGACCATTAGTAAATAGTAAATGGTGCATTTGCATATACTTGTTATAAAATGTTTATTTTAACGATGACACATTACAATGTCTTACTATGTGTAAAGTAGTATACAAACTGATGTTCTTGTCAAATTGTAAGAACCAGTGCATTTTTATAAGCAACCGCATTGATTCATTTTTAGAAGTAAACACACAAGTGTTGATACATATAAAAACAAAACGGTTATCATCATCGATATAACAAAATTAGGTTTGTATGGTAATATAGGCATTGGTTTACCCCATATCCGGGTGACAGCACCGCTCGCACGAGCCAACTCCCCTTTGGAGCCCGCCAACCTCATGAGCAGAACAACCAGTTCATGACTCCACAACCTATCGAACCCTCCACCTGTCTGTATGCTCACTTAGACGACGGTCAGGAGTTATTTCTCAAGGACCCGCTCCAAGACGATGCATTAATTCGGTCTCATGCAGACCGCACCTCGACGTTGGAAGACGGAGTTGGAGGGTACCTCAACCTTTAAATCGCCACCTTTCTCGATAATGGTTACAGATTCCATTAACTCCTACCGCAGAGAAAAATCCAAGAGGCAAAGCTTCCTGCATTTCACCGTCGACATTAGTAACCATCCTATTGCTCTGGCTCTCGTTCGGCTCTTTATCGTTCTCACCTTAGCTCCTCATCATTCCCTCCTCGGCTCTTGCTTCCACCTTGGCTCTGTATTATTCTCGCTGTAGCTATCAGAAGATTCTAGTTTCCTCACTACCATGACAAGGCCACGAGGCACTCCTCGACAAGGGGGTAGTAGGAAAGGGTCCGTCAGGAAACCCAAAAATATCATGGATTGGACATTAATGGATGGATATGCATAGGGCATCTCAACACCCACCCACAGTCTCATATACAACTGGGAAGCACGCAGAGTCTCGACCATGCTTGCCTCCAGAATTTCAACACTTACCTGACTGAAATTGGAGAAGGTATGAACTCTATGGATGCCAGCTTGAACTGGGAATTTTTTTCCCTCTGGCGCTACAATGAACTAGAAATGCTCAAGCATAATGATGATAATGAAAACCTGTATGGACAAGAAAGCGCCGCGAAAGTGGTGGATGAACAGGTCAGGACAGGCAACGATCATCCTCCTGCAACGTTTCCCACTCCCAGCTCTACGCAGAAAGGCGGCACCAAGGAAGCAGAGAATGGTGCCACGCTCCCTGGAAGAAGCACCAGACCCTCTTCCCCCGCTCTCCCCTCCCTTGGTACTGTGGAATATTATTATGGAAGCTGCCCGATAATTGAAGAAGAACCAGACTCGTTCCATGCCGGAACTACTCCCCAATCGGTCTCCTAAGGCACCGGGTTATTACTGTGATTTCCAACTTTTTTGCTTCAATGTCTGTTATAGTCTGTTTTTTAAAACATTCAATGCTCAGACTTTGTATTTTTTGAACAAGATCCAGCACCATAACTGGGCAGGCCTGATCTGTAAGGTCTTTTTTTTGTATAATGACAGTTTCTACAATATTTTCGAGAGGTTGGGATGGTGGCTTCATCACCTAAGGCCTCCCCAACCAACTCACAATAGTTTTGAAACCTGTGTAATCCATGCCACTTTTTTTGGCTATAGTAATTAAATTTATCTCTGCAACTTTACAAAAAAAAAATAGGCATTGGTGTGTATTTATATACAATATGCACCTGGTAATTTTTAACAAACTATGTGCACCAGTGCGTATAAGAGATATAAGTACATTGGTGCATTCTTAAGGATAATCAACACTAGAGTGTTAAATACATAATATACGCATTGGGTTGACATGTATATATTTCAAGAACCATTGCATCATGTTTTAATGATTGATATATGTTTGATATGTTTGCACACCAATGCGTATGTTTGATATATGAGCACCATTGCATCAACATCTGCTATAATATTTTCCTGCCAAATATTTTTAGTTATAATAAAAGTGTTAAGATATTTTAATACTCCACCCTTGTCCTACTTGCATTATTTACCATTTGCTAGCACTTAGTGATGTTATTTCCCCCCTAGTGGTGTGCATATGTCATCTAGGACCCATTATCTACCTAATTCTCCCTGCATGCATGATTTTAGGACCACTAGAGGAAGTTCCCTACATTTTATGATCCAACTCAGTGTTCTAGTTCAGTCCACCTGATTTAGCTGACTCTTATGGGGGTTTATGTTCTGATTGCCACTGATTGTGGCCTCATGTACCCTTTTTTGAGTGATTTGCGTGACAAACACATGATTTCTCCCTCCTTGGTTAAATACCTGATAGTAGCTTCATTTAACTGAGATTTGGTTGAGTTTAATTGAGTTTGGGAGGTCCAGAGCACTGATATAGGTGACAATTCCTATGCTAGACTGGCTAAGACTTGTATTATCCTAGGTGATTCTAATTCTCTCCATTGTAACATCATTTTTCTTTATACTGATTATTGGATCATGTGACATTATTTTGTTCCTATCTGAGTTCTCATGCATGATTAATTGTCTACTCATTTTTACTGCAATTTTCATTGTAATTCATATTTTCTGCTCATTCTTTCTCTGTGAGGTATACTCAGCTCCATGATTTGCTGTAATTTATAATTTCACAAAAATTCTAGTACAAGCTTCACCAAAACCTCCATTACCAATAGAATAGGTTTTAGTGAAGGTTTTTTTTATAATTGTTCCCAATCTTGTAACACTAAAAACCTCTGCTAGAAGACATTTTCCTTGTAGTTTGATTTGGAAGTCTCCCTCAAATACCAAATGTTTTGTTATGAGTTTCATTTCCATGTACAACCTTACCTCATAACCATTAATTTATGAAGTTTCCATTGGATTTCCCTATGTTCCAAGTATATATACCTATTGGGTGACCTATTGATTCTTGAATGATTCATCCAATGCTCATTCCTCCTAGTTTGTCCCTTGATAGTCCATAAAAAATCAGTTTAACATATAGAGGATTTGGGAATTGCCATTTTTTTTTGGTTTGTGTTTATATTGGAACCATGAGGAAAGAATTTAAGTATTATAACTAGTATTAGCTAACCTCTAAATATGTTCTTCTAATTCACTAAAATCCTCGACTTTCCACTTCTTTCTTGTAATAGTTTATGAAACGCTCCTCACTACCCTTACTTCAAATTGTACAAGGATTTGGAAACATTATGGAAGATTGTGTTGTTGTGTTCTATACAAATGTTCCATTTTATAGATCTTGGCATCATGCGAATAAGTGGGTATCCAACTTAGATCCAAGATACAATTTTTTCAAGAGCAAAGATAATTTCTTAAATTTTCATATATTGGAATGCCATTATTTATTTTTCTTTGTATCCATATTAAAAAGGATTGGAGTAAGGACATTGAATGAACTAATAGTTCAAAGGTTCCTCATTTATGTAATACATCACGCAGTAGGATGAACCCTCAAAAACATTTTAGAATGTTGTCAAGGTGATGTTTTTATTCCATGCTAGATTCCATAAGAAAGTGGAAATATGCCACTAATATAAGGTTGAACTAGATTTTTATCTACAAGACACTAAATTTACTCCACCCCTATGAACTTGAGAGTAATGCGTGTTCTTGTTTAACCAAAAATTCCCCAAACCCCTTGGAACCCCATATAAGAATGTCAAGTCCTTATTTTATGATCAATTTCTTTTTCAATATATATTCCCAAATGCAATCCATGATGTCCCTATATGTTCCATATTTCCATGCCCTTAGGGGCTTCCATTTTCTAAATACCTCAAGATATTGATTAGATGTGGATTTTCCTTAAGGTTCCAAATATAATAAACAAATGATCCTTTAAAGATACTGTCTGGAGAACCTAGTGAAAGTGTAGGGTTTTGATTCCCTAAATCTTCCAAGAAAAGCATATATTTCCCATTTTCCCATTATTTTATATTTATATATATATATATATATGTGCAAGCCACTAGGGAGAGACATGTTTTGGGATATTTTGGTTGAGATTGGTTGTTGCAACATCCCATATGTTAGGTTATGTTGAGGATCCCTTGAAATCATGGAGTTGGAGAGTTTGATAATAGGGATACAGAAAGATTGGCTCCAAGCACTACAAGGAAAAGGCCTTTTTGTGGAGGTTATAGTGGATGCTACTCTAAAAAGAGCCCAAATATCCGTTTATAATGGATATCACTAGCAAAGGTGAGTAGGCATAGGCTTTAGCGGATGTTTTTTTCCAGTGCATTTATACATAATAAACACACCGATGTGTACAAGACAACAACACATTGGTGCTGCAAATAAATCATGTGGCACCGTCGCTGGAAACACCATTAAGCAAGATATTTTTGTTGTTGTTGCAAATGGTGTGTTTATATTAATAAAGCACACTGGGGCACCACATAGTTGAAAGCACCGAAGTAGGATAAGTGGATGGGCGAGAGCACCAAATCACTATATTTTTTATTTTTAATTTACAACAATAGTGCGATTCTTATTATCCACCGCCTTGGGGGCGGTATATCCTAATCCGCACTACATTATGGTTAAAAAATTACGAATTTAAAACCACCAACTATATTATTTTGGATTTTAATTTTTTCTTAGCAGTGTGTTCTATATAGTCGACCGCACTGGTGCATTGTAGTTTTGGTGCACTGTAACAAGGTTTAATTAATTTTTTTTTTTTACACGAAGCATGTTTAAATGAACAAAGCGCATTAGTGCGCCACATAGTTGAAAGTGTTAAGTTTATATGTTACAATAACTTAGATTCCTACTTCATTAGCATTTAATACATTTTCACAATAACAACAACATAAATAGGATCTTTGAAAGACACACAATCACAAGGTACACAACAATTTATCTCGGGAAACCCTCAATGGGAAGAAAACCCAACAAGAACTTCCTCAATATAGATTACCAAAGTACAATGCCCAAATAAATAAGTCTCATAAAGAATAGATACAAAAAAAAACTCTAGAGCCAAGAGTAATCCTCCTCCTTCGCAATCTTCATCTCTCCTCTAATGCGCAATGCTTGAGTGAGTGAAAGGCACAAATGAGAGGAAAATATCTCTATTTATACATTACCTTTTACTTGACATTAATCTAACTAGGTCGACCTCACTAACTTAACTGGGCCGACCTCTCTAGGAAGACTCAAATAATATTTATATTACATTATTTTGGGTACTAATGACCCGACTTACAATGGAGGTTTTACCTCATGACTTTTACATGAACTTTTACATTAAATACATCTCCTGAAGGAGGAATAATACAAGTCGAATATTCTTCGAAGTTACATTATTTCAACACCCCCCCTTAACAAGAATGGATTCTACTGACATCAACAACAACAGGTGTGGCTCTACACAACATCATCAGAAGGAGGGAGGAGGAGGAATCATCAACAAAATCATCTGGAACATTGGTTGGTACATCTATAAATCATTGGAATTTCTTCAACAACATCAATATCATAAACTGAATGGCTTGTTGTAACATCATCAACTACAGCACGGGGCTGTAACATCATCATCATCATCTTCAGTACAGAGCTGAAGTATCATCATCATCGTCTTCAGTACAGAGCTGAAGTATCATCATCATCATCTTTAGTACATAGCTGAATATCATCATCATCATCTTCAGTACAGAGCCGAAGTATTATCATCATCATCTTTTGTAGAGAGATGAAGTATCATCATCATCATCTTCAGTACAGAGCTGAAGTATCATCATCATTATCTTCAGTACGAAGCTGAAGTATCATCATCATCATCTTCAGTACAAAGCTGAAGTATCATCATCATCATCTTCAATACAGAGCTGAAGTATCATCATCATCAGTATATGAATACTGGAACAACATCACCAATCATCAGCAAGTGAATACTGAAACAACAACATCACCAATCATCAGCAAGTGAATACTGAAACAACAACATCAATCAACAGTAAGTAAATACTGAAACAAAAACATCAATCAACAACCAACAAGATCCTTCCTTTCATAATTACAGGATCAAATTCAACAACACTGGTGATATTTCCTTTTGGAACTAGGGATCATGAACAATCCTTCCTTTTGGAACTAGGGATCATGGGAAATCCTTTCTTTAGGAACTAGGGATTTAGTGCAACAACTCTGCTGATCCTCCCTTTCGGAATTACGAGATCTTGGACAATTCTTCCTTTCAGAATTACGAGATTCTATTCCAACAACTCTGGTGATACTTCCTTTTGGAATTAAGGGATCTTGGACAATCCTTCCTTTCATAATTATGGGGTTCTAGTCCAACAACTCTGGTGATCCTTCCTTTCGAAATTATGGGATCTTGGAGAATGCTTCCTTTCGGAATTATGGGATTCTAGTCCAACAACTCTAGTGATCCTTCCTTTCGGAATCACGTGATCTTGGACAATCCTTCCTTTCGGAATTACAGGATTCTAGTCCAACAACTCTTGTGATCCTTCCTTTCAGAATTATGGGATCTTGGACAATCATGGGACAATCCTTCCTTTCAGAATTACGGGATTATAGTCCAACAACTCTGGCGATCCTTCCTTTCAGAATTATGGGATTCTAGTCCAACAACTCTGGTGATCCTTCCTTTCGGAATTACGGTATCTTGGACAATCCTTCCTTACGGAATTGCAAGATTCTAGTCCAACAACTCTGGTGGTCCTTCCTTTTGGAATTAGGAGATCTTGGACAATCCTTCCTTTTGGAATTACGGGATTCCAGTCCAACAAATCTGGCGATCCTTCCTTTCAGACTTATAGGATTCTAGTCCAACAACTCTTGTGATCCTTCCTTTCGGAATTATGGGATCTTGGTTCCCTCCTTTCAGAATTACAAGATTTTAGTCCAACAACTCTTGTGATCCTTCCTTTCGGAATTATGGGATCTTGGACAATCCTTCCTTTCAGAATTATGGGATTCTAGTCCAACAACTCTGGTGATCCTTCCTTTCGGAATTACGGTATCTTGGACAATCCTTCCTTACAGAATTACGAGATTCTAGTCCAACAACTCTGGTGATCCTTCCTTTTGGAATTACAGGATTCAGTGCAAATACTCTGGTGATCCTCCCTTTCGGAATTATGGGATCTTGGATAATACTTCCTTTCGGAATTACGAGATTCTATTCCAACAACTCTGGTGATACTTCCTTTTGGAATTAAGGGATCTTGGACAATATTTCCTTTCATAATTATGGGGTTCTAGTCCAACAAATCCGGTGATCCTTCTTTTGGAATTACGGGATTCTAGTCCAACAACTCTGGTGATCCTTCCTTTCGGAATTACAGGATATTGGATAATCCTTCCTTTTGAAATTACAGGATTCTAGTCCAACAACTCTTGTGATCCTTCCTTTCGGAATTATGAATATTGGACAGTCCTTCCTTTCAGAACTAAGGGATTCTAGTCGAACAAATCTGGTGATTCTTCTTTTCGGAATTACGGTATCTTGGACAATCCTTCCTTACGAAATTACGAGATTCTAGTCCAACAACTCTGGTGATCCTTCCTTTTGGAATTACATGATCTTGGACAATCCTTCCTTTTGGAATTACGAGATTCTAGTCCAACAACTCTGGTGTTCCTTCCTTTCTGAATTACGATATCTTAGACAATCCTTCCTCACGGAATTACGAGATTCTAGTCCAACAACTTCGGTGATCCTTCCTTTTGGAATTATGGGATCTTGGACAATTATTCCTTTTGGAATTATGGGATTCCAGTCCAACAACTCTGGTGATCCTTCCTTTCGGAATTACGGGATCTTGGACAATCCTTCCTTTCA
The DNA here is from genome assembly GCA_027924585.1 of Larix kaempferi. NCBI lineage: Eukaryota > Viridiplantae > Streptophyta > Pinopsida > Pinales > Pinaceae > Larix > Larix kaempferi. Next base: position 13,602,730 of record BSBM01000123.1, on the reverse strand, counting down.
GAATTAGGGTTTTTAGTCCTTCAACACTGGTGGTGCTCAGACAATCCTTCCTTTCAGAATTACGTGACCTAGTCTTTATGAAGCTACCACCACAACATACTGGATGATCCTTCCTTTCAGAATTACAGGATCATTTTCCACCACTTACATCTTAGACAATCCTTCCTTTCGGAATTACGGGATTTTAATCTAAGGATCAACATTTAAGACTATCATTCCTTTTGGAATTACTAGATCATTGTTTAAGGATGATCAATCCCAACTGCACCACCATAGTATCATCGACACTACTCACCCTTTCAAGGGAAGTCCTTATGGACTATACCAAGCTTGTCACAGAAGTTCTCAAACTTCACATGAGACACATGCTCAGTCAACATATTTGCAACTTGCTCATCCATGCTCACATATTGGAGCTTTATAGTTCCCTTCTGCACCATATCTCGGATTTGTATAAATGTACAGTCTGAAGTCATGATCAAATATCATAGTCTACTGTACCTTTTAGGTACCTCATCAGAAGCTTTGCAGCTACAAGGTGAACACGTCTGGGCTCAACCAAATATTGACTCAAGGTGTTCACATCAAATCATATACATCAATGACCCAATAATCTGTTTGTATAGTGTCATATCCACTAACTCTGACGTAGCATCAGTCATCAACTTCAAATTTGTATCCATGGGTGTGACCATGGATTTACACTTCGACATATCAAATATTTCTACTGCATACTTCCCTTGGTTAAGGAAGATTCATTTTGGGCTCTGTCATAGTTCAAGACCTAGAAAATAATGCATCAAGCAAAGGTCTTTCATCTCAAATTTTGCAATGAGCTGCTTCTTTCATCGGTTCTGCAACTTTGAGAGCTACATCTTCTTCATATACTTCTTCAAGGTGGCACATGAGGTTCTTTGTATAGATTTCTGAATTATGAAGGTTACTTCTACTTTAATTTCACCATCTGTCTAGTGTAATATACATCATTTTCCACTAAGGCAGTGCCTTGTTATAGTCGAATCACTCTCACTTTGTTCATATGTAGTATGCTTGAGTGTCTTCTTGAATGTCATCGTTCTTTGGAACAAGTCTCATCATTATTCACTTGTAGGAGATTATACACGATATTTCCTACAAATCAAATTTAGTTTCATGATTATAAACATTTCATAAAATCAATTCTTATGTATAAGGATATAGGTCTCACAGTCATGCAACTATCTTAGCCAATGCTTCAACACAACATTCATCCATATCCCGTATTCATACGGTAACTTTGTAGATGCCTTCCATCTCTTCTAGAACATTATTAAGAGCATGCACTACTCCCAATATATCAACAAAGAGGTTTCAATCTAGATAAGTAGCAATGGAATGTTGTATAATACCATAGACCACTTACCCATCACATGCATATTAGTATTAAACTATTCATTAATGAAACTATGCATACTACACTTCCTAAATCTAGGAATATCGATATGTACACAGTTGAACAATATCATTTAAACAATTTGATAAAATGACAATTCAAATACTTATATTAGTTTGTTTGGTAGGATCTCTTTTGATCCTAGTCTCCTTGCAGGGATTACTAGAATGTATGATGGTGAGATCTACTCCATCATCTGATTCTGAGGTCCCATTCCTTTATTTCTTATGATCTATAATGTTTATCAAGTATTATCCTTCATCTTCATCGTGGTTCTTGAATCAAGCTTGTATGTGGCTTCTCCTATTCTCCTACTGAAACTTTATGAGGGGAGTCCTTTTCTTCAAGATTGGAGAGAGTGCTTTGAAGCACCACTATTATAAGACATATTCTTCAATTCTTCCTTTGGTAAAGTATTCCTTGGAGGTTCTTATTCTTCTTCTTCAGAAAAATGAGCAAGATGTCTTTTGTTATTCTTCTTTGATGAAGTCTTCTAGGTCATGTTTTTCAAGAATGAGCATGACCTTGTGAAACTGCTTCTGGCTTGACCTAGGGTTTGACATAAAAACCCTAAATTTTTAAATTTTATATCTTGATAAATTGATTGGAGGAAAAGAGATGCCTCCATAAGGCGAGTTAGGCAAAGTAATCCTTTTCCAAAATTTGTGGACAGGACTGCAAATTACTTGATGCCCTAGTTTCTTCAATTTCTACTGCAGATTTTCCAACTCTTAATTCTTATGTATCTCAAAAATTTCTACTCCTCAAGGTCTGAAACTTCATTATGTGATATTATGATTTGTCCTCTATCGAAACCCATAGGTTATATCAGGATTGGATTCACCAAGTGGATCTTATGCTAAATTTCCCAAGATGACATGTTTATGGAATGTTTCAGTATAATGAACTTTTATGGACTTCGACGTGTCAGTATTTCATCTTCGGGTTCTGAAAATCGTACCAGAGAAACTAAAGTCCGTGAAATTTCTAGAAAATGTTACGAAATTCTATTTGGATCTTCCTATCCCGAGATATAACATTTCTCCTTAGGTCACCTGTTTAAAACTGAATTCTGGAGGATGCTGGAACCCTGATTTTCATGGATCATATATCCTAAAGTATAGTGAATCTAAGGCTGAAACTCACACATAGGGTACATGAACCTTTCATCTTTGGCATGTCCAAGTTTAAGATCCTGAAACTTCACTAAAAGTTATTTATAGCGAAAATTCCAAGATGACTAGTTTCTTGAGAAAGAGAGAGAGATTTACCCTAGTGAAAGCTGCTCTTTTCAGTCTAGCTCCAATACCATGTTAATTTTATATGCTGTAATAACTTAGATTCCTAATTCATTAGAATTTAATACTTTTTCACAATAACATCATCATAATAGGATCTCTGAAAGACACATAATCATAAGGTACACAACAATTTATCTTGGGAAACCCTCAAGGGGAAGAAAACCCAACAAGAACTTCCTCAATATAGATTACCAAAGTACAATTCCCAAAGAAATAAGTCTCGTAAATAATAGAGACAAAAACAAACTCTAGAGCCAAGAGTAATCCTCCTCCTCCTTCACAATCTTCCTCTCTCCTCTAATGCGCAATGCTTGAGTGAGTGAATGGTACAAATGAGAGGAAACACTCTCTATTTATACTTTACCTTTTACTTGACATTTAACCTAACTAGGACGGCCTCACTAACTTAACTGGACCGACTTCTATAGTGAGACTCAAATAATATTTATATTACATTATTTTGGGTACTAATGACCCGACTTACAATGGAGGTTTTACCTCATGAATTTTACATGACCTTTTACATTAAAGACATCTCCCGAAGGAGGAATAATACAAGTAGAATATTTTTTGAAGTTACATTATTTCAACAGAAAGCACCAAAGTAAGGTAAATGGATAGTCGAAAGCATTGGATTATTATATTTTTTATTTCCATAATCGCTGCAGTTAGTCTAATTAACCGCATCGGGGTGGTATAGCATAAGCTGCACCGCGTATGGGTTAAAAATTTAAAATTTAAAACCATGGAATATAATATTTTTTATTTTAAATTTTTATTCGTGGTACGTTATATATAATTAACCACACTAATGCGTTATAGTGTCAGGTGCACCGGTTCAAGATTTAATGAAAAAAATATTGCATGAAAACAATATTTTTACCATACCTACAATGCTTCTGAGCCCTACAACACCGGTGTCGTACATCCCCTGCTCAGATGCTTTGACATTCATGCTCCACGTGCCGACATTACTCGCATCCATTAGTTGTTGGCTAGATTTTGAATTTTTCCAAACAGTGGGAAAATTTTCAAATTTGACATACATCACAACCATGCCTCCACAACATGCAAATGTCTAGGTAAATTATTTGTTACTTCATAATTTAATTTTTTAGTGGATTAAAATTGAAAATTAACCTTTTTTTCTCCTAAATTTAGAAAATAACAAAAAACCTTACGCGGTGCATTTGAGTCATTCAGCTCGCACTGCAAACAATGCACCCAATAAATTTATAGGGTGCACCGTGCATGATGCATTTAGGATGGACACACATCACAAACACGATGCGCTATAATTTCATAATGCACCGTAAAACTAGGTTTTTAAAAAAATATCAGCATAAACCGGTGTGTATACTAAACCCGTGCACAAGATCAACACAATGTGTTGACGTGATTAACGTTAAGTGGTGTGATTAATTAACTTGTCCACACCAATGTCACAGTGTGTCGACGTGTAACCAATGTGCCCCTATTACATACTAATTTTCGATCTCATCAAGGGAAGCTTTGAAGCACTTTAAGAACAATTACATATCATTACAGACCGATGACGTGTCTGCAATGCACCGATTTTGTGGGTGCAAAATAAAAAAAAATAAAAAGATAAAACATTTAATAGTGCAGTTTGATAACCACACCTGACTAGTTGTTCAATGCGTTGACATATATCTGGCACACCGAAAAATGATACAAAATTTTTAAAAAAATCACAAAGGGATTCTACGGTGTGCACACTAAACCAAACACACTGTAGATACAATGTGTGCGTACACTAAAACCAAACATACTATAGAGACACTGTGCTGACATGTGCCAAGTGCACCATATAACCAAACACAATTAAAAAAAAATCATTAAATTAAGTGCTGTGGTCCATTAAGCATTATGCATCGATGTCATGGTGCGCTAATTTGTAAATTCCACACCGCTATCATCTAAAAAGTTTAAACACACCCGCAAAGAGATGAACCTACTACGTTTCAATCATAATTAAGATGTGCACACCGTGTATGATGTGATCATGGCTGCACAATGCACTAGTGATTTTTCATGATGGATGCACTGGCAAATGAAACATAGATAAAAATAGTACCATGATCACCGATGCGCTTATGTATTTAATCACACCATTCATTGTTCTCTTTTGTTCTAAAATCATCACCAATAATGCGTGATTGTTATTTAGGTGTACCACTTGTCAAATTTATTTATTTTGAGAAAAAAATGATTATGTGATGTTGATAAATAACATGCTCATTTAATGTTTTTTTGTGTCTATTTATGATACTGATTAATGTTATATGTGTATCAAATACGTCATTGGCGAGATAAATCCTAGGAATAGTAGGAACGAGTTGACCCATACAAATTCGTGTGTGAGTGGGAGGCGAGAGAGAGGGAGAGAGATTTGTATCTTGGCCCCATCATCGGTCATAAACGAGACCTTTTGATGGTTGTAGGCCTCCTAAAGTTCTATCAAGAGGCTACATCCCTCAAGGGAAACTCTACTTTCTTGGTACAATTGATCTTTCGTTGGGATCACAGGAGACATACATTTTGCATTGGTTCTGGTCAGTGGTTCTTTCCCACTAAGGAGGATATTTATTTCATCGCTGAGATATCTAGGAGAGGGGAGGATTTTCCCCAATTCCCTTATGTACCAGTAAGTGTTGTAGTATAGATTCAACTCGCTTACTCTTAGAGTTATATTGACCCCCACATCCTCGATCATGTTGATTTTTAGGTGCGTGGTAGACAACTTCAGGTTGTTGCTTTTGGTGGAGAGGAGGTTAGGTGACTCTCATTGTTGGTTATGAGCATCGCGCACCTCACCAATGATGGGAAACACATTAGTTTCCCTCTTTTATATTATGTAGATTATTTAGTGCAAACAACTAGATGCATTAGGTGGTCCACCATTTTTTTATGGAAGTTTTGTTTTGCTATGGATCGAGGTCGTGCAGTGTTTGATGGGAGGGCCAACTTCCCTTTTGCTTCATATCTTTTTTTGTTTATTTTTTAGAGGATTTCAGACATGACACCATCATTTTACCACCACCCTCCTAGGTCATTGACAGAGGTGTGGATGTGCATGTGGGGACAAATTATGCCCACGAGGGGCCAGTCCAATTTCCCAGCTAGGATCATAGAAAAGGTGTTGGAGATGTTAGCTAATGACGAGGACCATGCATTGGACCTTCTTACATATCCATACATGGGATTGGAATGGAGAGCATGTCCCAACATATTTTTTACCGAAGATGAGCCACCGAATGAGAGAGGTAATATTAGTGTTATGTTTAAATAAATTTTCTTTAAATAGTTTAGGGAAAATGTATGATTATATTTGTTATATACTATATATTTTGTAGATATTGACACATTTGATGGGGATGTTGCTCCTCTCATACAACTTGCTGAGGATATGTAGGAGGTGAAGCTCAAGCTGGGTTACCTAGACCTAGCCTACAACATAGTCCAAATGAGAGGCATCGACAGGACACGGCGAACAAGTTGGACACATTGTTGGGTCGATGAGGAGTCTAGCATGTACAAGCCTTTGATATCATGCAAGACCCTGAGATCAAAGAGGTATGGAATATGATTCCGCGTGATATGATATTGTTGATGCAATATGTAGTTGGTGCATCCAAGATTTTATATGTTTGTAGGTTGGAGGATCAGTCTATGCCCTATGATGAGGATGGTGATCCTCGTCCTTATCCACCACCTTCTCCTCCTCATCACCATGAATTGGGATCATTTTCATCTAATGCTCCACCTCCTCATCCTTCTCCTCACCATGATCACGACCGACCACTATTTAATCCTCTACACCTAATCGACCCACCACCATATCTAATCCATCCAGTCATACTACCATCCACTCCACCATATCCTACTCCACTCACCTCAGCTCTAAATAGGATGGTTGTAACATGTGAGATTCATCTTGATGGAGATATTTATGTTTCTCTCCAATCTACCTTTTCTCTTGACAGAAGTATTGATACCTCTGCTGGTGGGGGTGTCGATGCCTCTGAATCTATTGGAAGAGGTAGTGATGACTCTAGATATGGAGGTGGACAAGATATCTTATAGAAGTTATTGGAATGGATATGTATATTTGACATGTATCATGAGTTTGATATTATTGTTCATATATATATGTGTGTGTGTGTGTCTCTCTCTCTCTCTCTCTATATATATATATATATATATAGATATATATGTACATATATATATATATGTACATATATATATATATATATGTACATATATATATATATGTACATATATATCTATATATATATATATATATATGTACATATATATATGTACACACGCATATATGTACATACATACATATGTATGTATGTATGTACATGTGTGTGTGTGTTTCCAAAGAAAAAATCAATTATTCTATTAGAATAAATGTAGACCACCCATAAGGACTTACATAAGGCTTGGTGAACCTATCATACATGCGAAAAAAAGGCCGATCATCCTATCTAGACTTTACAGATTTTATTCCTATACATCATTAACCAAAAGGTTACTTCACATATACATCATAATACATCAAAACTTTCAGTTTATATTCCACTACACTAATACAATAGGTATTGTTCCATGACTTGACCTTCCCTATATTACTACACCTCGATCAAACCCGGCTCCAAGGACAATCCCATCTTGGATAACCCATCTGCTTCAGTATTCATCTCATGATATATATGAGTGAAAGTTGCGTTCTCAAAGGCTGTCAGCAGGTCGCGAATTGCTGAAAGGAGGTATTGAAGACGAGGAGCTGCAATCTGAATCTTCCTCCTAGCCCAATCCACTACCATATTTGAATCTCCAAATAACTGACACCATGTAATATTATTACTATAATCCACCTTGAGAATGACCCACACAACCGCAAGCTTAGCCTTGCTATTAGTGAAACATCTTGGAGCAAACTTGATACTAATATTTGAATCCCATGTCATGAAAAGAACACCTCTAGTGCCGCCAAGAGGTGACTCTCCTTGACTGGCACCGTAAAAAAATGCCAAAGGGAATCTCTTATCTATATTTGGAGGGACTAGCAATATCAGTTTGGATGGATTGGGATCCATTTTATATTCTTGAGTCTTCTGCAATACCAAGGAAACCGTTACCTCCATAGGAATCCATCTGATCTAAAATATAGAAGAGTTATGCGCCCCCCAAATATTGTAAACAAACAAGGCGAGGAAAGCAGCATAACAACCTACTGTTGTTTCTTGCCACCACTTATGAACACCTTGCTCCAGTGTGAGGTTCGTCCTGGTAATAACCACATTGTTACTTAGCTTCTTAGTGGAAGCTTCCCATAAAAAAATTACATATGGGAAAGAACCAAACATATGAGAAATTGATTCATCATCATATTTAAACAGGACACACATACCCGGTCCCTGCCAACCTCTTTTCTCAAATTATCCCAAGACAAAATTTTATTGCAGAGGGCTAGCCACAAGGTTAAATTCGCCTTTAAAGGGCCCCTATTTTTCCATATAGCTTTGCACCACCAACCCTTCTCTCCTCTAAAATACTTTACAATGGCATCCTCATAACCATCCTTTTCCGAGAAGTCTCCAATGGTTGTATTCTTTATCCAGGACAATTTGTTCGAGGTCTCGTCATCCAAATGAACAAAGCTCGTAACTAATGGTTCATATAAATGTTCCAATCTATCGCTCCTTCACCAATAAGGCCCAGATCTTGGGAGGATTTCCATCCCCGTCTTCCCCATTCTTGTGGAAATTGGGCCTGGGCATCTTTCAATACACATATTCTCTGCGTATGCAATTGAGAAATTACAACCTTTGAAATCTTAAAATCTTCCCTGAGACCTACCCAGGGATCACACCCAATTCTAACACTTTTCCCATTGCTGGTATTCTAAGTCATCCAATTTCCTACCAACTAGAAGGCCAAAACAAAAGATTCCCACCCTATGGATCCATTTTTATGAGTTTTGATCGCTTGCTTGAACCATTCCACCACAAAGGATCCTAGACAATATTTAGAACTCAACACTCTCCCCCATATTTAAGAGGAAATCTGCCTCCAAAGAGATTTCACTGCCAGATATTGGAAGAACAACAATGGATTCTTTACCCCCCATCCTCCCAAGTCTTTATGAAAATCTATTGTTGACCATTTTACTAAGGGGATACCTTCCATTTTCTTGCTTGCCGTCCATAAAAAGGAGAAGCACTTCTTTCTTATTTTAGTGAGGACCCCTTTAGGAATGTAAGAAATAGAGGCCTAATATTACACCATAATAATTTGCATCACAACCTTGAGAAAAACCAACTGACCCCTTATTGAGAGAAAATGATCGGCCCAAAAAGAGATTATGGCCTCTACTTTCTTGTATAACCAGATCTAGTCCCGATAAGAGTACGAGTTTGTTTTTAGTAAAAAACCTAGATATTTAAATCCCTTCGAGAGAGGGATCAAAGAATAAGGGATCACCTCACAAGTTCTTCCAAAATATTTTCTGAAAACCAATTATAGGACAAGATGGATTTCTCAATATTTACCTACATCCCTATCACCTTTTTATACACCTCCAGGATAGAGGAAAGCGCTTGAATATTTTCAATCGATCCTTCACCCGTCAACATAAAATCATTAACAAAAAGAGTATGAGTTAATTCTTCCGAGTCAGAGACCTTTACTCCTTTCAAATCTCCCGATGAATTAACTTTGTGTATCAGCCAGCTCAAAGCCTCAGCTACCAGAAGGAAAAGAAAAGTGGGGAGTGGAAATACATGCCTAATATCTAGAGACGATCAAAAGAAAGGCAAAGGAGATCCATTTATAATTACTACAAAGGAAGCAGACTTGATGCATCCCATAATCCAATTTACCACTTCCAGAGACATCCCTATCTAAATCAGTAACAAATGAATGAATGTCCAACTTACCTGGCCATACACTTTGGAGATATCCATCTTAAGAAAAAATCACATTGCTTTCCTTTCTTGATTAAATGGATAGCTTCCTGAGACAGAGATACTGCATCATGAATTTTTCTATTGAATAAAAACCCAAATTGTTCCTCCGAGATAATCTCACTTAAGATAGGTTTAAGTCTTTGTGCTATATTTTTTGCAATTATTTTACACACCATATTGCAACAAGAGATTGGTCTAAAATCCTCAAAATAGATGGCCTTCTGCTTCTTCAGAATCATAGTTAGGAAAGTTGAATTGATAGAGCCCAAAACTTTGGCAGAGCACTGGGATTCCTGGACTACCTTTAGGAAATCATCCTTTACTAATTCGATGAACCCTTGAAAAAATTCCACCATGAAACCATCAATACCCATAATTTTCCCTTTCTGAAAAAGTGCAAAATGTGATTTATTTCTTCCTCCGAAACTTCCTTTGATAAAGCCTCCTTCATTTATTTTGAGATTAATCTGGGAAAGAGTCTTAGAACTTCTAAAATTTCTTCAATTGGACATACTATAGGCTTAGTAAAAACTAACCAGAAGTAAGCAACAGTTGTCTAAGCCTTATTCTGAAAACATTGAACCATGTTAACTTGGGCACCCTATATTTCTATAAATGTGTTAATACTCCTTCGATGGGAGGAAAATCTATGAAAAAATGGTATTATTGTCCCCCTCTACAAGCAATAGGTTGTGACTTTTCATCCTCCAAAGATGCTCTTCCCTTTCTAGTAGAGAGCTCCTTTTACATTCAAAAGTATTTAAGTCATCTAATTCAACCTCTGAAAATACACCAGTGGAATTCCAAGAGTAGAGTTCTACAATCTTGGATTCTACTTCCTTTAACTAAGGTTGTTGAATTGCCTTCTGATTTGTATCCCACTCTTTCGTGACTTTATTTACCCTTCATATATTTTCTACAAACTGCTGCATAAAGGAAACTAACAAGGACTCAAATAAATCTTGCCATGACTCCATAACCAGTTTCTTTTAATCTTCCTCTTCCAACTAGGTAGGGTTAAATTTGAAGGGTGACGGAGGTTTGTGCTACGAAACTTCTACTGTCAAAACAACTGGACTATGATCTGAAAGTCCTCTCGATTCAACCTGAGAATGAATCAACAATGGACCATTGAATAGATTTTCTGAAATGAGGAAATGATCTAACCTCTTAGAGACTTCCCGATCTCCACTCCTTTTATTCCTCAATGTTGGTTCCAGCTTCAAAGGTTGAATATCCATTAGACCTTTATCTTCAAAGAGGGATTTGAAGAAATTGTTGAAACCGTCTCCCCTAGCATGCGAACCCCAAATCTCCCTAACCGAAATGGTTAAATTTAGATCCCCTCTTAGAATCACATTCGAAGGCTCCACCGCACTAGAGGCAAAAAAGGATTCCCAGAACATGCGCCTGTCATAAAAGGGGACATAGACATTAAGAATAGAAAAGGTAACACCTATCTCTTTATCTTGTAGAAATATTTTGATGACCGACTCATAAGAGTTGATGTAAATAGTTGTCAGGTGTGGGCTCCACGCCATGAGAAGACCTCCAGAATTTCCATCTGCACTTATTGTTTCAAAAGTCCAATCCTTTAACCAAGGTCTCACCACATCCTGGGATTTTATCCCTTCCACCATCGTTTATTGAATCAAAATGACTGATGGGTTTACGTTTTGCACCAGCCGCTTGAGGGAGGTAATTTTTTTTCCCTCCCGATCCCCCTTGCATTAAAAGAAAGAACGATCACGAGGCACCCTTTCCCAGTGCTTTCTCCACTATAAGAGCCCGTCTAATTATGGTTTTCTTTCCAATTTTAATATCCATATATGCTTGTCTTTGTGCTTTGGATAGAAGGGATTTTATTCCTAACATAACCTTGGGGATAGGATTGAGAGCTAACCCTCTCTAAGAGACTTCCTCCTCCAGGTATTTCACTTTCCCTTTGGAATGTAAATTATAATATTTTTTGAACGAAAGGAGAGTGTAGGAAGAGCGAGGACCAAGGACCGTCAAATGATTTTCCTGACAAATCGGGGAAAGGGGGGAATCCAGAGGAGGGGGGAACGGGACTAGCCCAAATCCCTAGGAGGAGGGGACTTAAACAAGGCCGAGAATTCCACATAATTTATTTTCTTGGATGGACTGACAACTTTAAGTGCCTCACCAGGGGAAGAAGAAAGAACCTTACCTTCTTTCGGTCTCGAAGAATCTTCCATTATGTTGCATGGATAATATACATCCACATCTTGTATATGAACCTCGCAACCTTTTATCAAGTCTTTGTTCCCTTCTTTCGATCTAGAGCACTCTTCCTTTCCACTTCAAGGGTCTTCTATGTCCACAATTTGTAACTGATTCTCGCCACCTT